>CM021102.1:324962289-325625598 GCA_007115665.2 Sequoiadendron giganteum
AGTGACACTCACCGTATAACTCATAAATTTTTTTCCATGAAGGATAAAATTCTATTTTTTTCGAATTTAGATTTTTAACTATGATATCTAGTGCTTCCAATTGGTTTCATAATGTTTTATTGAATATTTTTTCCTTAATCAAGTTTTAAATTCAAACCAATTACAATTCAGACATAGGTAGACCATATAACAAAACTTTTTTTGTATGTATTAAAATTCTTTTTTCTCGTTGCATCAAAGATTTCAATATCTAGTACATTGATATTTTTCAAATTTTATTTTTGAGAATCTGCTATTTTTCCACATGTGTAGAACAAAGAGTTTGATTTTTCGGTGAAAAACCTACATTAAAAAGAAATAAAAAATAAATATAATAATTAAATTAAATTTATTTCAAATTATATTTTTTGGGAATCTTATAATAAGGACTACATACTTACAAAGAAACTAAAATTAAATGAATTCATTTGATCCCCCAAAAGGTAAATCAAAAGTGGTTTTTTATCAGCATTCTGATAATTCTAAAGGAGACTTCGTTACGAGTATGGTTTAATACTAGCGGGGTTCTATCCAAGGAGGTTTGATCTAATGTGGTTTGATCAAACCCTTTGTTGGACTCAAGGGAACACTGAGAGGGGAGGGCGAGGGGGGGGTGAATCAATTTTCTACAAATATTAGCTTTATTAATTTGATATTAAACCCATTTCAACATTCAACCAAAAGAAAGATGCAAACACACAAAGTAATCATCCATAACAACTTAACACAAGGATTTTGTGTGGAAACCCTATTAGGGGAAAAAACATGGTGGAGGTTAATCCATAATTTGAGTACTCAAATAAAAAATTTACAAAAGAGAATGCACTTGCATTCAAGCACATTGCCTAGAGCTCACTGCTCAAAAGGGAAGGCTCAGTGCCTTACAAAAATTTAGATTAAAATCATTTGAAGGTTAAACTAAAATAGTAGCATCTACTTATGCTAGGTTACAGTTTTGGTTAAGCTCATATATTATATTTTGGATCCTCTATCAGATTCTACACTTCACTCTACTCTGCACTCTTATGCTTTTGGCACCATAAATTCATGTACAGATGAATTCAAACTATTACCCTTCTATATTTCATTCCACACACTAGTATACTTTGTATTCCATACATTCACTATGTCAAAATGATAAAACTGATCTCGTATATATAGCCACTATCAAGGATTTGATCATTCATATGTTGGCTTCATAAAACATTAAGTGTTTTTCAACTGTCAACTAGATCCTTAATTAAATATTTATGTGCACCATCAATAGTCACCCTAAACATAGTAGGGACCCATGTAACGCCCTACCACACAACCCTAGAGGAAGTTACAATTAACTACTCAAATAGACTAGTTTTTTTTTGTTTAAGAACAATTAACATGCAAGTTCACTGCCCATTGCAAACAACCCATGTAACAAGGAATCCAAGCCAAGGCCATCGACCTCTAGACACATGATACACGTAACTGAACCAAACTGACACAACCAAACACATGTACCACACAAGTACAACTCTAACATGGTCACATTGCTTCCAGATATAAAACAGATCAAGTAAGTTTAGAAGACCATACACAAAATCAAATTCCAATTGTTGTTCCAGAAAAAATTTCATCACATAGCTCGTCATGAATTACCCACTGTGGATCTTCATAGGCTATGGCTATCTTGGTGGTGTCAACCAATCCCCGGACCTCATACTCACTAATACAAAATCAAATACATTTCATATAGAAAAGATGGATGACCTTGTCATTCCAGGCCTTCCCACTCATCCCAAGTCTAAATGAGCCCTTGTGTCTATGAGTGAGGAAAAATTATCTTGATTAGTGAGAAGTTAGTCCTAATCTTCTAAGTATTATTTTAGTTATCACTTGATTAACCACCTTCGAAGGTTACCCAATTTACCTCTTTGGGCTCTGGCCCCTATAGAAGCCACTCTTCTACTTGACAACACACAATCAAACCAATTACCAAGGGAACCCAAGTGCATACAAAATAGATAATACAACCACTCCAACTCTACGCGAAAACCTAAAAAGGAACTCACTCCAACACTGGAGGTACAAACATAACATAGCCACTCCTTACAAGGAGTCACAAATCACCTAACTCCCTCCTTCCACAGGAGGCACAAAACATCCTCGTTTGTGGAAACCGGGTTAAACACTGACTAGACACCATGCACTACCCAAGGAATTCAAAATAGGTTGACTACATGACACGACAACCCACATAACTGAAAAACTTATATAGAAGACTTATCATTCTCTATAACTCAATTTACCCCAAACGATAACAAAAATAGTTCACAATCAAGACGAGCAAGAAGACGAGAATTAAGTCTACTTTGGATTTACTAAATCCATTTCCTCATTAACATTTAGTAATCTATTGCATTAAATCAACTGAATTAAAATACGTCTTTTCAGATAAGGGAGAAATTAATACTAATTATTTAATTTCCCTCCTTGTATTTAAATAATGATAAATTAATTAGTTTATCATGTAAATCAAAGTTCATTGATATAAATAATTATTGCTTCCTCATTTCCTTATATCTATTTTAAAGAAATTAACTGGTCTAAAAAAAGCCATATTATTTAAATCATAATCACTTCTCCTTTAAAATAATATTTTAAAAATAACCCAATGATTTTATTAAAGATAACACGTTTTCCATTTTCTCAATTTGACTTAAATCATGCATTTAAGAAAAACATAATTTAAAAACATATACACATAATACATATATATTTTATAATTCATATATATATATATATAATTTAATTTTCTAACACAAATATATATAATATTATAATATTATTATATAATATAATATTAATTATTAATACATATTATAATGACTATAATATATATTAATATATTATCATTATAAATATAATAATAAATATTATAATATTAATATATGTTATTTTATTTTAACTTTGAAAAAGGGCCACATATGTCTTAGGCCACACGCCAACCCTTAGGATTGAGCCACGATTGCCTAGGGTCACGTGCAAAGCGATCGGCAAGTTGGAAGTTGACCAGAGGTTTTATAGGTGGCACTAGTTGTGTGTTGGTCGGGCATCAGGTGTGTCGACGCTGGTGGTGGCCAATAGTTGTGCATAGTTGTCCCCATAGGGGTGGCTCGACTATGCTTAGCACAACTGACCACCACTGTGGTGGCGACGGTGCCAAGCCACCGCTTGATGGTGGGGCAACTGGCGCGGTTGTGGGTTGAGCCCTAGCAGCCCCAACCAATAAATTTGAATTTTAGTTTGTATTTTTTGATAAAAACAATGCCTGCAGATTTTTTGAAATCCGCACACCTCTTAGGGGTTTTTTTGAATTTTTTTTGATAGCATAACCCCTCTCAGATGAAATTTTAAAAGAAATGTATAGGTATATATATATATATATATATATTATATTGATTCTTCCCTTTAAGAAATTGAAGAAATAATTTAAGCCAATAAAATTTAAATCATAGCCAAGAACTCATTTTTGTTTTGAAAATTTCAAGTTTTGAGAGAAAGATTATAAAGGGTTTTCTTTGCAAACCATACAGAGGATTTAAATGCTTTTAGACAACATGTTGAAATCTTGAAACTTTCAAAATGACACTAATTAAAAAGAGAAAAAACAAATTAAACTTGAAGGTTGACAATGGTATTCTAGATAAAAATTTCAATCATAAAGAAAAATTCCTCAAAAATATCCATGCAACCACCCTCATAAATTGTTCAAAATAGAATAACAAATATCTTATTTATTTGAATTTTTTAAATTTTTGAATTCAAAATTTTCTAAAAAGAAATTCAAACTCTTTTTCTTTAATTTTTTATTTCAACAATATATCCATAACTTCAAAATGAATATGTTGACTTATTTCAACATCATCAATTAAATTAATTAATTAATTAATTCTAATCCAAGATTAAATCATTTTATTAATTAAATTAAATTAATTAATAAATTAAACAACATTTCTAACGTTATAACCAAATTAATTTAATCAACAACTAGAATACATAAGCCATTTATTTGCATTTTCCTAACTAGCAATTTAAATAAAATCAAGGCAAGATAAACAACATAAAAGCAACTTAACCTGACTAAAACCCAATTACACATTATGATTTGGCACAAAAAACCTAGCTACTATCTCCCAATCGAATGTCATTGGGCAATGGACATGCTCAAACCTATGAAATGGAAAATCAAGGGTGATGACTTGGCACGGAAAACCTAGCTACTATCTCCCAATCAAATGTCATTGGGAAATGGACACGCTCAAACCTATGAAACCACGTGGAGTCAATGTCCTCTACCTGTCAACCTGCGAACAAATAGTATATCCACTTGCATATATATGTCATAATTAAAACACACCGTGAAGAGGAAATCACGAAACCGCAGGGCGCTTGCAAGCGAGTGATGTGACACAGTCCCCTTCACCAATACAGTATTACTAACTGACATATCTAACATATTACTTTAATCAAAAGCATAAAACATCATTAATTCAAATATCCACTTATGCTAATTCGAAACATGCCATCATAATAACATCAGAATACAATATCATCACATCAAGATACATCACCACATCATGATAAAATAGTGATTAACTGTAATTGAGTACAAAGTCAAAGTACAAACAGAAACTAAAGCATAACAAAGGAGAACAACACTGTTTGCACAATAGAGCAAAACAGAGTGGTATTACATCTTGCCCCCTAGGGTTAGGCTTACTCCTGGAAGCTTGCAAACAAGTAGGGATATAACTCCCTCACACATAATGCACCAAATCAAAACCTCATCTACACAAGAAGGTATTAAGTGAGGTACACAACTTAAAACCTACACAACTACAAGCTTAATGGGTCCATCATAATCCTAGAGTACCCAATGTTTAAACCTAGGCTCTGATGCTATGTGTAACGCCCCGCCACACAACCCCAGAGGAAGTTACAATTAACTATTCAAACGGACTAATTTTTTTTGTTTAAAAACAATTAACATGCAAGGTCACTGCCCATTGCAAATAACCCCTAAGGTTACGAGATAGAGGTTATTTAGAACCTCAACAAAAAACATGAATTGAAACCATAACATTCATTTACTTAATAATTTAGAAATACATACATTCCATACATGATTACATCAAAGCATACAAGATACCATGAGATCCCAAAGTACAATAATATAATACAGAGATTACATCTCTCATTCCCCGAATGAGGTAAATCCAAAGAGCATGATAACAAATTACAACTTTCCACCTCGATAACTAATGAGGGGTAATAAATTACAAGATCAACTGAAATGAATAAAACATTAGAGTAATTGGATCCCACGATCTCTCCAACTGGAAATCTCGTCAACACAAACAAGATGAAAGCCCAACGTAGTAAGGTGCATGCCACCCAACCAAGTGGAACCCAAAGGCCCACCCCCCATGCTAGGAGATAGTAACAAGGAATCCAAGCCAAGGCCATCGACCTCTAGACACATGATACACGTAATTGAACCAAATTGACACAACCAAACACATGTACCACACAAGTACAACTCTAACATGGTCACATTTCTTCTAGATATAAAACAGATCAAGTAAGTTCAGAAGACCATACACAAAATCAAATTCCAATTGTTGTTCTAGACAGTGTCATCACATAGCTCATCATGAGTTACCCACTGCGAATCTTCATAGGCTTTGGCTATCCTGGTGGCCTCAACCGATCCTCGACCCTCATACTCACTAATGCGGAATCAAATATCTTTCATATAAATGAGATAGATGACCTTGCCATTCTAGGCCTTCCCACTCATCCCAAGTCTAAACGAGCCCTTGTGTCTATGAGTGAGGAAAAATTATCTTGATTAGTGAGAAGTTAATCCTAATCTTCTAAGTATTATTTTAGTTATCACTTGATTAACCACCTCTGAGGGTTACCCAATTTACCTCTTTGGGCTCTAGCCCCTACAAAAGCCACTCTTCTACTTGACAACATGCAATCAAACCAATTACCAAGGGAACCCAAGTGCACACAAAATAGATAATACAACCACTCCAACTTTAGGAGGAAACCTAAAAAGGAACTCACTCCAACACTAGAGGTACAAAAATAACATAGCCACTCCTTACAAGGAGTCACAAATCACCTAACCCCCTCCTTCCATAGGAGGCACAAAACATCCCCATTGATGGAAACTGGGTTAAACACTGACTAGAAACCATGCACTACCCAAGGAATTCAAAACAGGTTGACTACATGACACGACAACCCACATAACTGAAAACCTATCTGGAAGACTTATCATTCTCTATAATTCAATTTCCCCCAAACGATAACATAAACAGTTCACAATCAAGATGAGCAAGAAGACAAGAATTAAGTCTACTTTGGATTCACTAAATCCATTTCCGCATTAACATTCAGTAATCTATTGCATTAAATCAATTGAATTAAAATACGTCTTTTCAGATAAGGGAGAAATTAATACTAATTATTTAATTTCCCTACTTGCATTTAAATAATGATAAATTAATCAGTTTATCATGTAAATCAAAGTTCATTGATATAAATAATTATTGTTTCCTCATTTCCTTATATCTATTTTAAAGCAATTAACGAGTCTAAAAGAACATATTATTTAAATCATAATCACTTCTTTAAAATAATATTTTAAAAGTAACCCAATGATTTAATTAACGATAACACGTTTTCCATTTTCTCAATTTGATTTATACCATGCCTTTAAGAAAAACATAATTTAAAAACATATACACATAATATATATATATATATATATATATATTTATAATTCATATAAATATATATATTATATATATCTAATTTAATTTTCTAACACAAATATATATAATATAATATTATTTATTAATACATATTATAATGACTATAATAAATATTAATATATTAACATTATAAATATAATAATAAATATTATAATATTAATATATATTATTTTATTTTAACTTTGAAAAAGGGCCACATATGCCTCGGGTCACACACCAACCCTTAGGGTTCAGCCACGGTTGGCTAGGGCCACGTGCAAAGCAATGGGCGAGTTGGGAAAGCTGGGTGTTGGTCATGGGTTTTACAGGCGGCGACGGTTGTGTGTTGGTCAGGCGTCAGTTGTGCCGACCCTAGTGGTGGCCGACGGTTGTGCACAGTCGTCCCCATAGGGGTGGCTCGTTTGTGCTTAGCACAACCGACCACCACTATAGTGGCAGCAATGCCAAGCCAACGCTCGACGGTGGGGTGGCTGGCACGACTTCCCATAGCGCCTCCCATTGGGGTGGTTGTGGGTTGAGCCCCAACAACCCCAACCAATTAATTTGAATTTTTTTTTTTTTTTTGATAAAAACAATGCTTGTGGATTTTTCAAAATTTGTGCACGTCTTAGGGGTTTTTTTGAATTTTTTTTTGATAGCATAACCCCTCTCAGATGAAATTTTAAAATTAATGTACAGGTATATATAAATATATATATATATTTTTATATATATATACATGGATTCAACATCCCTTTAAGAAATTAAAGAAATAAATTGAGCCAATAAAATTGAAATCACAGCCAAGAACTCATTTTTTTGTTTTGAATAAAATTCCATTTCCAAATACAAATTTCAAGTTTTGAGAGAATAAAATTATAAAAGGTTTTCTTTGCAAACCATACAGAGGATTTAAATGCTTTTAGACAGCATGTTGAAATCTTGAAAATTCCAAATTGACACTAATTAAAAAGAGAAGAAAACCTTAATTAAAACTTGAAGGTTGATAATGGTGTTCTGGATTCCTCCTCTGATTCCATCTCCTTCAAAAAATTCAACTTCCTTCTCCAAAAATCCAAAATCAAAAACAGGAATTCCTCCTCCTTCCTTGTGTTTTTTCAATTTTTCATCCTCCTCAAACTCATGGAAAAATTTTCAATAATAAAGAAAAATTCCTCAAAAATATCCATGCAACTAGCCTCATAAATTTTTCAAAATGGACTAACAAATATCTTCTTTTTTTGAATTTTTTCAATTTTTGAATTCAAAATTTTCTAAAAAGAAATTTAAACTCTTTTTCTTTAATTTTCAATTTCAACAATATATCCATAACTTCAAAATGAATATCTTGACTTATTTCAACATCATCAATTTAATTAATTAATAAAATAATTCTAATCCAAGATTAAATCATTTTATTAATTAAATTAAATTAATTAATAAATTAAACAACATTTCTAACGTTATAACCAAATTAATTTAATCAACAACTTAAATACAAAAGCCATTTATTTGCATTTTCCTAACTAGAAATTTAATTAAAATCAAGGCAAGATGAACAACATAAAAGCAACTTAACCTGACTAAAACCTGACTACACACTATGACTAGGATGATGACTTGGCATGGAAAACCTAGCTACTATCTCCTAATCGAATGTTGTTGGGCAATGGACACGCTTAGACCTATGAAACCAGGTGGAGTCGATGTCCTCTACCTGTCAACTTGCAAACAAAGAGTTTATCCACATGCATATATGTCATAATTCAAACACACCGTGAAGAGGAAATCACAGAATTGTAGGGTGCTCGCAAGCGAGTGATGTGATATAGTCCCCTTCACCAATACAGTATTACTAACTGACGTATCTAACATATTAATTTAATCAAAAGCATAAAATATCATTAATTTGAATATCCACTTATGCTAATTCAAAGCATGCCATCATAATAACATCATAATATAGTATCATCACATCAAGATACATCAGCACATCACGATAAAATAGTAATTAACTATAACCGAGTACAAAGTCAAAGTACAAACAAAAACTAAAGCATAACAAAGGAGAACAACACTGTTCACACAACATAGAAAAATGGAGGGGTATTACAACCCAAATAAACATATCCAAACACAACAAAATTTAATTAATTACTCCTATTACTAACTGACGTATCTAACATATTAATTTAATCAAAAGCATAAAATATCATTAATTTGAATATCCACTTATGCTAATTCAAAGCATGCCATCATAATAACATCATAATATAGTATCATCACATCAAGATACATCAGCACATCACGATAAAATAGTAATTAACTATAACCGAGTACAAAGTCAAAGTACAAACAAAAACTAAAGCATAACAAAGGAGAACAACACTGTTCACACAACATAGAAAAATGGAGGGGTATTACAACCCAAATAAACATATCCAAACACAACAAAATTTAATTAATTACTCCTTATACATCAACAATTACTATATTTGATAAGTCAACCTTCTAGCATAGATAACCAAAAGATTAGTATACCAGATCTCCTAGATCATACACTAGTTAATGCACATCGAGATATTCCATGAATAAGGTATTACAAACATCAAAAAACATTTCTCTGAGATCCATGACCCAAAATAATAGTTCGGTGAAGTAATTGGATCAACATCTTTTCCTTTAACTGGATGCCTTGTTCTTCATTCTATTCTACCAGTGTAAACCAAAACTAGACTGTGGATCGGATGAATGAATTAGGTTGCCATCAATGACAACACTAGAAGCCATATGCCAAAAATCTCCCCTTTTGGCATTGATGGCAACACTTAGTGAAAAATGACTTAGTGTTAGAATCATTATGAGTATGTTGCCATACTTCACTGCTCTCTCTCCCCTTTCACTTCAAAAATTTTCAAAACATAGCCCCCCCCTAAGATTGATGAGATATTTTTCATTTTACTCTCTCCCCCATTGACATCAATGAAAAAGCATGGAAACTATATGCCAAAAATGACAAAACATGTGTTCAAAATCTCCAAAACTTCAAAACTGATTCAAAATTTTTGAAAAAGAGTTAGAAAATTATCTTATGATTTTCCTTCATTTCCAAAAGGAATTTCTTCCAAGAATCTATTGTGATTCCAATGATTATGATCATGTTGTTATTATTGGATGTCCTATTGACAATCTTAATGAGAGATTCTAGAATTGTAATTGCTTCCTCTAGATTTTCACCTTTCCTCGGTATCTCAACCATCTGTTCCAATCTGCATTCAATTAGATCCTTCACTTTCCAAAAAGTGTCCACAAGAGTGTTCTTGGTGAATTGAATTTTTTTGTGCTCAGACTATAGCTCTCAAATCTTTTTCTTGATTGTACCATCCTGATCTTGAAGCATATCAAATCTTTTTCCAATCCCATTAAGCTATGTTTCAATCTGCTCCAATTTTTGTTTGTATTTTCCAACTACATGAGGCCAATGAATGCAATATTTATAGATTTAATTATTTGAATTGATGCATTTTCTCAACTCATTCATTTTCTTCTTCAATTTGGTAAGTGATACCCTGAACTTTCCCTTCAAATATGAGATAACTTCACCTTCTTCTTTGTCTTGAAGCTTAGAGTTCATTGTTTCTTTACTATATTCAATCATTTATTCAGGTAGAATGTTCTGTAAACTTTCCAATTTGATGTTGCACTGCTCAACATGAGCATTTAGTACACTCAAAATCATATCTTGATTATATGATGGTCTGACAGACCATAAATTAGCAATTTTTTGCATTCCACCTTCTTCCCGAATAAGCTATTGTGGCTTCTCTTTTGTTAGGTCATCTTCTTCTTCACTTGCCTCTAAAATTTCCTTTTTTGGTTCTTGTTCATTTCCATGTGGATCCTTAGTTTCTTCATCGGATTCTTCATTTGGAATATCCATAATTTCTTGTTCTTTTCCTTTTCCTTCAGTTTTGGGAATCTTGCATTTTGGAGGGCTATATTCAATAGTTTCTTTTTCTCTTTTCTGCTTTTTCTCCATGCCACCAGAAGAGGAACCAACTCCAATTTCTCTTATAAGAAGAGAAATATCAACTGAATCATACTTTCCAAGTAAATTCTTAAAGAAGTTTTCAAATTCTTGATCCTAATTAGCCAAGCTCTTAGAGTATGAGTAGATTTATTTGCATACCGGTTCATTTTCTTTCCACACCATATTATTGATCTTTGGAAAAAAATCAAGAAATACATTACTAAACATATAAATCAAAGTACCAAACCTGAAGGGGTAGCCTGTCTCTTTTGTTAGTTGCACATTCTCCATCAATTAATCCTTTAATAGTCCACAGAGGTTGAAGTCCTGACCTTAAATTATCATTTTGTGAGAGATGTAAACTACACTAGCTGAGGTTGCTCCTTCTCGGTTTATAAAAAAGACTTTGTATGATACTTTATGCACAATGTAATTTGTAACAAGATTCTTGATTGTTGAAATTATCAGTGCCCTCTGATCTCCAATTATTCTGGTTAGGGTTTCAACTTCTCTGTTTCAAATGGATTTCTTCCTCGGTATGTCTCCAACTTTGCATAATCCAATCAAATTTTCAATTACTTCCTTTGAAATGATGTAGGGTTTTTCCAGAATCAAGGTGTCATTGTGCAATTTGTTTAGAATGAATTTAACAATTTTCGCATTCTCTAAGTAGGGAAACTCATTCCAAATATCCAAATTCTTGTGTTTGGCTTCTTTCAATTGCTTCAATTTGTTGGGTAACAAGAAGTTTCTCAAGGACCTAATCTTTTCATTGTTGTATTCATCCAAAATGATAGAACCTTTGATTTGTTCCATTTTTCCTTTCCTATTTAACATTTATCGACCACACATCGAATTATATGGAAAATCCAAGAGCAACTAAAATACCTGATAGATTTTTAGATTTGTCAATGAATCAATTTTACTGCTTCGAAATTCTGCTACCAAGTGCTCTCCTTCTTCTCTTCTTTGATGAAAAGTGACAAATCATAGTTTAAACTTGCCTTTTATAGTCCACACACTTGTAATAAATGTGTTTGCCCTAAGTTTTTCTGGATGCTCTATTTTCTTAGACAGCAAGAGAAAAATTCTTCTACGGACCTATGATTCTTGAATTTTCTTGTGAATGTTCTCCAAAACCTCTACATATCATTAATACACCTTTTTTACCAACCTTCATGTTTTGGTACCAACTACGGACATGGGAGGAAATATTTTCTTGAACAACTCCCCCTAGGCCAATGGCTTGAAATCAATTTTTGAAAGAATTACTGGAAGCAGGTTCCGGTGTGGGACCATTTCCAGCATCAGACTCATTCTTCCTTACCCATGTCTTCTTCATTTGATGTATTATTTCATTTGTAGTAACTTTTCCTTTTCCTTTGTCATCTTTTTGTATATTTATGCCTCTGTATACTAGACCTCTTCTATCCATGTTTTTGTTTCTACACAATCTTGTAATGTGACCATATTTATTGCAATTGTAGCATATAGTAGTTCCTTGTCTAGACCAATCATTCCATTTATTTCTTCTTTATCTGCATTGATTAGCAATATGCCCAAATCTTCCACATGTATAACATTCAATATTCCTTCTATTGACATAGTACTTTGATAAAATGATGAGTCTCTTGATTTCATATTACTTCTACATTGAGCATCCATATGACCGAATTTTTTACAAGAAAAATAGTATCCATTAAATTTTTGAGCATTAGGTTGTCTTACAAAATACCTTCCTCTTTTGTTCATCTGGTTTCCTTGTCTGAAATTCTTTTGTCCAAATCTGGAACTTTCTCCTTTTTCATATCCAAGACCTCTCTTATCATTTCCACTCTTTTGACCTTGATTCAACTCATCAAGCTTCACTGATCTGACCTAAACTTCTCCTTATATTCATTTACCGTAGTAAGTTCATTACTAAGAATAACAATCTATTTTTCAAGTTCTTCTCCATTGTTTTTGAATTGTAGTAGTTCACTTTCCATCTAAATGAATTCTCCATTCATTCTTCTACATTCATCATATTTATCCTTTAATGACTGAGCAAGGTTCTCCTCATTATTCTTCCTTTCTTCAATCTCTTTAGTCATCTTCATCACCATAGATTCAATTTCATGTTTTAGGGTAGCATTATCTCTGGGAAGCTTTTCACATTCTTCAGTAATCTCCTTCAAGGTTTGATTCAGGTGAGCATCATCCATGTTCTCGATCTCTTATTGCTTAATCTATTCATAGAGATCATTTCTCTTCTCCCTAGTTTTAACAATCTAATCCTTCAATGTCTAAATGAATTTCTTAGCATCCCTAAGATTTTCTTTCAATTCTTGGACTTCTTCTTTAGACTAATCAAGGTTGTCAAGTGCCACCAAACGTTGCCTCTAAGGACTACTAAAGTACATCAAATTCCAAGATCCACCTCAAGCTGCTAAAATTATTCTAAGGAACTAGATGCTCTGATACCAATTTTTGGACTCAAGGGAAGACTGAGAGGGGGGTGAATCAGTGTTATGCAAATCTTAGCTTTATTAATCTAATATTAAACCCATTTCAACATTCAAACAAAAGAAATATGCAAACACACAAAGTAATCATCCATAACACCATAACACAAGGATTTTTACATGGAAAACCTTATAGGGGAAAAACTATGGTGGAGGTTAATCCAAAATTTGAGTACTCAAATAAAAATTTTACAAAAGAGAATGCACTTGCATTCAGACACATTGCCTAGAGCTCACTGCTCAAAATGGAAGGCTAACTGCCTTAAAAAAATTTAGATTAAAACCATCTAAAGGTTGAACTGAAATAGTAGCATATACTTATGCCAGGTTACAGTTCCAGTTAAGCTCATATATTAGATTTTGGATCCTCTATCATAATTTGCACTTCACTCTTCTTTGCTTTACTCTGTACTTTTCTGCTTTTCGCAGAATAAATTCATGTACAGAGGAATTCACACTATAATCTTATGTATTTTGAACAACACACTAGTATAATTTGTATTCCACACATTCTCTATGTCAAAATGATAAAACTGATCTCATATATATATCTGATATCAAGGATTTGATCACTCATATGTCGGCTTCATACAACATTAAGTGTTTTTCAACTGTTGGATAGACCCTTAATTAAATATTTATGTGCACCATACATAGTCATATTAAACATAGTAGGGACCCAAATAAACATATATGAACATAAAAAAATTAATTAATTACTCCTTATATCTGCAATTACTATATTTGACGAGTCGGCCTTCTAGCACAGATAACCAAAAGATTAGTGCACCAGATATTGTAGATCGTACACTAGTTAATGTGCATCGATATATTCCATGAATAAGGTATTACAAACATCAACAAAACTTTCTTTGAGATCCACAACCCAAAATAATAGTCCGGTAAAGTAATTGGATCAACATCTTTGCCTTTAATCGGATGCCCTATTCTTCATTCTATTTTGTCGATGTAAACCAAAAATAGATTGTGGACTAGATGAATGACTTAGGTTGCCATTAATTACAACACTAGAAGCCATATGCCAACACCATCTTCAATCAGAATCCTTAAAATAGAACTTTTTAAGGCTTAAATCATTATATTTAAAAAAAATGTGTGATTTCAACAAAAATCAGAATCTCTCAAAACTTGTAAACCAACATTGTGGGATCACCCCAATTAATAGAGTAACTTTTCCACCATCCATATTCTTGCATTGCATTTTCACAATTTCTCAAGTTAAATAATTGACTAGAGAGAATCACAATTAGCTAATAATTATTGTTTTAGCTAACAATTAGAATGGAGTCTTGACTCCAAGAATATTTTTAAGGGTCTTAGGAAAATAAAAAGGTCTAAAGTTCCTTTTTTCTTATGTTTCATTTAGCTTCACAAGAGGCTATAGCCCAAGAAATTTGTCTCTTTCTAGAAGACAATATATGAAGAAGATGCAGGTAGATTTCATAATAGGGTATTAAATTTATACCAGACTACAATAAATAATAATACACTAAATCCTTGTCCAACAAACCATACCTTGGAGGCAAAAGCGTAGTTACCATATCTGAATCCATGTTAGGTGGTTTTGAAATTTATGAAAGAACCAATTCTAAACTTTTTGTGTGCCATCTCCCACCCTAAAAATAACATCTACATATTTTCTAATTCCTGCTATAAATAGTACAAGCTCATACTTCTCTGGAATTTTCTGCAGAGATAGTGTCATAATGGCCAAGGAGCCGTGTACTTGAGGATGCTACCATTTTCATGCCTTTTTTTAGGTGTATCTTGTGATTCTTTCAGGTGTATCCAATTTGACAAGTTTTGAGGGACTCAACTGACTATATGCATTTATCATTTGGGGCCTATATATCTATCTTTCCAGTGTGGTCCCTCTGTCTATCTGGGGAGGTCCCTTTATGTATAGGCTTGTAGCTAGGAGTTGAAGCTAGTAGTCATTGGTTAAGTTTGGGATTATGTAGCCTAGGGGTTGATCCATACCATTAGAAGAATAAGTGGTACTAAGAGTGGTATTTCTTTCAAAGGAAAGCATTTTTAGAACATAGAAAGTTATTAGCCATCAATGACCATATTAATGAAAAAATGATAGCATTTGAGAGGCTCCTCATTAGAATGGATGAGGATTTCATCCAAATCGCAAAATCAACTTTGACAGAGCCTGCATTTGTATGATCTTAGTGTGTGAAAAACAACAATGAGAGGCACTAGAAGCAAAATAAGTGACCTTGACAATCACAATTGATTCAATCATCTTGCACTATTAGGGACATCATTCCAACCATTGATTCTCTAAGTGAGGTTGTTGTATTCATATAGGGAATGCCTTCAACATAATTAAAAGGAAAGTACTAATCCAAAGAGTTATTATTTGAAGGGAAAAAATTACTACTGAGATAAAAACCAAGATCAAGCACACCAACATCCAAGAGGAGATAAAATAATTTGTAAGAGGGAAAAATAAAAGAAAAACTCCAATAATTTGAAAATGGCACAAAGCCTAAGAAGATTATAAAGAGAGATTTAGAGAGACTAAACATAAAATGCTACATATTAAGAAGGATAGAAGAAATTTAACAAATTGAGGTGAGAAATGAGTTGCATAAGTATCTCCCATGTTTATGCATGCCACCTTTCATCATATGTGTGTGCAAGGTGTCAATATCCTCATAAGGAGGAGGCTACATCCACCTTAATATTCCTCCAAAAATGAATTATGAAAATGAATCATCCTCACACATGTGTGAGGATACTCAAATAAGAAGAAAAAACTTGTAGGGATTCCTTTGGAAATTCCTACAAGTAATCAAATAAAATAAACAAGTTGTAAGGCCCCTCCCCTTATATAAGTGTCATAGCCTTTTATTCTAAACTTATACTATGTTGTTGAGTGGATTAAAGATGCACCATTTAGATGATATAGGACCCAACTATTTTTGAGTGCCACTTCACTTTTAGTCATTTGACTCTAAGGGTAGATTAGTTAAACTCTTATGTGAATGTTGCAATCAAGGTAGATGAGTACATCTACATTGATAGATACAATAATGGGTCATACTATAATGTGTTGCTAAGGCCCACTTTTTATAGAATTCCTTTCTTTTTATTTGACTCATGTTGATTTAGAATATCTCCTATAGCATTCACTTGAGGTTCCTCATATCAGCTATTATGACTACAGTCACTAAAGGAGCCTTAGAGGTTTTAGTAAAAATAATAGGTGCAGATTTGGATCCTTATAGTACTGATTAACTTAGAGAAAATATGATAGCAAGTGATTAAGGAAAGGTGAAGATTTCTAGAGTCCATACTGCTATTGAGGTTGAGACATATCATTGAATTATGATATGCACTTAAATTAGAACATAATACCCATACTAATAGTTGGGAGATGTTAATATTGAGTTAATATGATAGGGATGTCTGAACCTAGCTTTGATTAGAGTAATAACATATTAGAATTTTTTTTTTTCATTGAGGTGAAATGTATCTTATGGATTCCCAAGTAGAGGTTGTGGCAATGAGTTTTATTGATGTAAACAGGGGCACCCCATTTAGGGTTGGTAAGAGATCTGAGTGATATCAAATGAAGAGTTGTTGTTTGAGGTCAAGATCATTTCATACAGATGGTAGAAAAAAGGTTTCATTGGCCTCAAGGTGTCATTATAGCAAGCCTTGGAGAGTTCCAAAATTTTGGACTTTGGACATCGGGCTTACCTATATCATTTGATAAAGAGAAAAGAGTTAGTCATTTTTCAGCTAAGTTTGGTCGGGCTCTAGACTTAGGGCTTGAGGCTTACTCTCTACTACAAGGGATCAAAATTCTAGTTTTATTCATGCCCTATACTAAATACCTCAAATAAATGAGGAAGGATGGAGTTAAATTCGAAAGGGCATTAGACGTTGGGAGTCAGTGTTAAGGCTTATGTCTTAACAAAAAGACAAGGTTGTGTGAAGCAGAAGATTGAAGGTCGATACCCGAAAAGGTTTTGGGGATTGAAGGTCGACCATAAGTCTTATGACTTACTAGAATACCAAGTTTTGAAAGGGGTATGGAGGAACCCTGACCCATAAAAATTTTCACATGCCTTAGCATGTTTGTAGGTCATGGTGATATGGTTGTAGATAGAAGATCCCATTTACATCTAAAAGTTTTGTGTATAATTAACCATACTTATGACATGTACAAAAAACTAAATATTGGGAAAATCCCATTGGGGATATGACTATAAGATAGAGATGTAAAAGTAGGTACTTTTTTGGTACATGAAGGATAATAGAACTTTATTCCTTTCTCAAGGTTTTGGGATCAAAGAATGGTGTTAAGTTTTGTAGTGGTCAGGCATTGGAGATCGCCCTTAAGGCTTACACCTTAACTTTATGATATGAAGGAAGGATGAGGGAGACCCAAACCTCAACACCTGAAATGATTTTGATGTCCATGGTTTAGCTTGGAGGCTTATGACTTATCATTTTGTTAGTATGTAGTAAGGAGTATGCTTGAGGGCCAACACTCAAAAGGGGTAAGTTTGGAAATATGGGCAAAACATTTTTTTGAACATCGTGGATTGGAAGGATGGATTATAACTTATCACAAGGAATGAAGGTGGTAAGGTGATAGAGTGATCCCCATCCTTTAACAAACTCATTCATGTTTCAGAGTCGCACTTTGATGGTTTGGAGGTTGGTGGGAATGTCTATGTTGCAGTAAAGGCAGGAAGAAGGTAAGGAGTAAGGCCAATGGCTGAACCTTGATAGGTGAAAAGAGCATCAAAAATATACATTTAGACTTTCTTATGAAGCCCTACTAAGCACTCCAATTTTTAGGTAAGAGGGATTAGTCATTAGTGATCCCTGATCTTTGATAGCTTGATGCATTTTTTTGATTTTCACACTTCAGCGTTTCAAGGGTTATAATGTTGGCTTACAATGGTGCATGGGAAGGAAACAGTAAAGGGTATGACCGATGGCCAAACCTTAATAAGCATAAGAAGCTTCAAGCTTATATGTTTGGACTTGCTTCTAAGGAATTTCTATGCACACCGAGCATGAGGTAGGAAGGATACCCGACACCCGAACCTTGAAGGTTGATAATCTTAAGGTCAAAAAAATGAAGGAGTAATCTTGCCATCTCGTGTATGCTTGTGTTGAATTGGTTGACCAAAGTAGGGATGCGAGATAGTGACATGTGGTAGAAAATGATGGTTTCAATTGATTCACATCATTGTTGTGAATCACTTAATAATCCATGATTGCATTTATTGCAAGTGAAATAAGTTGGTAAATCAAGGTAGGTAAGTGAGTTTTGCTGGATCATGACATGAATTTCAAAGTCGATGGTATGCATTTCAAGGTAATATTGTGTCAACAATTGGGTGAATGAAGCTAGGGAACAAAAAAATGATAAGTCAGTTCCAAGTAACATTCTTGGAAGAAACAAAGGAAAGATATGCCACCATTAATACATGTATGGAAAAGTAGGTGAGTGGGGGATTGAGTAAACAAGGGATGGATAAAAATACAAAAAAAACCCCTAGATTTTTGGGGGTTACATAAGGAATGGTGGAATCAACGAATTTGGTGAGAGGATCACAACTCGAAGAAAAAAAAACTTTTCGGGGAAGAAAGGAGGTGGTGGCTAGGAATGGAACTTTGTTGGAAGAGGGTAAGAAAGGACGGTGCAAAGTCACACAATGATTTTAGTTTTATCGTATGACTGAAGTTATTTATTTTGGGGTTTTCATGGAGGAAAAAGGATTAGAGGGGCATAAAAAATGCCTCAAGACCCCATATTAGGCCATGGAGAACACTTGACTAGGTATATGTATCCATCTTTAGTATAATTTTTGTGAACATACCCACTTGGTATTTCAGTGCATATAGATACGTTTTCATATTGGACAATTTCATGGGTATTGAATGTGTTGGTTGTGTATTACGTGCTTTGATTCTAGTAAGGGTAATATTTTGGGAGCCTTTGAATTCACCTAGATCATATCCATGAGTGTTCGAGGACTATTTCTTTTAATTTGGGCTTCCATCAACCATTCTATTGGTCTCACATGAAACCCCCGTTCCTAAGCCATCATATGGTGAGTTAAATGCTAACCATAAATGAATATAACTTAGACTTCTATGTTTTCTTGGTATTCATATGCCAATACTATTATCTATATATATATATATATATATATATATATATATATATATTTTATACATGATAGATAGTAAGAATAATGGGTGTTAGAATGCTCTATTTAGCCAATTTTGAGTATCACACCCATGACATTGTTTGACAATTGCTTAGATAAATCTTTTCTTGAGATGCCATTTTATATTATCAGAATAGAAGCCCCCCATTTCATCATCATGGAGATTGAATATTTATTTCTCAGGGGTTTGACTAGAGCTCATGAAGCTTCATGATTCCAATATGGTAGGGTGGACAAAAGACTTGATTTTTTGAGTTATATCATTGTTGTTATTTATCTTGTGGTTGAGATGGTCATTGAAAATATTGCTTCACATGGATTGTTTCCCTTGAAGTGAAACAAATATTCAATCTTTACATTAAATTTTCATGTAAACGTGTTGTGCATTGTTTGGGGATAAACTATCTCTTAAAAACTATACATATCCGTATCAATTTTTCCAATCCCCAACTTCACCTAAGTGGGTAGCAGTCGATGGTGAAACTGTTTGAGGTAAGAGGTCCCTAGAAAGGGTTGTGTACCCAATCCTATATTTTTAATTAATGGAATAAAGGAATAAGATAAATTTGAGAAGAGAATTGAGTTTAGTGTATTTCAGTATTTTTGGGTTATGAGTGTGACTAAGGAAGAGTCCTCTTGATCCCATGGATTATACTCCTCACGTTATTCAACCAAGTGTATAAAGGTTGAATTGCCCAATTTTTTTGATGTGTGGATTTTTTCGTTAACCTTTCACCCCTTAATCTTATGAATGTCACATGGGGACCTTTGCATGGTTGGATCAAAACCACATCTTAAATTATAATTATCTATTCAAGATATGCTTGATTACCTTCATCCCAAACCAATTCTTGCCTATCTATGTTGGCAAGTGGCCCTTGAGAGGTGTTATAATCAGGATTATTAATCACTCCTTATAGTAGAAGGATCCATTATAGATTCATTGTTGTTATTCATTCTATTATTTACTACCATTATGAGTTAGTGGTGTTTTAAACCTAGGTGTTATGTGTGATTGTTGGTCAATCAATCATGAGTTGGGTGAAGTCAATTTTTTGAACTATGGTTCCTGTGCAAAATATATACATAGGAAAGGCCATCAAAGATGATCCCTCGAGGAATTAGGTCTGGACCCTACAATTTTCTCTCTTTTTATTACTTTGAGTTAATATTGATACACTGTATTGACATACCTTGCAACTTGTTTGTGTCTTCTGAATGTGAATGTGTTGGTTGGACTATATGATTCCACCTCAATGAGGTAAATTTTATGCCTTCACTTGAAACCTTGCTAGGATTGCCTAAGAAATTATAATCTATATTTGGTTAGATGTTGTTATGTTATGAATTGTGTTCCTTGGAAACAAAATAGTGTGGGACAGTCATGTGTTGTAATCAAAATTTGAAAGGTACGTTTTGTCCTTAACTATTGTTTTGGTATTAATTTTGGGCATGATACAAATAAATAAATTCACTTAACTTTAATTTATAACACTACTAGTTGGAGTAGTAAAACATAGTGAAGAGATGATATTAATGGATGCAATGAAAGGGAACAACTAGGGAGTTTCATAAGAGATATTGCAATTACATGCAACAAAAATGTTATCGGTTTATACAACAATAGAGAGTAAGTAGGAAATTGTAGGTGAGATGACACAAATGATGGTAGTGAGCAACAAATATCCTCTAGGCATAAAGTAAAATCAAGTGAAGATGAAAAATATTAAATGAAAATATCTACAAAAGTGATGTCATAAAATTTCACCCCTTGCAATTTTGTATACATTCTTGCATCTGCATTTGTGTCCACTCCCTTAGAACTTGTGTAGGTTAATTTTATTCCCTACATAAACCTTTTTCCTCTCTCAATATTCTTAGGAACCCTTTTTAGTAGCTACCTTCGTGTGTAAGCTTTGCGTCAAATATTGTGCTTTTCTCGTTCTTGTCTTTTTGTAGCATGATGTGTCTAGACACTAGGCGCTTCATGTAGATGTCCACACACTACACTAGTGTCCCCTAATGTTTCAATGTTCAAATGACTATTTTTGAGCACATTTTCCACTTGTCACCTCCTTTTATTGGCAGTAATGCTCGGGTTTCCTTGTAACCACTTGGGAAGCTTCTTTTCCCTCTTTAAAAGCTATCTTTTAAACTCATTTAGCCTTCTTGTCCTTCTAGGCTTCTACCTTGGACATTCTCCCATAATTCTCTTGCTATTTTGCTTGTACAAATATCTCACTTGTTACAATAGCCTCAAGCACTCTCACATCCTTACAACACTCTTTGGAGCTCTCTTAGCTCTTGAAGCTATCTTTGCCTCTCTCTTTGGCTTCCTTAAGCCTTGCAACTGATATGATCCCCCTTATTGTGTGCTTGCAAGAATCTTGGGATTTACCACATCCCCTATCAATTGCATCTTTACTTCATGATACAAGTTCTCCTTGAGTAGTGATTTCTTTTATCATGCCATATTTGTTTACTTTGTTTTCTTTCTATATCTATCTATCTATCTATATGTGGAGGTGGGAACACTTAAACAAGGGTTTAATTGAGGAAAACCCCTATACAGACCC
Organism: Sequoiadendron giganteum; assembly: GCA_007115665.2. Classification (NCBI taxonomy): domain Eukaryota; kingdom Viridiplantae; phylum Streptophyta; class Pinopsida; order Cupressales; family Cupressaceae; genus Sequoiadendron; species Sequoiadendron giganteum. The sequence goes on from CM021102.1 coordinate 324,984,475, forward strand.
AACATTTACTCTCAATCTTCCACATGCAGGTATTGAAGATATTCATGTGATAGATGCTTCATTACTTGGGTGGTTGTAAGAACTTTATTTCTTCTCTTTATCTTTATCATTTATACTTATTTATTTCAGTTTTGTTATACTCTACTACTTTCCCACATTCTAAGGTTTTAGCAATCAATGTAGAAGTAGTCGCTTTGTGTTCTTTGTGATAAACTCAATTTATAGTCCGTAGAGACACCAACATACCTCTAGTACTCTAGCATGCCATGATTTAGTCCTTTCCCTAATACCCCATCAGTTCATATATAAAACCTTTGTGTCTTGCTCTTTTTGATTCTGAAACTCTCACTTTGTTCCCTAAGATAGTTTAGGGTAGTTCACCCCTTGGGAATATCTTGGGAATAAATAAAATTGTGAGTAGAGAATCCACCTTCTCTACGTTTTGGTGAACCTGATGTAAAACATAGTATTTTTTTAAAAACTAGGAATTTATTTACCCCGACTTGGTGGGGTCATAACTTTTGACTTGGTGCTTAGAATTCAGAACTGTTTACACTGTTGGAAAGGTCTCCAAGAGCACTAATTCAATCCTTAAAATACAATGCCTTTGGTAGCCAAATTTTAGGGATTGACACAAATTTCAACCCCCAATTTTTTTTTGAACACCTCCAAAAAATGCAAATTACTAGAACCTAGAAAATACTACAAAATTTGGAAAATCAAGATTTTTTAGTTTTTCTCAATTATGTCAGCCCTAGATCGCTCTAGATTGGTTGAAATGTTTATTTCTCTATTTAAAAATGTATAATCCATCCTTATTCCTTCTATCTCTTTCCAACCTTGTTAAGAAGATTCAATAAGTTCTCTTACAAGCATGTGAAAGTGAGTTCTTGTCTCCTTTTTTATTATTCTTTGTTGATCCCTCTTCTGAAATTCCTTCTAAGGATATTTTAGTGAAAGAGGATGAAATCATTTATACCTTTCTGACCCTCTCTTCATTCCAATGCACTCTCTTCTAGATATGATGCATTGGTGAATGGTGAATCTCTTCTTCATTGGAATGCTCTCTCTTCTAGAGATGATTCATTTATGAATGATGAATCTACCCTTCATTCCAATGCACTCTCTTCTAGAGATGATGTATTAGTGACTGGAAAATTTCTTCTTTATCCCAATTCACTCTCTTCTAGAGATGTTGCATTGGTGAATGATGAATCTCATATCAATTCCCATGCACTCTCTTCCACATTTGATCCTCCCTGGATCGATGTTGAGAATATTTCTTCAAATAATTATTCCACTAGTTGTGATGATTCTATAAATGTAATCTATGTCTCTGCTACCCCTCAAAGGCCTAAGAGATTGGCCATTTATCTGACTCCAGCTAGTCTTCTCCTAAAAGGATTTGTTCTATTGATGGTGTCCCATTTGATAATGATTCTCTTGATCTTTCTATGGCTCTCTCTTATATAGTGGTATTCCATACTTATAAGAATAGAATGAATAAACAACCAAGCCTTCTTCAAGCTCCTAAACCTATGACTAAAGCACCCAGTGATTACAATATTCTCAAGAAACTTCAAGTTACTTTGGCTAAGATCTCATTTTGGGACTTGCTTCAGTCTGCTCTGGTTTACCAAGGTATGCTTCAAGAAGCCTTGCAAAATATCCTCTTGCTTTCTTCTACAAGGCTGACGGATGTTAATGCGTTGATAGCTCATATTCATGCAGATTCATTGAATATTATTTTCTATACATAGGAACTCCCACCTCTAGAAGTACATAAGAAAGCAGAACCTCTAATGATCATAGTTGACATTAATGATATTGGCATTAGAAATACTCTTATTGACACTGGTTCAATGCTTAATGTATGTAGCATTGTTCTATTTCTTAAGATTAATATTGATTTATCTTCTCTTAATGCTTCTTGTTGTCATCCATGGGTTCGATAATGTTGATTGACAAGCCCTAGGCATGATAGTATTTCCTTTGAGGTTGGGACCCATTACTATACCCTCACTTGTATATTTTATGTTAGAAAAATTACCATATAACCTTCTTCTTGGTAGACCATGGATTCATGCTATGGGAAAAATCGCATCTACCTTGCATAAATCTATTAAGTTCATTTGTAATAATCGAGTATTTATAGTCAAGGTTGACCCTGAGGCTATGCACTTATGTGAAATGGTAGTTGTTGGTCAAGTTTCAGTTGTTCCTACTCTTATCCCTTAAGTGTCTCCTCATGCATTGATGTCTACTCTAGTAGTATCAATTGCAAAGGATGCTCTTGAGATAGATGTCCCAATGAATATCCTTTTGAAGCAAAAAACCCATGTCTTCCTCTTCTCAAGAGAATGCAAGTCTTGGTGATGATTGGGGTTCGTTAGAATTTACAAAATCGTTAATTGGAGAACATAAAGTTGACCCAATCCACTTAAACCTTCCAGTAATGCAATACAAACCCGTTATCAAAGATGATTGTTCTTTTGTATCATGGGATAACATGAACATAAATTGTAATGTTCTTAATGTTGATCCTCCTTCTGCAGAAGATGATCACACTTCTATTAAAGAGGCTAATGTTAGCAGTCCTGTTAAGAAGGATGATGGCTATGGTCGTAAAGGTTGTGGATGTAATGAACAAGGCATTCAAGTACCTATAGAATTCATACCTCATAAGCGTAATTTGGGGCTTAGTTTCTCAAATGAACAATCTAAACAGAAAACATAGTTGAATGTGGATGTGATTTCTACTCAACCTCATTCTTGTGAAATGATTCATCCTCTATTGTTTTCTATATTTATGTCTTCTTCTCATGAGTAGTGAATCTTTTATCCAAAAGAGAAAATGTTACTTCCTACTCATTCTTTATCTAAGAAAGAGTGTATTTGATTGAGGCTTCTAAAATCCCACTTGATTACTCTTCCTTCTCCTACACGTAAGAAAATTCATAAGCATGATAAAGAAAAACATTATTTATGTGCATACTATCAAGTGCTTGGCCATTCCACTAGGGAATGTAAGGCCTTGAAGGATAAAATACAAAAACTTCTTGATTCAAGTTCCCACTCATGTTTTTCTTGATGCATCTACCTCTTCTTTGCATGATAAGTGATATCAAGGTCTGCCTCTATCCTATATGTTCTAAGTATCTTGCATGGTTATCCTCCCCTGTATGTTGGGGGTAGTCATGACTTGTTCCAGAGATGTGTGTCCTTCTTAAGGACCCCCTCTCTTCTCTCTATCTTTCAATTGGAGCATCCCCTTGAGTGGTCCCTTTTTATTTTGAAGGGTTCCCGAGGGATCCCCTTTGAAATCTTTTCTCTCAAATGAATTCATTGGCATCTAGCCCGGGGGAAAATCAACTAAACCTATATTTTTTGCGAATATCTTGCAATGCAACTTGCGGTAGCCACAAGCTTCTCTGATCAGTCTTACTCTACAGGACCGAGAACCTATAGAGCTCCTTTGCATCAAGCTTTCCTAACATGTTTAGTTTGCAGATTAACATGTTTCTTTGCAGGCGCGCTTGTGAAGATTCTTTTTAATTAAACTCTATAGGTTCCCTTCACATGGGGATTCCCTCAAGAGAGAGTACCTAGGGCACCTTCTTTGCAAGTTTGAGGACCTGTAAAGAACTTTCATCCTACAGGATATGTTCACCACTGGTTTGTGGGCCTTTGGTGTAGTTTCTTCAACTTTGTAGGAGAGAGTACCTGCAGAGCCTTTTTTCACCTTCCGTAGGTCTGCAGATTTGTGACACATTTTTTTAACTCTCCTTGGGTCCGAGGACCTATGGAGCTATCTCTCTTGGAATTTTCATTCCTCCTTTTTTTCTCTTTCTTGAGCCTTTTTCTCTTCTCTTCTCTTCTCTTCTCTTCTAAATTATGTATATCAGATCAAAGATCTGCATCTTCTTCATCCTAGGTATATGCTCTTTCTCTCTTCAATATTGATTACTTTCCTAAATTTTTGTGCATTCTTCTCTTGAAGCAATTGATCCTTACATTCTTCTCTCCATTTTAGAATTTTTCATTCTTCTCTCCATTTTAGAATTTTTCTATGTGTTATTTCTTAATTTGGGGATGACACATAGTATTGAGACAACCTTTTATATCGAGGTCTCTTTCACTTTGCTGACTCAAATCCTTTAGTTTGTTGTGTGCTTGTATGTGTGTTTTTAGTTCTAACCCTATAGTGTAATGGATTTTTTATGTTCTAATTTTTTTTTCTTTTGCATGTCTTTCTTCTCTAATGTGTTTCTTTTGTATATCTTCAACTCGGGGGCATGCTTCTTTGGTTTTAAGAGTTATCTACTTCCTCTATAGTATCCTTTTGGTATCATGATGTTATTTATGTTTAGTATATTTCCTTTAGCATGCATATTAGTGTAGATTCATATGCCTACTAAAGTGGGGGGAAAATGTAATGTTGTAAAATTGCACCCCTTGCAATTTCACATACATTCTTGCATCTGCTTTAGTATCCACTCCCGTAGAACTTTTGTAGGCTCATTTTAGCCACTACATCAACCTTTTTCCCCTCTCAAGATGCTCAAGACCCCTTTTTAGCGGCTACCTTCACGTGTCAGCCTTGTGTCAAATCTTGTGTTTTTCTTGTTCTCATCATTTTGTAGCGTGATGTGTCTGGACACTAGGGCACTGCGTGGACGTTTGCGCATTGTGTTAGCATCTCCTGACGTTTCAATGTTCAAATGACCATTTTTTAGCATTTTTTCCACTTGTCACCTCCTTTTATTGGTGGTGATGGCTCAAGTTGCCTTGTAATTGCTCGGAAGCTTCTTTTCCCTCTTTAAAAGCTATCTTTTCAACTCATTTGGCCTTCTTTTCCTTCTAGGCTTCTACCTTGGACATTCGATCCCATATTTCTCTTTCTCTTTTTCTTGTAAAAATATCTCACTTGTTACAACAGCCTCAAACATTCTCACATCCTTACAACACTCTTTATAGCTCTCTTGTCTCTTAGAACTGATGTAGGGACTTCTAGAGGTCATAACTTTTGACTCGGATGTCCATTTTGACTAAAATTTTACAGGTGAATGCATTATGAGGTGACATGTGGATTCTCAATTTTTCTTGAGTAGGTTGGCCCCCATTTTGGCACTTTTTTTGGGGCTTGAAACTTTCATCTTGGCCCACAAAATGACAATTTAGTGTTTTTTTCTAGTTTTTAAAAAGTCTTTTTTGTTAATAACTCGAAATGCATTTTTGAATTGAGGATGTTAGTTGGAAATTCATCCTACCATAGTTTTAGGAAGTTAATGAGAAAAAATTGGACTCTCAAAGTTATGCATGCAAAATTCCAAAAATGGCAAAATCTAACAATCGTCAAAATCTGCCAAAAAAAGGTGATTTTTTGGTTTTTTGTTTTTTTTTTCAATTTTTTTAGATATAAGAGAGTTTTCTCCCATTGAAGTAGCAGAGTTGGTGAATAAAATATTTTTTTTTTCCAAATATTTTGAATCTTTGACTCTCTCACATGATTAATGGCACAATTCTATTGAGTGTATGTTGTTGGCTACATCAACAACTATCTTTGCCTCTCTCTTTGGCTTCCTTAAGCCTTGTAGATGATATCTCCCTTATCTTGTGTTGATGGTGTTTTCTACACAACAACAACTCAGACAAAACATGATATCCTATCTCTCTTGAAAGGTAAATCTCTATGGGAAAAGAGATAACCCCAAGGTCTCTAATGTCAGGTCTTGACAATGCAGTGAAACAACTCAAAGAGAATATGAAAATGTTGGTAATCACAAGGGAACCTTACTACAAGAAAACACTGGACTCAAATTTATTAGATCTAGCAATATATTGATACTTCAAAACCTAAAACTAACCCAGATAATAAAATAAATAGAAAAAGATAAGAGTTTAAGAGAGATCTAAGATTAAAATTACTCCCAAAATCAATCACAACAATGATGAATGTTGCAAATGGAAAAATCTCCAATAAAACCAATTTTTGCTTAATCAAGGACAAGCCCACAACTCCACAAAAATGGTACAATCGTTTGAGGAAACTGAAGATTTTCAGACTATGAATATTCATCCACATACCCAGTAAATGACACAATGTAAACAAGCATCCATAGTTGAACTTAGCACAAAATAAGGCCCAGACTAACTTTAAACAACAACTTACAATCAGAAAATTGTTAAAATTATAGATCGGAGATCGATCAACATCATTAACATTTCACCATTATCATGAAAGAATTGAAAACTAACATCTAACACTGAGAATCAAGAGCAAGAAACCATAAATTTTTTGAAACATAACACAATGTTTGCCAAACCAACAACCCATTTGCATTATCTTCTCCAACATTACATAACAATTTCTAATCTCTCTCCTCTCCTACAGCTACTACCTTGCAGAATCTAACTTCTAACTTAGCCAATTATGGATTTTCAGCCTCTGATCAGCTATTCTCTAACCTTTTCTTTTTTTTAACAAATGAGAAGGCACAACCCTTTTATAGATATTATATTTGTAAATCAAGTGTCAGGATTAAATTCAATCCAATGGAAGCAATTAATCCTCAAGAAACCCTAGGAATTTACATTAGGGTTTTTTTAATTTTAAAAATGGTACATCACCATCCAATAGCACAAAAGTAGTTACATCTAGGATCAATAAGAAATCAACGATCTGCCACCTTGATTTTAATAAAAAATTTACGATTGGAGAGTAAAAAAAGTGTCACACATCACTCCATGTTTGAAAAATATCTTCTAGCTGTAGACAGGTTGTGGCACAGATTCTTATGTAAATCAACATTTAAAATATTTTCCAGATTTTCCTCTTGGCACGAATCCATATGCAAGTCCTTTTTTTATTTAGTTAATCTTGAAATTCAGATAATCATTAATAGCTCACATGTGAAAATCCAAGCACAAAATATTAAAATTAAGCATAGATAAACCCTTGGAAATTTCAACTCCATCATAAAATTTAAGAAATTCAACCCTATTAATAAATTTCGGAGTTCAGGAAAATCGTGATAGGAAGTTCGAAAAAATCCGCCAAGAAGGGAAAATCCTGAAAATGACAAGAAACCCAGAAAAATCCGCCAAGAAGGGAAAATCCCGAAAATGACAAGAAATCCAGAAAATTCCAAAAATGGCCAAAAATCTAAAAGGAAGGGAAAATCTCAGATTTGACAAGAAATCTGGAAAAATCTGGATGAAAGGGACAATCCTAGATTTGACAAGAAATCTGGAAAAATCCTGACAGAAGGGATAATCTGGAATTGACAAGAAATCCAGAAAAATCTGGACAAAAGGGATAATCCCATATTTGACAAGAAATCTAGAAAAAATCTTCAAAACCCCATAACTTGTTTTGTAGAAGGAATTTTCAAAAAGTTCAAAAATCAACTTGGCCTAATTTTTCGTCCTCTATCCATTGGTGCAAAAAATTTTACACATCATATTGAAAATTCACTTTAAAAATCCCCATTTCTAAAATCCAAGGCCCCAAAATGCTTCAAAATACCACCCCTATCAAACCAAATCCAGACTCAATCCCAAAATAACCTCCAAGAAGAGAAAAATCAGAAATTGACAAAGCCAAGGTACAAAGAAGTAGAAGAAAAAGAGGGTCCCCACCTCTAGTGGGGCCTGTGTGAAAAGTGCACAACATATGGTGACTCCGCTGGAAAAATGCTTCAGAGCATTTTAGTGAAAAACTGGAATCAAGAACCCAGAATCTCTGGTTTTGATCCTCACATCAAGTCAACCAATAAACTAAAGCCTCAAAATCAATGGAAAAGCTAGTCTTTCCTGTGCTGAAAATCTAAGTGCATGCAAGTGTATAAATTTCCCTCCTTAAGTTGTTGCAAGAAATGAATTTTAGTCATGTTAAGCTACATAAAGACTCTAACTTCAAAAGAAACCTAGATAGAGCCTTGTTTCCAGTCAAGCATCCACAGCCCCGACAAGGTTATCACTGTGATTCTCCTAAACATAGCTCTACTACTAGCCAGGTGTCCATAGCCCTGGTAGAGATATTGGGATTCCCCTAAAAGGTTGAACTCACTTTCTTTGGATATTCAATATTTTTTTTTCTTTCCTTTTTATTTTTAATTTCTTTTCATTCTTTCATTTCAACCTGTAAGCAATGAAGCTCACACTCAGGGCTAAGAATCACAATGGCACTGAAGTAGAAATATAAGATTTTTCACTTAGCAAGACCTCACAGAGATCCTATGGCAACCTCAGGATTCTTAAGATGTGTGTAAAATGTAAGATTTGAGCACATTCAAGAACTAATTCAATCTAATGACTTGTCCACTTTAAATGTTTAGTACATGTGACACTGAATAGAAGACTTCTAGCAACATGTCCTAGAAGGATGATTAGAGTTTGTAAAAGGAATACCCAAAACAGTCCTAGATAAAATAATTGTTGTTGTGCAAATAAGACACTCCCAACAAAAAACATGGGAAACCAAGCTGAAGAATCAAAACAGACAACCAAACTAAAACCCAAAGCAACATAGAAGCCAACCAAAGGCAAAGCAAAGCAATCTAAACTAAACTAAAGCCATCTATCCTAAAGAAAACCCAAAAAATAGACTTAAAGCGAAAGAACAGCAGGGAAACTTGCATTTATTCAAATCAACATTATGTACAAAGGGACTCAAAATGACTGATGATTAGACAAGGTGAGTTGAGACCCAGACCTATTTTTCTTTTTAGTGCATGGACAAGTAGTAAGGTGATAGTAACAATCCTCAAGAATGCAAATTCATCCTTATATTCAACAAAATAAACCTCAACAATGCAACATTCAAACTCAAAATTCTCAACAGGAATAATCAAAAATTGAGGTAACTCTTTGAAACCATGATAAATCCATATGCACATTATCTTCCCTAAAAATCCATAATCAAAATGATAAACTTCAGGAGTTTTAGCAAGGAAAGAAACAACCTGGTGTTGTGCTTGTTCAGACTGAATGTTAAATTTATTGTCCTCCAATTGTGCAAAGTTAACATCCATGAGGTCAAGAGGTCTCAACTACTAATGTAGTATTCCTCTTGCATTTGAAACATGCACAACAAAATCAGAGTCATCAATGAGCAATTCAGGGTGAAAATTAGATTGGACAAATTCAAAATTAACATCATGGAACTTTTCACCTATTTGAGTATCTTCGTGAGGAATTAGTGATGAAACACCATAAGCTTTGTCATGCACGACAAGTTTCTCAACAAGATGTTCATCAGGAGGCATGATAAACTAATCCTCAAGAAAAATTTCACCTACAACCATGTGCTCAATTTTGACTGTAATATTACTATTTTTAGCATCATTCAATTTTCCCTGTGCATCAAAATGAACCACATTAGCTATCCCATCATTAATGCATAAAATCTATGAATTTCCATTATTTAGTTCATCAATAGATAGAGAAATAACATAATTAGATGAATAAGAAGAATCCTTGAATTCTTTTGTTAGCACTGGTTCAAGCTTGTAACTACAACCCTCAGGAACATCAACCCCTTTATCAGCAACATCAGCTCCTTCAATTTGCTTCATGGGACACTCATTGAAAATCTATTGAGGCTTCTTAATTGAAATCTCAAGCCCCTCCAGGGCTACCTCAGTTTCTACTACTATGCCCTTCTCAGATCCAATGCCAATTGAATTTTCTACTGGGCATTCGTCAATAGCTTGTTGAAACTCTTCCATTGGAGATGGGTTTTATGTATCTTTATGTGTATCTCTTGTATGATCCAATGACCAGACTTTCTCTTCCACCTCTAGCGGACCATTACCATCCTCCTCATCACTTTCAGAAGATTGAACCATAGATCCTTCATTGTATGCATACTTTGCTTCAACACTTTTATCTTGTTTTTCTTTTGGTTCATTCTCTTCAATCCTTGGAAATGGTGCATGATCCACCACCAAGACTAATATGTCATAAGGATTAGTTGGTACTATCTCCTATCCACCCAAATTATTGTGGGCATGTTGGATCTTTTGTTGGAAAATAGATGCAACAGTTTGAAATTCTTGACAATCCAATTCAGAGTGTCGATTGGTGTTATGAAGCCTACACCATCTAGATAGAGCTGCTTCTGCTAGATATACACCAGCTGCAAGATTTTCTTGATTGTTTGGATGCTCCAAAGATGTTAGGACTCCTTCATTGTCAGCCCTTATATCCCAAGTCCTATTTTGGCGTGGTAACTACCTTCTATCAAATGTTGGCCCTAAGGGTTGATCTTTAAATAATTGTCCCCTATCGATATTTTTCCCCTAATCTTGATCATGATTGAACTGATTTCCCCTTTGGATGACCCGAGGTTGGTTGTTTTGGTTCCTTAGGCAAGTGACTTTGGTGGCCAACTTCTTTACTAGCTCTGTGAGTTCATCCAACCTTCCCTTATCTGCATTGTCTGATGGAGGAACAACACCAGCTGGATTCTGCATATAAATAGAATGGAACCCATGGTTCAAGGATTGGTAATTTCTCAGAGCTCTACAAGTACCTAGGTACATTAGCTTGCTGGTGAGAGAATGCAGGTTGATTCACATTAGCTTGCTGGTTTGATTCAAGGATTGACTTGGGTTTGAAACCAAAGACAATTGAGGAGTTGAACCCAACATAACTGTTTGACCAACTAATGGCAGGGGTCTAGACAAGTGTTGTCTCAAATTTGTGCTCACTTTAATAGCCACATCATAAGCTTCAAGCAGGTTGATAGGAGGGTTTGCTTTCCACTTCACAAAAGTAGATGTTAAACTATCCAAAGCCTCATAATAAACCTCCCTGGCAGAGGCATCATCCACAACATAAGGGGGTTGCAGCCTAGAATAAGCCCTATGGAACCTATTATTGAAAGCCCCTATTGGTTCATTTGCCTCCCTCTTTACTCTAGTAAACTACAGATAAATCCCACTGGAACTAATTGGGACCCCAAATCTTTGTAAAAATATAGTCTCCAATTGAATCCAAGTAGTGATAGACCCGATAGGAAGATGGTTATACCAATAGAATGCCCCATCTCCTAGAGAATAAGGGAAAAGTCTACAGGCAACATCCTCATGATTAATTCCCCTATCCTTGAGGGTAATTTTAAAAATCCTAACATGCTCTTCAGTAGTCCTTTTGGGATCATTTGTGTGAAACCTAGAGAAAGAATGCTCACGGTTCTTTGGAATAGCATTATAGTTGTTGAAGAATAGAGGGGATGGGTTATTTGTCAAGAAAGCCATTGGTGGTGGTGGGAACAGTAATGGGTGATTTATGGTTGGTTGAGGTTGCTTAATAGGAATTCCCTCAAAATCAGATGAGAATGAGGATGATGAGGATGAAGATGATGGAGATGATGGGATTGGCTGGGTGGATGATGATTCTCCCCTTCTTCTGGCCCTTCTTGACCTAGTAAGGGCTTGCAATTCTTGAAATTCTTCCTCTCCTGGAGTAGATCCAGTTCTTCTTCTAAACCTCTCTAGAGAAATGGCAGACGAAAATTGATCCAACTTGCATATTCAGACCCTCCTTCTAGCACCAATATGTTGATGGTTTTTTCTGCACAACAACAACTCAGACAAAATATGATATCCTATCTCTCTTGAAAGGTAAATCTCTATGGGAAAAGAGATAAACCCAAGGTCTCTAATGTTAGGTCTTGACAATGCAGTGAAACAACTCAGAGATAATGTGAAAATGTTGGTAATCACAAGGGGACCTTACTACAAGAAAACACTGGACTCAAATTTATCAGATCTAGCAATATATTGATACTTCAAAACCTAAAACTAACCCAGACAATAAAATAAATAGAAAAAGATAAGAGTTTAAGAGAGATCTAAGATTAAAATTACTCCTAAAATCAATCACAACAATGATGAATGCTGCAAATGGACAAATCTCCAAGAAAACCAATTTTTGCTTAATCAAGGACAAGCCCACAACTCCACAAAAATGGTGCAATCTTTTGAGGAAACTGAAGATTTTCAGACTATGAATATTCATCCACATACTCAATAAATGACATAATGTAAACAAGAATCCATAGTTGAACTTAGCACAAAATAAGGCCCAGACTAACTTTACACAACAACTTACAATCAACAAATTACTAAAAGTATGGACCGGAGATCGATCAACATCATTAACATTTCACCATTATCATGAAAGAATTGAAAACTAACATCTAACACTGAGAATCAAGAACAAGAAACCATAAAACTTTTGAAACATAACACAATGTTTGCCAAACCAACAACCCGTTTGCATTATCTTCTCCAACATTACATAACAATTTCTAGTCTCTCTCCTCTCCTACATCTACTGACTTGCAGAATCTAACTTCTAACCTAGCCAATTCTGGCTTTTCAGCCTCTAATCAGCTATTCTCTAACCTTTTTCATTTTTTTTTACAAATGAGAAGGTACAACCCTTTTATAGATATTACATTTTTAAATCAAGGGCCAGGATTGAATTCAATCCAATGGATGCAATTAATCCTCAAGAAACCCTAAGAATTTACATTAGGGTTTTTTTTTTTCAAAAGTGGTACATCATCATCCAATAGCACAAAAGTAGTTACATCTAGGATCAATAAGAAATCAACAATCTGCCACCTCGATTTTAATAAAAAAATTACGATTGGAGAGTAAAAATAGCATCACACGTCACTCCATGTTTGAAAAATATCTTCCAGCTATAGATAGGCTATGACACAGATTCTTATGTAAATCAACATTTAAAATATTTTCCAGATTTTCCTCCTGGCACAAATCCATATGCAAGTCTTCCTTTTATTTATTTATTTAATCCTGAAAAACAAATATAATCATTAATAGCTCACATGTGAAAATCCAAGCACAAAATATTAAAATTAAGCATAGATAAGCCCTTGAAAATTTCAACTCCATCATAAAATTTTAAAAATTTAACCCTATTAATAAAATTCATTTAAAAAATCCCCATTTCTAAAATCCAAGGCCCCAAAACGTTTCAAACTACCACCCCTATCAAACCAAATCCGAACTTAATCCCAAAATAACCTCCAAGAAGAGAAAAACCAGAAATTGACAAAGCCAAGGTACAAAGCTGTAGAAGAAAAAGAAGGTCCTTGCCTCCGGTGGGGCATGTGTGAAAAGTGCACAACATCTTGTTCTTGCGAGCATCTTGGGATTTTCTACATCCCCTATTGATTACATCACTACTTTGTGATACAGGTTCTCCTCCTTGAGCAGTGATTTATTTTATCACACCATATTCGCTTACTTTGTTCACATTCTTTATCTATCTGGTTGTTTGTGGAGGTGAGAACACCAAAATAGGGGTTTGATTGAGGCAAACCCCTATACAATCCCAACATTTCCTCTCGATCTTACACATGTAGGTATTGAAGATATTTATGTGCTAGAGGCTTCATTACTTGGGTTGTTGTAGGAACATTAATTCTTCTCTTTATCTTTATCATTTATACTTCTTTATTTCAGTTATGTTATACTTTGATACTTTCCTACATTCTAAGGTTTTAGCAATCAAAGTAGAAGTAGTCACTTTGTGCTCTCTATGATAAACTCGATTTCTGGTCCATATGAGATGCCAACGTTCCTCTAGGACTCTAGCACATGCCTTGCCACCCTCATTTTGTGTTGTCGTCCTTTGGCCCAAACCTCATCAGTTTATCCAAAAAACCTTTGTAACCTACTCTTTTTTATTTTGAAACTCTTGCTATGTTCCCTGAGGTAGTTTAGGGTAGTTTTCCTCTTGGGAATCTCTTGAGAATAAAGAGACTCGTGAGTAGAAAATTCCCCTTCTCTACATCAGGTAACGTTATTTTACAAATCATTAAGACTAAACATAGACAAGCTTACGTCAGTGAAAGATGGATAATGACCTTGATTGGTAGGTGTTGATGTTGAAAGCTCAACATTAACCTGTTCAACATCCAATGTGGGTTATAAAATTATCATTCATATAAGTTTAAACTATTCACATGTACTATATTTATTATTATTTTATTAGTTACATACATGTGGACTCAACATTGTCATGCAATCGAAAGATGGAGGGCTACTAAATTCAAGGTGAAAACTTTTACCTTGAAATTTTATAATAATCAATCTAGTAATTTAGTCAATCTTACATTTCAAAATGAAATTTAATAAATTAAATTTGAACTTGTTGAAATTTACTTGACTATTAATGCCATATTTTTCATTCAATAAATCATTTGTCATGACCATCTAATAGGTTATAGGTGCATCTTGGATACACACACTCATCATCCTCATACCCATAAATACAAAGAGACTCATAGTTTTGACATAAGTGAGGTGGGAATTGAGGCTTGGAATACTTGCTCGCCTCACCCTGTGCTAGAAGTCTATTGTGTTGTGCAAGGGTCTAATTCAATAAGCTAATGGACTCTAGTGTCTCCACCCCAACACTTTCACAATGGAAGGGATACAAATATGTTTGAACTATGGTATAGCTAGGGGTCTTAGTGATTGGTTTTGGGCACACTGTGCACCCACTTTATCTTATGCTCAACCCCCACCTCCTACCTTGGAACTCTCAAATACCAAAATAATTAGGGAGCTCATTGAAGACAAACTCATAAAATAGTTTCCTCAAAAATTATTGTGGTACCTTACTATTACTATATGGAGGATGGTCAAAAACCATCCACCACCTATCCAAAAAAATATTCTTTACCCCTTAGTAGTGGCACCAATGGATAAGTAACCTCCTACAAGTGCCATGTAAGGGTGCATTGGTTCATGGGTTGGTGAATAGAGCACACAAGTTATATTTCATTTATTTTTAATTTTAACTTGCTCACAAGATAGTTTATCTACATATTTTTTTAGTTATTCCCTCTTGTTGGTTTAACTATTTATTTGCCAAATCATTAATACTACTTGAGAGATAATGGATTGTAGTGATTCGGTGAGGGTAGACCTATAGGATTTTGTTGTTGTTAGATCTTTCAACCTTGAAATTATTCCTTCAAGTTCTCTTTTATTGTTTTCTACTTGACCTAATATATTTTCTTGCATTCCTAGAGGATGTCGAAGAATTGATCCATTTGACTTTTATTTGGAAAACATAACAAAGCTTAGGTTTTTGAACCTTTCTTACTACACAAAATTGGAAGAGTTTCCTCATCACATCACAAATGAGATATCTTTGAGAGAGATATTCATGAGAGTGACTTGTATCAATGTCAAAGAGCTTGATTTTTTTGTGATAGAGACTAACAAGAAGCTATTTCATACCACTTAATGAACTCAACCATATAAGATATTTAAGTGAGGGATTTGTATCATTGTCAAAAAAAAATTCTATAGAGCCACATGACCCTGTCCACTAGACAAGTTGTTAAAAATCAAATCAAGTAATTTTCACTTGTCCACTAGGTGAATTATTAAAAATCAAATCAAGTAATTTTAACCTTCATTTTAATTTTTCACCAATTTACTATCCTTTCTCTATCAAAACTATTTAACTGATCAAACATTACGGAATTGAAAAAAAATTCATGTCTAATTTCTTAAGCTATGTCCATACTCAACCAATGAAGACATATTACTTTACTCGAGTAGTGCAAGTACATCCATTTTATTTATTTGTAATTTTGTCATGCTATTCAACATGGTTATTTCAATTCTTTTGATATCGATGCACACATAGTTTCATTTTTACCTTATAGTATCCTTCCAAAGCACGCATGCTTTTCTAAGAGAATACTCTCTCTCATCCATCTTAGAGACTTTTTTTATAAAATATTTTAAAAAAGAACTTATACCGATTCCTAATATAATTTGTAATATGTATTTTATTTACAAGTCCAATTATATATATGTATAAAATTTATTTAATTTTTAATTATATATATTTTTATTTAAAGTTTGGTTATAACTTAATTGTTTAATGTATATAAATTAGAATAAATATTTTAATTTTAATTATTGAAGATATATGTATTTAAAGGGAAATTAATTCTTTTCAATTTTATGGATAATATTATTTATTCAAGTAAAAATACAAAAGAAATTAATGGAGTATAATATTCTTCTATTGAAATACTTAATAATTTATTATATATAATATAGTTTCTCAAAAGTATTAAGTGTCTCTTTGACATGGGTAAAATGCATTTTATTCATAGTATATAGTAAAATATATCAAAAAAATGTTATAGTTAAAGAAAGAATTTTTAAAAGAATGATGCAATTCAATTATTTTCTTATTAAGAAAGTAAAAATGGAAGGATAATTGGTAAACCCCACCATATTAAAATTTGATCAAAATAATCAACTATGGTGTAATTAATTTAGTACCATGTGCCTTTTACTTGATCACCCTTCCAATTATTGTTACATTGAAATGATAAAAAATGAGTCTCCTAAATTATCATTATCTATAAATTTATATGAATTATATGATCATAGAGAAATAATTACTTATGAGTAACAAATGCCACATAATGGTAAGTACTTTTCTATTTAGTATTGTAGCTATTGTATTTGTTGGTTAGTTGATAAATTATGTGAAATACCAATTTAGGGGAAAGTCAAATAATAATTTGAAATAATAAATTCTTGGATTTCATATGTATTGTAACCACACAATGAAAAATACATATTTATTTAGGATTGTAATGCAAGTATTTGTTGTGTAACTAATGGATGAGTCATGACAATAATTTAAAGGTAGGCTACATAATAGTTTGAGATCAATAAATTATTGTAAGCTGAATATATCATGATTTTACTAGGTTTAAGATTATTATAGTTGTTAGGGTTGACTTTGACATCAAGCTTGATTTATACTAAACATAAGTATGACTGACATAGTTGAAGTTGAGTTTGTTTATCATAATAAATATTTATAAAATATTGATGAGATTTTTTTCAAAAACCGTTGTAATTTTATTGGTTGATTTTGTGTATGATGACAAATAAAATAAAATAATTCTTCACTAGTTCTAAAATAAAATAAAATATTTTTAAGTAAATAAAATTGTTTTAAACTAGGTTATAAGAATTAAAAAACTCTTCAATAAATAAAATAACTCAAGATTGATATCTTAAACATATATGTATAAAATATTTATATTAAAAATAACTCGCAAATAAAAATATATCTTCAAAATAAAATAATCATTATATAATTTTAAAATAAAATAACTAGAATAATATAGATATTTCAAATACATATTAGTTTTAAATTTTATAAAAATAAATATGAATTCTATATTATTATTTTTAAATATGATCATTGCATGATGATCCTTGCTACACAATCTTCCAATGTAGTTATTATATTATTATTTTAATCTTATAAAAACATTACACTATCAAATCCTAGATCAAATATAATATAACAAAGAAAAATAATTTTTTGATGTATTTATTTATTTCTCATTCTACCCTATTTGAACCCTCCTTGCTCGTGGTTTCTAACATTCATGGGGGTCCCCTTAACCTCCCTCTCCTCCCCACTTGCATCAGTTGTACAAATGATAAAGCCTAAGTTTTGGCTAGTCTTCTAAACTCGAGGGGCCCTCTTCCAGCTCTTAAAACTATTTTGGATGGTCCTTTAGATCTTGTGAACTCATCTACTATTCCAAATCTTAAGGCCTAGAAAAGTGTTCTGGTGGGTGATGCTTGAGGTTACAATGTGCGAGAACTACTATACCCAAGTTCTTTGAGTTTGAAAATTGAATGAAAATAAAAATTCTTAACTCCATGGTCAAAATAATAATCTTCTCAATGGATAATTCCTTGGTGGGTATAGGTTTCTCCTTCCACCTCACTATCAATATTGTTCAATTCTAGATTGTTGCTAAATGGTATCTAAAAGGTAGTTTGAAGGTGAGTGTTATGGCTGGTGGTTTTTTCCTCTTTAGGTTCACTTCTAAGGATGATCTTCTATTGATTCTCAACATGATCCCTTCGATATATGAAAAAACATAATTTGTCTCCATGTAGATGGAAACTAGGATTTGAACCTATTGTAGACTTGAAAAAAATAACCTTGTTTGGGTCAAGATGCTTGGGATCACTCTTGAGTTTTGGGATGAAGTGGTGTTTCAATGGATTGGAAACTCTATTAGACACTTTATTTTAATGGAAACCATCACAAAAAGTAAGTCCAAGTTAGTGTTATTTCATTTTTATAACATATGAAAAAGGGAACCCTAAGTTTAATTCATAAAACATAGGATGAATCTCTTCCTTTTTTGAAGGTACATTAAGATGCAAATCAACAAGGTGCTTAGATTACTTAGACCAATCATCATGCAGAGGCGGAGGCTACATTTATAAGTATTAAGTATGCTATCAACAAAGGGTACTCCAAAGTATGGGTGGAAGGAGACTCTATGAACATTATTAACTATTTGTGTGGCACTCATACTCTAAGTTGGAGTGTCAAAAAAATCATTAAGGATATGATGATTATGTTACAATCTTGTGATGAGATTCACATCTCACATTTATCGAGAAGGAAACTCGTTGGCATATTTTATTTTTTTTCATTGGAGGAGGGTTCGATCCTTCTTGAGGAAGCTAGGAGTTTATTGAGGAATGAAGGCATGGGCTGAGGTGTTGCAACATTTATGGTCTAGTATCTTCCTTTGTTTCACATGCTTTGTCAGTCTATTGTTTCTTTCTAGCCTTCAGTTGTGTGTTTTTTGCAAAGGTTCAGTGAGTCGTGTGTTGGTAGTCATGGGTGGTGATAGGAGCATAATTGAGCCACATTCTTGTGGGGACATTCAATGAAAGAAGAAACTCTAGAATATTTTGCACCATGGTAATTTTACTCCATTTTTGGAGAGACTGCATGTGCATGACCCTAATGTCTCGATGCAATTTGTTTATTTTTGGCATAATTGAAATCTTAGGGTTAAAGGTTTGGAAGTGGGGGTGAATGAGGATTTGGTTGCCATGGTTATTGGGATGCTGAAAATTGGTCATAAGTTCTTCAAGGATGAAAATAGCAATGAAGAGGCGATGAATCAGTTTTTCAAAGATGATGAAAGGAAGCAATTAATTAAATTGGAGAGCTGGGGATATGAGAGAACTTCCCTCAATAAAATTTGGGCGAGCATTGTTGAGGTGCTGATGCATTATGTGACTTTGGAAGGGATGTTTAGGGCTATTCTTGGACACCATTTTACTCTCCTCAACCATTTCAGACATGGTTTGTTCATTTCATTTCCTTTCTTTTTATTATCATCTTTGGAGGTTTCGATGTATGCACACCTAAAGAATAGGAAGACCCCCATCCTCCATGAAGGGCTTATTTTACTGATCATGAAACATGTCAAGACTCTCCTCCCTACTCCTACCATCAAGGGTAAGGACAAGACTTTAAGTCATGAGTTTTGGTCATTGGGGTCAGAGTCCTCTTCGGATGAGGAGGAGGAATGAAACAAAGAGGAGGAGGATCTTTCTCTTGCCATTGTGGCTATGTATTCAAAGAAAAGGAAGGTGGTTGGTGCTAAGAGTAATAGTGTGAGGTCCAACCCCATGTATGACTATCGTGACCTTTTTTTAAAAATAGATTCAATTATGCTATATTAATGAATTTATTCCATGCCTTGATCAAAATTGTTTAAATATTATGATATTGAAAGTGTTGGCAGATAAAATGATTTAATCTCTACTTTTTACTATCTTGGAATATTATGATTAAATGAGTCGTGCATAAGCGAGAGAAATTATGTATTCAATTTTTGAAGTATAAGAGAACAATTATTGTACTCAACTACATGCTTAATGTTTTAAGTTTTCCAAGACTTAGTTAAAGGATGATTTTAGTAATGTGTTTGATTCGAGAGTCCATTAAGATAGTATGAAAAGTGTATGAAATCTAGATTTATTACGAACATAGAAGATAAGAAAATTTAAATTGAAATGAGAAAACAAATGAAATGGATTTCAGTACAAGTGATTCGCTAATGTGTTTTGTGTTATGTGGAAAGGGGTAATACTTGAAGGATGAAATAGAACCCTTGTAGATCATGAAGAAATTCTATAGAATAAATTCCTAACATCGTCGAGGGTAAACTCGAACAACTTTAACTGACAATGAGGATGCTTAAGGTAAGCTAACAAGGTAATTAGTTATATGAATTTTTTTATCTATTTGCAAAAGGATATTTAGTAATAAATAATTATTCAAGAATCCATTAGATAATACAGTTGAATAGTTAAATTAAGGCTAGATTTTGTTATTGTTAGGGATAGGTTTGAATTCTTATTTTACATTGATGGAGGTAAAGATTAAACATATGGACATATTTCTATGCATTAATATGTTGAATTGAATCTTATTGACAATAGGAGCAAGGGGTATGAGAAGTGGGTCAATGTGGGGTTAGCATTAAGTGTGGAATATAGTGGTGGTGGTTTAGTTATTTTGAGTTTTAAATGTGACCTTAGAATCTAGGAAATATTATGGAGTTAAGATCTTTGGTTAGTGTACAATGTGGTGTTTATGTGTGAGATGTGTTTTATGCTTTACATTAAATGTAGAGTCATGCCAATCAAATTGTAAGTGGAGTTTAAAAGGATAAATTTCGGATGCAAGTTGGGATGTAGCTTTATGAGGGCCAAAATGGTCATAATTTAAACATTTATTTAATTTTAAAGGCCCTAGGCATAGTACCTATGGGTTGGGGGATTGATTTTTTACCATACCTTAGCCCATGCCTTATTTATGACCTCTCTTAAATGGCCTTGAAAAGAGGTGACGAATTTTGAGGATGAAATGATGGATTTGACCAATCCCCATCCCTTTGGTCTTCCCTATCATTTATTATATTGGACTTGGGGAAAGGACATGCATGGGCACCATGCCTCTTTAATGAAGAAGATGACTTGGTGACCAAGTGGGGATATGGGAGATAATTGAGATTGGACTTATCATCATCATGTGATCGAAGGGTGTTGTTTTCATACTTGGAAATGGAGATGAAAGCTGGAGAGCTATGGAGAAAAGAGAAGAGTGAAGAATTCAAATAGAGCAGCATGGAGAAAGCTAAATCCTACTTCCTCTAATTGCTTTTAGTTGATAAAATAAGTGATATGCAAGTTCTTGAATTAGAATGGTTCTTTGAAAATGGGTGCATTTTTAATTGTTGAATAAGTTAGTTGTAGATTCCATACCAAGACTATTTGGTAATCTTTTGTTTTTGCTTGGGGGTATGGCTAGAGCCCAAGAGGCTTCATGATGCCATTATGATTGGGTGGAGAGCAAGGTGTATTCTATGGGCATGTAAATTGTTAGTTTTCTCAATATTATTTGTAGCAAAGAAAACTTATATTTTTGATATGATCATTGTATTTCTATACTTTATGTGTAATATTGAAAGTTAACCGTTTTGTTGAAAGAAAAGAAAGGGATAGAGTATGTTCTTATCATTGACATCTCTTAAGGTATTTGAGAGATATTGTGGGGTTTAAATTTCTATTGAATTCATCATAAGAATGTATTGGAACAAAATGTACTTTAAGTTTCTTTGAAGAGAATGGCTCAATTTATTTATTGTTGTATGCATCTTAAGAATGTGTTGGAACAACATAAATTATTTGTCATTTGAAATAATTGTGTGTATACTGCAAATATAGATGGCAATGCACAATATAAATGAAAGACTAGATTATAGGGTTGAAAATGTGGAATGATATTTCAATTATTTGCTTCTGAAGTAATTTTAAAGAAAATGGTTATTAAAGGCTTATTTTAAAATCACCATTTAGTATATCCATCATGAAGGACTAAAAATGTTTCACAAAATTAACTCTAAACACTTACAAGATTTGCTATTTAAACTCATACAAAAATTTTACTCAAGATTATTAAATATAAAATTGTGGGTATAAATATTAACTTTTTAACTCTTTTGTTCAAAGAGAGAAAGAAATAGTTTATTTAATCTATTTTCAAAGTTTAACACATATATAAAAAATTGTATATATATTTTACCCTCAAAACAATGTTCGTATATATATATATATATATATATATATATATATATATATATATATATATATAGTTTATATTTTTGGAATACATAGTTTATATTTTTGGAAAAGAAACATACACAATAATATATATTTTATTTTGTTAGATAATAGACTAAATAAATAAAAAATCTTACAGAAAAACTTAAACAAAACATATATAAAGAAAAAAAGAAAAAGGTACAGCCCTTATGGGCCACAACCCCACAAGAAGTCGTTGCCCTCTTTGGAGGGGCGCAGCTCTATGGAGCCACGGTTTCCACAAAGGCTGCAAACCTCCACTCTCCCATTCAAGTTTTATTTTAAAAAGATAATAAATAAATAACAGTAGAACAAAAAAAAAATAACAGTATGCTTTGGTATTTATAAAATGTAAAATTTTGATGCCCAAAAGAGTATGTAAATAGATCTCTGCAATGTTTCAATCGGACTTGTAGAAAAAACAAAAAAAAAGTAGTGTAGATTTGTAAAATATAAATAGGTTTCATTCTTGTGCAAATATAGAAAAATAGGGTTTGTTAAAAACAACAAACTTTGTGGGTATGCAAATTTTTAAACGAATCTTCATAGATCTTAAGTTGCAGATTTGTAGTATTGTAAAACTTTGTAACCTACAAGGGAAATAAAACTAAATAAGGTTTAAAATAAGAAATTGTAAGAAACAAAGAAATTAAAATGATAAAAAAGAATAAGATGAGAATGAGGGCAAAAGAAAGGCAATATTTTGGAAATCTACAGGTATAATGATATCTCCTCAAACCCTCCTTTCAACTTGCAACAAAAAAAAATGGAGAAATGAGAGAAAAAGGGAGATAGACATTTTAATAAGTTTCTTTATAAGATAGGGTTTCAAAAGTGATTGCCCTAAAATCTAAGGTTGAGATTCAATCCCATCCAATGGATGAGATTGAATGCTCAACATATTACCTTTATGTTCAATTTAAAATCTTATTTAAACTAAATATATGGAAGCTTTTTTTCAATAAAGGGCAAACATGAGTTGTGATTTAATATTTAAGGAAACTTTTACAACTTGATATCACCACTTTAGTGTAATCTTTAAAATATTACTAAATGGAAAAAGATGAGTTGTTTTAAATTTGTTTTATTGAAAATTAAATAACTATTTATGGATTATTTTTAGAAAAATCACAAGATGTGGAATTAACTATTTTATAATTATTCTATTCAATTGAGTAAACTTAAATACATAAAAGTATAATGAATGTTTAAATTATTCTATTTAGTTGAAGAAACTTAAATACATAAAAGCATGATGAATGTTTAAAATATAAGATAAAATATTGTTAAAAAAATAATAATTTGATGGGGTTTTGACAAATTATTTTACCTTGTTAAATGTCTCGCCTAGGCAAAAGGGGGTTATCAATTTAAATAAGTGATCGTTATTGCCAATAAAATAATGATAATAATTAATCAAAGTCTTCATTAAAATTATTCATATCCTTAGATTGACATAAGTGATAAATTTATAGCTAGGGGTTAAAATGTGGGAATTAAGTTGAAGATCAAGCAAGAATATTTAATTAAGTGACATTAAGATTAATTTAAGTGAAGTCTAATGGGTTAAATTGGTTTCTTCATTATGAATAAAGCTAAAAGGATTACTTAAGCACTTGAACCTTGCAAAATGAATTAAATGGAAACGGGTTAAAACAACATCTAATTATTCAAGTGTTAATTAGCCCTATGGTGTACAATTAAAAGAAGGTGGAAGTTATTACAATTACTTAGTAAATCAATTGTATAAATGGGGTTAAGAAAGAGGCCTTATTTAGGTGAATCAAATGGAATATCAAAATAGTTAGTTGATATTCTAAAATAGTTAGGTAAACATAGAAGTGTGGACTAGTGATATTATCCAATAAAAAGTGTTGAAATGAAACAAAGTCCATTTAAAAATAAGGTCGCAAGAAGGAATATGTTAGTTCACCTTGATATGTATTAAACTATATTCTACATTAATCAATGTAAAATTTATTAGCTAAGACAGGTAATTTAAGGACTCAGTTTTGAATGGCTCAAATGGGTAATGGGATCCTAGATTATTAATATTTAAGGAAAAGGGGAATGAAGGATCCTAAAACCAATCATATAATATTTGGTGCCTCTAATATGAGGGTTATTAAGTAAAGGTAAAATTGATTTAATCTAAATAATTTTCCAGATGTAATCCTACCCCGAAAAGGAAATGGGGAGGCATATATGTACTTAATAGTATAGAATAGTACCCTTTGAGTAACAACATTATTGATAACAATATATTTTCATGGCATTTACAAGAGTTTAAGGTCATCTATCAAATAAAACAGGATTAAGGAAGTCGATTAGCAAGAACTTACAATTAATTAAGTAATGTGTTATTATCCGAACAATGTAACCATGTCAAATAATGTTAGACCTTAATAATTGAGCTATGCAATGGTGGCTTGTCAAGATGTTTTAGAAAAAAAAAAAATTTATGATGCTGGTGTTATCTCCACATTAAAATGTGGGAATGATAAATAGGCCAGCTAAAAGGCTTTCCCTTTCTAGGAGTGATGACATGGAGGTGGGGTTGGATGATCCATCTCCCAAGTCTGTGGAGGTGGTTGTTGGTAGAGATGTTTTTGGTGGTGGTTGTGAGGTGGGGACATGGGACAAAGATGTGGGTGTGGTCAACAAACTGAGGAGGTTGTCGATGTGTATTGCTAACCTAAAGAACAAGGCCTTGAAGTTTCTTACCAAGGACCCCAATGAGGCTAGTGAGGACAAGAATGTTGGTGATAAGACGATGACCATTGTGGATTCTCCTCCACAAGACTTGCCCAAGGAGGAGGAGGACAAGGAGAATAGGAATCGAGAGAAGGAGGATGTGGAAAAGAAAGAAGCCAAACACGAGCCTTTGAAGGTATATCCTTTATCTGAGGACTTTTCTTATCTTGATGATGATGCTAACTCCATGTATAATTTTCTAGATATGGTTAGAGTCGAGGCCACTAGTACCTTTAAATTGGCTATGTGGTCCCTATAAGAGTTCAATCAGATTAACATTAAAATCCAAGATTTAAAGGAAAATAAGAAGAATGTTCCAAAAGGTTCAGTGTTAGACATTCTTATTGATAGAATGGTGGACCTTGAAGGTTCCTATCATGACTTTAAATCTCTTTGTGATGAAATATTGTCTGCTCTGGAAGTCAAGGTTTTAGGTAAACTTATGCACATGTGCCATATATCTATAAAGAGCAGTGCAAACTCTTTGGAAGTCCTTTTCAAAATAATTAGGTAGCTCAGAGAGGACCAGGTTTATTTCTTTGAGCTTATGAAGAAAGAGTGTGTGACAAAGGGAAAAGGTAAGGACACTGCTAAGGATGATGAAAAAGGACATGTTGTTAGGGGTCGACTGATTGGAAAAAATCATTTGATGTTGAGAAGGAGATGATAGATATGGTTGAAAAGTATAGGAACTAGTAGATGGAGGTGGCCAATACTTTGAGTGGTCTGAACTAGTATTTTTATTTGTTGCTTTTTGTTTCATGTTGGGTGTAGGTTTCTTTTAGGTTATTTTGTTGTTTAGTGGTTGTTGGATTGTTGATGGTGGTTTTTTAGAATATCTTTTCATGCAACATTTTGTATATGATGTTGTAAAGGGTTTCAGGGCCCCTTCAAAACCAGTTTTTCCCTTTTAATCAAAACAAGGTGCTTAGATTGACTTTCAACCATGAAGGTGAGTTAGTCAAACTTGTGTCTGATCCTTTCGAGCCTTAAAAATGGACTGGAAATGATTTTTAAGATTAACCTAATTAGACCATATTACCTAATATATAAAATGCAATATCCTGACAAATAAAAAACTAAACCACTAGTTTGTAGGTAGATATGTAAAGCAAAAGAGACTATGTATCTATCCTAAAAAATGGGTTATGGCATGCACAAGAGGACTGGGATGCCTATGGGTGTATGGATCTCTAATAGGGCCTCTTGCTCTACTTTTGGGCTACTTTGATGAAAAATTTGAGGTTCTTATTTTTGGTTCTAGAGTTATCAGAATGTTATCAAATAATTTAGTATGTGAGTTTTTTGTGACTTGACAAGTTGTAGGGCTTCAAATGCAACAATAAACAATTTTTCTTCTAATTTACTTCAATCCTCTTTATACCTAAAACCTACACATTCAAAGAGAGGAAAAATGTTGGACCATTTAGGGGATCGCCTTAGTCAAACCCTATGTAAGTGTTTCCACTTCCAAAATGGAAATATCAATGATAAAATGATAATGGACAGAAGGAATGATGAAATCACAAATTGTTGCAACTCACCACCCTTCAATGGCTTCCTTAAAGTATCGAATTCATGCACATCACCTCAAGGTCTTGAATCTTTCAAGGTCTTGAATCTTTCTTGCTTGATTTTCTTGAATGATTTGGAGACCTACAAAATTATTAACCTTCATGAAAAAATGATAACAATGAACACACATAAACTCACATAGGATTTGACATGATGTTGGGATCTTGAATTACTGCAATAAATCTTTGAAATGCTTCTCTAACTTTCTTGATAGTTCTCTTGATAATAATTACTCAATGATTTCCTAGATAGATTTAAAATGATGCAATAACTACGTGTTTATAGGCATTTCTCTAATTTCCCAAGAATTAAATCGTGATAGTTGACATTTAAAATTTGAAATTTGAATGTTAAAATGGCCACTCTGACATATTTAAAATTAGTCCTCGATAGAATAGGGGGACCCATACGCCCATGGGCATATGGGCCCTGGCCCTACTCTCTAGGACACAATTTCTCAAGGGAAAAAATTAATCACTTACATTTTTTCAATGCTTTCAATTTCTCAAAAAGTGGTACAAATGGGCTATAGAATGCATAATTTATGAAATTAGGGACCCAATTAGGCTTCACAATTTAGGGGGAGAAAAACATAGTGTAAAATTTGCATGGGTGATCATTTACAATATTACATTTATCCCACACTTTAGTGAGAGTATTAAATTACGCTCAAACTCACACTAAAGTATTAAATCTATGTCAAAAGGGGTTCGTACAAATGTTGAAGGGATATGATGAATAAGGGTCAAGGGAAGTGATCAAGCCCCCAAGATCCAAGATCCCATGGAAAACTAATATAAGCACAAAGGAACACACATATGTATGATATGCAACAATACAACATACACAAACATACATGTTGAAAAACATGAAGCATACACGACGAAAACACATGGCACAATGGAACATAAAGATGATAACAAAATAAAAACAAAGATGCTGTAAACATGATGTTTTAGTGTATAAAAATGTACACCTTTAAATTTTCACACTATGTTTGGGTTCCTTAATTAAATTGGACTTAATTAAGCTTCTAATTGATCAAATTATGCATTCCTAATCCTTAATATTCCTATTTTCCAAAAGGGAAACTGACATTGAACAATTTCCAACATTAGGTTAATTTCCTTGAACATTGTGTGTCCTATATTTAGGTCCTAATACCCATTCACCCAAGGGCGAATGGGTCCCCTTTAAGTGCCAAGTCACAATTTTTAATATTTTTTTGTGAAATTTAATTATTCAAATTCAATTCTCAAATGTCACCTTATGGAATCTAATTTTTGATAAATTAGATAAACACCTATAAATATAGTTATTTTATCAATTCAAACCTAGATGCAAGAATGCTTCAAGAGATCAATCCTAAGAGAAAATATTATTGTCAAGAGAATTCAAGAGTAGATTTATCAATCATCTACAATAGCCATCAAGATCATATCATCATGTCAAAGTTCATTCATGTTTTTGGAGCTAACATTGTGATGTATGTTTCAAGCATTCAAGCATCAAATCAAGTGTCAAATCAAGCATCCAATCAAGCCATTTCATGCAAGATCGATCCTTAGAGTGATGTGTTAGACTTCAGTACTCTAAGGTCAGCCATTGAAGGTTTGGTGAGTTGTGACATAGTATTGTTCATTATCAAATTTTAATTACCAAACTGGAGTTTGAACAAGGAAAACCCCTATTCATAAAAAAAAAAACAATTTTTCCCTCTCTTTGTATGTGCAGATTTACAAGTGAAGAAGGATTGAAGATTGATCAAAAGAGAAATTTTACAAAGTTATCAAAGTTGTCACCAAATTTGTCAAGCCACAAAAATTCACTTGCAAAATTTAATTTTGGCTTTCTGATAGTGTAATTTGGTGGAATTGAGAACTTAGATCTAGGACCAGAGGACTGTGAAATCAAATTTTAGATCCTTGTACAAAGACCTATTCACCCTAGGGTGAATCTATCCTAGAAAGACAATCATCAACCACTTGTGGTGATAGGTACACATCATCTTACCCTTCTCATATCTTCTTGAAAGTTGTATTTTCTATTAGTATTATCCTTTAAATTTGCATTTCAAGTTTTACATTGCATAATTAAGTTCATTAATCATTTTATTTTTATCCCTCCAAAGTGTATTTCTGTCATATTTATCATTTTATATCATAAAGGAAATCAACATATCTGCTAATAGGGTTGAATCACCTAAAGGCTGAGGGTCAGTCTTACCTTTGGGAGATCTATTTTCCTAATTAAATTAGAAAGATAGGTTTATACATTCTCCATTTACCTATTTTACACACACCTATATTTCTTTGTTTTATTTTGGTAAACCCAACATTCTTACACTATAATTTTTTAAAATTTGGAGATCATTCAAACCCTAGATCTAAGATTTTGCATTTGTTTACATTCCATCTCATTTAGGATTTTTAAAATTGAATTATTTTGCATTTCATTTATGGTTTTAAAATTGCATGTTGCATCATTCAAAATTGCATTTTTTATCATTTGAATTAAAAAAATAAATGAAAAATATAGCATAAATCTTTCATACATCTTACATGTTAGTTGTATTAAGAGTTTTTTTTAGTCATTTAAATTGAAATTTCAATTCACTTTGCATTCAAAACTTTTTCATTTTGTTCACTTTTTGTCATTAGTTGCACTTTCATTTAGACATCAAAATTTGGAAAAAATTGTCATAGTAATAACAATCTACAACTTGGAACATAGGACTTAAGTATCAACTCAGAAAATTAGATTTTTACTTTTAGAACCCTTGAGCAAGAAGTCATTCACCCTTGGGTGAATCTACCCAACACATGTGTCTTGATAGAATTTTTCATGCATTATTATCTACGTTTTGACTTCTTGTTGCTATTGTTCAAATTGTACCAAACTATACTTTAAAATCCGAGAAATTGTTACTGCATGTGCAAGAAAAGTCTCATTTATCTTTATTTTTTGCAAATTTGGGAAAAAATTATTGTATTGAAAATAATTAGATAGATAAAGGATAATTTTTTATATTTTTGAAGCATTGCATATTTTGGATAGATTACTTCTCATTTTTTCATAAATAGAAGCACATTTCCTTTTTCAACAACGTGGGTTTGATATGGTAAATAATGGATTGTATAAGTACAATATATCTAGTTATGAGAACAATATAGTGAATCAAAATAAGGTCATTCACAAGAATGTTATTCATCCTCCAATTTTTTTCCCTACTTATGAAAATACCTTAGTGCAAGAGAACCAGACCATTGACACATTTCTTAATATCACCTTGCCTATCCTTCGCTCAACCCCTAATATCTCTCCCATTTATGAGGATGATTTGATACAAGAGGATACAATAAAAGACAACCATGAGAATCATAGTTTCTATTCTCCCAATACCTCTCTTACTTGTGACAAAGGTATCTTGGTGTTAGAAGATCCAATTATCGAATGCCAGGAGAATATTTTATGTCCCTCTCCCTCTACTTCTCCCACTTGGGATATGACACAAGAGTATGAGATCAATGACACATTTCTTAACATCACTTTACCTAGTTTCCATTCATCTCCCAATTTTGAGAATGTTTTAGTGAAATAGGATGAAA
Organism: Sequoiadendron giganteum; assembly: GCA_007115665.2. Lineage (NCBI taxonomy): Eukaryota > Viridiplantae > Streptophyta > Pinopsida > Cupressales > Cupressaceae > Sequoiadendron > Sequoiadendron giganteum. Next base: position 325,014,485 of record CM021102.1, read on the forward strand.
CCATAGACAATCATGACAATCACATTTGTTCTTCTCCTAATATCTCTCCTATTTGTGAAGAGGATATTTTGGTGTTAGAAGATCCAATCATTGAGAGCCATGAAAATCCTATTTGTTTCTCTTCCCCTACCTCTCCTACCTGGGAAGACATTATTGGAAAAGGGGATGTAATAATAGATAATCATGAAAATCACATTTATTCTTCTCCCAATATCTCTCTTATTTGTGAAGAAGATATTTTGATGTTAGAAGATCCACTCATTGAGAGTCATGATAAGATTTTTTTTCCCTCTCTCCATGTTTCTCCCTCTTGGTAATGTATAATTTAACAAAAGGATGCAATCATTGGTAAGCAATAAAATCATAGTTTTTCTTCTCTAGATTCCTCCCCTACTTGCACGATGAAGTTATCTTAAAAGATCCAACCATTGAATGTCATAAAAATATTGTTTTCTCCTCTCCTCAAAACTCTTCTACTAGGGAATATATCATGGTGCAAGAGGATGATAGAATTGATACATTCCTTTCAAACAATAGTAATTTGTCTTCCTTAGATGAATATTATAGGGTGACATTAGAATTCCCCTCACTAGAAGATCATCAAAATGAGGATAAATCTATGGAGGTTTTGAACATTATATCTCCCTTGATTATTGAACCTCCTAAGTCTCCTCTAATTATTGGACCTCCTAAGATTCCTTTAATCATTGGGCCACCTAAGATTCATTTTGAACCTCCTAAAATAACTTTAGTTGTTGGACCTCCTAAGCCATTACCTGGACCTCCTAATCCATTACCTCCATGAGCTATCTTGAATTTTGCAAGGAAAATCACTAGTAACAATGTTTCATAGTAACTAAGTTATAATACTATTTCCCATAAATACAACACTAGAAAAAATCAGCAACCAAGAAAAACTCCAATAACCATTCTATTGCCTCAATCATATCTTGCACCCACACCTAATATCTTATAGCACAATGGTAAAGAATATGACCTTGTAGAAAAACTTCACAACAGCTTGTTAAGATATCCTTGTGGGATTTGATTCAAGCACTTCCTCTTTATCATGGCATGCTCCAAAATGATTTAATTTTTTTTTATATCCATCCTAGTGTGCAATCAAATGATGTATCAACCCTAATTCAAGGTATGAACTCGATCAGCTTAGAAATTACCTTTTATCAAGATGAGTTACCTCCATTAGAAGTGCAAAAAAAATGAGGCTTTGATGATAGTGGTTGTGATTAATAGGTTCAACATAATATTTTTTCTCATTGATAATGTTTCAACATTCAATGTTTGTAGTGTAAACCTCTTAGAAAATATTGGAGTGGATAAGAGTCAAATTCAACTTGATTCTTTATCTATCCGTGGATTTAATAATGTGGGAAAACAACCACTTAGAGTGATAACATCACCTGTTAAATATGGAAAGGTTACATTGCAAAATCCTATTCATGTTATGCCTCAATAACTCTCATACAAAATTCTCTTAGGTAGACCATGGATTCATACAATGAATGTGGTTTCTTCAACTTTACATTGTCTAGTGAAGTAAACTTATCAAAACAAGGTCTATACAATCAAAGCTGAACCATAATCATATCACAATTATTTTCAAACTAAAATAGGACAGAAAAATCCTCTTACAACATTAACACCAACTAAAAAACTAGAACCAATACAAGAAGAAGAAGGGAAGTGTTTGTTATCAATCAAAAAACTATTGGATGATGATTGGGGTTCCTTATATTTTACACCTACATTCATGGGAGAATACAAGATTATGCAAAAAACAAGAAAAGATAAATACATTGACATAATATCCACATAATCTAAGTAATCAAAATCACATGATTCCACAACTTTTAGCCAAGAAGAGGAAAACACAAATTATACATCCACATATGATGAGTGTGATCATGATAAACCACTAAATCCAAAATATATGGAAGAGGTTATGAGATTTTGAAACAACTTGGATATAATGTAAAAGGATGTGGTGGTAGAGAAAAAGGTATATGTGTCCCTATAGAGCCTTACACACAAGAAAAAAATAGCGGTCTTGGTTATTGTCCTTCAAAATAAATAAAATCATCAAAGAAACCTTCGCTTAATATCAATTTCATGCAAACAAATCCTAGGAAAAATATTGCTTCATCTTCAACCATATGTCTTAGTGATTATTGGGGTTCATTAGATTTTATACCCTCCTTTCAAGGAGAGTACAAAATCTCAAAATCTAGAGAGTCTTGTGTATGTATGACACCTTGTAGTAAGAAAGAAATATCTATTATAGTTTCCAATAAACTCCATAAAACCAAGATCACTTGCAAAATCTGGATTAGCCTTCTACAAGGAGAAAAAACAAAGATGCAAGAGCAATTTACAAAACATGTATAAGTAATATTATTGAGAATAATGAATTACATGAGATGACTTGCTTTTATAAAGAAATATGCAAAACCCTAAAGGTAAGACCTAATTAGGACCTAAGTAAACTTAATAAAGTTTAATTAAATATTTAATTACACCAACACCCCCCTTAAGTGAAACTTAAGGAGAATAATAAACATGTAAATAATGCAAGGATGGGTCCATGAAAGCATGAATGGTTCTCGGCTACAAGGTCATGTTAGGTACCCATGCAAATATGCAAAAAAGGGGAAAATGAGAAAACCATGTGGGACAAAACTCCTCCCCAAAAGATACAATAATGATATCCATCACAAATTCAATCAATATCCATCCACACAAAGGATGAAAGGAGAGACCATACAAGCCCCCCAATAATGACATAACCTATTGCAAAGAAGCACTGGAAGCACACTAGAATCCTTAATCTGACAAGCAAGAAAATATAATTCTATTTATTAGAAACCATATGAGAGTCACTAAATGACTCATGTCAGAATCATGATAATGATAAAACAATAACAAATCGATGCCAAGGAACACTAGAAAACTCATAAATTGACACAACCCTCGAATCTATGAAACAACAATCAATTGAAAAATGATCATGCAAAAGAAATAGAAAGCAACCAAGTGATGAAACATGGAGGGCTCTATAAGACTCTCCAAGTACACCATCCATCACATAGATACATAAGAAATGTAACTTATAAGAGGGAATGGTATGATGCAAGAATTTGAAAGCTATGTGTATCTCGATGCTGATGCCAAATTGTGACTAAAAATAATCCATAGGAGCAAGTACCATGAAGATTTTGGAACATTAACCATAAAATGAATGACCCTCAAATTAAGATGTGACCCAATAAGAATCTGATATGACTTAGGATTGTTAACCATAGACTCTCAATCTGATACATGAACTGATGTGGACCAAAATGTTTCAAGTTATGAGCAAGATTGTGGCCAAAAGAAACTACAGAATCGAGATACAACACGTGATTTTTCATCGATATGAAGATGGGATCAAAGTGCATGTCATATAACTACACTCTAATCAAATTATTATGCAAGAAGCCCCCTAATGGAACTAAAAAGAGAACATGCAAAAATCAAAGAGATAATAAAAACATAAAACATGCAAAAAGGAAATATTGCATGCAATGATTAATGTTCAAATCTACCTCCATGAAAAAAATTGACTTCAAATCTACGTAGAAGATGAAATCAACTTTCCAACAATATAAAGTTTTTGAAAAAAATATAGTATTCTCAAGTTATGATTTTTCAAAAAAAAAGGGTAAATTTTGCTAGCCTACAATGTAGGCACGACCCTTTTGATTTTATTTATGACAAAAAAACTTGATGCATGTAAAAAATAATGGATACCCAGATAATATTTTGGTGCTGCTAACAAAACCCAAAAAGTGTTTTTAAATCCAAAAAGAAGAACATGAGATTTGGTAAAAATAGAAAACTTCACTTGCAAGGAAAATAGTTGCAATTTTGATAACTATTTCTGCAAGTTTTGCTCACTGTCTACAAAATGTAGCAAATTCTCAGATGGTATTTCATGATTTTAAACAAAACTCAAAAAATATTTTTCTCAAAAATACACAAAGACAAATATATTATTTGTTTTAATCCAAAATGCACCGAAAAATTGTTCAAGGTTGATCCCTTGTGGATCCCCAAAAAAGCTCTTTGATTGAATTTCTCCTAGATCTGAGAAGGGGCTTGCAGATCTCTGCTCGGATACCATGTTAGAATTTCCAATAAGCTCCATAAAACCAAGTTCACCTGCAAAACTTGGATTAGCCTTCTACAAGGAGAAAAACAAAGATGTAAGAGAAATTTGCAAAAGATGTGCAAATAATATTATTGAGAATAATGAATTACATGAGATGACTTGCTTTTAGAAAGCAATATGCAAAACCCTAAAGGTAAAACCTCATTAGGACCTAAGTAAACTTAATAAATTATAATTAAATATTTAACTACACAAACAATATCTTCTACTATTGATCAAGAGGGTACATTGTTGAGGCTTAAGCTCATTTGATATCTCTCCCTCCAAGAACATTAAATAAATTCTACAAGAGCTCATTTTGTGCATATCATCGAGTGCATGGTCATTTTACCAATAAATGTAAGCCTTTAAAAAATAAAATTTAACATTTTAAGGATTGTGGTTCTCTTCCTTGTGTGATGCACCTATTTCCTCTAATTGATAACAATTTTCATCCTATCATGTTGCTCATCACTATGTGGAATTACTATCTTTATATGTCTCGCTCATTATCATTCATGGTGGTAGAATTTTATCCGCAACCATATTTCTCTTGATAGAAACATGATAGTTCTTGGTGGTTGTCCTTGAATCTATGATTGGAGGGAAAGGATAACTAGTTTTTGGAGGTGTGCATTATTTCCAAGGATCCCCTCTTCCTCTATTTCTACTTAAAATGCCAACTTATCAAGTATGTTGGTATTTTAATTGGGAGGAATTTTGTCCCCCGCTCATTGTTTTCATGTTACCTTCTTAGTGATGATAGCATACATCTCCTACGAAGCGTGATCATTACATTGGCATTATTTTATTGACATTGAAATTATTTCATTTTGGCATTTCTTACTTCACTTTGTTCATTGAGGGTAAATTTAGTGTAGCATTAACATATCATATTGATCCTATTGTGGTTCCTTATCAAAGTTATTAGGGAGTATAAATTTTGGTATGGTTGACATATGGGAGCCTCTTGACCTAGCATGACTTACCCATCACCACTTTTTTGTGGGTTCACACCTTGTAGACCTAGTGTATATTTCTCATATTTTTCTTGGTAGTTCACCTAGCGTATATCAGATTATACTAGCCCTTGTGAGTGTATTTGTAATGGCCATAGAGCATAACACAACTTGCTTGAATGTGGTGTCATGTGAGTGTGTTTGATGGACGTAGCATAATATAACTTGCTAATACATATTATTTCCTCGCATTATTTTTGACATAGTATATTTTTGCATCTCATCTTGATTCTTAATATCATACATATGTGTGTGTCTCTTTTTGCTTATGTTGGTTTACCATGGGATCTTGATCTTTGGGGCTTGCACAACCTCCTTGATTCTCGTCATCCTATCTATCTAACATTTGTGCACTTGGACATCTTTTGACTTATTTGTCTACTTTAGTATGAGTTTGAGCATAAGGCACATCCTCTCACTAAAGTGGGGGCTAAATGCAGTGTAGAAAAATGTACACCTGTACATTTTCACACTATGTTTGGGTCCCTTAATTAAATTGGACTTAATTAATCTTCTAATTGATCAAACTATGCATTCCTAAGACTTATTATTCTCATTTCAAAAGGGAAACTGACATTAAACAATTGCCAACATTAAATTAATTTCTTTGAAAATTATGTGTCCTAGATTTAGGTTCCAAGACCTAAGGGTGAATGGGTTCCCTTTAAGTGTCAGGTCCCAATTTTTAATATGTTTTTGGAAGAATTTTAATTATTCAAATTCAAGTTTGTAACACCTCTCTAACTCCAGCCTAGGTAAGATAGCATTTTTATTTTTATTTGGTATTCTTAATATTAAATGTTATTATAATGAGATTAGACATTGTTGATTAAGTGAAAGGTTATCATGATTAGCTATGCTAATACAATTAATTGATATATGTGTTAGTTAATTGTAGTCGAGATGTAGTATGTGTTTCAACTATGTATATATGTATATGCATAGGTATACTGTTGTGTGTGTATGTTTACAGGTACCAGATATTGACTCCACCTATCTCCACAGGTTTGAGCATACCAACCCTAATGGTGGTTAACATGAGATAATACATTGACCAACCCTTAACCTAAACCCTTATCATTATATCCAATTGAGTATGACTTGCCTTTGATTAAATAGTGCAAACCCCGGATACCGTGGTTGGTCACATTTCGAAAAACCTTTATTCCCTATGTGGTCAGCTTGTGAAGAGTGTCTGAACTTTTGATTTAATTTTTTTGTTTTTTGTAAATTTTAATGTAGGAAATGCATTTTATGATTAAATGGGGGAATTTAATCGTTTAAAAAGGGTTAGTTGGGCTTCCATATGTTCAGTTTGATTGTAATCGCATAATTTGTGTGATCAAGTTCATTTAGAGAATTATAACCATTATTTTATTATTTAGTTTTAAATTGTGCTTATAAAGACCTAAATTATGATTTTATGCTGAATGTTGAATTACGCTATAGATTGAATGTTTAAATTATTAAATTAAAAAAAGAAAAGGGAAATGATATCAAATAGTATATATTAATAGAGTAATATTTAATATTTAAAAAAAAATGAAATGTGAAATGAGTATTAAAAATGAAAAGAGAATTCATTTTGACGACAACATATTTTGGCGAGAAAACTTGAGGGGAAAACCCTCTTTTACTAGAAAATTCATGTGTTTATTGTGGGAGAAATTGGGCATGAAATTGCATGGAATCAGTTGCATTTGGATAGGAATGGGGAAATAAAGTGATGACTACGATTTCGTGTGCTCTCATGGTTTGTGTGCAAACATCCGCTCATTTGAAATTCTTGTTTGGGAATGAAATTATTTTACCATTTTCTTCATGTTTACTTGATTTTAAAAAAATTGAATGATTCTAAATGCATTGGTAGTATGTTATAATCCTTCTATGAATTTTATTTGGATCAAATTGATAGTCTAGAATTTATTTTATGTAAATTTTGAGAAATTTCTCAAATATGAGGTTATCATGCCGAATTTTTAATTGGAAACACAAATTGTTGTTTTTATGTTAAAAAAGTGTTGTTGGGCACATTTAGATCAAAAGGGTATTCTTAGATTTTTGATTTTTTGATTTTGAAAATTTAAGTTTTTTCAAGCTTCATCAATGGTGACTAGTTATTTGTAAAAATTGGTTTTTGTTTAAAAAAATGGGTTCTTTTTATGTTAAAATTTTGTTGTTGGGCACATTTAGATCAAAAGGGTATTATTAGATTTTTAATTTTTGCATTTTGAAAATTCAAATTTTTTTCAAGCTTTATCAATGGCGAAACCTGGTTATTTGTGAAAATTGGATTCTGTTTAAAGTAAATCGTTGGGCACATTTAGGTAAAAAGTGTATTTTTACATTTTTTATTTTTGAACTTTGAAATTTTAAGCTTTTTCAAACTTCATCAATAGTGGAACCTAAATATGTGAGAAAAATTGAACTTTGTTTAAAAGTGGAAATTTGAGAATATTATTTCATATTATAATAGGGAATGATAGAAAATGCATATGAATTCTTTGAATGAGATCGTTTCAGATCTGTTTGCTTGTTCAAATTTTTGATTTACTATTTTAATGTAAAAATGTGAATATTATCGCAAAAGGTGTGAATGTCTTGTGCTTCGGATGTGAATTATATTGTGAGTTGCACTATTGCTTTGGCTATATTTTCTTGTTTATATGGAATGAGATGAACCCTAGGACTAGGTACTGGAGTGAGTCATGGAAGTCATTCATGGTTTATTGGATACCTTTGCATGTATTTAGTGCTCTTATAGGCTAAGGATGTTTGAAAAGATATGCTGCTCATGGAGCATGAGACTTATGTAGTTGTGCATTCTTGTTTGTATGAAAGGATGCCAAGTTTCTATGATGCCATCCTTTTGGACACACGTTATGACTCTCCCTATACTTGCACTCTAGCATCTATACCATATTTTTGAGTAGCACCTGAAAGATGTATGTTCCTTCCTCTTTTGGTGTTGAATTTGAATACTATGTTTGTCTTGTGGAATGACTGTTATTTCATTTAATTCCTCTTATGAGTGATTGAAATATTAATGATAATGCTTTGTATTTCATTTGACTTCTCTTATGAGTGACGTGTGTGGCATGTGGTTTCCATGTGTGGGTAGTTTGTATGTCATGTATTTCATGTGTTGAAATGTTCTCTTACTTTGTGTTTGATGCATGAAATGCCTTACGTAGTTGCATGAATTCTACTCTTCTCATTTGTGTAAATTGAGTTGCATTGATATATATGTTAGTTTTCCCTAATTGGGATGCCTATCCTTTATTTTGAATGAAGTGTATTCATTGTGATTGGTGTGTGTGTAATCTTTCACCCTTGTGCTTAAATTTTGTTTGAGTGTTTGGGTCATGTGACTATCTCCATGAGTACGGGGGTTGGACCTACGGGTTCCACATGGTTGAGTGGAATTGAAAACCACCATTAGGGACCAAAGATCTCGACGTGGTGGATCTACTTCGAGTTTGTACTCCTTTCGTTCTTTTAGGTCTCATTCTCTTCATGCTTTCTTCTTAGTGTAAATTTTATAAATGTATAATTTAAAAACCTTGAGTCTTAAGCTTGTAATTGTAATATTGTTATTGGACCTTCCTCATGAAGGATGTAATTATTTAATATTGAGAATAGTGGTATGCTTGATTAGACTAGATTTGGTGACTTGGTGTGGGTGTCGAGCACCTGATTATTGTTGTCATATCCATTCTATTTGTTGCATAATAGATGAATGATTATAAGAATCTTGTTTGGGTTTTAAAATGAATTTTGAACCTCATTTGAAATTATACTTGTGTTTTATGTGTATGATATCACTTCATGTTCAAATGAAAATGATATTGTCCTCTTTTGGATCTTACCCTTCGAGATTACGCATCGGGAAGTTACATCCTATAGCATTGGTTCACGTTGCAGAGCCATTAGTTTTTAGCTTGTGCATCTTAGAGTTACGATTGAAGATCGTTAGCTAGGAGTTGATCTAGTAATCATCTTCGTGTGTAGTCATTTGACCTTGTGTTGGTCAGCTTGTTTGGATGTGGATTGGAGGTCAATGATTCCCTCATCCCATCCTCTTGTAGTCTTGTGAGAGAGCGCTATGGTGGATTTTAGTTGCTCGTCATAGAGATGTCAATCTCTCTCTTGTTGCCTCCTCATGGTGAGTTGTTTCCATGTTGGTAAGTATTTTGTTGTAATCACCATGCTTGTGCAATGGTCTGGTCTTATGCAGTTGTTTTGTAGTGTCATTGTGATCTTATGAAACTTGTTTGTGCACATGGTGTGCAGTTGTGACAAGTTGTTGTCTCATTGTTAGCGTTGTTGGTTGTTGTTAAAAAAATAAAATTATTTGGTCGGGTTTTTGGCTTGGTCTTAACTGACAGGTCATTACATCTGGTATTAGAGCCCATGTTGCAGCACTGGGATCTCTGCTTATGGTTGTTGCCCACTTGATGTGTTGTGTCTGGAGGATGATAACAAGTGTTGTTGTTTTCCAGCCTCACAGGTTTTGTTGAGAAATGTTTTTGTGATGGTTAGTTGGACCCTTGAGCCTACCAAGAAGTGTATTTTGATTGGCCTTCTTCTTGATGTGTGGCTATTTTGTTGTGTAAAAGGTTGTCACTCTTGGGTGGTTCTTGAGTGTTGTTTTAGCCCATGTGATTGTATTGTGCTTGATGTGTGTGTTCCAAGTTCTTTTTGTGGTGAGATAGTCATAGGACCTCTTGCCTTGATTGCCTTGGTATGGTGTTTTAGAGGGTTGAGTTTCCCAATCCTGATTTGTGTTGTGGAGGAATGATGCCTCCCAAGCCTTGCCTTACCTTACAGGATTGGAGTGATTCCCTTGGTTGAGATTCTCCCAAGTTTGAGATTGATTACTTCCCTATATCATGTGTTGTGGGTGGGCATGTTGGACCTTAGTGTGCTAGTTTGTTACAGGTGACATGTGTTGCCTAAAATTACCATTGCTTGGTTTCTTAGTTCTTGTTGTTGGAAGGTCTGTTTGACTTTGAGGGTGCCAAGAAGTTCCATCTGTGTGTATTCTCTTCTTGTGCTTTACCTCTTTGTTCTAGTGATTGCTAGATTGATCCTATGTGGTTTTGGATTTTCTTTTGCATGTTATATTATATTGAGATTATTGCATGCTCTTGTATGATTGATGATTTGTGTGGAGTGTTTATGTGATGATGATGCCATGTTTGCATTTGTTCCCATGTCAAAATTATAAATCTCTCTCTTGTTAACTCTCTTTCCTTTGGTTTAACGAAGATGTCTATCTTTGAGTGTGTGGTGTAATGAAATCCATTATATAATTATCTCTTATGAGAAAATGTTTATGCATTTATGAAGCTTTTTTAATTAGGTCAAACCTTGGGTAAAGGATCTAAGTCCCCAAGTGCATTCCTAATCATGGAACATGTATGAATTTGAATAGAAAATCCTTCCACATTAAATAAAAGTTTAGAAAAAAAAGGAATAGTGAAACCATTTGTATGTTAATGATAAATACAAAATGCAAAATATATGTTGAAGTGATAATATTGCATATCTTGTCTTGAGTAAACATTATAATGATATTGTGTTGTGTATAAGAAATAAATGTGGTTAACATATGTGTGTAGTAAGGTGATTTACCACTTAACAATAATGAATGTGAATGTGAGAGTTATTAGGACATTGTTGATTTACTCCATGTAGCACTGTGATATATTGTATGTGATAATTGTTGTAATTATAAAATTATGTTTAATAACATTATTTTCTTAAAAATAGAAGATTATATGGATCTTGGGAGTACACGTTCTTGGGAATTTTGTATTAATCTTTTATTAATTAGTGGTGTATAATGGTTTCATTTTGGTAAGAGGAAATTGGTAAAAGGTACTCCCTATTATGTGAACACCTTGTATTAGTGCTCATGTTGAGTGTTGTGAATATCCTATGCATGAGTTTTGTTCCTATGGGACTGTGGCACAGGATACTCATCCATGGATGATATGGTTTTGGAAAGGGAATCAAATTGGTTATGGAAATAAATGTACATATGGTATGTGATCCTTGAGTAGTAATGGAATTGAGTATGTAAATGTAACCCCCTTGTAAATGTGAGAAACTAGTAACTATGCATTGGTTGAGTGTTGTGAATGCCCCGCACTTGCCTTGCGTGCCCATGGAATGGTGATATTGTGTACCCATCCATGGGGAATATGTTGTATTTTAGGTGTGGTATTAACCATACCATTATGTGTGCTTGTATGTTTGTCACCTGATTGAGGCCAACCCACGTGTGGTTGAAATTTATACATATAAGAGTAAACAAAAGTTAGTTTCATGGATTCTTTTTTTTTTGGTTCTCTAGCCCCTCAATCCATGAAGGGATAGTAGCAGCCACAAAGTTCCTTGGGTGGAGTGTGCATTGTATGCATATTGCGACACAGAGCGATCTCAACTCAACCAATCCCGAGGAAATGTAACCACTACTTTCCATTATGATGGATAAGGATACTTGATCCATATGTGTTAGCCCAATTCCCACATATTTGATTACAACAATATTGGTTTATTAGTATATGTCTAGCCATCTATAGGCATGTTGATCTGACATTATTGAGTAAACCTCATCCATATGAGAGGTGAAGCTCGGGTAGCCCCATATTGATATTATCGTTTTTGCATTATATATATTGTATCTGCACATGTTCTGACATGATGCAATAGATACGATGCCACACCCCACTGATGTTCTAACATAGTGTTGGTGATGATGTCGTGTTACACGATGCCATGTGCATAAACATGTGAAGGTGCATTATGAGATTTTGTTATGATATCCTACTTGTGTGATGAGCATTATGGGGTCTCAAACACTTGTAGAGGGATACTCATGGTTTCTTTAATAGTGTTTGGTTGGATAGCATATGAGTAGGTCCTAGCCATGTATACCTCTGGCTATGGCGAGTACCTGCGTGCGTCTTCTCCATGAGGTATCGCTATGTAGGGTTTGTGTTGCACGTGCCTACTTATGTGGAGCCATAGACACACTACCATGTGGCATATGACCAGTGTGTGCCTTCCCTAGCTGGCATATGACCATGTCGAGCGACGATGTGATAGTCATAAAGTACACTTTGGGTCATGTGGATTGTGTGCTCACTCCACACCAAATGAGGACTATTATTATAGACATACATTATTCCTTCCTTCCTCATTTGGTGGCTAGTATCCAGTCACATAGTGTTGTATAGTGCAATTTTAAGGATTGTGAGATTTCTTTATTGTTATTGATGATTTTCTGTTGATTGTGAAGGTTGACACCTTGTTTATATTTGATTGTGATAGTTTAGCCACAACTAGTGATCTTATTTTCTTGTAACCCTCGTGGTTATATTTGATTTAGTGTTGAAATTATTCACATTTATTTCCTTATTGTTGAAATTAAATTTTTATTTGCTCTTCTTTATGACCTTGGTGGTTAAACTCACTTCAGGGAATGCACAAGGTTTAATGTCTCAGGGATGAACAATACTCACCTCAAGGGTGCACAAGGTTTAACATCTTCGGGGATGAACTCTGAGATGGGGATTGTTAGGGTCGGTCGATTATGCTTCATCCATGAAGAATCAACACATATTCATGCCACTAAACCTTAATCTTACAAATAAGATCATTCAAATTGAAAGTTTAAACTAAGCATTTATTGAAACTGAAAACTACAAACTATGAAAGCAATTAAAAGCTTACTCTAACCCATTTGAAACGTATCCTATTTTGGAATTGGTGTCATTTTGATGTGGAACAATGACCCTTTCCCAAGCCTATGATTAGTGAGTCTGTTTTAGTCGATTATATGGAAGAGAATTGATGAAACCAGAATTATGCTAAATTAACATGATTCTATGCTAAAATTGATCTAATTAAAAAATTGCTAAGCTAATTTTAGCTACTTCTAAGCTAAAAAATGGAAACCCTAATTTATAAACAAGATAAGATGGATACATGGAATCCATTAATGGATGTATTAAGCTATTATGCAACTAAAAATGAACTAAAACAAGCTAAAAGTGATAAAATTGAGAGTGTGAATACAAGTGAATTCAACAACATATGTTTGCAATTGAAAGATGGATCCATTTGTCTCCAAATAGTGTTTTATTTATAGGAGAGGAAATGAGAAATGGAGGGTTGAGATTGAAATGATTAATCAATGGTCAAGGATGAAAGGAAGAAGAGGCGTGGATCATGGATTCTCATCAACAAATGAGAATGCAAGATGATAATTAATCAAGGGATCACATTTATTTAAACAAACACACTTTTGACTTGCACACACAGGTCACAAAGTGACTTGCTCAAGAGGTTACAAGATGACTTGCATTTGAAGCCAAGTGAGATGATTGGAGGAGAGAGAATATTCTTTGGAATATTCTCATGGGTGAGGATAAAGATATTTTTAAAATTAAAAGAAAGTTTTAATTGTGCAAAAAGGAGATAAGGAATATTTATTTTAGAGAAAAATTAGTTTAATTGTTAATTAAACAAGGTTTAATCACACAGTTAGGGAATTAGAAGAATTAAAGTGATATTCATTAAATTGAATAATTTAATGAATGGGAAAAGGGTGAAATTATATTTAATTAACTTAGGGCTATTTAATTAAATAAGATGTCTTAAGGAATTAAATCAAATAGTTTGGTTTATTTGATTTAATAAGATGAAATGTTAGTGTGAAAGTGGGTGAATTAATCTAATTTGATGAATTAGGTTAATAGATGTAAATGATGCAATTAATTAAATAGCTAGGCTAATTTAATCAATTAAGCAAAAGATGATGGGTTTCAAGAGGAAATGATGTTAGTATACTTGTTTCAAGTGCATGATATCACTCAAGGCATTTTTCAATGTCTACATTTTACCCCTCTTTGAAGTGAGGTACTTGTTGCTTTGATTCAAAGAATAACGCTCTTCAGATTAAAATTGTGTGCAAATAATTTTTATTTTTTTTGATTGCTTAGATGCCCAGTGGAAGGATAAAGCTTATTCCCTGCCCCCTTAAGAAATCAGGAAAAAATTTTGAATTTTGGGTTGATTTCTCAACAAAGGGTAAAAGTTGCACCAAGGGTCCAAAAAGGTTCCAAGATGCAAGAATTATGCCAAAAACACAAAAAACAATGCAAAATTAGGCTCCGATTGGAAAAATTGGTGAAAATGATGATAAAACCTAGCTTGAAGGTGAAATTACGGAAAAAAAAACTAATTTTCTAGCATAAATAAGCCAAGAAGGGTCACTTTGAATTTATTTGTGCATTCACACCTTAAGGATTCTTGTTGTTTTGAGTTCTGAACCTCTAACCAAAATGGTGCATCAACAACTTCCACAACACATTTCTAACCGAGTTTGAGAGTATCAACAACTTGGACAAGCTCAGGACCACCAGTATGTAACTCAAAACTTGATTTGAAATTTGACTTTTTGATGCATTTATTGCACTTTTAATTTTAAACTTTGGCGGCATCGCTATATAGTGATGCCCATTTTGCAATCGGTGATGCTAAAATGATTTATAGTGACACACATGTAATTGGTGACACACTTCATGATTTAAAATTAGGGTTTCTAATTTTAAATTGTGATGCATGCTTATATAGTGACACACTTGCTGATTTGAATACTAGGGTTAGGGTTTCCAAAGCTTAAATCACGACACCCATTTGTTTGGTGATGCATTTTGAAATTTATAATTTGAAATGCCTTCAAGCATCACAATTTGAAATTTATATATGGAGATGGTATTGTAAATAGCAATGCTATTGTGATTTTTGAGTTGAAATTTCCAAAATGAGTCAAATTTCCTTAATTTTTTGACATCGTGTGCTTCGTGGGTGTAGGAGATCATCCCATCATTGATGTCACGTGAGCACAAACCCACCATTTTGGAGAGATTGGTTGATTTGTCAGATTTGCACTTGGACCACCTAGGAGAGATCAACCTTTGGTATGTTGCATATGTGCCCATCATCTAGACTCACAAGTAGCTATGATGACTACCCTGTGCGAGAGATGGCATAGTGAGACTTCATCATTTCACCTTTTGACAGGTGAGGTGACCGTGACCTTGGATGATGTATGGTGTATTATGTGTTTTCCAATGCATGGTGTTAATTTGATATACGATGTCAACACCGAGTATGATGTGTGTCACAAGGTGATGGAGTTGGAGAACATTTCTCTTGTGACATCACATATCGACCTTGAGATTTATAGAGGTCACGTGCCTGCCTTCTGATTGATCAATGCAACCATAATTTTAGGTTTGGTTCCTCTGGAATGACGCAACAAAGGGTTCAGCCCATGATGGGGCCTAACATGGCATAGGATGTTGTATAGGAGGACATAGTTCGCATGGGGGCTAGTGATGTTGGCCACACTATATCATGATATGCATGACTTCATTTACTATGACAATAGGGCCATTAGAGTAGGGGTGACCTTGCTTCATATTTGGGCTTGGAAGCATATAGTTGTGCTTCGATCGATAGTAAAGATGGAAGATGTTGAGCTAGATGATCCTATGATTCAGTGGTATAAAGGTGTTATTTCTCTACAACACACTAGACAGATTGGGCTCCTATACTGGTGATGAGTTTAGGATGAAAATGTGACAATTTTCCGTGGTGACCTTGGCTTTAGATGCCAGTGTGGTATGATGATGCACAATAGTTATTTTTTCCAGAAAAACCCGATATATGTAGGGCTAGGAGCATACATATGGAAGATGTTGAGCTAGATGATCCTATGATTTGGCAATATAGAGGTGCTTTTACCCTACAACACACTGGACATATTAGGCTCCCATATTGGCAACAAGTTTTGGATGACAATGTGACAGTGTTCTATGGTGACCTTGGCTTTCGATGCCAGTGTGGTATGATGATGCACAAAAATTATTTCCTCTAGACAAACCCGATATATGTAGGGTTGGGAGCATACGATTATTTTGTGATATCTACTAGATAGGGTGGCTAGAAATTTTGGAGAGTAATAGGATAGGCTAGATGATGCTTACAAGGCCATTTTTGTGAGTTCTGCTCGAGAGGTTCCCACATGGGGACCAACCATTCCAGCTCTGGAGGCAGTGGAGAGTGTTAGATAGTTGGTAGCCCAACCATGGGCTTATGATTAGGGTCAGGTGGTAGCGCATACTATGCTTGTGTATGATTTATGGTTCACACCCTTGTGGAGACTGATAGATCCGATGGGCACTCCTCCATGAGGGAGACCTAGAGGGAGAGGTGCAGGTAGAGGAAAAGGATAGGGATAGGGAGAAGAGCAAGTTGGCCAGGATGGCCAAGATGGACAGGTTTTAGGGGCTCCACCAATGGGAAAAAAGGTTCCATAACAACCTCCCATTCAGCAGTATCCTCCATAGCCACCACCACCAAATTTTAGGGATGCACAGATTCAATAGCTACAACAACAGGTGCAGGTTTTGATAGGTGAGTGGGATCAAGCTATTAATGTTGAGTAGGATCAGGCTAGACAGTAGGTGGTGGCCATGACCACAAAGAGGGACCATGCTAGGTAGTAGTTACAAGATGTGACTATTGAGAGGGATCATGATATCAGGCGATGACACTAAATAGAGGCCATGACAACAACCTCGTAGGGCAGGATAGTATCAACAAGACTGTACAAAGAGGTTGTGACAGAGGCAACCTATTATAGGATGCACTATCATCGTGATGTTCCATAGGCCCTCAAACAACCTAATTTTTCCTAGAGGAATGATGCAAGGCCCAAAGATGAGGAGAAACTAGAGAGGCAGGCTGGCAAGGGGAGCAACTATCGGGGCTAGCTTGAGTGTACAAACACTTTTTGATTTTTTTGCCCCATTCTTTGATACAGATATACATTCATGGGTTCATTTTTTATAGCCTCATGGATATTGTATTTATGATCGATATACATACACTGATCTAGATATTGTACCATGACACTCATTTTTTGATATATATATGCTACAAATATGGATTCGACATGATGTGTTCATTTTATTTCATGCTTTATGATGTATGGATGCAATGATGTGCTTATATTTTCTCATGTATGGATGCACTATACTTATGCTTATGTGATATGTGATGATATATGAGATGTAATGGTATACATGGATGCAATGTTGTATTCTTTTTCATTATATTTTCACAATATGTAAATGTTTATGCTATGATTATGTATGCAAATGTGATGGATGCATATTTTTTTGTGTATTTCCTATACAATTTTATGAGATGACAATGTATGCATGTAGATGTATGGATGGATAATGTGACGCTTATGCTATATTTAATGCATGTGTATGATATGTGATGCAACTATTTAAGATTCTTAGAATAATAAATCTATAATATTCATCATAACTTAAATGATGATGCAAAATATATGATGTGATATGTAATGATTATGCTATGATTATGAGATGCATGTATGTTGATAATTTATGGATGTAGGATGGATGCCTTTGATGATGTTTTTGTTGACTTTCATGATACTAGGTTAGTGTAGAGAGAAGATAGAAGAATAAAGAATGACTTGATCATTGATTTCAATGATCTATTCAAACATCCAACAAGTCCATGATCTATCGAGACTTTATTAGAGATGGTGACAAGTCAATGCAAGATGAGGATGAATGCAGGATGATGAGTTTCTCACATATCGAGATTGGGATTTTTTCGTTGTTCCTTATTTTTTGATATAACACATAGACACAATGCATCAGGGTATTTATAACTAGGATGATGGTGTATCTAGTGTAATGGATTTTGACTCTACCAAAAAATAGGATAGTTCTTGTTCACATCTTGAAATACAAAAACCTCGTTGGAATGCAAGTCAGGAGTTTAGAATATATTGGACCAAAAAATACACAATAGTAAACAACATACCCTAAACAACCTTCCTACACACAACTAAGAAAGTATGCACCAAGATTATCTCACAAGAATACCCACAAGCATAGAAAATGAAATATAATGATCTATGCCCCATTCATTTCTCTCTAAATCTATTTTGATAGACATCATCGAGAAGTCCTCGAAATGAGTCATTAAGATAAATCAAATAGAAAAGATCAAAGAAAAATAGTTAGTACTATCTATATCTATTGCCAAAATTAAATTTAGCTGAGGTGATTTCTGATACTAATGCCCATTGTAGGAAGGATACATTCTAGGACATGTTGATCATATGGTTGTTTGATGTTAGGATGATGATGAGCTTTATGATAAGTCATTGATATAAACTTCATTGACACATTTACCTATGATCTAGACTTTAGATTTTGACAATTAAGTTCTCACTTTACGACTTGCTATACTTTATTTCTATTTGTCTCACAAAAGGGCGAAGGTGATGCCTGATTTATTATGGATGAAAGTTTATTATGAGTGAAAGCAAGATGGGATGGGCGGTTTTGGTTTTTCTAGAATATTTCAATATTTTTGGTGTTTTGAAAATGTTTTGAGGCTATTTTTGGTCTTTTTTTGAAAGTTTATGAATGTTTTGGGCTTTTCGATTATTTGAGGCTATTTAGGGTTTTCCAAGGTTTTTGGAATTTCAATTTTCTAATGTTTTAAAGCTTTATGAGATTTTCCAAATGTTTTGGGATTTTTCAAGATTTTGACCAAGAACCTAACCTAAAAGACCTATCCTAGGAGTCTTGGGGGTTGATCAAAGATAATCCTTGTCTATGTTATACACATAGAGATCATGTAGTACAACTGAATTGAAATATTAACAAGATGAGAAATGCACAGGTGATGGAAAATTCAGTTTATTATGAAAGACTCTTAAAGGAATGACTTAGAGTGTCTCAAGGGCACATCAATGATGGCCTTGCCTACGTTCAAGCTCAGAGATGACGTAGTTTGACAATGGGGAAATTTTTGGATTTTTGATGTTTGACCTTTTTGAAAATTTGATATTTTTTGGATGTTTGGGATTTTGAATTTACAATTTTCTGAATGTTTTTGGATTTTAGCTATATAGGATTTTGATGTTTTTGGATTTTCTGATGAATGTTTTATGAATTTTTAACGATTTTGAATTGCGATTTTATGAATGTTTTTGGGATTTTCTGATGAAATTAGGATATACAAGAACTTGGTATGATCCATAATGAATTTCCCCCAGTGTGACATGTTAGACTACTTCGATATAGGAAGGACAAATTGACCTTTCGAATATGCCAATTAGTACTAAGAGGATACAATACTTCACAACATCAAGATATGATAAAGACATAGATGGGTGATGGAATGGGATGGTGAGGCCAAGAATGATAGGATAAAGAGCCAAAGAATAGATGGAGGTAATTTATTTACACAAGGTGCTTTTTTGTGAGGTTTTCACCAAGTTACTTTCCCAAAGCACCACCAAAGTGGTTTTCACTAGAGGACGATTTTTTTTTTTACTTTTTTCAATCAGTTTTCTTTTTTTTTTTTGGCTTTTAATTATTTTTTTGTATTTTTCAGGTTTGTGCCCTTCAAGACTAGGCATAAAACATTTTGAGACACAAGTTTTTAGTAAGCTCCTATAAGGGTTCATCTTTAGGCATTGACAATTGGTATGCTCTTGATCTATAACTTGTGACAATAAAGGGGCCCAACCAGTTAGGCTCAAACTTTGCTTTACTACCCTGATCCAGTAGGTTCTTCTGATTTTTCTTTAGGACAAGATCCCCCCTAGAAAGACCAACATTGATCCTCTTGTTTAGCTCATTTCAATTGATTTTGATATACTTACAAATTATTGAGGGCATCAAGATGATGCTTATCTATAAATTATAGATCATTTAGCTAAGATACTCTATATTCTTCATCGATGATTAGGTTTTGTAGTGACACTCACAATGATGGGAGCTCAACCTCAATAGGAAAGATAGCTTTTGACCCATAGACCAAGGAGAAAGGGGTTGCACCTATTGGCGTGCATATACTAGTTCGATAGGCCCAAAGAGAAAGATTTAGTTGTAGATGTGAGTAACTACCAACTTTATTGACTGTTTTCTTCAATATTTTCAAGATAGTCATGTTTGTAGCCTCAACTTAGCCATTTCCTTAGAGATAATATGGGGTAGAGAATCGATATTGGATGTTGAATCTTTGATATAGCTCTTTCACATATTGATTCTTAAAGGGTGTTCCATTGTTTGATATTAGGGTTTTCGAGACACCATAATGACAGATGAGGTAGTTCAAGATAAGCTTTAAAATTTGCTTCCTTGTTATGTAGGTAATAGGAATGGATTCTACCCACTTAGTGAAGTACTCAGTGGTAGTTATGATAAACTTGTGGCCATTAGATGAGTTTGGGGTGATTTTTCCTATGAGGTCAAGCCCCTATTATGAGAAAGGACAAGGTGTAATCATTGGTTGCAATTCTTGAGCTGGAGCGTGAATCAAATCTCCATGTTGTTGACACTAGACACACTTATACACATACTAATGAGCTTCCTTTTCCATGGTTGGCCAATAGTACCCCATCCTCAACAGTTTCTTAGCTAACATCATACCACTAGAATGGGACCCACATATGCCATTGTGTACTTCTATGAAAGCAGTTAAGGCTTCCTCTTGGTTAATACATCGTAGTAATGTTCCTTTGATGCTTTGATGATAAAGGGTATCACTGAGGATCACAAATCGGGATGCCTTTTTAACAAAGTTCTT
Organism: Sequoiadendron giganteum; assembly: GCA_007115665.2. NCBI lineage: Eukaryota > Viridiplantae > Streptophyta > Pinopsida > Cupressales > Cupressaceae > Sequoiadendron > Sequoiadendron giganteum. The sequence continues at coordinate 325,035,443 of CM021102.1, forward strand.
TTTAAAGTTTGAGGTGATATCAGATGGGAGAGTTCCTTTGCTTAGATAGGTAAATATGTCATGATACCATGAGGATCCAAGACCAATAATGACACATGCGAATTCAGATTCGGGGATTTTTAAATTTGGTACGAGAAGTTGTTCTACCAAGAATTCACATTGGAGGACGTTGTTCAACATGTCTAATAGTGTTCCAATTTTTTCCATGGCATCTACTGCTCTATTGTTCATGCGAGGAATCTACTCAAAAGTTATTTCTATAAATATATCTTTGAGATTCTCTATCATCGTCTTATAAGGAGTGATCTTGTCATCCTTGGTTTGATAGTCATCATTGAATTGGTTGATAACCAACTATGAGTCTCCATAGACTTTCATTTCTTGAATCTGCCATTGAACTGTTATCCTTAGACCTATGATTAGGGATTCATACTCAACAATGTTGTTAGTGCACGAAAATGATAGCCTATATGACTTTGGAATACTATCACCTTGAGGGGTGATGAAAATAATGCCTACCTTGGATCCATGTTGGGTGAATGATCCATCAAAGTGCACCTTCCACTGAGCTATGAGGTTGATAAGGAACATTGATTCATCAGGGAACTTAGATACTAACAAGTTTTTTTCATAGATGGGTTCTTTTTCTAGTTGATCTACGATCATCTATCCTTTGATTTCCTTACACTCCACATAATCTATGTCAAAATCAGTTAATATAATCACCCACTTTCCATTCACCTTGTGAGAGTTTCTTTAGATAATAGGTATTTCAATGGATTGATCTTTACAATGAGTTTCATTTGATGTGACAACATGTAGCGCATAAACTTTTGAGAAGAAAAAACTACTGCTAGGAATTCTTTTTTAATGGGTGAATAGTTCATTTCATAGCCCACCAATGTTCTAATGATATAGTAGATATCCCTTTCCTTTCCATTTTCATCATGTTGTGCTAGAAGAGCTCCTAGTGTTGTTGATGTTGCTGAGATATATAAGATTAATGGTTTATTTGGTATTGGTGGGGTGAGCACTGGAGGTGTTAGAAGATAATATTTTATTTTTTGGAAAGATTTATCACATTTTTCATCCCATTTGTAGGTTATCCTTTTATGGAGAAGATGTGAAAAGGGGTGGATCTTATATAATAGTTTTTCTATGAACCTTCTGATGGACAACAATCTTCCTTGTAATCCTCTCATCTTCTTTAGTGTTTGTGGTGGTTCGATGTCGAGGATAGATTTTACCTTTGCTGGATCAATTCCTATCCCTCTTTTTGAGATAATAAATCCAAGAAGTTTCCTTGATGTAACCCCAAAGACACACTTTTTTGGATTTAGTCATACCTTGTATTCTTCAAGCCTGTTAAAAATGGGTCCTAGGACTTGTATGTGCTCACTCCTTTTCCTTGATTTTTCCAAAATATCATCCACATATTCTTCAACTATTTTGTGGATCATTTCATGTAAGATGAGCATAATTTCTCTTTGATAAGTCGCTCCTACATTCTTTATCCCAAATGGCATCACGTTTCAAAATATCTTCCCCATGGACATGTAAATAAATTTTTATGTTGATCCTCGTTGGCAATCGTGATTTGATTGTAGCCTGAAAAACCATCCATAAGTGATAGAATTTCATGGCCAATTGTTAAGTCCATGATGAGGTCAATGTTAGGAAGATGGAAATCATCCTTCGAACATGCTTTGTTTAAGTCTATGAAATTAGTGCAGATTTTAATGCCCACAGTGGGTTTTGAGACTATTACTAGTACTAGGTTTCAAACCCACTCAAGATAATCTATCGGCCGGATAAATCCAATGTCAAGAATATTTTTTAATTCTAGTTTTAGTATGAGTGCTATCTGAGGGTGCATCTTCCTTAAATTTTTCTTGACTGGATTAGCTTTAGGATAGACGGCTAAGTGATGCACAACCATTTTAGGATCAAGGCCTGGCATATCTATGTATGACCATGCAAATTTATCTCTTCATTACTTTAGGAATTCTACTAGGTTTTTCTATTCTTCATCCAATAGGGATTTAGCATAGAAAGTGATCTTAGGAGCTTCTTCTGTTCCCACATATACCAGAGTGGCCTTTTTTCTAGCACTTATAACTTTTTGGGATACATTGCACTAAGGGAGAGATTGAATCCCTCATCCTTGGGTGCCTTAGAGAGGTTTTCACCCTTAGATACATCCTTTATTTTTATTATTTTAGGATAAGAGATTGCCATAGTGTGGTTTTCATTCAAAGATCTACTTGTTAGTTGCATTTCATCAATTTTACGATTAAAGGATTCAATCATCTCCCCATAGTATGCCCATGTACCCAACTCTATGTCGAAACCTGCTTTATGATTTGACCATGATAGGTTGTCACAAAGTCCCATGAATTATGACATCACTTCATTTTTTGAATAAATCAAGGATCGGTGGTCCTTGTTGGTCCATGTCAATAAGTTGTGGGTATACTAGGAATAGTTTAGTTGGTTGATTTCTTGAAGCAAACAATATAATGGATATCATGAAGAGGGAGTTATTTTTAAATAGGTCATCAATATCAAGATGGAATTCATCTAAGGTTGTATCATGTGGTGTAGGTAACCAAGAGGAAGCCTTGACCCATTTAGCAAAAGTACCTTTTCCAATAAGGGTGACCTTGCTAGTAGTACAACCTCATCCAAGATTCTTTAGTCATTTCTTTGAAACGATGGGTTCTAGAAAGCCATTGTAATTTTGTCTGAGCTTCTCATTCTTGTTATATCCCATTCCCTTCATTATTTGTAAGTATTTTTTGTCATCTTCCATTCGAAGAACAAGAATAGGTCATTCATCTTGATAGAGGATTTTAGAGACATCCTCCTCATTGATGTTTTCTTGATTTAGATCCCCCTACTTAGTGAAGGTAGTAGCTTCCATCTAGATTTTTTCGGGATCTTTGGTACTAGATGTGGGTTTCCCATGAGATTAAGGAGAAAGAGTTAGCCCTTCTAAGACAATGGTATCTTTCAGTAGCTTATAATTTCCACAAACATCATCCTGAATCACTGCTTTGATATTAGGAATGTTTTGCACAATGGGTGTATTCGTTGTTGAGGTATATGCAAGGGATGATGAATCAACACATGAGGTAGGTGTGGGTGTAGGACTTCATCAGTTTTAGGCACTTGGGGTATCTTATAGAACTTGGCCTCAATATTCTTGTAGCAGTAAAAAGGCTCGAGATCTCCATGGATGGTAATTTATCTGCCCTCGAAAGGAAATTTGACGCATTGATGGTAGGTCGAGGCAACAAATTTTAAGGCATGAATCCATGGTTGGACAAGCAGGATGTCATATGGAAGATCAAAATATATCACTTGGCATATAGTTTCTGCAATGATAGGTACCAATTGAATGGGTAGTGCAATGATGCCTTGGGATATCTACTCTTGGTCGTCATATGCTCTAATGGTGGTACTTTTTGTTTTCTCAATAGTATCTTTTGAGTAACCCAAGTCTTTGATCAGCTTAAGGGTGCAAATATTTAGACCAGTACCTTCATCTACTAAGACTCTTTTAACCTTGTTATTATTAATAAATACCTTGAGGTGTAAAGCACATTTATGAGATGGTTGTGATGGTAGGTCTTGGTCTGAGAAGGTGAGAAGGTGATTGGTAATATGTCCTACCATAGCTTGAAATTGATATTTATCAATATCCTTGGGGATGGATGACTCCAATAGAGATTTATTTATGATTTCCCTATGTGTGGGGGATAGCCTCAATAGTTCTAAGGTTGATATATGTGTTGGGGTCTTCTTAAGCTGGTCTAGGATATTGTACTTATTGGGATTTGATATTGGAAAAGTAGGTTGTTCCCTAGACTGAGATGGGACTCCTTGGATAGTGACCCTTCCATGTCATGTGGTGATTCCACACTCTGCACTAGGTCCTTTGATGGTGATGACAGTGACTATCATAGGAAGCAACTACATTTGAATAGCCATGATGTATGTTTTTGTAATCCTTATATTTTTTGTTGTTGTTCCCTTTGTTATGATCTGGCATAGGGTTCTTGTATCTCTTAAGATCTTGATTCCCAACTGGTACTTCAATAGATATGGTGTCATTATCTATGAGGTATTGTATGATATTCTTGAGTCTCATGCAATTGGCCATTTTATGTCCTTTAATTTTTTGAAAGTCACAAAGATCATTCTCGTTGTACTAGGATGGTTTCTCTAATTGTTCTTGGTAGTTTTCAAAGTTAGGAAATGTTATCATTTTTTATTCTACCAACTTCTTTATGATTGTTTTGACAGGTTTAGATAACTTTGTGTACTTGCACTTGACATAGTTGTTCTTGTTGGTAGCTCACCTTTGTTGTGTCTTGATATTGTTGATTTGATTATTCTAAGGGGGTTTTGTTTGTTTCATAGTTAGTTGAATGTCAAAAACTTAATTTTTGTTAGTTCTAGGAGCACATAGGACCACCTTAGCATCTACCACACCATCATTTATCATATTTTTGTTTATAACACAGATATAAAGCTTGTCATTTGAACTGGTTGATGGTCAGTTGTAAGCTTGATTATTTCCCTATGAGATTAGAGTTCATTTGATTTTAAGGGATATAAGAACAAGCTCATCATAGGATGTGGTGCACTATATTTTTAAGTGGAAATATAGATCAGGATTCAAATTTTCTATGATGATTCCCACTTGTTGTTTATCAGGTTTGGTCCACTTGCTTTTACTAGCTTTTTGTCTACATTGTTGCAAGAAATTTGTGAATGATTCTCCTTTGGTTTGTTTGAGAGTGTACAACTCTTCTAGAATAATGTTTGTGTTGATATCAAAGGAGAAGTGATCGATGAATTTATCAGTGATTTCTTGAAAAGTTTTGATGTCAAAGACAAATGAGAAAACTAATCCATAGTAGGACCTACTAAAATTCATGGGAAGAGGCACATTAGAAAAGAATAATTGTATGCCACCTCCATACAATGATGTTTAATTCTTTGAAATGGTCCATGGGACTCCCTCTCCCTTTATATTTATAAAATTCAGGGATTTCAAATCTCGGAGGGAATGGCACCATTGCGATGTTTTGATCAAAGGGATAAGGACATATATTATGTGTATGGGGTTTCTTTTTATTTCTCATTCAAAGGTCTTGCATTTCTTGGGATAGTGCCTTGAATTGAGATGCTAGATCATCTTGCAGGTTTTTGGGAGGAATATATGATAGGATGATGGATGAGTTGTATATGGCATTCTGATATGACAGTGTTATATGGGGTGTATGGTGGAGTGGGGTTATGTGAAGGTGATTGATGTGTTGATATATATGTTCCTAATAATTTGTATTGATGATGTTCTATTGAGGATTATAGTAGGAATTTTGTTGTTGTTATTGTTGATGTTGGATATACTATTGAGCTAGTAAGGCTTGTTGTTATTGTTGCACTACAAGGGCTTGCTATTGGGCCTGAAATAGTTTTTGTGCCACTAGGGATTGTTTTTGGGATTGATGTTGTTGTTGTGTTGTGAGGGCTTGTTGTTGGGACTGATATTATTGTTGTGTGATTAAGGATGCTTGATAAGATTTTTATTTTTGTTGTGCTGCTAAGGATTCTTGATAGGCTTGCTATTGGTTTTGTTGAGTGGCTAAGGTTGCTTGTTGTTCTTATTATGTGGCTAAGGTTGCTTGTTGTTGTTGCTATTGTTATTGTTGTTGTTGTGCAGCTATGGCTGCTTGTTGTTGTTACTATTTTTGGATGACTTGTTGATAATCTTGTTGTGCTTGTTGTAAATCTAAGGCATGTTCTTGTAATGTAAGATAAGGTGGTTTTTGGGACATCTACGATGTGTTTTGGGTGTTGATGTTTTGAGTGGGTTGTGGGTTGTTGATGAGAGGTTGTGGATTCCCTTGGTTTAACATTCCTTGTAAGATAGTGGATTGAGGTGGAGGAATGTAAGTTTGAGGTCCCATTTGATTTTACATAGTGAAGAGGACTATGAGGAAAGATGAGGATGTTATCATTAGATTTTTTAATGGTAATGACATATTAGGACCTTGAGTCTATTGATTGAAAGGATTTCCTTGACTGTTTCTTGGGGGATTTCCTTGTGATTGGGATGTGGTCAAGGTATTTCCTTGATTGATGGGGTTAATAAATAAGGTGTTGTTTGGTTTGGATCGATGATAGATGGGTTGGATGTGTTTTGTGATGCTAATGGTATAGATGAACCCATGGGAGGATTGGGTAAATATGTCCCCATTTGCATATAGGGTTGACTATGTGATATAGTATTGACATGCCCTTGTGTACTATCTTGAGATAATTGGTCCAAACTACTTTGTGTGATGGTGGGAATACTTGTGGTACTCATGGGTATGGATGAAGAGGGGTGTCCTCAATAGGTGGAGGCGCTGGTGGAATAATGAAGGTCAAGAGGTTTATGTAGTTGCTTTAAATTTTTGGGGATAGGAGGAGCACCAAAGGTAGGTGTCCAAGTGGTTGTTGGAGGTGGAGGAATGGTATCAAGAGTACCCACAAGTGTACTACTTTCAAATGGAAGAGTTAGACCAAAGTCTTTAGCAAGGCCAGCTACACAACTAGGAGTGGATGTTTGATTTATCCTTGATGGTGGATTTGTAAAGCCTTCTGCCAAATTTTGTGCAATAAATGATGGGGAAATATGAGCTATGTTTTCAAAGGCTTGATGTTCCATTATTTCTTCCCTAGTAAGGTCAAAGGGATTGTTTGTGATTTCTTCAATCTCATATGGTCCTATAAGAGATGATGGTTGTTGTGAAGGGGTGACTTGACTTCTTGGATCAAACTCTAGAGGATTTGAATCACTTGAAGTAAATGCGACTTTGGTTTTGTCCATAATTCTCTTGTATTGTGATCTTGTCTTTACCATAAATTTTGGCTCACTAATGGGAGAGTTTTTTTGAGATTTTTAATATTTGAACTCTCTAGTCGACTCAAATCTAGGCAAAAGGGACACTCTAAGTCTTTTTGGAGCAATGATGATAATAGGGGATGAAAATATTGGTGATATGGAAAGTGATATTTGCAATAATTTTGGGACAACACTTTTGACTTGAGTTTGATGTTTTGATGTTAGGATAAAGGATGTCTATGAACTTGAGAATCTTTAGGGTGCACTCATGAACTTCAAGAGAAACTATTTTGAAGATGATAACTAGCTTAGATAGGTGCATGGAAAAGGATATATTTCACATACAACATAAGTCAAACGATGTTGGTGTTTTTGAAATTTTTACAAAGTTTGATGAAGGGATGAATGAAATGTTTTCCCAATGTTGACTTAGAATGAACCTTTATTTTCAAAGACCAAGGTGGTGAGAATGATGCTAGACCTCTAAAATATTCAAATCCTAAAGACCCAATGTTGACTTAGATGAGAGGATAGATGGAGGTGTTTAAACCTTTTCACCTTCTCCTAGCTCGAGCATAGTAGTTTCTTAATGAGAGGTTACAATTACGATAAAGTATTACAACCCACTTCTTGGAAAAAATTGAATTATGATGTCTATGTCTATAATTATGGGATATAGATCTTAACTTATAGATTTTTATTGTGTGATAGATCATTCAAAGAAGCTCAACATCATGAAAAAGACAAGGTTCTTGACTCCAAAAGAATGCATATAATTCTAGACTTTACCTTGAAGAATGTCTATAAAAGTTTTCTACCAACTTGTCTCTATTCTTGTGAAGTGCTAAAAGGTGTTTCTTGAGAGCTTTTGGTTTAAGATGCTTGAGTTTAAAATGATGACTTGTAGACCTTATTTTTGGGATTTTTATTTTACATGAGATCATTAAAGAAGAACAAGATATTTATTTCCATGTCGGGGGTAGTAATATGGGCCTTCTAGCTAAAATATCAACTCTTCATTATTATTTATCTAAGATGGTTGCAGAAATTAACCACTAATTATATGTTTCCTTGGTTTTAAAAGTGAAGCTTCTCAAACTGCTAATGATATTTGTTTGTTCTCCCTCAATGAATTCAAATTTTGGTTGAATGATAGCACCTATAAGGTCGAGTTGTTGAACGAGATTGATCGGTCTCCAAATGGTCATGTGAGATTCAATTGTGTCAAGTTTTTCTTGCTTAAGTGAATTGATTTTACAAACACTCATCTTGATTATGTTTTCAAACTAAATGTTTATGTCAAAAACATCATAACTGTCACAATGTCCATTTCATGAAAATCATGAGATTAGAGCCATAATTTCCTATGTTGTCTTTGGAAAATATAGATTGATATTAAGTCAAGATATTTAGAAATTGCTAAGGATAGAAACCCTTAGGACAAACAGTAATATCAAGACTAAATCAAGAGGCATCCATATTTAAATCAAAGTGTTTGAAATTTTGAGGAAGATAATGAATCTTTATTTTGTAACATTTTGGAACCAAACAATGTATCAAACTGACTCACAATAATTTACAATCCTAGGTTCGAAATGGCTATACTTGTTGAATCCCCACTTGGATTTATCTTAACACTAAACGATGCAAACAACTAGAGATTTAATGACACTAGTTCCCCGTTTCTTGGCACACACTTCTTAGGACCACCAAATCTCAAAATCCTTAAAATATGGAGATCGAAAGGAATTTTTTGTTTCTACAAATGAATAGTAAGAATCTGGGGTAGCTTCAGAATGATCGTTCTTGCACCAACAAGTATTAAGGATTTTTGGATTTTAAACAAAGGTTCATAATAAGGGATTCCAATTTAGGGGTTACAATGATAAAATCCATCGAGAGGTCTCCCAACCCTTCGAACAAGGGATTTACAAATCATAAAGATACTGGGGAAGAGCTATCATATACTACATCCCATTGATCACAATTTTCATTGCAATCACACATTTATATAGTGGTTTGGAAGAACTTGGATTTAGTTTGCTACCACTTGGGTCATTCCCTCCTTTCAAAGCAAGGAGATTGGCCCTCTAAAGATAAACAATAGCAAGGAAGTGCATTTTTATTTCGATCATCTTTGCTCGTATGAAAAAAGAGGAAACACACACCACATCTTTTTCTCACACTCGCAAAGGGGTTCAATTATAATCCAAAATGAAAGATGTAGGTGATTTTTCAAAGTGTTAAGGAATGTTTATGTTTCTCAAGGTCACAAAATAGCATTAGAGAATTGTATACACATCCAATAACAACGTTGTAAATCAAGAAACAACAAACACTTGTAAATTTTAACACCTCAATGCAATGATGAGTTTGTTTTAAGCACCAAATGAAATATGAAGTTGCCTTGTTCAATTTTAAATCCAATTGAAAATGATGAAATGAGGGTTCAATTTTAGTCTTGTTTGAGCATTCATTTTAAACCCAATTGAAATCTAGTGAGGTCCAAGAGTAGAAATTAGAAAGCATAAAAGTTGGGTTATAATTGCCCCAAAGCATTAAATGCTTATTACAATCATATAATTTTAAGATAAGAAATCTTTATTCACTTTAGCTCCATGTCGTTCAACCTACAAAACCTTGTTAGTCTAACAACCAAAACAGTGTTAGAAGTGCATTAGTGATATGACGAATTGATAAAATTAAAACACATCTCAAAAAATGATCGTAAAACTGCTTACCCTGGTTAAGCATCACTGCACACGATAGCGTCACAATTTGAAATATGGGTGTCACTCTAGTGAATTTGGGCATCGCTCTAAGAAAAAAAAAGAGCACGATAGCGACATGATTTTTTCAGGTATCACTCTAATGGATTTGGGGGTGCAACCATTTGAAGTTTTTGATACCTCTATAATAAATCAACATCACTAGATTTAAATTAGTTCCAATGTATTTAATTGACATCATTTTAAATTGAGATAGCATCAATATATGGCGACGCTCTTCAAAGTGTGTCATTGTATTTGATTTTGGTGTCGTAGTAACCTACAACACACCAAACGAATGGGATTCAAGCTAAAAATTGATAAATTTATTGGTTTTCCCTCCTAGCACTAGAATGTGAGATGAACATTGTTAGGGTGGGTTGATTATGATTGATCCATGAAGAATCAAAGCATATTCATGCCACTAAACCTCAATCTTACAAACAAGATCATTCAAATTGAAATTTTAAACTAAGAATTTATTGAAATTGAAAACTACAAACTATGAGAGTAATTAAATGCTACTCCAACCCATTTGAAACTTATCCCATTTTGGAATTGGTATTATGCTGATGTGGAGAAAATACCCTTTCCCAATCCCATGATTAGTGAGCCTGTTTCAATCGATTCTATGGAAGAAAATCGATGAAACCATTCTAATAAATGGATGAAAACCTAATTTATGCTAAATTAAACATGATGCAAGATAAATTAACATGATTTTATGCAATTTCTAAGCTAATTTAAGCTACTTCTAAGCTTAAATATGGAAACCCTAATTTATAAACAAGCTAAGATGGATGCATGGAAGCCATTAATGGATGTCTTAAGCTATTAATCAACTAAAAATGAACTAAAAAAAAGATAAAACTGAGTAAATTGAGAGTGTGAATACAAGTGAATTCAACAACATAAGTTTTCAATTGAAAGATGGATCTATTTGTCTCCAAATAGGGTATTATTTATAGGAGAGAAAATGAGAAATGCAGGGTTGAGATTGAAAAGATTCATCAATGGTCAAGGATGGAAGGAAGAAGTGTTGAATCCCTCTTATGCTATTTTATCCTTGATGTCATCTTATGGTTATCTGGCATCTTGATGGCTTGATGGTTATCTTCTCAGCTGATTCATATTTTGGTTGGCACATTCACTTCATTGGTTTTATTATTTATTATCTTGGTGGCACTGATCGTTTAACTTCATGTGCAAATTAAAAATGGTTGTTGAGGTATTCTGATCACTGGTTATTTTCTCAGGTGATACAATTCTGGTTACAAGTGATACAATTCTTGTTACATGCTCTTGATATTTACAAAAGTTTATTTTACTCATCACAAGTCCTTAAGTTTTCATGACGTTCTAAGGTGGAAATTTGACCTTAATATTTATTATTGAATATTATTTGGCACTTTATTTTGAAGTGCACCTTATATTTCTATCGAGTCTCATCATGGTTATTAAACATGGCTTAAATGTTGATAGTTGGTATAAAGATTAATGCGCTACCACTGGCAGTTATGCTAGTGACCGCAGTAGTGTGGTGAATGTTGTTAGCGACATACAGGTCTGCTACTGCCATACCGCAAGGTGTTAGGATGGTAACCACAGTAACATGGTGGAAGCAACTAGTGGCAAGCAAGACTGCTACCGCTACACCGTGGGCAGTCAGGAAGGTAACCATGGTAGTGCAGTGGAAACCACCAACGACAAGTAGGATAGTTACGACTATACCGCGAACTGTCAGATGTGTAACCGCAGTGGAAACTGCCAGTGATATGAAAGACTGCTACTACTGTATCATGAGCTATTAGGTAGCTAACCACGATAACATGATGGGAATAACTAGCGGCTTTCAAGCAACTACCGTTGTATCGCAAGGTGTTCAAAAGGAGGCAGTGGTTGTGCGATAAGGGAACAAATGTCAAATCTACTCCTTTAGACATACATGCCATTGATCTACCCATGAATTCCAAAGTGTTTTATGTGATTTCGATTGTTTAATGTTTGTCCTCTCAAACTCCAAATGGGTTTCATATTTTACAAATGAATTCGCTTTGCTTGCATTGGAAGATTAGGTAAAACTATTTTCATTGCACTCTTTTCACATTTTTTGGTTGAAAGCCTACTGGCCGCCACCATGGATCATTGCACTCAACCATTTCTTTGTTATCCTAGCATTTTTGTTGTTGTATAGCAGATCAGGAGCAGTCGGGAGTAGTCAGGAGCTCTCCACATAAGTCGCTCCATGTGTCTTCTTTCAACCACAGGTTGTAAACTTGCTTTTGGAAGGTTGTGTGGCTGTTTTTCTTCTCCATTGCAGATCTGGTAATCTATTCTTTGAACAACAATTTCATTTTGCCAATAATCCTTTTTGAGGGTTATCATGTCAGGTATATTAAGGATCTGGGTTGTCTGGTTATGGGTAATGATAATTCCATCCAATCTTTGCATATGGTCATCTAGGTACATGGATAACATTTCTTGTGAAGGTATTTCAGTTACACTTCAAAATGCTTTCAGCTTATTAAGTTTATCTGTCACTGTATTGGACCTAGATCTTAGAATATTCTCTTAGCCTCACTAGAATGTGTGGGTAATTGTTAAAATTCCTGGTTATTAGTTTTCGGTTGCATGTTGGTTGGGGTTTTAGTTATCTCTCTTTCATTTTAGCTTATTTTTCAAATCTCCTTATGTATATGCATTCTTCATTACTACATGTGGCTAAAAATACTTATGATGCATTGCTTGTTCAGTCAAGGAAAATGGTTATCATTTCAGTTTTAAATGATGTGATCTCACTGCTTTTGTTTAAGCATTGCATGTGCAGGATTCTGGTGAAGACATGCTCAGTCACTCTTCTATTCTTGGTCATTGTTGTCCTATCCTCAACAAAAAGAAAGAATCTCTCTTTTGTGAACACTGCAACATCAGATCTGACTTGACAGTTATTATGTAACCTCAAATACAACCTTGCAATAAATTTATGGTATGTGAAATTAAAGTAACAGTTATAATACTTCCAAAGTGTAATGATTTTTTTTTTCTGTAAAAGATGAAACCCATGAGTTTAGGGTTCAGTGATGACATAAAATCAAAAACTCAAAAAATAGGTGTATTACTATTTAGAGTTCTGCAAGTCTATTCTTTTAAATAATGTTGAAAATTGGATAACAAAGTGTGTATTCAGACTTGTAGCTTTATGTATGGGAAAATGATTGTAAAATTTTTTAATGAAACTATATTGTAATAGAGATAGGATTTTCCTCAAGATGCATCGAGAAATTAGATAATGCATGGAATTCTGAAGAGTCCATTTTGACTCTTGAAAATTCTATGTTTTGTCTTTCAAGAGGCACTTGACAGAAATCAAGTGAAACAGAGAGATCCTCTGTACTATTGCTTTGTTCTATTGAATATATGGAAAGGGGTTGGTGGTCCTTGAGTTTGTGCTTAGAAATCAGCCATTGAGGCTTTGTGAAAATAAATTATTGAAATGAAAGCCTAAAAAAAGCAATAGGTTCAAGAGTGGTTTTTCTACCCTAGGAGGGTTTTCCACTCGGCATTTCTTGTGTCTATTGTGTCTCTATGACTCTTTTTTCTTTAGCTCTTTACTGCTTTAAAATGCAATGTTACATTACTCATTTTAGTTTATATGATTGCATTCAAATACATGAATGACACTATCATTGAAAAATGAGAACATATGTATGGCTCTTTTTAGTTTCAGTTTAAAATATTTAAGAAGTTATACACTGATTCAGCCCCCCCCTCTCAATGTATTTTCACTCCAATAGTTGGTATCAGAGCCTAGGGTCCTCTTATAGGTCTTTCCAACCTAGGATTGATTCTGGACTTGGATTCTATTCAAAATGTCTCAAGTTCATCAAGGTACTTCCATGACTAGAGCTCCATTATTTGATGGAACCGATTATGTATTATGGAAAATCAGAATGGAGACTTATTTAACTTCTATAGACCTTGATGTGTGGAGGATAGTATTGACTGGGTTCACTGTACCAACTACTTTGCCAACTACATCTGATGAAAAGAAGAGATATGAAACTAATGCAAGAGCAAAGCATGCACTTCTATGTGCTCTAACTAAAGATGTCTTCATCAAATTCATGCACTGCAGTTCTGCTAGTGAAATATGGACTAAATTTGAAACTATCTATCAAGGAAATGAAAAGGTAAAATAGTCTAAAGTCCTCACTCTAAAACGCTAGTTTGAATAACTAAAAATGAGGGATGATGAAAAACTAGCTGACTACTTTTTGAGATTTGATGAAATAGTAAATGAAATGAAGGGTCTGGGAGAAGAATTCAAGGAATTTGATGTAGTAACAGAACCTTGCCAACAAAATTTGAGGCTAAGGTAGCTACTCTAGAAGAGAAGAAACATTTTACCCAGCTTACCCTTGATAGTTTACAAGGCATGTTGACTGCCTATGAAATGAGGATTAGTAAAAACAAACCCACTACAAAAGAAGCAACATTTAATGTTGAAAGGAAAGAAAGGGATGAGCTCTCTGAATCATAATTTTCTGATTCTAAAGAATCCCATTTTGTAAGGAAACTCAAAAAAGGTTCTGGAAAGTATAAGGGAAAACTTCCCTTCAAATACTTTAACTATGGAAAAATAGGTCACTTTGTTGCAAAGTGTCCCTATGGTGACGCAAACAGTGATAACGAGAAATCTGAGAAATTTTCCAAGAAAAAGGCTTATAGACCCAAACAAAAATTTAACTTCAAAAAGAAGAAAAGTCTATTCAGCAAAAATGAAACAGACTCTGAATCTAATGACTCTCTAGATGAAGAAGATGAAAATCTCTTCATGGCTGAAATCACTCAACAAGATGAAATAAATAGCAATAATGCTGAAGAAGGTGAAGTGGAATATGAAGGAGAACTGAAATGTGCTCTAAAAGAGCTAAGAAAACTTAAGAAACATTTTTGTGCTCAAGAACGAAATGTTGTTCAAGATAAAACACAAGAACAGCTCATTAATCTTGAGATAATTTCTCTAAATACTCAACTTGAAGAATCCAAAAGAGTTGAAGATTGTCTTCATATTGACATAAGTTCCAAAGATCAAGAAATTCAGAAACTTGAACATGAGACTATAGATCTCAGGAAAAATATCGAAAAAGTATGAAAGCACTCTTAAACTGAATGGCATGCTTAGTAAACAAAAATTAAACAAAGACAAAACTGGCATTGGCTTTGTTAAAGGTGATGCTCAAATGATAATGAGAAGAAAAATACTGTTGCTGGAAACAAAAAGCTTGAACACAAACACTCTGAGTTTGTCAAGGATCACATTCATCCTTCTAGGAGCAAAAAAATGGTTTACAACTCCTACCCTCTCTTCTATGGGTATTGTTATTTCTGCAATAAGTTTGGTCACAAAGTAAATTCTAGCAGATTTGTGAATGCTAGAACTCCTAGATTTGGCTTTAGGAAGAATCATGGTTTTGCAAGACAGATTAGATGTTTTACTTGCAAATTTTTGGGTCATTCAGAAAAGCAATGCAATGCTGATCAGCAAAATAAACAGCTGAAAACCATCAAAGTTGGAAATCCAAAGCAGTTAACAACATTGAATAGACTATGCTTGTTCAAACTTATTTTAACTCTAAGAAGAAGGACCTATGGGTCCTAGACAGTGGCTGTTCAAACCACATGACCGGTGACAAAGAAAAATTTACAAATCTAGAAGACTATGTTGGCAAATATGTAAAGTTTAGAGACAACTATGGAATTCAAATCAGAGGAAGAGGTTCTCTATTACTGAATGAAGACACTCCAATCTTAAATGTTTATTATGTAGAAGGATTAAAACACAACCTTCTGAGTGTCAGTCAAATATGTGACAGTGGCTATCAAGTCCTATTCACTTCACAAGGATGTGAAATCAAAAAAACAATCAAGTAAAGTTGTTGTTGCTGGAAGGAGGACTAAAGGAAATGTCTACAACTTACTAGACACCTCTAGACATGAGAACAATCATGGTATATGCTTAATGAGTCAGACTGAAGAAAGCTGGTTGTGGCACAAGAGACTAGGCCACATTAATTTTGACAATATGGTTAGAATTAGCAAAAATCAGAATGTAAGAGGTCTGCCCCCTCTTAGAAAACCTAACAAAGTTGTTTGTAAAGAGTGTCTAAAAGGAAAGCAAACTAAGGTAAGCTTTAAATCCAACATTTTTCTACCAAGCCTCTGCAAATTGTTCATACTGACTTATGTGGTCCTACGAGGACTAGATCCATAAATGGTGAGAAATACTTCATGCTATTTGTTGATGACTACTCTTGTATGGTATGGGTTACTTTTCTTAAGAATAAATCATAAGTGTTTGAACACTTTAAAGTTTTTAGAAAACTGGTAGAAAGAGAAACAGACTTAAAACTGAAGTGTTTAAGATCTGACAAAGGTGGTGAATTCACCTCACAAGAATTCATAGATTACTATGACAAACATGGCATAAAAAGACAATATGCTACTACTAGAACACCCCAGAAAAATGGGGTAGTTGAGCGAAAGAATAGGACTGTAAAAGAAATGGCAAGAACCATGTTGAATCAAGAAAATTTGGCCAATATGTACTGGAAAGAAGTTGTTCATACAGCTGTTTACATTTTTAATAGAGTGCAGATCAGAGTGAAATCAAATTTCACTCCATATGAACTATGGTATGGAAAATCTGCCCAAATTAAGTATTTCATAATATTTGGCTGTAAGTGCTTTATCAAAAGAGATGACAAAAACTTAGGCAGTTTCCAATCTAAAACTGATGAAGGTATCTTTTTAGGATACTCTACAAACAATAGAGCCTATAAATGCTTTAACAATAGGCTGAACAAAATTGTTGAATCTGTCGATGCTAAATTTGATGAAAATCTGTTGTTAGATGCTGAACCTATGCAGGATGATGAAGATGATGAATTTGAGCTTGATATAATCACTGAGAGCTTTGAAACTACAAAGCCTGAACCAAAACTAGCAAGCCCTAAACTTGTTGAAGCACAATTTGAAGATGCTGAAATCAGCTCAGAAAAATGTGAACCTAAAGTTACTTCAAAATCTCTTGCCAGAAATCATCCTAAGGATCTGATTATAGGAGATAGATCTGCATGAGTTCAAACAAGGAAAAAATCTATTAACTATGATGAAAAAGCTCACATAGCTGAGCTTACTGCATTTTGTTTAATCACCCAATTTGAGCCCAAATTTTTTAATGATGCTCTAACTAATGAATGCTGGCTTAGTGCAATGCAGGAAGAAATTGATCAAATTGAAAAAAATCAGACTTGGGATCTAGTCCCAAGACCAGATGACAAAAATGTCATAGGTGGCAAGTGGATATTTAGAAACAAACATGATGAAAATGGTCAGATTGTTCACAACAAGGCTAGATATGTATGCAAAGGATATGCTCAACAAGAAGGTATTGATTTTGGTGAAACTTTTTCTCCTGTTGCTAGGCTTAAATCCATTAGAATTTTCTTGGCATATTCTGTTTTCAAAAATTTCACTATATATCAAATGGATGTAAAAACTACTTTTCTGAATGGACACTTAGAAGAAGAAGTTTACATAGAACAACCTGAAGGGTTTATATGTAAAAACAAACCCAATCATGTCTACAGGTTGAAAAAGGCTCTATATCGCCTAAAACAAGCTCCTAGAGCTTTGTACTCTAGATTGCACAATCACTTACTATCAAAAGGATTCATTAGAGGAGGAGTTGATAGAAATCTATATGTTAAAATTGAAGGATTTGATATTCTTGTTGTTGAAATTTATGTTGATGACACCATTTTAGGTTGCGACAATATTGCCTTGAGTAAAAAATTCTCACAAATCATGGAATTTGAATTTGAAATGTCAATGTTGGGAGAACTGTCATTTTTCTTAGGTCTCCAGATTTCACAACTTGACTCTGGCATATTTCTATCTCAAACAAGGTATGCAAAAGAAATGTTAAAAAGGTTTAAAATGGATGAAAGTCATCCTGTAAGCACCCCAATGGCTACTGGCTGTAAACTTAGCAAATTTGATGACTCCCCTACTGTAAACTCAACTGATTATAGGTCAATGATAGGAAGCCTATTATATTTAATAGCCTCAAGACCTGACATAATGCAAGTTGGGTTGCTCATTTTCAATCTGCTCCTAAAGAATCTCACATCAATGCTGTAAGAAGAATTCTTAAGTATGTACAAGGAACAATCGACTATGGGCTCTGGTATCCCAGAAGTAATGATTTCTCTTTAATAGCTTATACTGATTCTGACTGGGCAGGATGTCTAGATGATAGGAAAAGCACCAGTGGTGCTACTTTCTTTCTTGGTGATCGTATAGTGGCTTGGCACAACAAAAATCAAGAATCTGTTTCGCTCTCTACTATTGTAGCAGAATATATAGTTGCCACTTCTTGCTGCACTCAGGTAATTTGGATGTCACAGACATTATCAGATATGGGTATTGAAATTCCAAAACCAATTATCATTCTGTGTGACAATAATAGTGTAATAAATATCTCAAAAAATCCAGTTATGCACTCTCGAACTAAACATATAGCTATAAAATTTCATTTTCTTCGTGAAACGGTGCTGCTAATGAGGTATATGTGCAATATGTTCCTACACAAGCACAGGTTGCTAACATTTTTACACAATTATTGGCTAAAGATGTTTTTGAGAGACATAGGTTTCAATTGGGAGTGGTCTCTTAATCCTTGCTATCTTAAACAGTCTATCTTGGTGATAGGGGGAGCTAGTTAGCTCTTCTTGTAGCTTATACTTAGCTGCTCAAAGGTTCTTTCTGTATTTTTATGGCATGTCACAGTTGGTTCTGGTTTATCTTTGTTTGGTCTCCCTTTATCCTTATGTCAAAAAGGGGGAGAATTTTGAGCATCTGGTTACAATTCATTATCTTTGGTTTGGTGGCTTAGTTTTTCCATCAAGGACAAAGGGGGAATTTTTTGAATCCCTGTCATGTTGTTTTGTCCCTGATGTAATCTTATGGTTATCTGACATCTTGATGGCTTGATGGTTATCTTCTCAATTGATTCATATTTTGGTTGGCACATTCACTTCATTGGTTTTATTATTTATTATCTTGGTGGCACTGATCATTTAACTTCATGTGCAGATTACAAATGGTTGTTGAGGTATTCTAATTACTGGTCATTTTCTCAGGTGATACAATTCTGGTTACAAGTGATACAATTCTTGTTACATGCTCTTGATATTTACAAAATTTTATTTTACTCATCACAAGTCCTTAAGTTTTCATGACGTTCTAAGGTGGAAATCTAACCTTGATATTTATTATTGAATATTATTTGGCACTTTATTTTGAAGTGCGCCTTATATTTCTATCAAGTCTCATCATGGTTATTAAACATGGCTTAAATGTTGACAGTTGGTATAAAGCTTACCTTGCTACCGCTGGCAATTATGCTAGTGACCGCGGTAGTGCGGTGAATGCCGTTAGCGGCATACAGGTCTGCTACTGCCATACTGCAAGGTGTTAGGATGGTAACCACAGTAATGCGGTGGAAGCAGCTAGCGACAAGCAAGACTGTTACTACTAAATTGCGAGCAGTTAGGAAGGTAACCGCGGTAGTGCGATGGAAACTGCCAGCGACAAGCAGGATAGTTACCGCTATATCACAGACTGTCAGATGTATAACCGCGGTAATGTGGTGGAAACCACCAGTGATAGGAAAGATTGCTACCACTGTACCGTGAGATGTTAGGTAGCTAATCTGGGTAACACGGTGGGAACAACTAGCGGCTTTCAAGTAACTACCGATGTACCACAGGGTGTTCAAAAGGAGGTCATGGTTGTGTGGTAAGGGAATAAATGTCAAATCTTCTCCTTTAGACATACATGTCATTGATCTACCCATGAATTCCAAAGTGTTTTATGCAATTTTGATTGTTTAATGTTTGTCCTCTCGGACTCCAAATGGGTTTCATATTTTATAAAGGAATTCGCTTCGCTTGCATTGGAAGATTAGGGAAAACTATTTTCATTTCTCTTTTCACGTTTTTTGGTTGAAACCTTACTGGCTGCCACCATGGATCATTGCACTTGACCGTTTCTTTGTCATCCCTAGCATTTTTGTTGTTGTACTGCAGATCAGGAGTAGTCGGGAGTAATCAGGAGCTCTCCACAGAAGTCACTCTATGTATCTTCTTTCAGCCACAGGCTACAAACTCGTTTTTGGAAGGTTGTGTGGCCATTTTTCTTCTCCATTGCAGATCTAGTAATCTATTCTTTGAACAACAATTTCATTTTGCCAGTAATCCTTTTTGAGGGTTATCATGTCAGTTATATTAAGGATTTGGGTTGTCTGGTTATGGGTAATGATAATTCCATCCAATCTTTGCATATGGTCATCTAGGTACATGGATAACATTTCCTGTGAAGGTATTTCAGTTACACTTCAAAATGCTTTCAGCTTATTAAGTTTATTTGTCACTGTATTGGACATAGATCTCAGAATATTCTCTCAGCCTCACTAGAATGTGTGGGTAACTGTTAAAATTCCTAATTATTGGTTTTCAGTTGCATGTTGGTTGGGCTTTTAGTTATCTCTCTTTCATTTTAGCTTATTTGTCAAATCTCCTTGGGTATACACATTATTCATTACTACATGTGGCTAAAAATACTTATGATGCACTGCTGGTTTAGTCAAGGAAAATGGTTATCATTTCAATTTTAAATGATGTGATCTCACTGCTTTTGTTTAAGCACTACATGTGCAGGATTCTGGTGAAGACATGCTCAGTCACTCTTCTATTCTTGGTCATTGTTGTCCTATCCTCAACAAAAAGAAAGAATCTCTCTTTTGTGAACATTGCAACATCAGATCTGACTTGACAATTATTACGCAACCTCAAATACAACCTTGCAATAAATTTCTGGTATGTGAAATTCGAGTAACAGTTGTAATACTTCCAAAGTGTAATGATTTTTTTCTGTAAAAGGAAAAACCCATGAGTTTAGGGTTCAATGATGACATAAAATCGAAAACTCAAAAAACAAGGGTATTACTATTTAGAGTTCTGCAAGTCTATTCTTTTTAATAATGCCGAAAATTGGATAACAAAGTGTGTATTCAAACTTGTAGCTTTCTATATGGGAAAATGATTGTAAAACAGTTTAATGAGACTGTATTGTAATAGAGATAGGATTTTCCTCAAGATGCATCAAGATTAGATAATGCATGGAATTCTGAAGAGTCCATTATGACTCTTGAAAATTCTATGTTTTGTCTGTCAAGAGGCACTTGACAAAAAATCAAGTGAAATAGAGATATCCTCTGTACTATTGTTTTGTTCTATTGAATATCTGGAAAGGGGTTGGTGGTCCTTGAGATTGGTGTCTCTAAATAGAGGGGTTGGTGCTCCTTGAGTTGGTGCTCAGAAATCAGCCATTGAGGCTTTGTCAAAATAAATTATTGAAATGAAAGCCTGAAAAAGGCAGCAGGTTCAGGAGTGGTTTTTCTACCCTAGGAGGGTTTTCCACTTGGCATATCTTGTGTCTTTTGTGTCTCTATGACTCTTTTTGCTTCAACTCTTTACTGCTTTAAAACCCAATGTTACATTACTCATTTCAATTTATATGATTGCATTCAAATACATGAATGACACTATCATTGAAAAATGAGAACATATGTATGGCTCTTTTCAGTTTCAGTTTAAAATATTTAAGAAGTTATAAACACTGATTCACCCCCCCCCCTCTCAGTGTATTTTCACTCCAACAAGAAGAGGCATGGATCATGGATTCTCATCAATGAATGATAATGAAAGATGAGAATTAATCAAGGGCTCACATTTGTTCTAAACAAACACACTTTTGACCTACACACACAGGTCAGAAGGTGACTTGCTCAAGAGGCAGGGATAACTTTAAGAAACCCCCCCCCTTAGCAAAGGTGTAAAATCTTGGCGAATCTTTCCTTTAGTTTGAAAAAATTATTAATTTTCCCTAGCGAATCTTATGCACATTATTCAAAAATTTGTAAAATCTTGGGGAATCTTAATGAATAATTGGTAAAAAAAAAATCACACTGGTGAATCCTAGTGAATAATCAATAAAAAGATTAATTACAATGGCGAATCTCTCCTTTAAAAATTTGAGTAGTTGGTCGGCACAGTTCCCCCATATATTTTTTGTTTTTTTTAATATTGAAGTAGGGGCCCAAGGGCGACAGCCGCCAGCGGGGTCAAAGGGCAGTGCCTCTTGCAGGGGTCAAGGGGGCAGAGCAAGTTCATTTCATGAGTGAATATCAGCATGAGTGAACATCATTGGTGGGACACTTAGGGATGTCTTGTCGATACAACAATTTTATATGCACTTAGTGAATTTCATGACTTAGTGAATTCCGTGACTTTATTTACACGTGCCTTTTAAAAAGGTTGTTGAGTCCCAAAAAATTTTTTGGGCCACATGATCAAATCTAATCGTGTGGCCAAAAACAAATTCTAGGCCTCAACAACCTTTTTAAAAGGCACGTGCAAATAAAGTCACGAAATTCACTTGCAACCATTCGATTAAAGAGATAATTGATGGCAATAAATAATAAACCTATTCAAGGCTAAAATATCCCTAAAATGAAATGGTAAACTATTATTAGTGGCGATATTTCCCAAAAATTAATTGTAAGAATATTAAAATACTGGCGAATATAAATAATATTTGTATTTACAGTATAAACTACTAGCGAATCCGTTCCGATGATGCATTGTTTAAAAATAATGCATTGGCGAATTAATTGAGACATTTTTACTTTTTTGTAAAAACCTGGCAATTCGACATCCTTTCTAGCTTGTATTAGTCACCATTTTTGGAGGTCCTGATTTCAAATATTCATCAATTGGCGAAGATTCACCACTAAATTTTTCCTTGTCAAGAGGTTACAAGATAACTTGCATTTTAAGCCAAGTGAGATGATTGGAGGCGAGAGAATATTCTTTGGAATATTCCCATGGGTGAGGATAATGATATTTTGCAAATTAAAATAAATTTTTAATCAAGTACAAAAAAGGAGATAAGGAATATTCCATGGGAATATTCCCCTTTTAGAGGAAAATTAGTTAAACAAGGTTTAATCACACAATTAGGGAATTATAATAATTAATGTGATATTCGTTAAACTAAATAATTTAATGAATGGGAAAAGGGTAAAATGATATTTAATTAAATAACTTAGGGTTATTTAATTAAATAAGATGATTTAGGGAATGAAATTAAATAGTTTGATATATTTAATTTAATAAGATGAAATGTTAGCGTGAAAGGGGGTGAATTAACCCAATTTGATTAATTAGGTTAATAGACACAGATGATGCAATTAATTAGATAACTAGGCTAATTTAATCAATTAAGTGAAAAAAGGATGGGTTTCAAGAGGAAATGATGTTAATATACCTATTTCGAGTGCATGATATCACTTAGGACATTTTTCAATTGTCTACATGAACAAAACTTGCCTTAGGGGGTACACAAGGCTTAATGTCTTGAGGGATGAACAAAAATCACCTCAGGGGGTGCATAAAGTTTAATATCTTTGGGGATGAACAAAAATCACCTGAGGGGGTGCACAAGGTCTAAAGTCTCAAGGGATTAACAAAACTCACCTTAGGGAGTGCACAAATGATGATGGGATAAGGCTAAAAAATTAAGGGATGTAATAGTAACACCGTCGCAATAGATGATTTATACAAACAACAAAGGGGCTTTGCTCAATATATGAAAGGTCACACCTTAGGGAATATCACACATGACATCACCACCAAGAGAGGATAAATCAAGGAATACAAATTTCACACCTTAGGGAATACTAGCCATGGTATCACCACAAAGGAGATCATATGCCAAGAAAATTCATACACTTAGGGGATATCAATCCCAATATCACCACTAAAGAGACACTCTCACAGATGAAGAAAGCCACACTTTGATTGACAAGGTAACACTCCCTAGGAGATATATGCTATCACCACTAAGAAGGGACTATTCTTATATAAATAATGAGTGGGGGACTATATTCCCCCCCTTAAAATTTTAGTGTACTTTCTACACTGATATTTTAAGGAGATAAAGAGGGATCCCTTGCCAGAAGGAATGTACCTAGGAAAAGGCTACCTAACCTCTTGCCTCCCAAGTTTAGGGACAAATATGAGCCTAGATTGGTTATGATATTGTATCCCTTGCAAGATGAAATATGATTGTATAAATCCTATTTTATACCCTCATGGATACTAGTGAGTAATGCGTTATACTACAACTACCACATGACAAGGAGAAGCAACTAATTCTATTGATTAGGTGAAGTTATTTTTGATGTTTTTGTTAGTTTTGAAGGATAATAGCCAAGACCTTCTATTGTTTCTTGTGGTTTAGGTTCTATGGGAACACAAATGACTTGTTCTTTTCCACCATATCCTTTTCCATTTAGCTAAGTTGTTTTAAAATTTCATAACCTCTTCCATAAATGGCTTTCATTTCTTTTGAAGAAGTTGGATTTTCATGATCATATTCATCATAAGTAGATGTGTAATTTTTTTTTTCCTCTTTTCTATAAGTTGTAGATTCAGATTCTTTTGATGAGTTAATAATAGATTGTGTTGTTATTATAGTAGCTTCTTTCTCTTTTCCTAATTTTGATTGTGTAATCTTGTATTCTCCCATGAATGTAGGTGTAAAATTTAATGATTCCCAATCATCAACTGACAAATTTTTCATGGACGAAAGGCATTAATATTTTTCCTTAATTTTTAAAGTTTCCACCTTTGTAGTTGATGTCAATGAGCTAAGAGGATTTATCATACCTATTTTAATTTGTAAAAAAATTTCAAACTTAGGATTAGCTTTTATCTTGTAAACCTTATTGTTATATATGTATTTCATTGAAGGATGAAACATTGAAGGAAATCCTTTCATCTCATGAATCCATGGTCTACCCAAGAGAAGATTATATGAAATATCATGTGGAGTAACATGGATGAGAGTTTGGAACACAACCTTTCCAACTTTAACAAGTAGCATTATCACACCAAGCAGTTGTCTTCCCACATTATCAAAACCTTTGATTGAAAAATCAATGGGTTGAATTAAAGTTTTGTCCACTTTAATTTTATGAAAAATAGTTATAATATAAACATTAGCCCCAAACCATTATCAATAGGGTATGCCTAATCCCAAACCTATTAATAATAGCCATTATCATCAAAACATCATTTTATTTTTGTGTTTCCAAAGTGGGTAACTCATTTCGATGAAAGGAAATGTCCAAATTAGGTGGATTCATATTCTCAATCAAAGCTACCACATAATTTTGTTGTGCACTAGGAGGGATCACAACTTCTTACAGAGCATTTTGAAGATTGTTATGATATGTAGGTGGTGTTTAAATTAAATCCCACAAGGATATCTTAGGATTGTTATGATTTGTTCAAAGAGATCATATTCTTTACCACTACATTGTTGGATATTAGGTGTGTGTGGGAGGTATGGTTGAGGAAATGAAATGGATGTTGGAATTTTTTTTGGTTTCTTATTGTTTCTACTATTATATGTATGAGATATAGTATGATAACTTGGTTGCTGTAACACATTCTTACTATTAAGTTGTTTTTTACAGCTTATAATATGGTCATGAGGTTTAGGAGGTCCTATAATGAGAGGTGGGCTAGGAGGTCCAATAATTAGAGGGATTTTAGGGGGTCCAATAATCAAAGGACTTTTAGAAAGGTTCAAAAGGAGTTTTAGGAGGTCCAATAATCAAAGGATATCTAATATCCAATTGAGTGTTCATCACTTCAATGGATTCAAATTCTTGTTGACAATCTTCTATCAATGGGGAATCTAATGTCACCTTAGCATCTTCATTTGTGAAATCTATAAATGTATCAATGATTCCATCCTCTTATCCAAAAATATCTTCCCAATTAGGAGATATAGGGGGAGATAAAAAATAAGATCCTCATGATGCTCAACGATTGGATCTTCTAACACCATGATATATTCTTCATAAATAGGAGAGATATTGAGAGAAGAAAAAACATATTGTTATGATTGTCAATGATTGCATTCTCTTTAACCAAAATAACCTAGGATAAATAGTGGGAGAGGGATCAATGAAAATTAACAAAAATGGAGGAATGAACTCATTCTCACATGCTTGTAATAAAAAATCTTTTAAATTCTTAATAAGATCTGACAATAGAATATAAATTATGAAAAAAAAAAACCAATGAGAAAATGATGTAAATAATTGTCCTACTAAAATGCAACAATTTCTCCCAAATTTTCTTCAAATTAAGCAAGATGAAACCGTTCTTGCACATACAATAACACTATTTCATAATTTCAAATCATAGATTAGCAAGCAAACATAGACCTAAAATACAAAGACAACAATATTTGAAATTTTTTTTGAGCCACTAGTAGCAAAATAGAGGTGCCCTAGGGAATCTGAGTCTTGGATAGGGTGTCTGAAACTTTAAATCTTGGTTGTGTAAGGAACTACCAGAGGATTCTAGGTCTGATAACACAATTAATAGTGAATATTTTTCTAGAATTTTCTAAATTTATCCCAATGTGATGTAAAATTCAAGTGTGCAATAGTGTGGAAGATGTTTGAACAAGTTTGTATACAATTTTGTTTAGATCTAAAATGCAATAAATGACTAATTCTAAGATGCCATAACCTAAAAATGACGATTTTGATGCAATTTTGAAATCAAACAATGCAATATTTTTTTAACTTTTTGAATGATATGAAATATTCCTAAATGCATATAGTTATGAATTCCAATTCAAAAATTGCAACAAACACTAATAGAATGAGTAGACAAAGATAAAATTATGAAAAATTTGGCCAATTCTAGGGTACAAGGATAGAGGCATGCAAGGGCATCTCAATCCTTAATAGGGGTTCTAGAAACTCAAAATTTTAATGTTTATGTTGTTGTTTCTATTTGAAAATTGGTTTGATAGTGACTATTTTCCATAGTTTCTTCAATATAAGATAATGTGATTCAAATGCAAGTATGCAACAATAAAGGGAAATTTTGAATGTAGATATGATCTAAATGACTGAGATATAACCTAATGCAACCTATGATGCCATATGTGATGCAAATTTTTTTGAATTTTTATGCATTTATGATACAAAAATAAAACCCTAAATGAAAAATGCAAAGAAATTCAATGCAAAACCTAGATCCAAGGTTTGAAATACTTCCAATTTTAGAAATTTTATGATTTCAAAACATCAAATTCAACAAAATGTAACATATGGAAAAGGGAACCCTAAGTTTAATGCACAAAACCTAAACTGATTCTCTTCCTTTTTTAAAGGTACATTAGGATGAAAATCAACAAGGTACTTAGATTAACTTCCAACCATGAAAGTGAGTTAATCATACTTGGATCTAATCATTTTGAGTCTTAGAAATGGATTGGAAATGATTTGTTAAGATTAACCTAATTATACTATATGGCCTAATATCTAAAATGCAAGACCCTGATAAATAACAAACTAAAACAATAATTTGTAGGCAGATCTAGAAAGTACAAGAGATTGTGTACCTATATTGAAAAATTAGTGCTCGCATGCATAGGAGGACTAGGATGCCTAGTGGCATATGGGTCTATGATAAGGTGAATTTCTCTTCTTTTGGGGCCCTCTCATGAAAGATATGAGATTCTAATTTTTAGTTGAAAATTTGTTAGAATGTTGTCAGATAATTTTGCAGGTGATTTTTCGTGACTTGGCAATTTGTAGGGCTTCAAATGCAACAATAAAAAATTTATCTTCAAACTTATTTCAGTCCTCTTCAGACCTAAAACCTGCATATTCAAAGAGAGGCAAAATGTTGGGCCATTTAGGGGCTTTTCTTAGTCAAACCCCATGTAAGTGTTTCCACTTCCACAAAAGTACTATCAATGATAAAATAATAATAGATAGGAAGGAATGGTGAAATCAAAAAGTTCTACAACACCTCCCTTCAATGGCTTCCTTAAAGGATTGAATTCATGCACACCACCTCAAGGTCTTAGCTCTTGCTTGCTTGGTTTGATTGAATGCTTTGGAGACCTACAAAACTGTTAGCCTTCATGAAACAATGATAACATGAACACACATAAAATCACATAGGATTTGACATGATGTTAGGATCTTGAATTGTTGCAATAAAACTATGAAATGGTGCTCTTGAATTTCTTGATAGTTTTCTTGATAATACTTTCTCAATGATTTCCTAGATAGATTTGAAATGATGAATAACTAGGTATTTATAGGCATTTCTCTAATTTATTGATAATTAAATCCTGATAGCTGATATTTGAAATTTGAAGTTTGAATGTTAAAATGGCCACTCCAACATATTAAAAATGGTCCCTAATAGAATAGGGGGACTCATATGCCCATGTGCATATAGGTCATGGCCCTATTCTCTAGGAATATTTTTATCTAGGGTAAAATATTAATTACTTGCATTTGTCCAATGCTTGAAATTTCTTGTAAAGTGGTATAGATGGGATATAGAAGGCATAAGTTAGGAAATTAGGAGCTTAATTAGGTCCAATAAATTAAGGGGGGGAAACATATAGTGAAATTGTCAAGAGTGAAAATTTATGATGCTACAATTTCTATGTGAATATTGATATTCATAATAACCTTTCAAATGCAATCATTCTTGATTCTAAGTTTGGGAAGTGGACACAACCAATTTTATTTGAAATTTCTATGATTTTGTGTCAGAATTACTCAAAATGGGACATTTACTCACTAATTGCAAATCCCCTTTGAAGAAAAATATAAAATTAAAGATACTTTTCTTACAAAAATGAATGAGTTAGAGGGTTATCCGTTCATGGATATCCTCAAATCCATTTTGAAAAATGACAACACTAAAGGAGTTGAGCTTGGTATACTTGAGAATAAGACTTTCAAAATTTTCTCTTGTTAGGAAGGAACAATCTATCATGGAAGACAACTAACTGATTATTTTTCAACCAAATGTTTTAATCATTAAGGCCCCACCACCCCTATAATAGAAGAAAAATAAGAGGGTGAGATAACTAGTGAATACCATAGCTATCAGATCTCAAAGGTGGCTTCCCCTCAACCCAATGAAGCCTTGTAGTGTGTAACATGAGTAAACAAAAATAAAACCAACACCATTATGAAAGATCAAATTTCATTCTCTTTGAGAGAAGATTCAAATAAGCCAACGGATAGTCAATGTTCCTCTAACCAAGAAGGATGGTCAACCCCTAAAAAGAAAGTTAAGAAAAAACAAATGTTGGTGCTGAAACTAAGGCTGATAGGCCTTCCTAGTGATAGATAAGACAAAGAGAAGCAACAAAATAAATTGTTATTGGTAGGAAAATAATGTTGGATACATCCTCCAAAAATAATTATAAATAAATATTTTATTCTAGAATATATAAGGAATTAATGTCCCTTAGAAGTATTTCTCCCTAAAAATATATATTTTGGAGAATAATATGGATATCCTTTTACTTCAAGAATTCAAAATGAATAAGAACAATTTTCAATTCATTACTAATTATTTGTGTCTCATTTTTGAATAATTTATTAGTGAGGACGTTGGGGCTTTAGGAGGTTTGGTCACTATTTATAATCTTATTAAATTTTTTGGTACCCTCTTCAATCAATCTAAAACTAGTTTGGGAGTTATCAAGGAATTTAATAAATATTTATGCCCCTAATGTGAGAAATTCTTGAAAAAGCTCTTTGGAATCATGTGGTTGCCCAAATCCTGGGTAATAGGGTGGCTCCATGGATGATGGTAGGGGATTTAAATTCACCTCTTTTTCCTTTACAAAAACTTGGGAGATTAATAGACTACACAGATAACATGATTGATTTGGTTGACCTAATTAGTTCAATTGTCCTCATTAACATTGACCTTCAAAATCAACTTTTTGTTGAAAAAAAAGGTGAAGGAAAGCTACAATATGAACTTATGCAAGTGAATCTAGATCTGAAAATATGTTTATCAAATAAAAAATAAACATGTGATGGCAACAAACATCACAATATAAAAATAAGCAACCAAAATGTGACACTAGATTTACATGGAGAAACCCTTTCAAAGAAAAACACCACCTAAGAAAAGAGGGCAAGTATATTATTAATCTTTGAATGAGAGTACATAATAATACACTTCACTACTAATCTCTAATCAACTCGACAACACCTTGTTACCTACAAGAACTCAATATGAAACTACCATCCCATGGCTCCAATTTATAGAAATTTTGGGAGGTAAAACCACAAATGCTAAACCAAAACAAGAGGCACAAAACCACCTACAGAAACTAACACCCCTCTTCTTGGAAAGAACAAAGATATAATAAATATTAATTTCATATTCAAGACTCTCACATGGGCACCTAACCCATAGCTTATTCGAGTCCTTTATTTTCAGATGCTTGGGTGACCCTTCCACTTCTCGATGGAACATCAATGGACACATTTTCTTCTCCAATATTGGATTCCCACTCCAAAACCTTTCATATTCCATTTTGGACGACTGTGAAAGATTCCTAATATTTATTTGACGTGTAACCTCTACCGAAAATAAATCCTCTTTAAAATATAATTACAACTATATACACCTAAAAATGGTATGGATAATCTAACTAATTAAATATGAAATATTTGATTAATTAACCTTTTATTCTTCTACTATTAAATAAATAGAAATATTTATTCATATAGTTCACCTTTTATTTCTTCTATCTTTATTACATTATTTCTTCTTAATTAAATAAAAAAATTTATTTAATTATCATTATTAAATTCTTCTATTATCTTAATCACATCATCATCTAAATTAAATAAACAAATTTATGACTTTGTTTTATTTAATTATCACACTTCCTCCATATTTATTTAATTAATATATAGACTTCTATAGTTTGTTTTATTAAAATAAATATCTTCTTGCCTAAATTGAATAAATCCAAATATTCAATGGAAATGCATTCTACAACTATTTCCTATTTTCACTCAAAAGTTGCACAAATCAAATTAGATATTATATGTCTATTTTATGTCTAAATTAATTGACTCAATCTTCACAGGAAAATTTGGAGACAAATTGAAGATAAATTTGCAGGCAACTCCTTCATCCTCTTCCATCAATTCTTCTTATCATCTTGCTTGGTGTTTTCATGGGTAGGAACCCTTCCCAAAATCTTCTCAATCTTCTCAATTTCTCACCATTCAATTCTCCAGATTGAATCCAAGCCTCTACTTTACTGCCCCTGTGCAAATATGTTATCGTGAATCTATAAATACAACCTTTCTCAACAAGAAATGGATCCCAACTTTGTGCAATCTTACTTTGCAGGAAATAGAGCAATCAAGAAATCAAGCATCTTAGTAACATAGCAATCATAGAAATTTAGAATCATAATCATGGTTGCATAGTAGTTTTACTATAGATTTCATTTATCAGTTTTCATGTCAGAATAGTCACAAGTGCTTACCAAATCTAAGAGCCCTCTATGATTTAATAAATATTTGGAGATAGGAGACAATGAGATGCTTTCAAGTTTCTGCTCTTTTTAATAGATTAATTATTGTAGAATATTGATATAATGTTTTATTAAGAAGTGTATTTACCTTGTTACTTATTTCACACTTAAAAATTGGCACCCACCATGGGGCATAACCCCATATTTCATAATTTTTCTTTCAAAAGTGTCGTGCAGGATTCTGGTGTGTTTATTTTAGCACGAGCGAGAGTTTTTCCAGGTGCTTCCGACAAAAACTATAGTGCTTTTGAGTAAGACGTCAACACTTTTGAACTCTATTTCGACGCTTCACCATAAACTATAGTGCTTCTAAAGAATTGTTTAGCACTTCTAAAGGGAAAACTATAGCATTTCCATGACCTATTTTGGTGCATTGACCAGACTTTCATGACACAGTTGGTCTTTGTCTCAAAATTTCTATAGCGCTTCGAGAAAATTTTATGGTGCTTCTGAGAAAATTTTTAGTGCTTACAATAAATTTTATAGCACTTATGATCTAAACTATAGCACTTCTAATTTATGTTTCAGTGTTTCGGAACTCTGTTTCAGCACTTCTATATTTTTATTTTTTTTCTAGATCCGACGTGACCGCAACTAGAATGTTATGCTTTTTGGACTAAAAATAATCAATCCTAGGGTAGAAACTTAATTTAAATATACCAATCCTAGGATAGTCATCATATTTTTTTGCATTAGTTAAATGAAGTAGCATGATTTTGTGAAGCAACATCTTCACTTAGATTAGTACATTGTCTTTTGGGCTTAAAATAATTCATTATTTGTTGTGCTTGTGTGGTGAATAGGATTATTCTATCCCCTTAACTGGGTGATCAAAGTGCCAGACTCACCCTTTCCTTTTCATGCAAGTTTACACTTTTGTTAAAACCCTTAGAAGGCATGTCGTAGTGGGAAAAAGTACTCACCCTACAAGAACGACCTAAGTGGGAACGCCTAAAGCCAAGGATTCCAACCCACTCTAAACAAATGCAAGTTGTGAAAGTCCAACTTGATGGTAGTGTGCAAGATAACCATCCCTAAAATATTTGTTCTAAAGATTGGGAGGTCTCTTGAGGGAGTTTATCATTTTCCACACCGTATGAAAATTCTATCTAAGAACCATAGTGTAGTATCCAACTGAGTCAATAACTAGACATTGTAATACTCATAGTGTAAGGGGAGGGAAGAATTTTCCCCCAAAACACTCACCGTATAATTTCCAAGGACTGTTTTCTCAAGGGACGAGAAATCCAACTTTGAGTATGCGCCTAGAAAAGACAAAAACACGGGTGCCCTCTAGGGGGTGGCACAACTATGTGAATCAACACAATTTTAAGATGTGGGTTGTTGAGTATAACGATGACCTTTTTGAATTCAAGAGTGAGTCTGTTTGAAGTGTATCTTTGTTAAAACAAACTAGTGAAAATAAATAAGGACCATTCATGGTTCTTGAACATACACTATCTGTTTAGATTCTAGCATTAAAAATAATTGTTCTACATTTGCTTGTCATGTTCTCAAATCATTTAATTCAGGTAAAGATCATTTGGAAAAAAACCAAAAAGAGTCAAACAAAATCACCTAGTAAAATTCATGATTAGAGATTGGAAATCCAAAAAGTTTGTCAAGAAATCCCTCAAAGTCAAGAAACCAAAAAACCACTTAGTTACAAAAATATTTTGAAAAGAAGATGTTTCTTGTATTAGAGTAGGAAAATATTGCTTCATAATAGAACTTTCATACATAGATATCATGATTTCACTAGGGGTTATATTGGTGATTACACCTTAGAGCCTCTTTATTCACAAGTCTATTTTCAAAGAAGAGCTCTTACACAATATCATAATCATAGTCAACCCATTCATCAGTCCTCCATCCCACAACCAATGATAGAATACTCCACTAGGCCTGATCAATTTTTGCAATAAAGAAACTCAGAATCTCTAGGCTTATCATCCAACATCAAAAAATTACTAGTAGAGATATCTTGTCAAAATTAAAATTCGCAAAAAACAATCTCTTCACGAGTAGAAAAATCAGACAAAGTCATTGAAACCCAAAGTAGCACTTCCACATTGTGTCTTAGTGCTTCTAAGGTTTGTTTTAGTGCTTCCAAATCCAAAGTAGTGCTTACACCCTCTGTTTCAACACTTCTGACATTTTTTTTAGCACTTCAAAAAACTATCATAGCGCTTCCACACTCTATTTTAGCACTTACACAAAATAACACTTTTGCGCTCTGTTTTAGTGCTTTGCACTCTGTTTTAATGCTTCCAAATATTTTAAAAAAATAAAATAGAGATTTTCCAAACATATCAGTCAGACTTGTTGACATCTAAAACTCAGATTTTTATCAGACAAAAAAAATCTTCTCAGTCCAGATAGTGTCTTAGACCTAAAACAAAATAGGTTCTTACAAGTCAAAAGTTTTTTTCAACTAAAACCCAGATCTTGTAAACTACAAAGTGTCCAATTATCAAAACACAAATCTTGATTATTGAGTTAAGTTTGCTCATCAATATTTTGACATCTTACAATCATGAAATGAAACACAATATCAGATTCTTAACTTGGTCTCATCCATAGAATATATGATTCTATTTGACTTTGTTAAAATCCAAATAACACTAATCCAAACATAGAAGATCAAAGTTTAGTGAAGGTAACAAACACTCGTATGCCAATTTTGATGAGATCACAAAGACACAAATTTAAAGAAAAATAAACTGAAACATCAAACATCATGGCTGAAGAAAATCCTTGGAGTGGACTTCATCAAAATGAGACAAACTAAATAATATCAGAGGACATACAAGTAGCGCAACAGGACCCAAAATTCCATAAATTTATGAAAAATATCTTAGAGCAAGACATGGAGAAATATCTCCTAATGCTAGCTGAATCAAGTGCCAAACTTCCCAAATATTTCAATGTCAATCGCTTAAAAGAAGCACCTAGAACAAATGAAACTGAAATATCACAACATACGCCAAACACAGATCAAGTTGTGGCCCTAACACATCAAATGCAAAAATTGCAACAACAAATTAAAAATATGCAAAAGGGAAACACAAAAAGGTATGCATTACAAGAAATTTGTCCTTATCCTTTTGACCCAACTGTGGATATGATACCATTCCCTAGACACTACGAATTCCCAAAATATGAAAAATATAATGGTAAGATAGACCCAATCAAACATGTAAGGGAATTTAGAACCATGAGATTAGAGTTCACACAGGAAGAAACTTACCTAATGAGGTTATTCCCAAGAAGCTTAGGAGGTTAGTGTATGGAGTGGTTTTCCAAACTACAACCAAGAATATGTACTTTTGAAGAGGTTGTCAATAGGTTCATATTACAATATTAGTTTAACATCCAACATGAATTCATGATAAAGGACCTCTATAACATGAAGAAAAACAAAGGTAAGACATTCCTATCCTTTTTACAATGATGACAAAGACTATTTGCTAGGTATCCTCGCTCCATACCTGAGGAATAAAAAATGGAGTTATTCATTAATAACCTGACTGATGAAATGAGCTATAGGATTATGATGCAGAGCCAAAGTGAGGATCAATCACAACAATGGACACTTCCATTCTACTCCAAATAATTCTTCTTCCCTATGCAATCAGTTTATGGACATCAACTCACCCTCAAGGTTTTCAAACCTTCAATCTTGAAAAATAACAACAAAACTTCACCAAGGCCCTACAAGTACCCTCAATACTCATATAATGACAATTGAATCAACTGAGAACAATCTCCAAGACAGATTCATAAAAATTCCCAAAATTCAC
Source organism: Sequoiadendron giganteum (assembly GCA_007115665.2). Lineage (NCBI taxonomy): Eukaryota > Viridiplantae > Streptophyta > Pinopsida > Cupressales > Cupressaceae > Sequoiadendron > Sequoiadendron giganteum. The sequence goes on from CM021102.1 coordinate 325,070,521, forward strand.
CATTTTCACCATTTAATAACAAACTGTCCTTGTAGCATTGCGACACTGGTTTTTCAAGATTTTAGCAAAAAATTCTGAAGACAACCCCAAAAATATTCATTTATTCAAATACCCATTTGCAAGACACACCACATAGCCAAAATTTACATGAGACTCTTTCACAACATTCCCTCTAAAAATGTTGTTTTCACTGTTTTGAAGCCCCAATTAGCCCTGTTTTTCAAAGGGACCCCTTCATAACCAAACCCCCAACCAAAAATAGCCTAAAAAAGTCTTAGATAAGGCATACAAACTTATGATTTCCCAGGTTCTAAGTCCCTAGGGGCTCACACTAACCTCCAAATTCAAAACTCTCCATTAAGCCTAGAAACATAGGGTTTTTAGGACACCCCTATTGAAAATGCACATTCCTAACTGTCCCAAGACACACCAACTACTCAGAAACATTTAATTACACCTTCAAATCCTTTACAAACACTTATCATACCATTAACTTCACTAATATTTGGATTTACCACCCATGTTCATCATTTTACTTAGGAATTACCACTATTCATTCTAGGACAACAACCCCAAACTTCATCATTCACTTTCCACGCTTTATATAAACCTACACACACTCAAATCCATATCATACATAGCCTCTCCACCGAGCCACAAGAAGAAAATAGTAGGTGGAGGGCTTTAACAAGTCAAATGTTACTCAAAATACAAAAAACTCTGGGTCAACACCCGCCTGGAAATAAATTGTTATAAAACTCACCAAAATGAAGAGAGGACTCTCAAACCAGTTTGAAATTAATTTTAACCCTACTATCAACTCATTCCACATGCCAAAAAACCATCAACTTGCTATGCAGAGATGTCACAAGGAAGAAAATACAAAATTTTTGTGAAAGTCACAGTTTTCAGGGAATACACACCATGATCTTATTTTTTCTTGCCAAAATTACATTCCTCAACCCCTCAAATTAGGTTCACCACATTTTACAATAATTCTCAACCCCAAACAACCAGACAAACAACTCTCAACTAACTTGTGAACCACTTACAACCGTTGAGAACAAATCACAATATGTTTACATTTGACAAGTTCATTAGTGATCAGTTTTGCACAATTGAAAATATTAACACCCTAGACTCCTTCTAGGCCTAAATAACATTAAGAATGGTCTTTCCAGACCTTATTCAGACAAAATAGCTTAAAGATACTAATATTAACCCACTAATCTTGCAAATGATTAAAATTTAATGTTGTGGTGTAGGCGCTCTTGCACCAGATTACAATGTCCTCCAACATCCAAAAAGTTATTGAAAATGGCCTTAAAATCAAAGAAGCCTTAGTCAAATGAGGGGTGATCAAACACTACAATGAAAAATCAAACAACACCAACTCCTCAAATCAATATACCAACAATGACAAACCTAAATGTTGGCAAAAGAATAGAAATATCAGGATCAACGAAACAACAAATGACTTACAAAATGCAAAGCCAATTTTTAACTTGATAGCCTCTACAACAAAGAAAAACCAGAACAGTGACCAAAACATCAAGTGAAATATCAATCAAAACAATAATCTAAACAATGGAGAATCAAAACCACAAACGTATCAAAAATCATCAAACCGACGTCGATTCACACCATTAGGCCAAAAATTGGAATCAACAATGAGGGAACTTGTTGCAAGTGGTCTTATCACTACATGAGATGCATGATTTTGGGATCCAAAATTCAAATCACCATGGTGGAATGATGTAGATTATTGTAACTTCCATAATAATAAGGGACACAAGACAAATTATTGTATGGAATTAAAACATATAGTCTAAGATCTGATTGACAACAAAAAGGTATATGTAGAGGGAAATCAAAACAATAACAATCATACATCCTTTAAAGACCATTTGCCAAATTACGACAAGGGAGAGTCATCTTCTACAAATAATAAAGGCAAAAAATTCAATCACATTTACAATAGCACGATCGTTTGTTTTTCCAAAGTAGTAAGTGATATTGCCACTGGTAATCACATTAACAACAACAAAACCAATGACATTATACCACTAGATCTAATGCCGAATATGCAAATATCCGACAATTAGATAAATGTTTTAAAAATTAGAGAAAGACAAGACTATCAACTAGTTAATGCAATGACAAGGGGGCAATCCAAGGTAATTTTGAAGGGAGTCGCACCTAAAAACACCACTCCACCTCCAATTCGATACAAATTTTTTGACCAACTTCAACAAATACCAACGAAAATATCAATAACTAAACTCCTTAAACTATCACCATCCCATAAGGAGATTTTAGAACAAGCACTTGTTGCCACAATAGTACCCAACAACCTAGATGTTTTTCAATTCCAAGCTATGGTGCGAAATTTTACCACACCACACTGTCTATCATTCTCTAAGCAGGATGATGTGTTGCTTAATCATCCACATAATACCACCCTCCATATTGAAGTTTTGATCCACAAACATCATGTTAAAAGAGTCCTAATAGATGAGGGAGCTGGTTTAAATAGTTGTACTTTAAATTTAATCCATGCACTAGGGTATTTAGATAATGCTATTGATTCCCAAAGAAAAATGACAATAAAGGATTATGATGAAGAAGAGAGATCTTCTAAAGGACTGATTGTGTTGCCCATTCAAGTGGGACCAATGGTGAAAAATATAGCGTGTCAGGTACTAGAAAAAGAGTTAACCTACAATATACTCTTAGGATGTTTGTGGATTCACGAAATGTAGGTAGTACCTTTGACCTATCACCAATGTTTGAAATTTCTAGTTAATGGACAAGAGGTGACTATATCAGTAGATTATAACAATCCTCAACATTGTAACACACTCATAACTTCTCAAGACACCTTTGTGCCTCACAATAGGGAATCATGCATTTCAAATTCATCGGATGGTGAAAAACTTCCAAACATTACATCCAAGTGGGTTGAGAAAAGGGATAAATCAAAAGATACAAGTGTTGTTGAATCTACATTAACAGACAATAAGGATCCTCTTAATTCTCTATCACAGAAATTCCAAGAATAAGTACTGCTAATAGACAAAGGCATGGGACAATATTCTATTGATTAGTCTCTTAATATTTCACAATTGATGCCATCTCCAAAGTCATATGGACAACCATCAATGATAAAACAAAAAACATCACAACGTACCATGGTTCTAGAGGAAATATTTGTAAAAGTCGATACTATAGAGGATGAATCAAAAAATAAAGCTATCCTCGATTGGTTGTAAAAAGATGAAGATACATCGACATCAACAAACATCAACATCAAGACAGATAAGTATGGCAAAGGAAATGATATTTTAGAAAAAAATGGGTTATGAAAGAAGGCATCGTGGAACCAATTCAAACTCTTACTCTTTATTCAAAGGATAAGATAGGATTGGGTTACTCAGAAGAAGAAAAAAAAGAAATGACTAAGAAGGTAGTTGAAAGAATCCTTCAAGTAAGAGATAACTCTGAAACAAATTCTAATGAATATGAATGGGATCTATATTCTAATATATCTTACATAGATGTCCAAATTGATGTCATAAAACAATATGCACCTCCATGTGAGGAGGGACAGAGCTCATGATCTAGATCACTTGTATTAGAATCACAACATATCGATGACTCAAGTGATGATAAACATACATCGAGTGAACTAGATAATCTCAAAGAGAGTAACATCATTGACCTTGACATACCTAATAAAAAATCTAACTACATAACTATCTGAACCCTTACCGCCATTGACCCAAGTCAATCCGATGACTTCCTACCCTTACTCCATCCCAAACTTATCGACTGGGAACCCATTGAACCTCTAAATGTACCCATCTATGCAAATGATGATGCTATCATAAATTTCCTTTGTTATGATGAACCTGATACAAATTCTATCCCTAAATATCATAACAACGCGGATCGAATGGAGGGTGTCAAATCTTCTAGTTGCAAAAATAAAAATAGGAATAATGGATCTAATGGTGAAAACCATTCTATGGCAGTATTAGATCTTGAAAAGAGAAAAATAAAGAACACATCGGACGATGAAAACCTCTTTGAGGTACTAAAAGATGGAAGATTTGACACCCTTCCAGAGCATTATCATGAAAGGTCATCAATTCTGGTGGAGCCTACACAATTTGTAAACATTGGTACATAAGAAAAAGCAAAGATTTTACATCTGGCAAAATCTATGACATAACAATAAAGACCTAAATTTATCAAATTGTTTGAAGAAAGAAGCATTAATTTTGCTTGGTCATACTCTGATATGCCGGGTTTAGACCCAAATATTTTAATGCATCATTTTTCTTTTCCTACTGGAATCAAACCTGTAAAACAAAAATTAAGAAAGATGCATCCACATATCAAATTAATGGTAAAAGTTGAGTTGAAGAAGTTATTGGACTCATTAGGTCTATTGATTATGCTGAATGGATATCAAATATTGTTCCTATATCAAATTCAGATAATAGTATCAGGATATGTATAGATTTCAGGGATCTAAATAAGGCATGCCCCAAGAATGATTTCCCCTTGCCTAATATTGACATCATCGTAGACTTAACAGCCGAGCATGCCATGTTATCAATAATGGATGGTTTCTCCGGTTACAACCAAATCAAGATAGCATCGAAAGATAAGGAGAAAATTGCATTCACATGTCCATGGGGAGCCTTTTGCTTGAATGTCATGCCCTTTAGGTTGAAAAATGTAGGGGCAACTTATCAAAAGAGCAATTACCACTATCTTCCATGATATGATGCATACCTTTATGGAGGATTATGTAGATGATATTATAGCTAAGTCATATTCCAGAGAAGGACATCTAGATATCCTGGGAAAAAATTTCACAAGGGTAGAAAAGTTCAATGTCAGACTAAACCCTAAGAAGTGTGTCTTTGGGGTTACATAAGCAAAACTCTTAGGATACATAGTCTCAAAAAAATGTATTGAAGTAGATCCAACAAAGGTAAAGGTAATAATGGAAATTCCACCACCTAGAAACATCAATCAACGAAGATCACTACAAGGAAGGCTGCAATCAATCAGGAGATTTATCTCTTAGTTGGCAGACAAAAGTCACCCATTTAATCATCTATTGCATAAGAATGTTGTGTTCAAATGGGATCAAGGGTGTGACACAACTTTCAACCAAATAAAGCAATATCTGATGTCGCCACCTATTCTCATGCCACCCATAAAAGGAAGACCTTTAATACTATACATTACAACAATGGATATTTCTTTAGGAGCACTGTTGGCACAAGAAGATTATGAAGGAAGGGAACAAGCCATTTAGTATATCAACAAAACTTTGAATGACTATGAAATTAATTATACCTTCATTGAGAAATGTTGTTTGGTGGTGGTATTTGTTACCCAACAGTTATGGCATTACATGTTGACTCACACAATTAGGCACATAGAAAAAATTGACCCATTAAAGTATCTACTCAGTAAGGCCGCTTTAACAGGTAGACTGGCCAAATGGGTCGTGCTTCTAAGTGAGTTTGATATTCAATATGTGGAAAGAAGAGCCATCAAAGGTCAAGTGATCATTGAAAAATTAGTTGAAGCTCCTTTAACTAATGATCGTCCTATGACAATGGAGTTTCCTGATGCAGACATTCTTACAATACCAACACAACAGTGGATACTTTACTTTGATGGATCATATACACAAAGAGGATCTGGTGCAGGAATTTTGTTCATCACACCCCAAGGACACACCATCCCAAAATATTATATACTAATGTTTCCATGTACCAATAATGTGGAAGAGTATGAAGCATTAATCATTGGTGTCAAAGTGGCAATTGAATGGAAAATCACAGAGTTACAAGTATATGGGGATTCTCAACTAGTCATTTATCAAGTAAATGACGAATATCAGATGAAAGATGAGAAGTTGATGTCCTATAAGCAACTGATAGATGATCTCAAATAATACTTTTTCAATATCAAATTTGGGAAAATTCCAAGGCAAAGCGACAGATGCTATGGCAACAATTGCTTCTTTTTTATAATTAACGGAGAAACGTGGTCATTATGAGTTTATGGTAGAACAAGTATCTAATCCTTCTTATTATAGTTCAGTTTCCCAAACCATATACCATTTAGATGTCATTGAATCCTCCATCTATGAAAAGACCTATGCATACCTAAAAGACAACATCCTTCCTTTCGATCTTTCCAGAAACCAAAAATGCAACTTCATTTGACCATCCACCCTACATACTTTAATCATTGACATACTTTATCATCGAGGTCTAGATGGTACTCTTCTCTAATGTTTAGAACATAACGAATCTGAGCTAGCCTTATGTGAGGTTCATGAAGGTATTTGTGGCACTCATTCAAGTGGCATAACTCTAGCAAAGAAACTCCTTCATTTAGGGTATTACTGGCCAAGTATGGAGAAGGATTCTTATCAATTTTTCAAGAAGTGCTAAAATTATTAGATTCATAGTAATCTAATCCACACACCTGCTCAAGAATTGCACCCATTCACATCAACATGGCCCTTTTGTCAATGTGGATTGAATATGGTAGGAAAGATAAATCCATCTTCATCCAATGGTCACTATAGACATCCAAATTTGATCACTTCCATATGATCAAAATCGTCTACTCTATTTATCTAGTTCATTAAATAGTGATTAAATAATTTATTTAATCATTATTTTATTTTCTGCCTAAGGTTCCTAAAGTATATGATTAAATAAATTAAATACTTTACCTTACCCCCTTTCCTTCTCTAAATTAAATAAACATGAAAACTTATTTAATTTAGTCATTTAACCTATTTGGATTAAAAACCAATTTTTAATTCCTCTTTTTCTCTCTCCTTGTCACATTCTCCATAACCCTCTTCTAATTCGGATTAAATTAATTAATCTATGATTAGGATGTGCACCACTTAATCAAGATTAAGTGTCACATCCTCCATAATCTCCCACTTGCAACAATCTCCCATTAATTACCTTAATCTTGTGTTTGCACAACCTTAATCAGAACCATTAACCATATTTAGCTTACCCTTTTTGGTCAACCTTCCCACTTACCATTATAGCACTCACATCATCAATCCATATTGCATCAATTCATCTTGCATCTATTCAATCCTATTGTCATCCAAGGAGCACACAATTCTTGAAGCATCAAAGGGCCAACCAAGGAAGCAACAACTTGAAGGTATAACAGCAATCAATTTGTTCATCTTACTTCTATGTTGTTCACTTTATTAGGCTAATCTTATTGAGGTGCCCTTTTATTTTGTTATTTCTTCATATTGCACTATTAGTTTTATCTAACATCTCACATTTAGGAATGGCATTTTATTAGGATCACAGTCACAAGTTCATAATCACATCGACATAATACTTTAAAAAATGGATAGAATCAGTTCCTCTCACAACTATCACTAAAAAACAAATCTCATCTTTCATATTGAACTACATAATTTGTTGGTATGGCATACCTCAATCCATTATCACTGATAATGGATGACCATTTAAAAACCAGGATGTCTAGGAATTGTGTGAAAATTTTCATATCCAACATCATTTCTCAACACTATATTATCCTCAGGGAAATGGCCAAGCAGAGGCCTCTAACAAGATAATTCTAAAAATACTCGAGAAAAAGCTTAACAATGTTGGATGTGATTGGCATGTTCAGCTCAATCCTGCATTATGGGCCTACATAACCAACATTAGAAAACTGACATGAGCTACACCATATGCCTTGGTATATGGATCAGAGGCCATACTACCTATTGAGGTAGAGATTCCATCACTTTTGGTATCACTAAAGGGAATCATCTCATATGAGGATTATAGAGTATCCAGGCTTCAAGAACTAGAACTATTGGATGAACATTGTCAACAAGTTGTCAATCATCTCACATCCATTATCATATCATTTCAAATGGTCATGTCTCACTCTAGCTTGGGGGCAACATCTAAATCTCACTTGGGGCAATAAAAAATCGAGCTTAACAAAATGGACAAAAAATAGTATGAAAAATAAAAAATCATCTCATCAAAAATAAAAAATTATACCTCAATGCTTGTGTTTCGCTTGCAATATCAAACTCATGGAAGTCGCACTCACGTCATCATGGTCTAAAATATACCATTGATGCTTGTACTTACTTTCAACATTTTTAAAGCTCTATGATGATACAAAGCATAAAAGTACTGTTAAAATGACAATAGTTTGCATATAGTTTTGCATGATAAAATTAGATTGCATTCATAAATGATTTCTACATCTGCAAAGTGTTTGTTATAAAAAGGATTCAAATTGATGATTATCTTTTTCTATTAATAAGATTGAGTATAACTGACATAAAACAAAAACGTCATCATAATCATGTATTTGCATCATCATTTTCATTTACATACATTAGAAAGCTTTCTATTTATCATCATCATTCATACATTTGAATCAAATAGTTTTTGCATTCATCATATCACATTTTTTCCATATCACATAAAGGTTCTAAGAGAAAGTTTCAAAATTAAATTGTATCATTGAATTCATCCATTCATTACGTCATCCATTCAAATTCTATTAGCATACATTATTATCATACATTTACATCAATCATCATTTTATTTATTACATCAAACATCATATCATCACATTTCCATCAATTCATTATTTTCTATCATACATCATTATCATCTATTTAATACGTCATAATAAAAAATAAAATAAAAAAATAATGCATACATCACATATCATAAATACATCCATGTATATGGACAAATCATCATATAAAACACATCATCATTTTATCAACACACATCCATCATGCATTCATACATCATACGTAAGCATTAAATAGAACATCATAAGAACCATTACATATTGTGTTGTTAGAATATGTGAATTAATCAGAAAGTAAACTAACACACCAATGAAACATTAAATTGAAAGAAACTAATTAAAAAGACAAAGAAAAATCTAAATGAGACCAACTCCTTCAAATGCATTCCATTGTCCTCTATCTCCAAGGATTTGATTAAAGTTACTGGCTCTCAGTTGGTGTAAGTAGTAGCTTGTTGAAATGACGACTTAGGAGAATGAGATTTATGCAGCATGCATGTCTATTGCTATGTGATTTAAACCATCAAATAAACTTGAAATTGTTATGCTATGAACTTGAAAATGATTATGCTAAGATGCCGATTTGAATGCAACTATAATGATTATGCTAAATTCACAAAATCTAGGATTCTTTTCAACTCACAAGAGGGGTGTATTTATAGATTTTTGAAGGCAAGAATTTAGTTGGCCAAGATCAACGGTTGAGTTCAAACCTGTCAAGATGAATGGTGAGAGATTGAGAAGTTGAGAAAAAGATGGAAAGTTGAGAGGATAAAGGGAGATGTTTCTTCCTATACAACTTTTTCCATTCAAAAATGAAGGCAAGTTGCCATTTGTGCACTTCTTTTATGAGAAGTTAATTGATAGTTTGAGGAAAAATCCATAATTAAATAATTAAATTTAATTAATTACATGTGACAAATAATTAGAAGCTTCCATAATTTAAATAAATAATATTTAATTATGTGTGACAGATGATAAAAGCGCTTTAATTAAATATATAAAATACTTAATTAAATATGAAAAAAAGATTTTTTTTAATTAAATATTATAGAATATTTAATTATGGAGGAAAGAAAGCTTTTAATTAAATATTTTTAGAATATTTAATTATGTGGGAAAGAAAGCTTCTAATTAAATATTTTAGAATATTTAATCAAATGGAAAGAAGAAAGTTTCTAATTAAATATTTTAGAATATTTAATTATAATGAAGAGAAGAAAGTTTCTAATTAAATATTTTAGAATATTTAATTATAATGGAGTAAAGAAAGATTCTAATTAAATATTTTAGAATATTTAATTAAGTGGAGAAGAAAGCTTCTAATTAAATATTTTAGAATATTTAATTAAATGTAGAAAATGAATTTAGAAGAATATTTCATTATTTGAAAATTCAAACTTAGAATAATATGATAATTGATATAAATAGATTATGAAATTTATTTAATTTAATTAAGAAGAATATGATGATAATTAAATAAACTTATTTATTTAATTAAGCTAGAAGAATTAGAAAGGTGAACGATATAAATAAATACTTGAATTTATTTATATGTAGATGACTTTAGAATATTAATTAAATAATTCATATTTAATTAATTAACGGACTTGATTTATAATAATCATTTTTAGATGTGTACATTTTGCCCCTCTTTGAAGTGGCATGTTTTACACATTGCTTCAAAGAAAAATTCAGATAATGAAATTTTTTCCCCTGACTTTGAAAATTTGACCGATGATGCTATATGCCCTCTTGGACAATGAATTGGATAAAATTTTGAATGTTTCGGATTTTTGATTTTTTTGGAAATTTTTGATGATTTTGAAAATGTGATTTGTTGTCTGATTCATCGACCGATAAAGATGATTTGATGAAAACACTATTGAAAGATTGATATAAAATGAAGATGATGATGATGATGATGATGTTTTTCGATTGATTCATCATGTGATAGTGAATTTGTGATGATTGATTAATGATGACTGATAAGAATGATATGATAGACTGATAAATTTGTTTTCATGATTGATGAAAAACAAATAGTAAGATTGATAAATTTTCTTTCATGATTGAAAAACAAATAGTAAGATTGATAAATTTGCTTGCATGATTGAAAAAAAAATAGTAATATTGATAAATTTGCTTTCATGATTGATGAAAAACAAATAGTAAGAGTAATAAATTTTCTTTCATGATTAATGAGAAACAAATAGTAAGATTGATAAATTTTCTTTCATGATTGATGAAAAATAAATAGTAAGAGTGATAAATTTACTTTCATGATTGATGAAAAACAAATAGTAAGATTGATAAATTTGCTTTCATGATTGATGAAAAACAAATAGTAAGAGTGATAAATTTGCTTTCATGATTAAAAGAAAAATAGTAAGAGTGATAAATTTTCTTTCATGATTGATGAAAAACAAATAGTAAGAGTGATTTGATTGATTTGATAGAAGAGAATTGATACAAGAATTTGATGATGATGAGTGAAGGGTTGAATAATTAAATGATTGGATTGAGATGAGGAAGGTGATGCAAATGATGGACAAGAGAGGATGATAAGAAATAGGAGATTGGTAAGAGAAAATGAGAAGAAACAAAGCACAAATGGATTAATAAATAATTATGATGTTGCCCTAGGAAAACTACAAGCCAAGATGGATTGATGATGATAGTGTTATTGATAAGGGAAGGATACATCCCAGAACAACATAAGGATAGGGAAGGATACATCCCGATAATGATGATGATGATCAAGGATTGCAATTATGCTAGGAAAAAGGCCAAATGTATGATTAAATGATTTGTGCTAGATTGAATGGATTGATTAGATGAGATTGGAAGAAAGGATTAGATGAATTGATTGAGATGAGATTGGAAGAAATGATTGGATGGATTGATTGAGATAATGCAGATGAGATGTGATGGATATGATAATTATCATGCATAAACTAAGATGGATGTAATCTATCTAATATGAAAACTAAAATGCAAAGTTTTCATTTTGTGAGCTACTTTATGCTTTATGTTTCATCATTGAGCTTTTTTGAAATGCTGAAAGTTAGTACAAGCATCAAAGGGGATATTAGAACCAATGATGACTTGAGTGTTGCTTCTATGATGTTTTGATATAGCAAGTTAATACAAGCATCGAGGTATAATTGAACCAAGATGACCTGAGTATTGTTTGCATAAATAGAGAAAAGTTAACCATTTTCCTATGCAAATTCTGAAATGTCATCAATGATACATTATAGAGCATGTCCCATGACAAATTTGCACAATACTAGTGATTAGCTTACAGACAACAAGCAAAAAAAATAATACTCCTTCCTTGCGATTCTAGTTTAGTACATCATTGAACCATTCCAAAGATATGATGTCAACAAAAAACAACAATTCAACTTATGTCTTAAGTTTTTCATTCAATTTATTCAGATTAAGATCATCCAATTTGGTTCAATTTTCTATCAAACCATTGTTGAGACTCAGTTCTGAATGAATATTTTGTTGTTTCTGATAGTCCAAATGTTTGACACATATTGTCATTTGTCTGCCAAAAAGAGTTCCAAGAAGTGAATTGCCTTTAAATGACCTTGCACTTTGACTCCTGATTATACACCTCTACTGCTAAGGATAACCTTGATATGAATCCATGATGAAATCCTTGTTGCTTCAAGGAAATGTTTTGATGCATGATGTGGATGTGATGGCCATGCATGTATGTGATGCTGATGAAAGATGGATATGAAAAATGTATCCTAATAGATAAGAGAGTCAAACAAAATCACAAACAATGCATGTTTGCCAAGTTTTCACCATTTGTTTTTATTTCACTTTTTCCTGATTTCCTGATTTTTTTGTTGTTACCAAGACGCCTATTTGCCAGGTTTTCACCATTTGTTTTTATTGCACTTTTTCTTGATTTTATGATTTTTTTGTTGTTACCAAGACGCCTGTTTGCCAAGTTTTCAGCAAGGCAATGATTTTTTTTGTCCTTTTCCTCTTTTTTATTTTTTTGTATTTTTTTTAGGACTTTTTATATTGTTTTTGATATTTTCAAGCATAAAACTTCTTTAGATGAATGTTGTTGGTCGGATCTTCAAATAAATCCCCTTTTGATGTTGACAATTGATATGCCCCCGATCCATATGCAACAATGATAATGAATGAGCCCAACCAATTAGGTTCGAACTTGCCTTTCTTCTCCCGATCTTGCTGATTACAAGGGTTTTCTTTGAGAACCAAGTCACCCACTTGAAAAGTTTGTGGTTTGACTCTATGATTGTTGCTGCGAGACATAACTTGTTGATATCCTTTAAATGATTAACCATAGTTTGATGTCGTTCCTCAAGCAATTCTAGCTGTTGCAATCTTGATACTCTGTAGTCTTCATCAATGATTAACCCCTTTAGTGATACTCAAAGTGAGGGAATCTCAACTTCTAGTGGTAGAATAGCTTCTGCTCCATAGACCAAAGCATAGGGAGTAGCACCTATTGGTGTACGAATACTTGTTCTGTATGCCCATAATGCTAGATTTAATTGGACATGTCAATCATGTCTTTGCTTCATTCACTATTTTCTTCAAAATATTCAAAACAAATTTGTTTGAAGCTTCAACTTGACCATTCCCTTGAGGACAGTAAGGTGTAGAGAACCTAAGTTGGATGCGAAATCTTTCACATAGCTCATCAACATCCTGATTTTTAAAGGGTCTTCCATTTTCTATGATAATGGAGTTGGGAATACCATATCGACAGATGATATAGTTTAAAATGAATGAAGAGATTTGTTTGCCAGTAATAGTTGTTAGATGAACAAATTCAATCCGCTTAGTAAAATACTCAGTGGTTGTAATGATGAATTTATGCCCATTTGAAGATGACGAGTGTATCTTGCCAACCAGGTCCAATCCCCACTAAGCGAAAGGCCATGTTGTGGTGAAGGGTTGTAATTCCTGAGTGGGAGCATGAATGAGATTTTGATGAATCTAACATTTTGCACATTTCTTCACAAAGATGAATGATTCCTTCTCCATGGTCGGCCAGTAGTAACCCAATCTAACAAGTTTCTATGCTAAGGTTAGTCCACTTGAGTGTGTCCCACAAATGCCACCATGTACCTCTTGTAAGGCCTTTTCTGATTCATCACATTCAAGACATATAAGGAGAGTACCATCCAGACCATGCCAGTATAAGATGTCAGCAATTAAGGTTTAACAAGAGGATTGATGGATGAAATTTCTTTTTTGATTTCTAGACAAATCTAAGGGTAAAATAGTATCCTTAAGGTAAGTGTAGATTTGGCCATACAAGGGAGAATTGAAATTGGTTAAGTGGAAAATGATTTGAGTTTCTAGAGTGTTGTAGGCGGGAGAAAACAATTGTTCCACCAGGAAATCATACCATATTTGATTCTCCAACAATTGGAGTAGAGATGCTATTGTAGCCATTGCATTGGCTTCTTTATTGTCAATATGTAGAATTTGTATGAACTTGATATTAGTAAAGTATTTCGTCAAATCATCCACCATTTTTTTGTAAGGTATCAAATTCTCATCCTTAGTGTGATAGTCATCATTGATTTGATTTATGAAAAGTTGTGAATCACCAAAAACTTGAATTTCTATTATTTTCTAGTCTACTGCAATTCTCATGCCAATTAATAGTGTCTCATACTTAGCTATGTTGGTTGTGCAAGGGAACATTAGCTGATAAGATTTTGGAATTTTATGTCCTTGAGGTGTAATAAAAATAATTCCTGCTCCTGAGCCATGTTGAGTGTAGGAACCATCAAAGTAGAGCACCCATGATTGTTTAATAGTTATCATGAATACATCAGCATCACGAAAATCAAAGTGTATTGGGTGTTTTGCTGGAATTGGTGCTTTTGGTAACTGATTTGTGATTACCTATCCCTTTATAGCTTTGTGATCCACATAACTAATGTCAAACTCACTCAAGATCATGAGCCATTTAGCCAATTTGCCCGTTAAGATTGCCTTACTTAGAAGATATTTGAGTGGATCAATCTTAGCCACAAGTTTTATTGTATGAGTTAGCATATAGTGTCATAAATTTTGAGAAGTGAACACTACCGGTAAGCAATATTTTTCAATGAAGGTGTAATTTATCTCATGACTTGTCAACGTCCAATTGATGTAATAGATTGCTCGCTCTTTTCCCGATTTGTCTTCCTGTGCCAATAATGCTCCTAAGGATATTTCCATGGCAAAAATATACAATATGAGAGGTGCACCTTGCACTGGTGGATTCATGAGATACTGCTTTATCTAATCAAATGCTACTTCACATTTTTTCTCCCATTTAAATGGAAAATTCTTGTGTAAGAGATGAGTAAATGGTAGAATTTTATCTACCAATTGCACGATGAATCTTCTGATGGATTGTAATCATCCTTGTAAAGAGCATAGTTGATTAATGTTCCTTGGTGGTGGCATATCAAGAATTGCTTGTACCTTAGCTGGATCCACTTCAATTCCCTTTTCTGATACAATATAACCTAGCAACTTTCCAAATTTCACTCCAAAGACACATTTCTTTGGATTAAGTCTCACTTTGAATTGCTCCATTCTTTTGAAAATTTTAGATAAGATATCTATGTGTCCTTCCCTGGTGTTAGATTTGACAAGGAGATCATCAACGTAATCCTCCATGAATGTATGCATCATATCATGAAAAATTGTTGTCATTGCTCATTGGTATGTAGCTCCTACATTCTTTAACCCAAATGGCATTGTGTTCTAGCAATAGGTACCACAAGGACATGTGAACGTTGTTTTATCCTGATCCTCTGGCGTAATATTTATCTAGTTGTATTCTGAAAATCCATCCATTAATGAGTACATTGCATGTCCAACAGTCAAATCAACAATCATATCTATGTTTGGCAAATGAAAGTCATCTTTAGGACATGCCTTGTTCAAATCCCTAAAATCTGTACAAATTCTGATTCTTCCATCTGGTTTTAAAATAGGTACGATATTGGAGATCCATTCAGCATATTCAATAGACCAAATGAATCCGACATCTAAAATTTTCTTTAAATATTCTTTAACCAATAATGCAACATGTGGATGCATTTTTTTTAGTTTCTACTTCGTAGTTTTTACCCCCGACGTAATAGATAGATGATGCATGATGAGATATGGATCTAATCTAGGCATATCCGTATAGGACCATGCAAAACTGATTTGGTTGTTCTTAAGGAATTCTGTGAATCTTGGAATTTCCCCTTCTGTTAGAGATGCGGCCAATTGCAAGACTTTGGGATTTTCCGTAGTACCTATAGCTCTGTTGATTTGATTAGAATAGAAGACCTTTCCTAGTAATATTTTAGGAGAGTGTAAAGTTTCCCATCCTCTAGTGCCTTTGAAAGTTTTTCACTATTGGATACGCTTTTTATTTTTCTCTTTTCTTGATCTAATACTGCCTTTGTTAGGTTTTGACCATTAGATCTTTCTTTTATATTATTTATTTCATAGCTAAGAAACTTGGCACTTTCCTATCGAAAACTCTGATCTTGTGATTCCTTGGTGGAACTTGTTTCTGGATGGGATGAACAAAGGAATTTTATGATGGTTTCATCATTTGGAAAAGTGGGGACATCAATAGGTGTGTTTTTTTCCCAACCAATGAGTTTGGGATAGACCAAAGGAAATGCATCATTAGGATGAGTAAGGTCACTGGCCATTAGAGTCATGATACTATTATTAACATCGTTATGGGAGAGGTCTATTATGGTATCCTCCTGTGGATGATCTGTCTCACTTTTAATCGAATCTGTTTCAATTGATTCATGATCACTTTGTAGAATGTAATCAAGCGGAGGCCTTGAGCTTTCCCCTTGTAAGAATGCGGGTGTGAATTTGTGTATGAGATCCACCCTTTTCTCTGTCAAGAATGTATCATCAGAGATATCATCCCATTCATATTCATTTGAGTCAGTGTTAGAATTATTTGCTTGAATTCTCAAGATTGTTTTAGCTAACTCCTCTTTAGACATTCTTTGTACTACTTCTTCCTTTTTATTTTCACCATATCCTAACCCAGTCTTATCTTTTGGGTGCTTTGTTTTTAGTTGGATAGGTTCAACAATACCCTCTTTTCTTTTACCTATAGGGCCATTTCCTTCATAACCCATTTGTTGCATGATCACATAACCTTTTTCCATATTGCTCTGTGGGTAACTTGATATGTTGCACTGATTCTTTTTCATCTTTATAGAGCCAATCAAGGATGGCTCTATCTTCCATTTCATTTTCTTTGATAAAAACTCCATTAAACTTGGTGATGGGAATTGAAGCTCAGGCTAAAATTGTTGTAGCTTGTTGTATAGATGTTGATGGATGACCATGGGATCTTGGAGATATGGGTAGATTAGAGAGACATAAGGAATATTCTCCCACCCCATCATCTTTCAATTTTAGCTTGGTGCCAAAATTACTTATCATTTCTTGTGCTTGTTCATTGTATTTGGAGGTAGAGATGGCCAAAGCCTCTCTATTATGTGGGATGAGTGTGTCCTGAATTTCTCTTAGGTTAGAGCAATATTGAATGCTAATGTGATCAATAGGTATTGTTACTTCTTGTCCATCATATGGAAACTTCAAGAATTGATGATAAGTGGATGGAATAGATTGCATGTCATGGATCCATGGATGACCCAAGATTATGTTATAGGATAGATCCCAATCTAGAACCTGACAAAAGGTATTCCTCACAACAGGTCCCAGTCTAATGGGTAGCATGATGAGGCCTTTGGAAGCTCTTTCCTCATCATCATATGCCTTGATTGTAATCTTCCTTCGTGGAGCTATAGATTCTTCTAAATATCCCAAATCGAGGACCAATTTCAAAGTATAAATGTTTAATCCAACTCCCCCATCTATTAGGACATGTCTAATGCGAGCTTTGTGAACCATGACCTCTAAATAGAGTGATGAATTATGCGGATGGGTTATGGATGAGTCATCCTTTTCAAAAAAGGATAAGCATGTGGAGGAGGACATGTGTCCCACCATGGCTAGAAATTTATTGATATCCAGATCAGGAGAGATAGTTGTATCAACAAGTGCCCTTTCTAGAATGTCCTTATGCACAGGTGATAGCTTTAAGAGCTCCAAGATAGAAATTTGGGCTGATGTTTTTCATACTTGATCAACCAAATTGTATTGACTCAGAGGGGGAAATACTGCTTTAGATGAGCTTCCTTTGAAAATGATTTTGGATTATCCCCCTTGTTGTAGCATTGACCTCTCAATATTCCTACTTTCCTTTGATTCTGATAGCATTGATTTGTTGATCGTCAGTGTAAATATGATTGATAATGGTGTCGTGGACATAATTAACATTCTTGCCCTTGTCACCTGAAGATTCCCATTTTTGATAGTTAGGGAGAGGATCCTTGAATTCCTAATGGTCATCATTGACATTATGTGCCTCAACTGTGATGGTACGATTATCAATCAAATCTTAAACAATATTTTTTAACCCTTGGAAATTATTTGTCTTATGAACTTTACACCTATGATAATCACAAAAGTGTGACTCATTCCACGGTGGTGGTTTAACCCTAGGCTCATAGTATCTTTGTGGTGGAAATGTAATAGCTTTTTGATTCAATAGTTCTTTCAAAATAGACTCCAAAGACTGGCCCAAGGGAGTAAAACTCTGTTGATTTGAAAAATATGAAGATCTAGGCACATTTGAATTTTGATTATTGCCAAAATTATTTCCACAATTGTTGGTCACATTCCCTTGATTGGAAACATTTCCTTGGGTACTAGAATTTCCAAATTTATTGCTAAGTTGGACACCTGATGCATTAAGAATGGTAGGCTTCACATTCATGTTGCTAGCATCTGCTACCCCATCATTCACAACATTTTTATTTTGAGTCCAAAATCATGACTTTTCATTGTTGTTACTATGGTTGTTGTTGTACGAATTTGAACCCTCTTTATTGATTTTTAGAACTCCATGCTTGACCAAGGCACCTTCAATAGTAATCGCATTTTCAATCAACTTTTCAAATGATTGATGATAGTGAAGGTTTAGTCTATAACTCATCTCTTGATTCAGACTATCAATAAAGATCTCCATCTTCTATGTTTTAGGAATAGGACGGGAGTATCTAGCAAACACCCTCCTCCATCTTTGCAAGAATGTAGTGAAGGATTCTCCTACTTTTTGCTTTACCTGACACAGATCAAGCATGGTTATCTGGTGTTGGATGTTGTAGGAGTATTGTGATATAAATTTATTTATTAACTCCTCAAATGTTCTGATGGGGGGAGTGATATTTGAAATTCACTCCATGGATTGTCTGCCCAGACATCATGGAAACAATCACATTAATTAGGTATCTTCATGAGCGAATTCTAAGCTCATATTTCAGAAATCCCTTACATGTTCAATGGGGTCGGTTTCCCATCATACCTATCAAATTTAGGGATTTTGCAATGTTTTGGAAAAGGAATCATTTGAAAACTCCTATTGAATGGATATGGACATATGTCATTGAAAACATACTTCTTTTTTGCACCCCCTTGCATCTCTTTTATTTGCCTTTGTAATTCTTTTATTTGTTGAGTAAGGGCACTAAAATAATTAGGAGGAGTTTCAGGATTCTCTTTAATCCCTTTTGTGTCAAAATCGGCAAGTAACTTAGTTCCTTTATTAGCTAATGAAAGGAAATATCTTTCTTTGTTTCGTTCTAAAATCCTTTCCATAAGAGTATGGAATTGGGGATCCTGCTCTGCTTCTTGGAGCTTTTCTTTTGTTATCTCCTCAGTATTCAAATTGTGAAAATCATTTTCTTCCCTATCACCATTATCACCCATTTTTCTTAATGTAATTTCCCTTTCATCTCCTTCTATGTGTTTTTGAGATCTTGTGACAACAAGCATAAGCTTTTGCCAAATTTCCACTAACTTTGATAAAAAAGAATGAAATAGTGCAATTTTTTATGGATATATAAGTTAGAATAGAATGAAGATTCTATTGACTTGTGAGATTTCCAATCCTTAGCTCGTGATTCCCTAATTGAAAGGATGATGATCCTGTTTGTGGGAATTAAACCAAAGATCAAAAATAAATATGATTTTGCACTTTGTGAGGTTTGATCGTAGCTTTGTAAAAAGAAGGATTGTGATAAATGCCTAATGTACTTGAGTTCTCTATTGCAGAAATTGATTAGGATGAGTAGAGTATACAATTGCAGGTTGGGGAATATATTAGGAATGAATACGCTGACTATGGTTGTGCCTTTGAGAAAGGGCTCTTCTTTGAAAGAAGGCTCATGAGTATAAAGGTTCTATAGCATAATCGTTAGTGAAACCTCTAACAAAGTCTTGATATCAGTGAATAAAGGTCCTATGTTCAAGTAAGACCTTTCAAATTTGGTATAAAAACTTCCTCTTCTTCAATAACTTCTTATAACCGAGAGATTTCTTTGGCTTTCTAATCTTCCTCTCTAGGGAATTTTTGGCAAAAGTTGCAGACTTCCGAACCTTGAGCATAGAAAAAGACTAGACTGAGATGACCGATTTCTAAATGTCATAAATTACCTAGACTCGGAACATAGATCCACCGAAATAGAGCATGAATGTGCCAAAATAGACCACCGATGCGCCGAAACAGACCAAAGATGCACTGAAACAAAGCACAAATGCATCAAAATAGAGCATGGATGTGCTGAAATAGAACATAGATGCACCGAGATAGACTAGGGATGTGCTAAACCTTACCAATTATTTTTCTGAGACAAACATGTTTTGATAGTTTGATATTTTTGGATGATCTTAATCTGATTTAAATGTGAAAAACATGACATATAGTAGCAAACAATTGTTTTGTTACTCCTAAAATCTAAACAAAGAGTGTATGTTCTTGAGATTTTCATAGGTACTGAACAAGATAAGAACTTCAGTCAGACTCACTCTTAGTCAAATAGGTCATCATAGGAATCACAACACACAACTTAAAATTGTGTCGAATCACACAATCGTGTCACCCCCTAGAGGGCACCCGTTTTTTTGTCTTTCCCAGGTGCATACTCAAGGTTAGATTTCTCGATCCCTTAAGTAAACAATCTGTGGCAATTATATGGTGAGTGTCTTGGGGGAAGATTCTTCCCTCCCCTTGCACTTTGATTGAAATGATGTTTGGATACTAACACGGATGGCTTTCTACACTATGGTTCATAGTAAAGGTTTCTATTCGACGTGGTAATAGATAAACTCCCTCAGGAGACCTCCCAATCTTTAGAACAAAGATTTTTTGGATGGTTATCTTGCTCACTTCCATTGAATATGGGTTTCCCCAAAATTCACTTTTGATTATAGTGGGTTGGAAAACTTGGCTTTTGTTGTTCCCACTTAGGTCGTTCCCGTAGGGTGAGTACTTTTTCCCACTACAATAGGCCTTCTAAAGGATGTAATAAAGCATTAATTGCATTAAATGAAAAGGTACGCCTATCATTCAGATCACCTAGTTAAGGGGAGAGAATATACCTATTACCTAACAATCACAGCAAAAAAATGGTCCAATTTTTAAATCTAAATGATAGTTTTCTATGCTAAGTGAAGATTTAGCTTCAGAACAGATATTGGATTCATTTTAACCAAGCAAAGATGATATTTGGTGACTATCCTAGGATTGGTTAATTCCATATTTATGCGACTATCCTAGGATTGCTTCATTTTAATTTAAAACCGGATTGAAAAACCACTGTCCTCGGATGGCTTCGAAATCAGGATTTTCTTTTACAACCCTTGTATATGTTAAAAGAACCTACAAATTCCCTATAAGAACAAACACAAATGTTCTAAAATAGGATGCGTGTGCACTAAAATAGGATGCATGTGCACTAAAGCAGATTGCAAATACGCTATTCTTCAGCTCGTATGCGCTAATCCATGATTCATATGTGCTAATCCGTGATTCGTATGCGCTAAAGTGTTGTTTTAGTCTGTCACTTATCAAAAAAATTGCAAAAAAAAAGAATAAAAATGGGGCAAGGGCCCCATGGTGGGCGCCAAAAATGTGTTGTTAGAATATTTGAACTAATTAGAAAGTAAACTAACACACCAATGAAACATTAAATTGAAAGAAACTAATTAAAAAGACAAAGCAAACTCTAAATAACAATAACTCCTTCAAATGCATTCCATTGTCCTCTATCTTCAAGGATTTGATTAAAGATACTGGCTCTCAGTTGGTGTAAGTAGCAACTTGTTGAAATGACAACTTAGGAGAACGAGATTTATGCAACATGCATGTCTATTGCTATGTGATTTAAGCCATGAAATGAACTTGAAATTGCTATGCTATGAACTTGAAAATGATTATACTAAGATGCTGATTTGAATGCAACTATAATGGTTATGCTAAATTCACAAAATATAGGATCCTTTTCAACTCACAAGAGGGTTGTATTTATAGATTTTTGAAGGCAAGAATCTAGTTGGCCAAGATCAATGGTTGAGTTCAAACTTGTCAAGATGAATAGTGAGAGATTGAGAAGTTGAGAAAAAGATAGAAGGTTGAGAGGATAAAGGGAGATGTTTCTTCCTATACAACTTTTTCCATTCAAAAATGAAGGAAATTTTCCATTTGTGCACTTCTTTTATGAGAAGTTAATTGATAGTTTGAGGAAAAATCCATAGTTAATTAAATAAATTTATTTAATTACATGCGACAAAGAATTATAAGCTTCCATAATTTAAATAAATAATATTTAATTATGGAGGAAAGAAAGCTTTTAATTAAATATTTTTAGAATATTTAATTATGTGGGAAATAAAGCTTGTAATTAAATATTTTAAAATATTTAATTCTATGGGAAAGAAAGCTTCTAATTAAATATTTTAGAATATTTAATCAAATGGAGAGAAGAAAGTTTCTAATTAAATATTTTAGAATATTTAATTATAGTGAAAAGAAGAAAGTTTTTCATTAAATATTTTAGAATATTTAATTATAGTGGAGAAAAGAAATCTTTTAATTAAATATTTTAGAATATTTAATTAAGTGGAGAGAAGAAAGCTTCTAATTAAATATTTTAGAATATTTAATTAAATGTAGAAAATGCATTTAGAAGAATATTTCATTATTTGAAAATTCAAACTTAGAATAATATGATAATTAATATAAATAGATTATGGAATTTATTTAATTTAATTAAGAAGAAGATGATAATTAAATAAAATTATTTATTTAATTAAGCTAGAGTAATTAGAAAGGTGAACGATATAAATAAATAATTGAATTTATTTATATGTAGATGACTTTAGAACATTAATTAAATAATTCATATTTAATTAATTAACAGGCTTGATTTATAATGACCATTTTTAGATGTGTACACATATCATCACATGACATATAGAGCATGGAAAATAAATGGATTCACTGTAAACTCATAATAGAACCCATCAAAGATCAATAATAGTATGTTGCATATCATATAAATCATATAAAACATCAATGCCAAGTATACAACGACGTCTAAAATAAGGGAGATATATCATAAAAAATGGTTGGATCGAAGTATGCATCATGTCTCCAAAACAACATATAATCATAACAACATATAGGATCTGTTGTTGCTAGAATGTGCAGGCATCATGGGACCAATACCTCCACTACCACCAGATGGACTGGTATCTCCACCCGCACCAGATGGACCGAGATCTCTTGGATCTCTGCAAAGAGGCTGGGTCACACCCTCATTGACAATCCTGGTACGTGTCCTACCTGACCATGAAGGAGCATAAATCACTCTCCACTCAGCACAAACTGCATCATGATAACGAACTCTATAAAACTCTGCCTCTCCACCAACACAAAGAACCTCCCTCATGTAATCACCAACACTGGTACCATCGACAATCCATTGTAAAGTATCCATAGTCACCTGTGCCTGCTCTGTGATCTTCGTGAAACTATCCCTCTCTATCAGCAATGTGGCAATCTGTGTTTGTGTAACTGCCAACTATCCCTGTACCTATGTATGAGCCTATGCCTAGGTCTATAGCTATGTCTGTGTCTACACAAGTAAACCTTGTGCTTGAACAAGCTACCCCTATAGAGTCTGAATCTGTACCTAGAGGGAGGCAATCTGTGTCTGATGATCCAAAGAAGATGTCTCCACTACTTGCCTCTCATGAGGAACACTAGTGGATAGATCTATACTACCTGCCACAATACCTCTGCCACCATCATCTTTGTCATCACTAATGCTCTCACCACAGTTGCTCCCACCACTATCCTCACTACCACTAGCATCATTCTCACCACTACCCTCCACATCCTCAATATCAACATCCACAGCTTGCTCCTCCACCACATCCTCCGCTCAGCTCCCTCACCGACCACATGCAACCAAAGCATCCTCCTTTGTAGGTAATGGTGTTGGCTCATCCAAAATAGTGATCCAAGGGCATGGATGTAATGCAAGGGAAGACACATACTCCTTTGTCACTAGTCCCTCTATGATATCACGACGGATGTCCTAGGCTGAAGGTTGTAAGGCATGATATCCCTCTACTAAAGTATCATATGATAAATGGGGCCCCCAATCTACTACATCACTCTTTCGTCAAGCATAATGTGCAACACCCTGGGGCATGCACTACATAATACCATATTGCCTATAGACCCTCTACAGTAAGAATCTCTCTAAGACAAAGCAGGTCCGGCTAATCAAATACATAGAGTCGCAAAGGTAACCCATCTCTGCATCATCCTCATCCCAATGCTCACAATCTAGATATGGGTGCCATGTCATGGTCTCTAAATCATCCAAAACATGCCTCCAATGCTCTAACTTACCCATCTTGGCCTGGGTAAGTCGACCTCTATATTGGAAAAAATATGGCCTAGTAGCAAGCCTATCTTGAACTGTCATTGGTCGCATGACAAAAATATGCTCCCACACCCAAACCTGAAGCAAGGTAGCTCCTGATGATAAACTACCCCCCCTCAAATAAATTTTTGAATGTAAATCATGATACAAGTGAGCTAGCATGCACATCCCCCAAGCATAGAGGGTCCCATGTACAACCATACTCTCAAGAACTCAGCCCCATCCAATAGATAGTCCCTTTGACTTGCAATCAGGACAAAGGAACCCTCCAATAAATCTTGCCAGAACTGAAGGAAGGGTGGCATATGCATCCACCATCTCTCGCCATGGAATCCACATCCCAACAATATGCTCATCCTAAAAGACTCTACGAAGAGCATCTGTCCCGCCCACCTCCTATGAATCATACATGATAATCTTTTCGACGAACAGAATCCGTAAAATATGTCAGACATCCTCTAGAGTAAGTGTCATCTCGCCAGTGGGTAAGTGGAAGGTGTTATGATCACTATGCCACCGCTCAGCTAAAGCTGTGAGAAGACCCTAATTAATCCTAATCTGGGGCATGTCAAGAAGAGAAGCTAGTTCGCACTAAACAATAATTTGTGTCTCATCTAGTGTCAATTGTGGAATCAATTCAAAGGTCCATGGAAAATTTTCTTGAATCTAGATATTATCTAGAGGCTCCTATCATCATGAACTATTTTAATTAAGTACACTATGTCAAATATCACATTTTATTATCCTATCAAATCTAATCAGCTCTTGGTATGAATTTTGATCAAAATTCATAAGCAAGCATCATTAAACCTCATTTATCATGAGGTCATCAATATCAATCTAAATTGTACTTCACCTACATGAGGTCAATTTATTAAAATTAACCTCGCCTATCATGAGGTTCATCAAAATTGATTTTATTCCTCACCTACCATGAGTATAATTAAAATATATCAATCATCTGAATCATTTGTCATAATGGTTGAAAATCATCAAGGTTATTAGACCATCAATTCATATCAAACCGACGGGTTGACACAATCAGACTAAACAAAATCAAGCTTTAAATTTGACAAATTTTGCAAATCCGACTTAGATGCGCTAGAACAGACATTCAAAATGCTAAAATATCATAAGTGCTATTTCATCAGTTAGAAGCGCTAGAACAATTTATCAAAGCGCTAAAACATCAGAAGCGCTATTTCAAAAATTCAAAGCACCAAAACAATAGTTTGAAGCACTAAAATCCTCTAAGCACTAAAATAATCATTTGAAGTGCTAATCTAATATTCCATTGCGCTAATATTCGAAAAGTGCTAATTTAAATGCTCTAAGTTGGGCTAAAAAATCCTACCAAAGCTCTAATGTTTTCAAAGCGCTAAGCTAGCCTACTGAAGCACTACAATATCACATTGAAGCGCTAATTCATTGAAGCACTAAAACAAAACCTAAAAGTGCTATAGCGTGTACTTGTAGTGCTAAAACTATGAAAATTTAAAAATATAGAAAAATGCACAAAATACGAGGAGGATTATGGGTATGTACCGGAGGTCTGTAAGAAGTCGGGCACTGGTTGCGTCACACATGCTCGAACTGATGGTTGTGGTAAGGAATCAACATCCTGCTCCAAGTGGCTCAAATATGTCTCTCTCACAAAGTTTTCAAAAGTCAAATGCACAAATGAGTATGAAAATGACCTTTTTGACCTTTTATTAGGTTCTTAAAGGTGGAATTTTGGGGGATTTTTAACATTTTAATTAATTTTATTGGGAAATTAATTGAAATTCATCCAAGGGGAAAAATTTATTCATCATTATCAGGAGATACATTATTTCACCATCAAATCATCATCAAATCATTGAAAAATCATTAGAAAATTGAAAATTTTCTAAAAAATCCAAAAAACTCAAAAAAGTCATAAATTTATCTCCCGAGGCAATGTTTGGGGCATGTCTAGGGCATACTAAGTTTTTTTTATCGTCAATACTGGCAGTAGCAACATAAAAATTTCTTCAAAGAAAATTGTAAACACATCACTTCAAAGAGGAGCAAAACGTATACACCTAAAAATGGTTTGGATAATCTAATTAATTAAATACAAATTGTTTGATTAATTAAGCTTTTATTCTTCTACTATAAAATAAATAAAAATATTTATTTATATAGTTCACCTTTTATTTCTTCTATCTTTATTACATTATTTCTTCTTAATTAAATAAACAAATTTATTTAATTTTCATTATTAAATTCTTCTATTATCTTAATCACATCATCATCTAAATTAAATAAATAAATTTATGACTTTGTTTTATTTAATCATCACACTTCCTACATATTTATTTAATTAATAAATAGACTTCTGTAGTTAGTTTTATTAAATTAAATATCTTCTTGCATAAATTGAATAAATCCAAATATTCAATGGAAATCCATTCTATAGCTATTTCCTATTTTCACTCAAAAGTTGGACAAATCAAATTAGATATTATATGTCTAATTTATGTCTAAATTAATTGACTCAATCTTCACGGGAAAATTTGGAGACAAATTGAAGATAAATTTGTAGGAAACTCCTTCATCCTCTTCCATCAATTCTTCCTATCATCATGCTTAGTGTTTTCATGGGTAGAAACCATTCCCAAAATATTCTCAATCTTCTCAATTCCTCACCTTTCAATTCTCCAGATTGAATCCAAGCCTCTACTTTTCTGCCCCTGTGCAAATCTGTTGTCATGAATCTATAAATACAACCTTTCTCAACAAGAAATGGATCCCAAATTTGTGCAATCTTACTCTGCAGGAAATAGAGCAATCAAGCAATCGAGCATCTTAGTATCATAGAATTCATAGCAACTTAGAATCATAATCATGGCTACATAGTATTTTTACAGTAGCTTTCATTTATCATTTTTCATGTCAGAATAAATTACAATAGCTTCTTTTTATCATTTAGATATTATCAATCATCACATCATTTCATTTAGCATCATTCCTTTCTCTAGATTGGCATTTTAGCAATCACAAGTGCTTACCAAATCTAAGAGCCCTCTGTGATTTAATAAATCTTTGCACATAGGAGACAATGAGATGCTTTCAAGTTTCTACTCTTTTAAATATATTAATTATTGTAGAATCTTGATATAATGTTTCATTAAGAAGTGTATTTACCTTGTTCCTTATTTCACACTTACAACAACTGCCAAAATTTAATATTTTTCTCTCATCTCACCTAGAACACATTCCAAGGAACATGGAGACATAAAATGACACAGGATTACAAGGTTAATGTCACTTTATCATAAAATTCTCCCACTTGAAATTATACATTTTAATTGCATCTAAGAGATACAAAAAACATAAAATCAAGTACAACAATCAAGGCCCATGGCCTTCCTACACCAAGAGAACTTAACCGTGGTCACTGGCTTTGTAAGAGAATCTACAAAATTGCCAATAGTGGCATGGTATGATGGCTAAGTTGTTGTGTTGTTATTCTTTCCATCAATGTTCAAACCCCATTGGGGTGTAATTATTGAGAATTTATATTGGGGATAAGGTCTCCCATTTGTGACCTCACTAATTCATAGCTCTGGGTCAAAACCATGTACCCTCTCATAAAAAAAGAGAGAAAATCTACAAAATTATCCAAAGTGTCAACCTTTTCTATCAAGACATTACTATTCTCAACCATCTCTCACACAAAGTGATACTAAACATCAAAATTATTAGTATAAGCATGATGCATAGGATTTCTAGTTAAAAAGATAACACTCTGATTGTCACATCCAATCCTCATTATCCTGCAATCAAAACAAATTCCATTAGCAAGCCTTTGTAAGAATACCGCCTCATTAGAGGCATGCTTAGCATCCATATACTCTACTTCAATGGTGGAAAAAGAAACGACGGGCTACCTATTACTCATCCAACTCACTTCTCCTCCAAATAAAATAAATACAGTCATTGGTGAACCTTCGACTATCCAAGTCACCTACCCAATCTACATCAAAAAATCCATGTATTTCCAATAAACTACATCCACATCATCAATACCATGATAAACTAAATAGTAATTGGAAGTACCTTGTAAATATTTAAACACCCTCTTAATAAAATTCCAATGCTCTTTACCAGGGTTAGACATAAACCTACTTAGAACTCCCACTACTTGGGCTATATCTAGTCTAGTGCAAACCATTGCATACATAAAACTACCAACAACACTAGCATAAGGAACCATAGAAATATGCTCAACATTATCATCTGAATTAGGACACATATATAAGCTCAAATTAGTACCAACTAGAAATGGAATGCTAATTGGATTACAATCATGCATATTAAATCTCTGCAAAATGGTATCAACATACTTACTTTAACCTAACCAAAGATTTATGTGAACCTGATTTCTTTTTATTTCCATCCCAAGAATATATTTTGCAACCCCTAGGTCCTTCATATCAAATTTTCCATAAATTTGTGTCTTGAGCTTACTAATCATCACCTTGTTGTTACCAAAAAAACAACATATCATCAACATACAAAGCAATAATTAGAATATAATCATCAATAACCTTAATGTACACATAATGATCCTCCTCATTCCAAAGAAAACCTAAATTCAATGTAAAATCATCAAAATTTTGGTACCACATCCTAGGTGACTATTTAAAACCATACAAATATCTCTTCAACCTACAAACCAATTTTTCTTTTCCTTTCACAACAAAATCATCAAGTTGTCGCATATAAACTTCCTCCTCAAGATCTACATGCAAGAAAGTAGTTTTAACATCCCTTCACTCTATCTCAAAATCATAAGTAACATAAATGGATAACATGAATCTAATATAAGTTAATTTAGCAATAGGAGAGAAATTTCACCAAAATCAACTCCCTCTCTCTAGAAGTATCCCTTAGCCACTAACTTGGCCTTGTACTAGACTCTAATCGACCATTTTCTCCAAATTTATTTTTAAATACCCACTTGCATCCAATGGGCTTCCTTCCTTTAGGAAAACTAACAAGATCCCAGATGTCGCAACTATTGAAAGCTATCATCTCCTTCTACGTGGCCTACAACCAAGTCTCACTTTTCTCTAAAGAGAGCCTCCTTGTATAATTTAGGTTCATTGTCAGTACTCAACCAAGAAAATAAGCAACATAAATTTGATGGGCTATACCTATCAACTAGATTTCGTTGCCTTGTGGACCTCCTCAAGGCAGGATTAATGGGCTCTACATGTTCCTCTTCTTCTGTGTGCTCATCCTGCACATCCTTTGAACTATCAAAACCCTCTTCTTCTTCTCCATAATCAAATCCCTCTAATTGTTCTTCCACATGTGTATCTTCCTGATTTTCAATATTTGTCTTGAAGTGCACTATATTTGCCTTATCTTTCTCCCTTGGTTATTTTTCTCTTGAGTAAGCTCTAAACTCACTAAAAATCATATCTCTAGAAAATATCATTTTATGGGTTAGAGGATTCCAAAATCTTATAACCTTTAACATTACCATTGTAACCAAGGAATATGCATTTATAAGCTTTTAGATCTAGTTTAGATAACTTCTCTTGAGGCACATGAACAACAATCTCACAACTAAAGACCCTTAAGTGTGAAACAAAAGGCTTTCTACCTATCCACACTTTATAATGAGTTTTATCAACAAGAGTTGAACAAGGATATCTATTAATCAAATAACAAGCAGTACCAACCGCTTTTGCCCAAAAGCATCTATTAAGCTTAGTACTAATTAGCATGATCCTAGCTCTTTCCATTAAGGTTTGGTTCATTATTTTTTGCTACCCTATTTTGGTGGGGAGTATAAGGAGTAGTCTTCTATCCAACAATACCTAGATGCTTATAAAACTCATCAAATTCAATTAAAGAATATTCAACCCCATTATCAAATATCAATACTTTTATCTTATAATCTAATATCTTCTCAAATAAGGCCTTAAATTCCTTAAACTTAGAGAAAACTTCATATTTAGAATGCATAAAATAAATACATGTGTATCTTAATACATCAAATGAAAGAGACATAATACCAAGATTTACCCAAAGAGTCAACATCCACTAGTCCACATCCATCTGAATAAATGATCTCTAATAATCTCTTTTCCTTATTAGTTCCATTAGGAAATGAAGATGTATTCTATTTACCAGACATACAATTCTCACATAAATCATTTTTTCCAACAAAATAATTGGAAATACTATCAACCGACATTTTATTAAGAATGGTCTTAAGACCTTTTTCACCAATGTGACCCAATCTCTGATGCCACGATATACATGCATTTTAAGTGCTAGTTATATTGGAAGAGTTACATAAAGTAGAGGAATTTATCCTAAAAACATTCCCTATCCGAGATCCTTTAGCTATCACAAAAGTTCCTCTTACCAACCCGCAACTAGACTTGTCAAATGTCACATGCATTCCAGAATCATTCAACTTGAATATTGAAAGTAAATTTCTCACAAGTCCTAGAATATGTAAAAAATCATCGAGGGATTTAATCCTCCCATCAATGAAACAAAAATTTACATTTCCCTTACTAACAATCTTCTTAGTGTTGTTATCACCAAGGAAAACATCTCCTCCATCACATGATTCATAAGAAGCAAACCACTACTTGTGAGGAGTCATGTGGTAGGAGCAACCTAAATCAATAAGCCAAGAATCATCACTAATAGAGTTAGCTGAAATAAACAAAGCATAAAAATCATCAAAGGAATTTTCCATGGAGGAATCAACACTCTCTTTCTTGTTCTTACACTCCTTCGCATGCTCTCTTTTGCCACAATTCCAACACTTTGCTCTTTTTGTGGGTCTTAGAATTTCCTTTATACTCATCACTCTTTTTATTCCCTTTAGGCCCTTTCTCTTTGGACCTCCCTCGCACATGCAAGGCATCTAGTGAGCCAATATTCATAGAATTTCTCCTCATCTCCTCTAATAGAATTACAAAACTCATGTTGTCAATATTTGGCTTTGCATTACCACTACTAATGGCAACAATCAGATTTTCGCAAGATTTGGGAAAAGAAAAAAGAAAAAAGATACATTTATCTTCATCTTCTAATTTAAAATCTACTGATGCAAGTTGTCTTATAATAAGATTAAAATAATTTAAATGGTCTACAATAAAATCACCATCTTTCATTTTTAATGAATATAACCATCTTTTGAGATATAACTTGTTAGACAAACTTTTAGTTTGATAAATATCACCTATCCTCTTCCATAAATTGAATGTGGTGTCTTCTATGGATACATTCAAGAGGAAGAAATCAGTGAGACATAACCATATGGTTCCTCATGCCTTCTTGTCTAATTTTTTCCAATCTTCATTAGACATTGTAGGGTGATCCCACAATAGTGGTTTACAATTTTTGGCCAAATTGGACAATGAAACAATTTTTGTTAACTACATATTCACATTCAGGCACATATAGCAGCTAAACTATGAGGAATTTGAAGATGATGCAAACTAGAGTCTCGTCACATTTTTTCTGTAGATTCTAAAAATATTTTTTCAAATTTTTTGGAATCAAATTGCACTTCTTTTTCCATCTCCCACGAAAACTTGTTTTTTTAGAAAACAACATTTTAAAAAAGTGATGCACACTGTATAACCCATAACGTTTTTCCATGAAGGATAAAATTCTAATTCTTTCAAATTTAGATTTGTAACTCTGATATCTAGTGCTTCCACTTGGTTAGATAATTTTTATTGAATATTTTTTCTTTAATCAAGTTTCGAAGTCAAACCAATTACAATTCAGACATAGTGCGACTGTATAAGGCATAATTTTTTTTTAATATATTGAAATTCAATTTTTTTTTGTTCGATCAAGGACTTCAATATCTGGTGCACTCTTAATTTTCAATTTTTTATTTTGATAATTTGTTATTTTTCCATATGTGCAGAACAAAGACCTTCATTTTCGATGAAAAACCTATGTTTAATAAAACTAAACAAACAAATACATAATAAAATAATAAAATATTAAAATTATATTCATTGGATAGCTCGTTCTGAGGACTACCTGATTACAGTTGGGTTCATGAAGTCTTCTTCATTTTCATCCTCAACTCGAGCTTCAAAGGGAAAAAAATCTGGTTTTTTTTTGTGTCAGAGAGCAGGGAGGTGGGAAAAGGGGCGTTCTAGCAAACCCCCAGGGGTTCGAGCGAATTAGGATTCATTTGAAACCCCTTCAATATGTATTTTTCTTTTGTTTTTTGGGTGGGAAATGTGGGCCCAGTAATTAATGAGATCGCTCGAACCCCTTTTTGGTCCGATCGAACTTGTAGGTTCATTCAAACCCCTAAAACCAATGTTTTTGCCATGGGGTCATTTTTTCATAGTTTTCCTTCCTCCATCAAATTGTAAACCACTATTGTGGCTTCACCCTACAACTAGTTTACTCTCTTGTGAAACTAGGAACCATTGATCTCTCTCTTCAAGGAGATCCTCCATATTTAGTTTCCACATATTGTAGCCTATGCCATTGAATTTATCAATAGCTTTGTGAGAGGTAGAATCCATGGAAAAAAATCCTCTACAAAAAATTGTAATATACCACAAAACAAAAGCTCCCATTGTAGCCAAAAAACCTTCCAACACTTAAGAGAAAGGCATGCCCTTCTTAATAGAATTATTAGCTCTAATATCAAATGTTGAAAAACAAGGTGAAGGAAAGCTACAATATGAACTTATGTAAGTAAATTTAGATCTAAAAATAAGATTACCATATCAGAAATAAACATTTGATTGCAACAAACATCACAATATAAAAATCAACAACCAAAATGTGACACTAGATTTACGTGGAGAAACCCTTTTGACAAAAACTCCACCCAAAAAAAGAGGATATGTATATTATTAATATTTGAATGAGAGTAAATAATAATACACTTCACTAATGATCTCTAATCAACTCATAAACACCTTGTTACCTACAAGAATTCAATGTGAAACTACCATCCCATGGCTCCAATTTATAGGAATTATGGGAGGTAAAACCTCAAATGGTAAACCAAAACAAGAGGCACAAAATCACCTAGAAAACCTATGTCCCTCTTCTTGGATAGCCAAAATAAAAGAAAATATTAATTGGATATTCAAGACTCTCACATGGGTTCCTAACCCATAGCCTATCCAACTCCTTCCTTTCTAGATGCTCGTGTGACCTTTCCACTTCTTGGTAGAACACCAATGAACACCTTTTCTTCTCCAATCTTGGAATCTCACTCCAAAATCTTTCATTTTGGACACCTAGGAAAGATTCCTTATCTATATTTTATGTGTAACCTCCACCAAAAATAAAAACTCTCTTTAAAATATAATTACATGCCAAAATTTAATATTTTTCTCTCATGTCCACTAGAACACATTCCAAGGAACATAGAGACATACAAATGACATAGTATTACAAGGTTAATCTCACCTTATCCCAACAATTTTCACATGGATTAATAGGAATATTGGAGACCATCTTATATATGTGAGTTTGGATTGATTCTTGGTTTCTTCTAATTGAGACATCCTCAACACCTCAAACCATTTTTCTTTACCTAGAACTATTTAGATCATAACCCACTACTCCTAGACTAGAAATATAACATTCTTGTTGGCCCTTTCTTGTTCATATATGAGATAATATGGGGTACTCATCCTAATTTCTAGGATTATATCTCTAAGTGGTGGATTATCATTATCCAAGTTTCTTCTATGTATAGGGTGAATAAAAAAATTAAAAATAAAGTCAAAGGGTGGAATAAGTTGATCTTCAAGGATGTTTTAGAACAAAAAAACTTTAACTATAAAACTAAAGGATATTCATACAAGAATGGCCATTGGAGATATATTTGAGGAAAATTTATAGGTCAAGAATTATTTATGTCAAGATTGGGTTAATACTTTTAGAAAGAAGAGATCTTCTAGAAGCAAAGATATAGAATCTGATGGCTGAAAGAGAGGGACATAAACTTTTCTTTTTCCATTTATCTACTTGGAAACATAGGAAGAGGAATATTATTTCCAAACTTTTTGGATAAAATGGAGTTGTGGGTACTTTTGATGAACATGTAGGACAAATTTCTTTTGAGTAATTTCAATTTGCTATGTTGGAACCAGTTATTGACCATTTTACTAATTGAAGATCAATTGTTGGACAACATCTAGTTTCAACTTTATCTAGTGGAGAAAAATCTCTTCTTTTGAGGCCTATTTCTAGGGAGGAAATTAGAGCTGCTACTTTCTCCATGGGAGCTTATAAGGCTCTTGAATTTGATGGGTTTATCCCTGCCTTTTTCCAAGAATTTTGGGATATTGTAGGGTTTCGTGTTTTATGGTAGCTAAAGATTTATTTAGATCAAACAATTGCAAAAAACTAAATAATAATTTTATTTCTCTTGTTCCTAAAAAGCTCGACCCTTTAGAAATGTTTGAATTTAGACCCATCAACCTTTGTAATATTGTTTATAATATATTTTCTAAAATTCTTGTGAATAGGTTAAAATATTTATTATAAAAAATGATCAATGGGTTTCAAAAAGGTTTTGTGATTGGTCATCAAATCCTTGATGTTGCAATTTCAACTCACAAAATAATATTCCACGGATAGGAGTGACCTCCTCATTATGGTATCCAAGCTAGATATATGTAAATTATATGATAAAGTTTCTTGAAATTTATTATTCCAAGTTCTAAAAACAATTGGTTTTAATGAGGATCATTATCCTTATAAATGAATTTGAGTTAACAGTTAAGTTTTTGGTACTTGTTAATGGATTTACTAGAAGATTATTCAATTCTTAAAGATGGATAAAACAAGGAGAACCTTTATCCCTAAATATTTTTATAATTATAGTTGGATTCATGGGAAAAAATATTCTAAAATTGATTGATAGTAGAGCTCTGAAGGGAATCAAACCTACCACCTCCCTTAACTCTTTAGCTATCCAAAAATTTGTTGATGACACTATTATATTTGAAAAAAACCTCTTTGATGGAAGCAAGGAAATAGAAGTTGTGTCTAAAAAAATATGCTTCTATTTATATCCAATGCATCAACTATGAAAATTAATATCTATTTTTAACACAAACTTGGATTTATAAGGAGAACGTTACTACTATTCTAGGTTGTGCTAGTGAAATTGTTCTCATTGTTTATCTTGGGCTCCCACTTATTGTTAAAGAAGTCATTCCCTCCTTTTGGAACATGGTTTTAGAAAAGCTTCATTAAAAACTAGTAGGTTGGAAGGGTAAGTATTGAAACATTTTAGAAAACTTAAAATTCATACTACATGTTTGCAAGGTATTCCTCTCTATTTGCTCTCTCTGTTCAATATTCCTAAATATATTGTAGATAAATTTGAAAAAATTCAAAGAGATTTTCTATGGTCTAGCATGGAAGAAAAGAAAAGAATGAACCTCATAAGATGGGATCATTTTTGTCTTCCTAAATCTTGTGTCATGAGCATAAATATATTGACATGGAATTGGTATATTGAGGACAATTCTTAATTTTGTTGTGAGTGCATGTTGGAAAATTATGATAATGGAAAGATCTAACACCATGGATATGTTAGTAAATAGAATTTACTATAATTATATGTTAGTGAAAAATAAGAAAAATTAAAAAAAGATTCAATTATATTCCTTTAATTTTAACTCATTATGAACACATTTTAAGAGTAATTAAAAATGTGCATATATGTTATAATAAAGTAATATGAACTATATTTTTAGAATTTCATTGTGCTAGGAGATGATTTCAAAATAGTAGCAAAGGTTGTAAGTTTCATAGAATTCTATTATTTATTGCATTACATACAAGAAAGGATTAAGTTAAGAAACTACAAATAGCTTATGGAACATTATTTCTCATAGGATCACTTGGAGTATAGGGAACACATTTGAAATAAGTCAAATAATTCATAAATGGGGTTTCTTTTATAACTAAAAATCTCATAACATGGTGTATCATTATAGCCACCTAATAAATTATAATGTTATATATTTTCATCCTACTCCACTAATATGTGGGAATTATAAAGGGAGACAAATAGAAATGACAATGAGAAAATATGGCATGTTTTTGAAGAGCAAGTTGAACCAACTAATGTAGTATGATAAATATAGACAACCTTAATTTCATTCCATCTATATTTTATACACATTATGATTTCATCAAAAGTATTGTGAGTTATATATATATATTATTTCATTTTATTTCATTCTATAGAAACTAGATATACATGTAATTTGATTCCATATATCATGTAGTTAATTAATTAAGAATAGTATTTTAGTCAAATTTAGTGGATTTATTTCTATGATGTTATATTTTCTTGATTTTTGATAAGTGCATGCACAAATATATATAAGAGACCTCTTAAGGGGTCTTAAGGGGAATTAATTTAACTCTCATAAAAGTCATGATTTATATTGAGAATATATTATATTTGGATATCTTGAGTATATTAAAGATCATAGATTACATCAATTTTTATGAAAAAATTAGGGAAAGGGCCCTCAACCCATAAGTTATAAAATAACATTAAAAAAAATGAATAAACAACATGAGGGCATGTATTCCCAACCAAATAGTTAAAGGGAGCATAGGCCCAACAAAATAGAAAAACTAGGGAAAGAAAGAGAAATAATTTTTTGAAAAACCACAACACCAAGGCTAACAGATTAAACTCCAATATTTGATGAAGGCATCCAAGGACAGATGGACCAATCCTCCTTATCCATATTATATTCCTCATTATTTTTATTCATGTTCTTCTCCCTATCGTTTTTATCCCTTTTTTCTTTTTTTTTATTATTTTGTAGTGGTCAGAGATGGTCCCCATAATAGCCTTGTTGATAATGTCATTAGTGAGCATTATGATTTTCAAAATGGAATTTTTTAAACATATAATCATGTCTTTATTATTGTTGGTTTCAATCTTCCTTTCCAACTCCTCCACCTTAGCCTATAGGTCCTTAATATTAATATTATCTTTTTCTTTAGTGACCTAGACCATTCTAGTTGTAGGTCCTTTATCCTCATTTGTATCTAAGGTTTCCATAAACTTGGGGATGGGGGAGCTGAAATGAATTTTTCCTTCACCTCCATATCCTTGGCCTCATCTTACTCATTTTCCTCATCAATCTCTTCTTGTTTATCATATATTTATTGTTCCTCCATTTCTTTGTCATCCTCCCTATCCTCCTCAAACTCATTCTTTGAGTCTTCCTCCTCCCAACCATCATTTGGTTGAGGAAGAAACTCCTCATCATAATTATCTTAATTTTTGGACTCCACAATACTTTTTCCTTTAGTTCTTTTAGAATTATCTACTTTTTGGGATTGGACTAGTTTGTTAGACCTATGGCCACCTGACCCTTTGGTTTCACATTGATAAATCTATACATTATCCTCATCTACACCATCAATATAAAATATATCAATAGTCCACCATCAATAGGGAGGGGGATGGAGCCTTTATCTTTTTTCTTAATTTTCCTCATGCACACCTAAGACCACAACCTTCCTTTTACTAGTAGGTGAATTTTCCAATAGCTCATTCGAGGCGGGGGGTAGGAGTTAAGCTTCAAATATTCTTTGCCCCTTTTTCTAGGACCCACATTTCCTATAGAGCTAGGTCTAGGGTTAGTCTTAATTAGAGAAGTAGAAGGGGCCTTAGAGGCTTTGCCATCTAGAAATTTAATTTTAATGTTAATGTTAACCTTGGGGTTAATGATGGGGTTCATGGTGAGGAAGTGCTGATAAAGGGCCATAATAAGGATTTGGTGTAAGGGGTAGGCACCATTGAGAATAAAAACATCTAGGGATGAGAATAGATAGAAAGGAAGGTTAATTTTTTTCTATCTCAAATGGTTAAGAATGGGGAAATGGTAACCATGGATAGCCTTAAACATACCTTCAAGATTAAAATACTCCATGCAATGTAAAATCACTAGGGCCCAAGGAGCTGAAACCTTTTCCCTACTATAGTCATATTGGAAATGGACTAGTTTCTCCTCTTTGATGAATAAGGTAGTAATAATTTTTTTGTATTCCTCTTTTATCTTCTTCTCCACCTTAAGGCCCTTGTAAGACAACCTAGTAACCTTCACAATCAAATATTTAAAGATGAAAAAATTAACCCCATAAATAGTGAACTTTCCTTTAGACCACAAGCTCATAAATTTAGAGGTTATTTTTTCATTATATCCCTTCATAACTTGGAAGAAAGGAGTGAAGCCGCCTCTATCAAAAAACTCCTAGAGCTCCACATTTTTTTTGAGAGCTTCACAAGAGATGGTTTTAGTCCTAAGACAAAAACCTCCCATAATATCCATTTTCCAAACAACATAAAGAGCTACTCGAGCCACATGAAGATATCCACGTGCCAAAATTGAAAAATAATAATAGAGAGGCTTCTCAAAATTTTATTTGAAATGCAACCACTTCTTCTAGTGTTGATATAGAAAGAGTAAGTCCAAATTACCAAACCTCTATTGGTATAGCTTCCAACTTTGGTAGCATTAGATTCATAATTATTCAGAGCTTCCACTATCTTCATTCATACAATCATAATCTAACTATTAATGGTATTATGAGGTAAAATACCTCCCTCACAAGCAAGGAGTAAAATACGCGAAATAGGGGGGAAATTGCCATATCAAGCATCACAATTAACTACCAAGTATACCAAAAGTAGACTATACCAAAATCATAACACATGGAATGTAGATCATTTTGAGCTGGAGTTTATGGATCTAGTTGAAAGTAATGATCTTTAGATGGCCCCCTTTCTAGCTTCTCCTATGGAGGTGGAGCTATCTCCTATTGAGGTGGAGATGGGTTTTGTTGGAGGGGCTTGGCGGTGCTATTGTGGGCTTCTAGTTGCTTTTTTATCTACAGTGTTGTCTTACTCTTCTATTGAGGCAAATATTTTTGGGAGGTTGGATTGTTTTTGGGTGCTTTTCTTGCCTTGGTTTTTTCCCCTTTCTTGGATCCTATTGAGGTGTGGTTTGGGTTTGGGTTTGGGATCTTGTTCTACATCCTATGTTTGATTTTGTAATTTCCTTTTGGCTCCTAGACTTTGATGGTTTTTTAGCTCTAACTTAGGACAACTGTTGGTTCTGAGTGTTCTGCCACTCTTGGTTATTTGATGACTAGGTATTGGTTGTCATTTCTCCGTGTTAGTGTAGTCTATTGGCTAGTTCTGCCTCTCTGGTTTGTTGGAAAATTTTGAAACTTTGGTGTT
Organism: Sequoiadendron giganteum; assembly: GCA_007115665.2. Lineage (NCBI taxonomy): Eukaryota > Viridiplantae > Streptophyta > Pinopsida > Cupressales > Cupressaceae > Sequoiadendron > Sequoiadendron giganteum. The sequence continues at coordinate 325,110,355 of CM021102.1, forward strand.
TGGAAGTTTCCTTTTCTTGGCCTTTTATAAGGTTTTGAGCCCTTTCAAAACCCTTCTTACCTTATCAAAAACACATGTAATGAATATCTTCTCTACTCAATTAAATATAACACCAATTGAAAATTAAATTAACATGATGAAGAATGATATAACTCCCTATGGGAATCATCCCAATCAAAATATTTATTTCATTATTGTTACCCAACATGAAATAATTGTCAATTAAATTCCACATCGTAGTGTCCATTACAACTAAGCAAACCCACCACATCCAGTTACAAACATCCACCTTAGATCGACTCCTAATATTTGAGAGTAGGAAACTAACCATAAAAAATTAGGGGGTGGGACTTTTAAGTCTTTAATGGACAAGAATATGTTGAAGAGTGTTTGAGAGATTTAGATTTGAATGCCAATAATTCTATTCTTCAAGCTATAGACCAAAGTTGCAAAACAAGTCTCTCATTCCATTTATTTCCTTGTACTTATGACTAATTTAATCTTGTTGAAATATTTGGAGGTCATTTATGAAATTATCAATTAGTTTATGGATCTTTCTAGAGGGGTCCTTGTCATTTTGAAGGAGGTTAATTATGACTTGAGAATCACCTTCAACTTCCACAACAAGAAAACCCAACCTCAAAATTATTTTTACCCCTCACCACTTTCCATGTCCTCAAAAAAATTATTTTATTTACATCCAATAGCTTGAGAATGTCCCTCAATAAGGTTTCATTTATCATCCCTTATTATGCCTCTAGAAGCATCTTCACTAGGATTTCCCTTAAAACATCCATCAAAATTAAACTTAACCCACTCCCTTTTAGGGGGGTTCTGTTTGGTCTCCTTTCTAGCTATGATATTAATCGAATTGATTTTGGTTAATATTTGATAAATTCTCTAGTTATATTTGAGTTTTAATTCAACATATGTTGAGATTTTATTGGCAAAGCCAAATGACAAGGAATTTATGTTGTCTTGTAGGTTGTGTTTGATGACTAAGAAGATGAAATTTTTGTTTCTCCCTTGTTCTCTAAATGCACTATTATTCCTTTCTTTCCATAGATTCCAAGAGACAATACAAGTAATTTGGTTCCATATTTCATAAATAACTAGATGCTTGTATGAGGAACCATAATGCCAATAATTCTCAAAGTATTTAAGGTGCAAGGGGAAAGTCTGGTAGATAAATAGGTGGGCCAATACCTCCTCCAAAAATCAAATGGAAAATAAAGTGGAAGAATAGATAGTTGACCATTTCTTTCATTTTTAGCATAAACTAAATCTATTAACCAAAGAGAAGGCCCTGTTGTAATGCCTCGCCTCGTAACCCTAGAGGAAGTTGCAACACTACAAAAGTGTAAATTTTTTTTTCTTTAAAGGTGCATTATTAACAAGGAAGATGCACAACACTTTTGCAACAACCTCTAAGGCACACGACAAATATTACATATAAATCCATAACATATACAATACTCACAGAAATAATTTATCTAATTATTAAACAAGAATTAAAGTACCTTCATTCAAGCATTTAATCTACATTACAAAGAATAAAAATACATCAACGCCCATATTACATTAAGTTAAAATTAAGGTTACAATATTCATTCCCATAATGAGGAAGATCATACCTAACTATTACAAATTACAAGATTCCTCCTCAAATACAATTGAGGGGTAAATTAAATACAAATGCTAAACTGATAAAAACATCAAGAAAGGAACATAACCACTAGTACCATCACAAGCTCTCCAACTAGAAATCTTTCCATCATGATCTGAAGAAAGGGGTGACCTAACGGTATAGGGTGCGTGTTCCTCCCAACCAAGTGGTTCTCGAAGGCCCACCCCTCATGCTAGGAGATAGTAACAAGTATCCTAGACAAGACCAATACCACTAGACATAGGCTAACACATTCAAATGAACTTAACAGATACCAGTAAATCACTAAATCAAAGGATACAATACTACTAGAGTAAAATAGCTAGTTACACCAGTGAACCATACATACTGCTAACCTAGGAGAAGTGTCACCACAAAGGTGCATGGGTTACCTGGAAAATTTTCCAAAATCCTGACCCCCATCCAGTAAAACTTATTTTTAAACAATTTTCCAACCCCAAAATATCTCATGCTTCCCCATGAAGAAGCTTCCAGTTCCTCTCTCAAAGCCAAAATATTCTCCTGTGAATTAATTTTCCCAACCAACTCATTAATTTCTTCTAAAACTTGTTGAAATTTACCAGATGTCTCTAACAACCCATTTTGCATAAAATCCTCCAATATTCAAGATTAAATATTTTAATAGTTACAAACATTTCCCTTTTCAAATTTAAACCAATTAACTAATTTAATTAATCAATAAACAATAAAATCTTAGGATTAAACCATTTATCAATTAAACTAAATTAATTTATTTATTAATTCAAAAACCTCTAACATTAAAATAAGATTAATCCGATATTAAACTTTAAATAATTAAATTCACTAAATCCTCTTTTAAAGCATTAAAACATGATAATTCAAAGCAATAATAAACACTTTAAGCAAGAAAAAATGACTAAACCAAATGACACACTGAGACTAGGGTGAAGGCTTGACACAAGTAACCTAGCTACTATCTCCCAATCGACATAATTGTTGGGTTGATAGGATTAAACCTATGAAGCCAGGTGGAGTCGATATCATGTACCTAAAAACCTATAAACGAGGCTTAAATAGCACATGTATATAAAAATCATAATCAAACACACCATGAAGAGGAGATCGTGGAATCGCAGGGCACTCACAAGCGAGTGATGCAATTTCGTACCCTTCCCCAATACAGTATAACCAAACTAAAAATCCTAACATATACATTCTACTCATGTGCATACAACCATGTTATTCCAAATAATCATTATACTAATCCAAGGCATGCTAAATGATAACATCAAAATAGAATATCATCACATCACCACATATAATCCACATTGCTCTATAAATAGCGATCAAAAAATAACAAAGCATTGTAATCTAAACATAAGAGAAATATAGAGGGGTGTTACATTCTCCCCCCTAGGGTCAGGCTTACTCCTGGAAGCCTGCAAATACCCTAGAACAAACTCCACAAAATCACACATAATCAATGGTTCCAAAATTGAACCACTCCATACACCAACATAAAAACAATGATAACCAGAGTCGTAATCCTCTAAGCCAAATAAACTGCCAATCCAAACAACCAACATAGTCTCAAAACACATATCCTAACATATCAAGTATCAAAGAAGAGGAAACAAAATTGAAGGAACCTCCTCAGCCTCTTGTATTGTAGGATTTCCATGAACTCCTGAATTAGTTTCCTATCCACTTCTAGTAATCTCAACCTCTGTACCCTGATGCTCTATCTAGCGTTCATCAACCATTGCACTCATTCCATGAGTCCTTCCTATGTTATTCATTATTGGCTCCATAGCTACTGACTTCTGACTGAAATATGGTAAGTTCCTTTAAGGACACTGTCTAGCTATGTGGCCCTATTGACCACATGTGAAACATCCAATTCCCCTACCAAAGACCCTGCCTCTAGGTGGTGCATTAGACTACTGTGCGCTACCCATAAAGGTAGACTGTGTACTTTACGTTGGCTTCTTAGAGTTGAAGTGTTTAATATGCCTCTAGTTTTGGTTCTTCCTAGATTGAGAACCATTACCGCCATGATGAGTTTTTGAAACCTTACACTTATGTTTAGAGTTTTGTTCTTGCATACTGCACTCCTGTCTAGGGCATAACTAGGTAAGCAAATCCTAAAGAAAATAACATATCTAAGGACCGAGACGCTCTACACAATTTTTCTCATGGGGACTCAAAATAGAAGAGTTTAGATGATCATCTCCATGACCTCCTCTACTAGGCATCCTATACACACCATCCAAGAAAGGATTCACAACCAAAAGGAAAAATTAACATACATAAAATCATAAATTAAGAACCATAGTCATGATTAAACATACATATTACACATACACACCAACAGACATCACCGAAAATCACAACACAAAGCCACACATGGGTCCATCTGGACACCAAAAAGCAGCATACTAATCCATGTTACAAGAATCCATGAACCAATTGATAACCATCTCACATAAACCAAACATCACAATTAGTGGCTTGATGGTGTTAGGCCACACATAAGGTGAGACCATCCAAAAAATACCACAATGACTTGTCTCTTGTTGTATAAGGTGATTAGCTTTCAAGAGATAGTCATCACACATAGGTGATTAGTGAGTCCTAGCTGCATAACAACCTCACATACCCTCATCTTCAACATTCCCTACATCTACTTCCTCATATACACTCACCAAGTCTACCTCATACATCCTTGGAGAGGAATCACATTACGAAACATTGCCGACATAGAAAAAAATAAAGATTACTAGCTTAGCCACCAATTTCATAAACTAGAGAAAATTAAAGTTCCATTGCAACAATAAGGCAATAAATACATGTAATTTCAACACTAAATCAAATATATAACCACTAGGTTTATAAACAAATAAGATTGCAAGTAGTGGCTAAACCATCACAATAAAATACAATCAAGGCTTTGGCCTTCACAATCAACAAAAAAATCATCAATAACCAAAAAGAAAGTTCACAATCTTCAAAATTGCACTGTACAACACTGTGTGACTAGATACAAGCCACCAAACGAGGAAGGAGGAAACAATGTCCAGCTATAGTAATAGCCCTCATGTGGTGCAGAGTAAGCACACCATCCAAATGACCTAGAGTGTATCCACAACTATCACGTCGTCACTCTACATGGTCATACACCAACCGAAAAAGGCACATACTGGTCATATACCACATGGAAATGTGTCTTTGGGTCCACGGAAGTAGGTATGCACAAAACACGCCCCACATCATGATACCTCATGGAAAAGGCACACACACGAACTCATTGTAGCCAAAGGCATACATTGATAAGATCTACTCATATGCTACCCGACCAATAAAGTACGAGGTATTCACAACACTCAAACAAGAAAGTATTATTGTTTCCTTACATTTACAAGGGGTACAACTACATACATAATCCCATAAGAACATCCAATTCCATAACCCATGGGATACATATAATTACTTTCCATCCATAACCTTTTATCAATTATCTTTCATGCTACTCTTTTCCACAAAGTATGTCATGCTAAATATAAAATCCATGAACACATGATTGCTTAAAAAACCCACTAATAGATTCACAAGGACAACACAATGGACTCAAATGTACCTAGAGTACCCAATGTATGAACCTAGGGATTTGATACGATGTTTAATGCCCCGCCTCGTAACCCTAGAGGAAGTTGTAACACTACGAAAGCATACAATTTTTTTTCTTTAAAGTTGTATTATTAACAAAGAAGATGCACAACACTTTTACAACAACCTCTAAGGCACGTGACAAATATTACATATAAATTCATAACATGTATAATACTCACATAAATCATTTATCTAATTATTAAACAAATATTAAAGTACCTTCATTCAAACATTTAATTTACATTACAAAGAATAAAAATACATCAAGATCTAGATTACATTAAGTTACAATATTCATTCCCAGAATGAGGAAGATCATACCTTACTATTACAAATCACAAGATTCCTCCTCAAATATAATTGAGGAGTAAATTAAATACAAATGTTAAACTAATAAAATACATCAAGAAAGGAACATAACCACTAGTACCATCACAAGCTCTCCAACTATAAATCTCGCCATCACAATTTGAAGAAAGGGGGGACCCAACAGTGTAGGGTACACATTCCTCCCAATTAAGTGGTACCCGAAGGCCCACCCCCCATGCTAGGAGATAATAACAAGGATCCTAGACAAGACCACTACCACTAGACATAGGCTAACATATGCAATTGAACTTAACATATACCAGTTCATCACTAACTCAAAGGATACAATGCTACCAGAGTAAATTAACTAGTTACACCAATGAACCATACATACTGCTAACCTAGGAGAAGTGTCACCGCAAAGTTGCATGGGTTACTGAAAAATATTCCCAGATCCCTACCCCCATCCAGTAAAACTTATTTTCAAACAATTTTCCAACCCAAAAATATCCCATGCTTCCTTGTGAAGAAGCTTTCCACTTCCTCTCTCAAAGCCAAAATATTCTTCCATGAATTAATTTTCCCAACCGACTCATTAATTTCTTCTAACACTTGTTGAAATTTACCAAATATCTCTAACAACCTATTTTGCTTAAAATCCTCCAATATTCAAAATTAAATATTTTAATAATTACAAACATTTCCCTTTTCAAATTTAAACTAATTAACTAATTTAATTAGTCACTAAACAATAAAATCCTAGGATTAAACCATTTATCAATTAAATTAAATTAATTAATTTATTAATTCAAAAACTTCTAACATTAAAATAAGATTAATCCAATAATAAACTTTAAATAATTAGATTCACTAAATCCTCTTTTAAAGCATTATAACATGATAATTCAAAGCAATAATAAACACTTTAAACAAGAAAAACTAACTAAACCCGACGACACACTGAGACTAGGGTGAAGGCTTGACACAAGTAACCTAGCTACTATCTCCCAATCAAAATAACAATTGGGTTGACATGCTCAAACTTGTGAGTCTAGGTGGAGTTGATGTCATGTACCTACAAACTTGTAAATGAGGCATAAATAGCACATGTATATAAACATCATAATCAAACACACCTTGAAGACGAAATCATGGAATTGTAGGGCAGTCACAAATGAGTGATGTGATTATGTCCCCTTCACTAGTATAGTATCACCAAGATGACAATTCTAACATATACATTCTACTCATGTGCATATAACCATGTTATTCCAAATAATCATTATACTAATCCAAGGCATGCTAAATGATAACATTGAAATAGAATAACATCACATCACCACATATAAGCCACATTGCTCTATAAATAGCGATCAAAAAATAACAAAGCATCATAATCTAAAGATAAGAGAAAAATAGAGGGGTCTTACTTTCTCTCCCCCTAGGGTCAACCTTACTCCTGGAAGCTTGCAAATAGCCTAGAACAAACTCCATAGAATTACACATAATCAATGGTTCCAATACTAAACCACTCCATACACCAACATAAAAACAATGATAACCAAAGTCATAATCCTCTAAGCCAAATAAACTGGTAATCCAAACAACCAATATAGTATCAAAACACATATCCTAACATATCAATTATGAAAGCAGAGGAAACAACACAGAAGGCACCTCCTCAGCCTCCTGTATCATAGGATATCCTTGAACTCCTAAATCAGTTGCCTGTCCAATACTAGTAATCTCCACCTTTATACCCTAATGCTCTTTCCAGTGTTGATCAACCATTGCACTTGTTCCACAAGTCCTTCCTACGTCGTTCCTTGTTGGCTTCATAGTTGTCAACTTATGACTGAAATCTACTAAGTTCCTCTGAGGAAACTATATAGTTATATGGCCCTGTTAGGCACATGCAAAACATCCAATTCCCCTACTAAAGCTCCTACCTCAAGGTGGACTACATACTCTACATTGGCTACTTAGATTTGAAGTATTTAATACACCTCCAGTTTCGGTTCTTCCTAGATTGAGAACCATTACGACCATGGTGAGTTTGTGAAACCTTACACTTAGGTTTAAAGTGTTGTTGTGTACCACACTCCTGTCCAAGGCCTAACTGGGTAAGCAACTCCTTAAGAAAATAACATATCTGAGGACCTAGACGCTCCACACAATTCTTCTTGTGGGGACTTAGAAAATAAGAGTTCAAATGATCATCTCCATGACTAGCTCTACTAGGCATCCTATACACACCATCCAAGAAAGGAGTCACAACCAAAAGGAGAAATTAACATACATAAACTCATAAATTAAGAACCATAATCATGATTAAACATACATATTACACATACACACCAACACACATCACCAAAAATCACAACACAAAGCCACACATGGGTCCATCTTGACACCGAAAAGCAGCATACTAATCCATGATACAAGAATCCATGATCAAACCAATAACCATCTCACATAAACCAAACATAAAAATCTTTGGCTTGATGGTGTTAGGCTTGACATAAGGTGAGACCATCCAAACAAGACCACAATGACTTGTCTCTTGTTGTATAAGGTGATTAACCTCGAAGAGATAGTCATCACACATAGGTGAGTAGTGGGTCCTAGCTGCATAACAACCTCACATACCCTCATCCTCAATGTTCCTTGCATCTACTTCCTTGTATACACTCACCAAGTCCACCTCATACGTCCTTGGAGAGGAATCATATTACAACACATTACCGACATAGAAAAAAATAAAGATTACTAGCTTAGCCACCAACGTCATAAAGAAGAGAAAATTAAAGTTCCATTGCAACAATAGGGCAAAAAATACATGTAATTTCAACACTAAATCAAATATATAACCACTAGGGTTATAAACAAATAAGATCGCAAGTAGTGGCTAAACTATCACAATAAAATATAAACAAGGTGTCAACCTTCACAATCAATAGAAAAATCATCAATAACCAAAAATAAAGTTCATAATCTTTAAAATTGTATTGTACAACACTATGTGACTAGATACGAGTCACCAAATGAGGAAGGAGGAAACAACGTCTAGCTATATTGATAGCCCTCATGTGGTGTGAAGTGAGCACACCATCCACATGACCCAGAGTGTATCCATGACTATCACGTCGTCACTCTACATGGTCATACACTAGACGGAAAAGGCACGTACTGGGCATATGCCACACAACAATGTGTCTATGGGTCAATGGAAGTAGGCATGCACAGAACACACGCCACATCGTGATACGTCATGGAAAAGGCACACACAGGAAATTTCTATAGCCAAAGGTATACATTGCTAGGATCTATTGATCATATGCTACCTAACCAATATGGTCGAAGCAACCACGATGATCCCTCTACAAGTGTTCGAGGCCCCATAACGCTCATCACACAAGTAGGTTATCAAAGACAATCTCATAATGCACCTTCACATGTCTCAACATGTGGCATCGTGTATCATGACATCATCACCAACATTGTCTCAGAAGATCAGTGGGGTGTGGCATCGTATCTATTGCATCATGTTGAAACACGTGCGGATAAGATATATATACATAATGCAATACGATAATATCAATATGGGGCTAACTGAGCTTCACCTCTCATATAGATGAGGTTAACTCAATAATTCTAGATCAATGCCTCTACATACGTCCAAGCATAACTAAAAAACCTATGCTATTGTACTCAAATTTGTGGGGCTTGGGCTATAACATATGAATCAAGTATCTTGATCCATCATAAGGGAAAGTAGTGGGTATGTTTCCTCAGGATTAGTTGAGTTGAGACTCTTTGCACTGCAATATGTGTATGCTACACACTCCACCCAAGAACTTTGTGGCTGCTACTATCCCTTCACGAATTGAGGGGCTAGAGAACCAAATGAAAAAGAATCTATGAAACTAACTTTTGGTTACTCTTATATATAAGTTTCAACCACACATGGGTTGGCCCTCAATTAGATAACAAACATGCAAACACACACCATGGTATGGTAAATCCCACACCAAAATGAAAATTTTTCCTCATGGATGGGTACCAAGTATCACCATCACATGGATACACAAAGCAAGTACGAGGTATTCACAACACTCAAACAAGACACCGTTACTGGTTCCTTACATTTACAAGGGGTGCAACTACACACATAATCCCATAAGAACATCTAATTCCATAACCCATGGGATACATATCATTACTTTCCATCCATAACCTTTTATCAATTATCTTTCATGCTACTCTTTTCCACAGATTACATCATGCTAAATGTAAAATCCATGAACACATGATCACTTAAAAACCCCACTAACACATTCACAAGGACAACATAGTGGACTCAAATGTACCTAGAGTACCCAGTGTATGAATATGGGGCTTTGATACCATCTGTAATGCCCTACCTCATAACCCTAGAGGAAGTTGCAACACTATGGAAGCGTACACATTTTCTTCTTCTTTAAAGGTGCATTATTAACAAGGAAGATGCACAACACTTTCGCAACAACCTCTAAGGCATGTGACAAAGGTTACTTATAAATCCATAACATATATAATACTCACATAAAGCATTTATCTAATTATTAAACAAGAATTAAAGTACCTTCATTCAAGCATTTAATTTACATTACAAAGAATAAAAATACATCAAGATCTAGATTAAATTAAGTTACAATTAAGGTTACAATATTCATTCCTAGAATGAGGAAGATCATACCTAACTATTACAAATTACAAGATTCCTCCTCAAATATAATTGAGGAGTAAATTAAATACAAATGCTAAACTGATAAAATACATCAATAAAGGAACATAACCACTGGTACCATCATGATCTGAAGAAAGGGGGGACCCAATGGTGTAGGGTGCACATTCCTCCCAACCAAGTGGTACCTAAAGGCCCACCCCCATGCTAGGAGATAGTAACAAGAATCCTAGACAAGACCACTACCACTAGACACAAGCTAACACATGCAACTGAACTTAACTGATACCAGTTCATCACTAACTCAAAGGATACAATGCTACTAGAGTAAAATAACTAGTTACACCAGTGAACCATACATATTTCTAACCTAGGAGAAGTGTCACCACAGAGGTGCATGGGTTACCCGACAGATCTTCCCTGATCCTGAGCCCCATCCAACAAAACTTATTTTCAAACAATTTTCCAACCTCAAAATATCTCCTGCTTCCTCATGAAGAAGCTTTCCACTTCCTCTCTCAAAGCCAAAATATTCTCTTGTGAATTAATTTTCCCAACCAACTCATTAATTTCTTCTAACACTTGTTGAAATTCACCAAATATCTCTAACAACCTATTTTGCATAAAATCCTCCAATATTCAAAATTAAATATTTTAATAATTACAACCATTTCCCTTTTCAAATTTAAACTAATTAACTAATTTAATTAATCAATAAACAATAGAATCCTAGGATTAAACCATTTATCAATTAAATTAAATTAATTAATTTATTAATTCAAAAACCTCTAACATTAAAATAAGATTAATCCAATAATCAACTTTAAATAATTAAATTCACTAAATCCTCTTTTAAAGCATTATAACATGATAATTCAAAGCAATAATAAACACTTTAAACAAGCAAAACTGACTAAACTTGATGACATACTGAGACTAGGGTGAAGGCTTGACACAAGTAACCTAGCTACTATCTTCAAATCAACATAACTATTGGGTCGACATGAAACATGTGAAGCCAGGTGGAGTCAATGTCATCTACCTGCAAACTTATAAAGGAGGCATACATAGCACATGCATATAAACATCATAATCAAACACACTGTGAAGAGGAAATCACAGAATCAGAGGGCACTCACAAGCGAGTGATGCAATTCCATCCCCTTCACCTAGACAATATCACCAAGCTGAAAATTCTAGCATATACATTCTACTCATGTGCATATAACCATGTTATTTTAAATAATCATTATACTAATCATTTTAAATAATCATGTTATTTTAAATAGAATAGCATCACATCACAACTTATAATCCACATTTCTCTATAAATAATGATAAAAAAAATAACAACGCATCGTAATCTAAACATAAGAGAAAAACAAAGGGATGTTACTCCTCTAATTCAGGTTGTCAAAAGTGAGGATCTTATTATACATGGAATCCACTAGAAACAACTAGTTTTTGGTATCCCTTTGTTATTCAAAACCAAGTTCCATTTGAAAGTAGAGGCATCCTTATCCTTCATAGTAAGAGCACAATCAATTTTAATAGAGAAGTGGCTAGAAGGGCTAGGGGATCAGCAATAGTCATCTTGCTTAACAAGACTGAAAAAGTAAAAAAAATCATTAATATTGTACAAACTATGCACGTCCTCTTTCCATTCTTGTTTCCTTCAACTCTTCAAGTTCCTCCCACTTAGTTGAATCTTAAAGTATTTCCACTTGGTATGGGGCTCATTCCAACTAATGTACCCATGGATTTTGTTATTTTTTAATATTATAAGTGGCTCCCTAACATGATATGGACTCTAGTCAAAGGATAAGGAGATACCTTCAATCCAATTATCATTCCAAACGTTAATACTCTTGCCATTTTCCATATTTGAAAATAATCTTTACTTAATACCATTCCTCTTTTTGATTAAATGGTTCTATATAGCAAAACTACAAGGGACAAAAGGAGAGGAAACTAAGTAGCAAGGATTAGTGTTTTCTAAGTACTTTACATTGAGAATGTGAGCCCAATATTTGTTCCCTTCCACCATATTTCATCCAATTTTGGAAAGTAATTATCTATCAAATCACTTCACTATCCTTATCCCTAAATCCCCTTGACTCTTAGGTTTACATATTTTATCTCACCACCAAATAAATTTTATTCTTGTCCTCAACTCTAGCCCAAAGAAATTTCTTTTGGATCTTTTCAAAATTTTCAGCCATAACCAAATAAATCTTGAATAGAGATAAGTAGAAGATAGGGATATTCTGGAGGGAGGTTTTCAACAACAAAAATTTACCTGTTTCACTCAAAATCTTTCCTTTCCACCCAACTATATTTCACTATACTCTTTCCATAACTTTGTCCTAGTAAGTGTTAGAAATATTTTTAGTAGTGAGTGGGAGGCCAAGATAAGTGGTAGTTAAACAAACCCATTAACAACCAAGGATGTTCACAATCATGTCTTTAAGGATGCTGTCAAAATTAAATAAGTATAGCATACTTTTGTTGCAGTTAATATTCTACTCAACAACATTAACATAAGCATCCAAGATAGTCTTCCATAGTTTTTCTTTCATAATTGAAGAATCCCCAAGCATGATGGTTTCATCAAAAAATTGTTGATGAGAGGAAAGGGCTTCAAAGGAGGTAAAATCTAACGCCCAAGAGTTTATTTGAGTCAATAATTTTTTGAAAAATTCTACCTAGATCCTCTGCAACTAGAATGAACAAGTATGGGGAAAAGGGGTCCTCCTACCTTAGCCTCTTGCTAGCTAAGAAAGAAAATCTAGGGATTCCATTTATCAACACCGAGTAGGTTAGGGAAGAGATACAAGTGTTAATAATTTTGAGGATATTATTTTCAAACCTGAAATTCTCAAGGACAACCAAAAGTAAGGGCCAAAGTAGTTTATCATAATCCTTGGAGATGTCAAATTTTAGGAGCATAGTGGTCCTTTTGTTATTTTCCATGGAATTAATATGTTCATGGGTAGTAAGCACAACATCAAGAATATTTCTGCCAAGGATAAAACCTTTTTGGCTAGAAGAGATAAGTCTATGAAGGAAACATTTAATTTTATTGACTATAAATATAGAGAAGATCTTATAAACAATGCTACAAAGGATAATGGGTTGGAAGTCGGACATAGGAGTAGTCTCTTCCACTTTAGGGACTAGAAAAATGAATGTTTGATTAAGTTTCTTAAGGATCTTACCATATCTAAAGAAATCTTGTGTGGAAATAAATAGATCTTGAGAGATAATCTCCCAAGAAAATGGAAGAAAGTAGGATGAAACCCATCTAGACTAGGGACTTTGAAAGAACCAAAATAGAAAATTGACTTCATCTATAGATACATCCTTTCACATACCCACATTATTAGCTTCATTCAACACCCTAGGAATAACTTCCAAAAAACTAGGTAGGTCATTCATCTCTTGGTTTCCTTCTTCAAGATTTTCCCTGAAGAAGGAGAAAACCTTAGCTATGTCCCCCTCCTTTGAAACCATAGAGCTATCACTAAGGGTGATATTACTAAATATTTTTATTCTTTTGTGTTTCAAAGAAGATTGATTTAGTGTTCCTATCCCTTTTTTGAGCCATTGGATTCTGGATTTTTTCTTCCAAAATAATTCCTCCTTCTTCATGAGGTCTTGTCACTCCATTCTAAGGCCGCATTCTTTGGAACAAGTGTCAAAATAAATAACACCATTATCCATAGAGTCTTGAATGGATTTTAATTAATTTAATAATATTTATTTCTTCTAAAAAATATTACCAAAGGAGATCTTGTTCTTTTTTTTCTTTGTTTTTATTAACTTTAATTTTTGGGCTAGAGTGAGCATAGGAGTACCCTGGAAGGGGGTATTCCACAAATTCTCAATCAAGCCTCTAAAATCTAGATGGTATTTTCACATGAACTTATATTTGGAAGGCTAGGGACCTACTTTAGTAGCCTCCTCCCAAAGTAAAAAAAGAGCACAATGGTCTCAACCTATATGATGAAGAGCCTTGAGAGATAGGATAAGTAGGATGGTTGCATCATGAGAGATTAACAACCTATCAAGATTCACCTATATAAAATTATTCCCATACCTTCTATTTGACCAAGTAAAAGAAGAGACCTAAAGCTTGATATCCATCAGACTAATGTTGGCTAAGAAATTAAAGTCACCCATGCTATCATAATAGTCTTCAAGACCACCCAATTTATTAGAAAGGATAAAATGAGTGTTGAAGTCCCCCTCTAACATCCATAAAGCTCCTGGTGAGTTATTTATAGCTAATGATAGAGAATCCCACAATTGTTTTCTAACCACTTTAGAGTTAGGTACATAAATATTAGTAACAAGTCATTACAAATCCTTAGAAATGTAAGAGAAAGTAAAAATAAGGCTATTTTTTTTTTCTAACATCGTACCTTTCAAACACAAGGGGTTCTAGAAGGTGGCAATATCCCTTAAACTAATATCAGTAAGGTTAGCACAATGATCTATAGAAGGCCATATATTAGAAGAAAATTGAGAGTTCTTGAAGAAAGTTCAAACATTTTAGCTTCTTGAATGAGCATAATATCGATTTTATGTTCCAAAATGTATCTTTTTATCATGTGTTATTTGTGTGGGCTGTTCATCCCCCTAATTTCCCATGAAAAAAAATCATAAGAAAAGTAAAAGGGAGGAGAAAGCCTTATTGGTATAATTAATTTGGGTTTGACGAAGAGGCTCTAATCCAAAGGAGGTTTTAAAACTCATTTCTTCAAGGTTTTGGACCCTAACATCTCCAAGGACCTTTATTTTCCCAACACTATATCTCTTATTGCTTCTCTAGATCTTTTTTCTCTTTGTGAAGGTATACCTTGTTTGAGATAGCCTCCCACATTATTTTTTTTATTTCTCTTTTTTTTCCATGAATTTGTTCCCATTCCTCATCTTGGGAAGAAGTGAGAGTTGATCTAAAGGTCAAAGAAGTAATGTTGAAGCTAATAAAGGGTAGAGAGTCCACCATCCTTGTACAAGAGGCATTTTCTTCAAACAATCGAAGGTACTTACTCCCTTCCCATCCTTGTGATTGATTATCTTCTACTTTCTCTTTTAGGATAAAGTCATTCAAAGAGAGATCCTTTAAATTCCACTTTTTAGTGTCCTATAATATTTCCCCTTTCTCTATTTATGAGTCAATCAATGTGGATCTACTATTTTCTTTATTAGGAATGCCACAAATGAGCTCAACTAGAGATACTTATGTAGGATTTTAAGTCGGGATCTCCATGTGGACACTGGATGGATAGGAGGCTTCTAGTTCCACCATTAAATTAGGAGGTAAGCCCTATGTAGTAAGGGGGAAGGATCACTTATTCCCCCAAAAAAATGATTTGGTTGAAGGGGGCTAGAGGGGAGGTAGTCGAGACTAGAGGGTCCTTATAATTATTAGTCATAACATGAACCTCATTTAGATCCATGGGTGATATTTTGGTGGCTTTAGTTTTTTGGGATTATTATTTTTCTTAGTTATTACTCGAGTGGTTGAACTTGGTATAGATCTAATAAAATATTCCAACATTCTCATACACAATAGGTTGCATCCAACACCCAAGCCTAGATTTTAAAGTGATCTTGAAGGGAAGAACTGTGTTGGTAGCAATATTGACACATTCTCACAAAAACCAATCTAGATTTTTGGAAGGTAACTTTGTCAAGACTATTAGAAATTGGCTAAAGGAGTTAGCAATGTTTTGGAACATATTGGAGTTGTAGAGTTTCCAAGGAAAACTAGGAAGATAGATCTAGGTAGGAGAAAAAAATTATAGATCCTTGACAAAGTTAAAACCCAGTTTCCATTTACACAAGGAGATGAAGTTCTTGAAAAATATTTCTAGAGCCCAAGGGCCCCCAATTAGAATCTTCACCAAATATTCCTTATTGAAAAAATTAAATAAAAATAGGTCATTTACCATAGAACTTATGATGACATTGACTTTAAGTTTCTAGGTCAATAAGGCCCATTTCCTAACTTGGTCAACTTTGGGTCTAAAAGAAAGGAACTTATGAATAAGGCAATTGTCCATTTTCACTAGCATCTCTTTGAGAAGATCATCAAACATATCTATCACAAGACCCTCATTCGAAACAAATAAATGGGGAACATAATGCATACTAGGAGGGGAACGCTACCTGATAAAATTTTCCACAAAAGAAACAAGGTCCTCCCCCTCGAAAAGAGAAGCAAAGATGCCCATGTATCCATATCTATGCTGGAAATTGGGGAGACCAGCGAGTCCCCCCAAGACCCTTGTTAAGGGGATCATGTGTTGGGGCCCACCATATAAATTGAAAGAAACAAAATAACAATGTGGAAGTAGTAGGACACTGCTTCCTTCAAAGCAAAAAAATGTGAACAAGGTCCCAAATTTTTTAAAACCTCCACATAGATTATATTGTTACATGATGTTATATCATAAATATTATGTGCATGATCCTATTTATTGATTTGTATGATCATATATATTCATATTAAATTCATCATTTATAGATTGATTTTTCATATGATGATACACATATATATTCTATGTGATTAAGTATATGGAAGTTAATATAGGATATATTATGTCTTAAATATTATATGTGATTAGGCATATGAAATTCAATATAGGATACATTGATTCTTATAAATTTAAGATATGATTTTATATATTGATATTGAATTTATATGTGTATAGGAGTGAATTTTCATGCCTAATGAAAATTCCCCACTTTAGAAAACCAAACTTGGAGGCTTAAATCCACAGAAGTCTACTGCCTTCGTTCCACTTGGCACCCATTTTGAGCATCAGTAAAGGCATTAATGTTGAGGATGCTTGTTTGGTGTGTAAACATGTGCATTGTGCATAGATGTCTATGTGTTACGTAGACGTCCACATGACTCGTAGACATCCATGTGGCACACTTACATCCCTGACAGATTCTTGTGGTTGGAGCCTACAGAGGCATTAAATTTCACATTGGGAGTCGACTTGTAATGCCCTCTTCGACAGATCAACTTGAATATGGCCATTTTATTCACTCTTCCCCTTCAAATTCGCCTCTTCTAGATCCATTTCAAGATCTCTAGACTCTAGAGCTCTCTCTGAGCCCTCTCTCAGCTTTTTCACCATCTCTTTAACCTAAAAAAAAATTACACTTCACAGCAGCAACATCAACACTCCATCACTTCAGTAGAGAAAGTGTGGAACAAAACACCACAGCAACAGAGGCTTGAGTTCCTCTCATTTTATCCCCCACTAGTCTTGAGCTCTTTGGGCGGAGGTAGTAAGCTTTCACTCCTCTCCTCTATTATTTGGTTGAGTAGCATAACACTATTTTGTAGTGTCTTTGTGTACTTTACTTCATTTAATACTTTGCTCTCTTTCCGTCTAGTTGTCTGTGGAGGTGGGAACACCAAAATGGGGGTTTGACTGAGGCAAACCCCTATACAGCCCCAAAATTCTCTCTCTCTCTCTTGGGTGTAGGTGTTGAAGAAATTCGCATGGTTGTAAGCACTTCCTTTCCCCTCCTTATCTCTATCATCTATGTTTCAATCTATTTCACTTTATCTTAGTTCTATTATATTTTATTTCTTTATCGCATTCTAGAAGTTCTCAAAAATTAGAGTAGAAGCATTCACTTTGTCATTCTCTGAGATAGACCTATTCTCTGATTTGTACGAGACTCCAGCGTGCCTCTAGGATGACAATGCCATGTTGTCATCTATGTTCTGCATTGATGCCCTTTGTCCAAGAGCTTGTCATTTTTCCAAAGAATCTCTGTGACCTGCTCTTTCTAGTTCTAGAACTCTCATTGTTGTTCTTTGAGGTAGTTTAGGGAAGTTATCCCCATGAGGCTCTCTGAGTGAAGAGAACTCATGAGTAGCGAATCCCCCTTCTCTACATTTTGGTGAACCCGACATGAAGAACGTCTTTTTCAAAAACTAGGAATTTATTTACCCCTACTTGCTGAGGTAATATCTTTTGAATCGGTGCTTGAACACAAGTGTAATAAATTTTAGGGACCGACGCAAGTTTCGAACTCAAATTCTTCTCCAAAGACCTCTAAAAATGCAAATTACTAGAACATAGAAAATACCTAAAAAATTGTAATGAATTTAATATCTTCTTTTATTAGTTATGTATCTAGGTTTTTTCAAAATGTTAATGATATTCCATTTCATGCATGTGATGGTGACTTGGCTTTACCCATGTCACTTGGTGTCTTTGATCCTTCTCATGAGAGTCCTCTTGCTTCAGAGGATATCTTGCTGAAAGAAGATGAAATCATTGATACCTTTCTTAATGTTACTTTACCTTCTCTTCATTCCAATGCACTCTCGTCTAGAGATGATGCATTGGTGAATAAAAAACCGTCTATTAATTTCAATGCACTCTCTTCTAGGGATGTTGCATTTGTGAATGATGAATTTCTTATCTATTCTAATGCACTCTCCTCTAGAGATGATGCATTTGCACATGATGAATCTCCTTCCACATTTAATCCTATTTGGATCGATGTCAAGAATATGTCTTCAAATAATTGTTCTACTAGTTGTGATGATTATGTAAATATAATCTATGTCTTTGTTTTCCCTCAAAGGCCTAAGAGACTGGTCATTTACATGACCCCAACTAGTCCTTCTCCTAAAAGGATTTGTTCTATTGATGGTGTCTAGTTTGATATTGATTCTCTTGATCTTTCTAAGGCTCCCTCTTATAGAGATGTAGCTCGTACCTATGATACTAGAATGAATAAAAAACTAAGCCTTATTCAAGCACCTAAACCTATGACTAAAGTACTTAGTGATTACGGTCTTGTCGAGCAACCTCAGGTTCCTCTGACTAAGATCTCACTATGAGACTTTCTTCAGTCTTCTCTGGTTTATCAAGGTATGCTTCAAGAAGCCTTGCAAAAGATCCTCTTGCCTTCTTCTACAAGGCCAACAGATCCTGATGCATTGATAGATTATATTCATGTGGATTCGTTGAATATTGTGTTCTATCCATAGGAACTCCTGCCTTCAGAAATATGGAAGAAAGAAAATCCTCTAATGATTATAGTTAATATTAATAAGATTGGTATTAGATGTAATCTCATTGATGATAGTTTGACACTATGTAGCATTGATCTATTACCTAAGATTAATATCAATTCGTCTTCTCTTAATACTTCTTCTATTGACATTCATGCGTTCGATCATGTCGGTCGATGAGCCCTAGGCACAATAGTCTTGCCTTTGAGATTCGGACCCATTACCGTACCTACCCTTGTACATGTTATGTCAGAAAAATTACCTTACAACCTTCTTCTTGGTAGACCATGGATTCATGCTATGGGTGCAATCCCTTCTACCTTGCATAAATCTATTAAGTTCATTTGCAATCATAAAGTAGTCACAATCAAGGTTGACCTTGATGTTGTGCACTTGTGTGAGATGGCAATTGTTGGTCAGGCTTTGGTTGTTCCTACTCTTATTCCTTCAATATTTTCCAATGTGTTGATGTTTACTCCAACAGTACCTACTACAAAGGACACTCTTGAGGTAGATGTCCCTAAGGAAGAACCTTATACAGTGAGAAATACCTAAGTCTATTCCTTCTACCTCTTCTAAAAGGAATGCTTGTCTTGGTGATGATTGGGGTCCGTTAGACTTTATAGATTCCTTCATTCAGGAATATAAAGTCGACCTGATCCACATAGACCTTTCAACAACATTATTCACACCCGCTATTGAAGATGGTTATTCCTCTATATCACAAGTTAATGTGAATGTGAATTGTAATGTCTTTAGTGTTGATCCCCCTTCTAAGGAAGATGATTACGCTTCTGCTAAGGAGGACAATGCTAACAGTCCTATCAAGAAGGATGATGATGATCCCCTAGAACAGTATGTTCCCCCTTGCTGGAATAATGCTCTCTATGAGGATCCTCCTTCTTCTCAAGATTTGCAAACACATAATGGCCCCGAGTTTAAGCTCATCTCTAAGTATGGCTATGAGCGTAAAGGTTGTGGGCATAATGAACAAGGCATTCAAGTCCCTATAGAACTCATGCTTCGTGAGCATAACTTGGGGCTTGGTTTCTCAAATGAATAATCTGAATGGAAACCATGGTTGAATGTTGACATGAAGTCCACTCGACCTCATTCTCATGGATTGGTCTATCCTCCTTTGTCTTCTATCTTCGTATCTTCTTTTTGTGAGAAGTCAAGCTTTTCTCCGTAAGAGAAAGGGTTGATTCCTGCTCCCCATCCTTTATCTGAGCAAAGGCACATTTTTTTATGGCTTCTAAAATCCCACTTAATTACTCTTCCTCCTCGTACATGCAAGAAATCTCATAAACAGGATAAAACAAAACATTATTTATGTGCATACCATCGAGTGCCTGGTCATTCCACTAGTGAATGTAAGGCCTTGGAGGATTAAATACAAAAACTTCATGATTTAGGTGCCTTCTGATGCACCTTCCTTTCTTCACATGATAAGGGATATCGAGGTTTACCTCTATCCTAAATGTTTTAAGTATCTTACATGGTTCTCCTCCCTTGTATCCTAGTGGCAGTGATTACTTATTTTGGAGATGCATATCCTTCTTAAGGACCCTCTCTCTCTCTTTATGTCTTTTGAATGTAACATCCCTTGAGCGAACCCCCTTTTCCTTTGAAGGGTTCCCAAGGGAGCCCCTTTGAATTTTTTTTATCTCAAACGGATTCTTTTGTGTCTAGCTTGGGGGTAGCCTAACTAGACCTATACTTTCTATGACTTTCTTGAAATGAAGCTTGTAGTAGCCGCAAGTCTCTCTGATTTATCTTGCTCTGTAGGACCGAGAACCCGTAGAGCTCCTTTACATATTTTACTTGGTGATATGGGTTTTCCTCTTTGAGCGGGGATTTCTTTTATCACTTTTACTCAGTGATACGAGTCTTCTTCCTGGAGCAGGGATTGCTTTTATCACTTTTACTTAGTGATACAAGTTTCCTACTTGAGCGAGGATTGCTTTTATCATATTTACTCGATGATACGGGTTTTCCTCCTTAAGCGGGGAGTGCTTTTATCATTTTTACTCAGTGATACAAGTTTTCCT
Organism: Sequoiadendron giganteum; assembly: GCA_007115665.2. NCBI lineage: Eukaryota > Viridiplantae > Streptophyta > Pinopsida > Cupressales > Cupressaceae > Sequoiadendron > Sequoiadendron giganteum. The sequence continues at coordinate 325,131,819 of CM021102.1, forward strand.
CCTCAAGCGGGGATTGATTTTATCACTTTTGCTTTGTGATATAGGTTTCCTCCTAGAGCGAGGATTTCTTTTATCACTTTTACTCGGTGATACAGGTTTCCCTCTTCGAGCGAGGATTGCTTTTATCACTTTTACTCTGTGATATAGGTTTTCCTCCTTGAGAGGGGATTTCTTTTATCACTCTTGCATTCATTTCTATCTTTCTCTTCTCAATTATATATACAAGATCGAATATCTACATCTTCTTCATCCTGAGTATATGATTTTCCTCTCTTCAACTTTATACTTTTGCAGAGCTATGAAGTCTTATGCTTGTCTTGCACTCTCGGTTTTCCAAATCACGGTCTTCTTCCTCGATGGTTCAGGTATACATATCTAACCCTATGTCTTCTTTGATCTAATTTGTCAAAGCACTCACCAATATTTGTGCTCGCTAAAGTGGGGGAAAAATGTATAGGAGAAAATTTTCACCCTACATCTCTAATGTCTTCTTCGATCTACTTTATCAAAGCACTCACCAATATTCTAACCCTACATCTCTCCACTTTAGAAAAAAAAACTCGAAGCCTTAAATCCACATAAGTTTGCTTCCTTCATTCCACTGGGCACCTTTTTTGAGATTCGGTAGAGGCATTATTGTCGAAGACGCATGTGCAATGCGTAGACATCCACATAGCACATAGAAGTCTATGTAGTGTGCTTATGTCCTTGATAGATTACTACGACTAGAGCATGTAGAGGCATTAAATTTCCCATTGGGAGTCAACTTGTAACACCCTCTTTAGCCGACCAACCTTAATATGGCCATTTTCTTCACTCTTCCCTTGAAATTCACCTCTTCTAGATCCATTTCAGGATCTCTAGACTCTCAATCTCTCTCCGAGCCCTCTCTCATCTTCTTCACCATCTCTTCAATCTCAAGAAACACTTTACACTTCACAACAACAACATCAACACTCCATCAACACTCCATCACTTTAGTAGAGAAAGTGTGGAATAAACATATCCATTAATGAAGCAGAATGATGAAGATGTTAATGGAAGCTTGAAGGAAACTTGAGAAGACTAGTGGCATAAAGAGTCTTGCAACAGCGCAAAGCAAAGAACTCAACAAGAAAATCTATTGAGATCTAGTAGGTAACCTAGTCTTTATGATTTTCAATTAACATGATTTGCAATTAACATTCGTTGAATGCAGGTGGCAACATAAAGAGAAATAAAAGTGTGGTAACCCTTATAGTAGAGGTTGCATCACTGAGATAAGAATAACTTCTAGCTAAGGTTGGGTAGAAGTTGTTGAGACAACTAAAAAATTTACAAATGTGGGTAGAGTTGTCCAAAGAAAAGATACAATGAATCTCTTGAGAGTGAGTAGAGTGAAAAATTCTAGAGGAGAGCAAGGAAGATCATAAGGTTCCAAATAGAAAAGAACTAGTGTTTACCAAAATTCCAAGATTAGAGGAGACAAGCTTGGTGAGGTACTTGTGGCAAGGTGAAACAAACTTGCTAATATAGAGGGTCAGTGTAGCTCATGGATGGGAAAGGAAAGTTCACTGAGAAAGAGTGAAGATGACTAATAATAGTCATGGCAAGGGTTCAAGAAAATGCTACAATAGAATGGAGGAGAATTCCAAAGCAACTGGCATAGAAATGAGAAGAATAAGTTAAGAGGAATTTTACAAAGAAATTATTGAGATGAAGGAACAACTTAGTATAATGATGATGCTACTACAAGAAAGTGAGAGAGACTAGAGATATGGATGGAGAATGAAGAAACAGGTTATATGGCCTGTTAAGAAATTATTTGCAAGAAATATGAGGAAAATTTTGAGACACATGTTGAGTGCTTGGTTGAAAGAAGAAGAAATCAAAGCAGTTGAGTTTGAGAAAGAAGAAGTTAACTATTATGAGCCAGAGCAAGGATCGGTCCTTGGAGAGGATGATGATAATGTTGATGAGAAACTTCATGAAAGTCTCATGATTTTTTTGGAAATTTCAGATCAACATGAAGATATACCCATAGAAATATCAAATAAGGATAGAGAGCCTTATGTTTTAAAACCTAATTTAATTTGTGTATACATGTAGGTCCAGAGAGGAAGAGGTGGAATTGCCTTATAAAGGAAATCAGGGTAGAAATAATATATAACAGACAAATATAGTCATGTGAGAATGGCTGCAAGAATTTTTTGTTACAGTGAACAAGGTCATGGTGGTGTATGAAGACAACTAGAAGAAGGAGCAAAGGAGTAAGCTAGACATTGAGATTGAGAAGTTATGTATGCTAATGAAGAAATTTCAAAAGAGGAGGCATACTGAAGAAAATAAGATAATTAACAACATAAACCAATTGATCTCAAGAGAATACATTAGTGGGGCAAGTGGAGGATTGCAAAGTAAAGTATGGAAACCTATAAGTTTGAGGAGAGTAACAGCATATCAACATCTACAAGACGTGAAAAGGACAAAGTCAAAGAAAAGGTTCAATTCCATAATGAAAGTTGTTGAACATGTTCAGGATAGTCAGACAAGTGGACAACAACAAAATAAAATTTGGGATCCAGGAGGGAAATGAGTTACAATCAACAAGTGAAATTAGAAAACTCATGGACAAGAGTCCTAAGAAATTTATTTTTGTTCCTTGGGAGTCTGATGTAGGATCATCTACACAAGGAGACACAAACACAAGGCCAAAGGACCAATAGATAAAATGTGAGAAAGATGAAAATCACAAATAATTGTTAAAAGGGAGTTTGAGAGAATATTTCATATTTTGTAATGTTTAATAATATAGTATTGTAGACTACTTATATAAGTCTACGTAGGAATGAGAAATGGAGAGAATTGAGTGAATAAATGGATAAAAATTGTTGAGAAGATCATGGATAATTTAGGGAGAGATCATAGGAGATGGTTAAGGATATTGTAGGAAATAGTTGAGGGAATAGTTAGAACTAATTTTCTATATTATAATGTTTGTTGCGGTCACCTTAGAATATATTAAGGGACCATGTATGCAATAGGGGAGATATTGGAGGATGATTAAAATTCAATATCAATTTGTATATATCTCTCAGTAACTTGAATTTAGTGTTTTCAATTTTCTTTGTTATTAGTTTTCAGATTTGTATCCATGCTCCGTTGTCCATCACATTTTCTCCCCCACTAGCCTTGAGTGCTTTGGGTGGAGGTGGTAAGATTTCACTCCTCTACTCTATTATTTGGTTGAGTAGAACAACACTGTTTTGTAGTGTCTTTGTGTACTTTACTTCATTTCATACTTTTCTCTCTATCCATCTGGCTGTCCATGGAGGGGGGAACACCAAAATAGGGGTTTGATTGAGGCAAACCCCTATACAACCCCAACATCCTCCCTCTCTCTCTTGGGTGTAGGTATTGAAGATATTCACATGCTTGAGGCTTCATCATTCGCACGGTTGTAAGCACTTCCTTTCCTCTCCTTATCTTTATCATCTTTGTTTCAATCTATTTCACTTTATCTTAGTTCTATTACATTATATTTCTTTATCGCATTCTAGAAGTTCTCAAAAATTAGAGTAGAAGCATTCACTTTATCATTCTCTAAGATAGACTTGTTCTCTGGTCCATACGAGACTCCAGCGTGCCTCTGGGATGACAACGCGTCACGCTACCATCCATGTTCTGCGTTGACGTCCTTTGGCCAAAAGCTTGTTGGTTTGTCCAGAGAATCTCTGTGACCTGCTCTTTCTGGTTCTAGATCTCTCGTTGTTGTTCTTTGAGGTATTCTAGGGCAGTTCTCCCTGTGAGGCTTTCTGAGTGAAGAGAACTCATGAGTAGTGAATCCCCCTTCTCTACAATATGTTATCTTATATTTTTTACATTATGTTACGTCTTAGAGATAGATACATGATCTTATATATATTGGTATGTACAATCATATATATATTTATATTGAATCCATCATTTATAGATTGCATTATTATATGGTGTTAAGTCTTTAAGAGATTATGTATGAATTATTATATGAACTTAAATATAGGAAACATTAAATATCTTTTGGATTTAGATATAAATTTATATATTACTATTCTATTTACAGGTTATGCCTTAGAGATTGTATATGATTCTACATATTAATCCGTAGGATAATATATATTCATATTGAATTTATCATTTTTAGGTTATATTGTTACATAATGTTATCTTTTAGATATATTATATGAATGATATATGAGCTTCAATATTTGATACATTATGTCTTAGAGATTCTAGATACGATCTTATTTATTGACATTCAATTTCTATGCCATCTTGCATTGTTATATGATAAGTATTAGATATTTTATATGATCCTATTTATCAATATAAGATATTCATATTCAATTTACATGTTATCTTAATTGTGTGCATGGTGTTATGTACTAGATATTGTATCTAATCCTACATATTGATCTATAAGATCATATATTCTCATATCACAATCATCATTTATAGATTCCATTGTTACATGATCTTATGTATTAGATATTTTATATGATTGAGTATATATGTTTCATTATAAAATACATTATGTGTTACAGATTTTACATACAATTCTATATATTGATGTTCAATTTTGTTTGTTATTTTACATTGTGTATATGATATTATGTCTTAGAGATTCTATTTGATCCCATATATTTATTTATAGGATCATATATATTCATATCAAACTCATCATTTATAGATTACATTGTTACATGATGTTATGTCTTAGAGATTCTATATGATCATATATTTATATTGCATCTACCATTTATAGATTACATCGTTTCATCATGTGTCTCAAAGGTTGTAGATATGATCCTATATGTTGATATTGATATTCAATTTATATATTCACAATTAAATCACATAGATGAGTGTTTATATTCATGCATTCAATTTATATGTTCACATGCTAAATTACATATAGATGAATTCTCATATATTCATGCATTCAATTTATATATTTACATATTAAAAATTACATATAAATAAATATCCATATTCATATTCAATTTATATATCCCAATACTAAATTACATATAGATAAATATCCATTTATCAATAAACATCATATATATCCACATGTACTAGTAAGTTAGATAGATATAAATGCCTATATCAATAAATATATATCAAAATAAATACATTATGTGTAAGTCCAACTGGCAAATACATACATATAACATTTTTAGATGAAGATCAATTTAGTGAGTAAATTTAAGAGAATAAGGCAAGTATAAATTTTCATATGATTTTTCAACTCTTATGAGTGTTTGGTCTTTCGTTTGGAACTCACCATATCAATAACTCTCTGTCACCTCTCAACAAATTGTAAAAGATAATTATAAAAGTATCCAGAAGTATACTAGCCTATTTTCAAGAAGGATTTAGATTTAAGATATTTCAAATACTAAAGCAAGTAAATTTTATAATTTTATATATATATATATATAAAATCAGAACTTATTTCCTTATAAATTGTAAGAGAGCAGAACTCACACTCTTATCACATGTGAATATTGGAATTTGGGACCTTATTTTTTGGTGAGACATGTCAGATTGGTTAAAGCTCTTATATAGAGGAAAACAGCGCAGGAAACTTTCACAAGCAATGGTAGTGTAAAACAAGAAAAATGTTATGTGAATGGGGTTGATGAAAATCAGGCCGGTTTATCAACTGAGCTGGAAGCCTAACGAATTCACATTTCCAATAAAAAAAAAAAAATTAGTTTTTTTTTTTTAAATTATTTTAAGTTGTGAAACCCATGACAATCCAGCTTGGTAAAATCCCCCTTGTTTACAGTATAAAGGACTACTTTGAAAACTCCAATTACCCAATGAATCAGTAATTCAATTACCAAATGTATCAGCACTCCAATTACCCAATGGATCAGCATTCCAAGTAACAAATGAATCAGTAATCCAATTACCAGTATAGGAGCTGAATCCAATTTCCACTTCTTAACTGTTTTCCACATTCAATAAATTGTGTTACTAGCACTTCGAATCACTGTCTTATTTTCAATATCAGATTTGTATTGCTCAGGCCATTTTTTCAGAGGAGTTGAGTTTTCTCAGCAACTTTCTAGCCCTCTGCATTTCCTTCAGATTTAGAAGACTACCTGGTAAGTTTTTCATAGCTTTCTGTATATTAAATTTTTCTTTTTTTTCTTCCTCCATACTCGGGATCAGCATGTTTACAGGGTTAAATGAACTAATGCTTGCTGTTTAATTAAGTATTTGGTTTAGATGATTTTTATTGTAGTGGCATTTTCCTGTTCTACTTTCTGTAAAGGATAGTTATAATGGAAATAAAATCTAACCAATGAATTGATGTCTATGTTACCAAAATTGCCCTTACCCATATAGACAATTGCAGTAATTTCATTCCAAATTTCCAACTGACTTGCAAACAAGAACCATTATGAACGTGAAAACTATATCTAAATCCTGCAAAATGGAGTGTACAAAACAGGAAATAGAAGATTATAAATTCTCATTCCTAAATCTTTGCAAACTGATAAGGATTCCAAATAGCATAGTAAAAAGACATCAAATCCCCATGGTATTATTGCTCGTGAAATACGGTAATAAGCCCAATTGGCCATTCTTGAAATGCCAAACTACAATATCCAAATCGACAAAAATAGCTGCAGTAGGAATCTCATTAATTACTAGAAGTTGTTAGGTTAGAACAGGAAAGAAACCCCCAAAATCTGCATATCGACTGCAAAAACTCATAAAAAGAGAGGCCAAATTGTAGGTCTAAAGCGATAGCTGAAGGATGTATAATGACTATCATTTACAGCAATCTGGAGCAAGATCTGATCTAATGCTCTAAAAATTGCTGTGATTTTATGAATCTATTTTTCTTTTCTAATCGCAAATTATTCATAAATATTTTTTTATTAGAATTATGAATTGGATAGAGAGATATTTGAAAGTGTTCAAACCATTGTACATAAATCTGATGGAATTACCGCAGCCACAAACTTCCTGCAGCACATCCTGTACCATCTGGCTGCCTTTTTGACGCAGCACTCCTTTCACTATAAACCACCTGCAAAACATGTACTAAGATATTAATTCAGTATATCATTTAAAAGATGTCCTCTTAGGAAGATTTAAACCTTGATCTTCATTTTTAATGGTCCAACCACTTGACATCACAATTATTATTCCATATTTTTTCTTCCTTAGGAAGCATCCTGGTATCTAATAGTGTTAAACTTGAAATCGGCTCAAAGGACAAGATATGCCGATTCCGAATTGGTGGATTTCGCAAGACTGAAAAATTCAAGATTATAACTTTCGATCTGATAACCTTTTGTGTACTAAACCTAGTTAAAGGAGGTTTATAGGCAGTGGTGATAGGATGCATAAGGACTTTGAATCTAAGAGATATATATTGTACTCATATTGTATCTTTCACAATCGGTTCAATTGTGATGTATATTTTTATATCATTTTTTTGTTTAGAGACACAATATACTTTCTTTTAATTTATTGTATTAAACCTTTTTTTCAATCTTATTATTCTTTATAATTATTTTGAAATTTTAATAATATTTTTATTTTATTTCAATTCTACATTTCGAAGCATCCGTTATCTTCAAGAAAACCCTATCCCTTTGATTCTCTAACTAAAATGTTCTCTCTGTAACTATCTTGCTTTGCTTTTCCTCTAGCAAAATGTTTGTATCCATGATTTTATTTATAACACAACCCTTTCCTCTTATATTTCTCTATTCTTTTACCCTCTTGCAAAAAATGCTTGCATCCTTTCTATATTACAATAGCGAGCCAAAACAGACTAACCTAAGAGTCTAATCTGTGCCTACAAGACTACTAAACAGCAAGTACCCAAATGCTGTTCCACTTGGTTTACCACCAAGCACTACAACCATAACCTCCCAAATGTTGGCGAGGGTGCTCTAAATCTGATCTATCTGAAATGCGTATAAGAGGAAATACGCTATGGTTTTCACCATTCCCCATCATAACAACGTGCAGAGACCCAATTATTACAAATGGGTTTCCTCTCTGCTATAATGCTATGCAATTATTGATCATAAATCTTATCAATGGTAATATGGCAGTTTATAAGGATCTGTGATGTGAGATAAAATTGTTAATTAGATTTGAAGTACAGACATACCTAAATTGACAGATCATGTCTATGCTTAATAAACACCGTTGTTACTCCTGGGAAGGAAAAAGAAAGAGAAATTGCTAGTAACTGTTTTGGGGTTGTGGGTTTCCTCTATTTTGATATGAAACGTTTGACAAAATCTCTATGCCATATCATATTATATGTTCCATAAAATATATCAGATATGCATATCACTTGTGTAAACTACATACATCTTCTCCAAAGCTAGTTTCATTTGCTAGAATCAGTGAAGATAAGCTTTCCCATATGCAAATTTTCCTTTTATTTATTCGTTGGGTATGTCTTTATAGTTTCATCTGGTTGTAGGTTATATCCACCATGAAACCCACATGAAATTTATGTTGTTTAGCTAATGCAGATGGATGGCACAATAAGAGAGCTGCAAACTGGATCTTCTTCATGTGCAGCTTGCAAGATCAGAAAAAGAAAATGTGAGGAGAAATGTCTGCTTGCCCCCTATTTCCCATCAAGCGATCCTCATAGATTTTCAACAACAATGAAAGTATTCAGAGCAAGCAAGATTGCCAAGCTAATTAAGGTTGACAAGTTGCCATAGATTTTATTTTCTAAAGAACGTCTCTGCACTATAAATTAAAGGAGAAAAAAACAACATTTGCAACATGCATATCTAACATGGTATTTTGTTGCAGGATACTCCGCCAGAGAAGCGATCAGATGCTGTGGAGAGCATGATATATGAAGCAAGTGTTCGGAACCGTGATCCTGTCAATGGCTGTGCAGGTGTCATAAGTGATTTGCAGAAGCATGTTTGGGAGCTGCAATCCCAGTTGGCAGAAGCTAAAGAAGAGCTGGCTGCCTTCCAAAAGGCCTCTCATCACTCTTTCATTGCCGATTCTTCTTCTAAAGTAGAAGTAGAAGTAGGAGGAACCATATCGGATTTGATATGCAGGACACCAAAAGAGATTGATGTTCAAATAGATGACATAATAATGAAGGAAGATGATACATATCAGTCCCTAAACTGGGAGGAACTAATTGGGTTTGATCTTCCAGAGTTCAGTAAATGACATCTGGGAGCTGTGATATTTAGCATTAGTTGGGATGTATTTATTGCTTCATTTATTCTACACTTTGTCAGCTGATAAGTTTTTTACATCTACTTTTGGATTAACATAGCTCTGTAGTGAGGAATCGAAGTTAATGGGTATTCTTGATGTGAACTTGTCTATGGATTTTAATGTTTGTAGTTTGGATTGGAAATATTTGGTTTTCTGATTTCTTTTTTCCATGGATTTCAGATTAATGAAGAAAAAAAGCATGAGTATTGTATAGGCAAAATATTATTAAATCTTATCATTATCATTACTGTAATGAGTATTACATTTTTTTAGTTAATTAGTTATTAATAATTTTAGATTTTCTTTATTGATTAAAAAAATTGTTTAGTTTTTCTTATTGATTAAAAAGTTTGATGGATTTCTAAGAAAAACAAGGTAAACATTTTTTTTAAAGAATGTTTTTTCTTTTTTTTCTTTGTAAAATCATTATTAAATTTTTCTAAAATAAATCAATGTTACATAGGGTGGGGTTTCATGAAGCAAAATAAAAAATGCTATAGAATAAATTAGAATTTTTTCTTCAACAATACCATTTAGCTCAAAAACTTAAGCGGGTGGAAAAAGGGTGGGGCTAGAAATTGCTCCACCAATTTAGATTTCTTTTTACCACTTGTCAATCATATGAAACTTTAAAATTCTTGCCAATTAATTTTTTATTATTTTATATTTATGTATTCAACTTGAGCTTAAGTTTTTAAGCTTAAACTATGTTACAAAATTCATGAGACCACCCACTTTAAAATAACCCTAAAAAATCTCATCAAGTTTAATCTAGAAGTGTTTACTCTATCATTCATGGTTGGTTCATTAATATTTAACAATTATTGATTTGAATGGAGAGATTTAATTGCACTTGTGTCTACTGTTGATGGTGTTTTTATGCACTTCACAACACAGGTAATGCGTAGGTGCATTACCTCTCTTGAAAGACAATCTTCCACAATCAAATTGCAGAACACTATCCCAAGGTCTCTCGGGTGTCAGGTCATGACGAGGCTTGGAATATATCAGTTGTTTATGTGATTTGCTGGAATCACAAGGTGGCCTTACATAGTCGAAGCTGTATGAGAATTGAGTCAATGAATGGAATTCTACGGATTTGGAATTACTATGCTTTGTTGTAGGCTCAGGCAACAGTCTTAGACTCCATTATTTCGTTGGATTTGGCTTTACAATGTGCAATAAACCTTAGCACAGGTTGTTTCTAAAAAAAAGGGAAAAAAAAAAAGGGCGAGGAAGGAAGATGTTTCCTGGACCTGCAACTACCGATGAACAGTGATCATGGAGGTTCCTGCTGTGGACAGTTTCCTTAAACATAATTTCACTTAACCAGAATTCTCACAATATCATGAAATCCGTGCTATCTTCTAAGGACTGCAGATATTCATCATTCATTCGCTATGGGAAGGTGAATAAAGATGAGATTTGATGAGCAATAATAAAATCAAAGTCCAGACTAACTTTACATAGTCATCTACCTTCAGCAAATGACCAAAAGTATGGACAAGAAAAGCATACACACAGCAACAATCTTCAAAACTAGAGATAACATACTAAATCTACCAAGTCTAATCTAAAGGCATTAAAACAACAAAGAAACTTAAAGCAAAGCTATAACTAAAAGGGAGAGGAATCATGAAACATATTGAGAAACCCAACAATACACCAGAAAATGACTGTATTTGCTATTATAATTTTTGCAACATGCCTTTACAACAACTCAACTCTCTTAAAATGAGAGGAGGAGAGCCCTATTTATAGTTTTCAAAAGACAAAATGAGTGGCCTAGATTCGATTCTATTGTGTGGCCAAGATTCACTCTACATTGGGGTTTCACCTACCCCCAAATATTTTACATTTATAAATGATTTCTTGTTTCTTCCCTATTTCGTCATCTAGTGACAGCACTGTAGCAAATTTGTCTTTTAGCCATTTGCCCTTTTACTGTAGCTATTCTTCAAGGAACTCATCGTCGATGATGGGATTGCCCTCTCGCTTCTTCAACGTGGCATACTCCATGAAACTCAGGATCAGGGACTGAAACTTATCCACCTCAATGATGTCAGCCTTCAAAATTTGATAAGACCATTCTTGGGAATTGCTGACCAGCTTCTTCTAGTCATCCTCATACTTGGCAGCATTGTCCTTAAAGATTTCCGACTGCACAAAATCTTGGGTAGTGAAGCACATGAATTCAGTAGTGATCTCAACAGACATCCCATCCTCTATAATCTTCAAGAAGTAGGGCTTTATATTCTCTGGATTGATCTCAACCGCAGGCAACTCGTACCCGGTCATTAACTTGAGGTACTGAGAGCACTCTTCTCTTGAATCTCTTATCCATTCAATGTCTAGCGCCATTCGCTCCAAAACCTACTCAAGTCTTCTCTTCCTGTGATTGAAATCTTGTTTCCATGTGTCCACTAGCTAGTGATCATCATCCTTGAAGGCAAGGTCCTTTTCCCAGACATCGCTTAGCAACACAAGTATGGCCTTAATCTTTGGGTAGGCCGACTCGTACTTCCTTGGGAACCTTTCACAGATCTGCCTTGTGTCCTCGAGAGTTTTCTGAACTTCTAGGAACCTATTTGTTGTCCGGAGAACCAAGTTGATGCCCATGTTTCCCATGTCCAAGACCTGTCAGAACCAACTTTTTGTAGTCTTGTCCAAGTTTCATCTCTTTTCAAGCTTGTTAATTTGCTCGTGGGACAACAAATGAGGCGAGGCCAATGATGTCATAGGTTGCTCATCCAGAGATGACCATTGCTGAATATAAGCTGCCAGATCAACCACTTGCTCCTTTAGCTCTTCTTTGGAGACCTTATCCTGTTGGATAAGGTGTACTACTATGGTGATCGACTCTTGGATATGCCTAACCTTTTGTTCCCTTGTGGCCACTCCCAAGTCGATGGTGGAGATGTAAGTTATACCTTGTTCCCCAACCATCGGCGTTGCTATTTGCATTGCCCTTGATCCCGAGGCATCCATGGTTACCTTTGATCTGACCTTTGGTCTCTTCTCTTTTCTTGTGCTTACTCGTGCTCTAGCCATGATGGCTTCCAGCCTTGCCTTGGGATCCTTCAAGGTGGGAATCTTTTGTTTGAGTTGTCTTTGCAGCCAATCGGGTGTTTGAGGTTCTTCCCTTGGTGGTTCACTTTGAGTCTCGTTGTCCTCCTTCTCGAGTTCGACGGTTCCGACAACAAGAGCTCTCTCTTTGATTTTTGCACTTTCCTTTTCTTCATCAGAGTCTTGTCTGATCGTTTCATGTTCAGCGGCGGACTCAGTGTGCAACTGCCCTTTAGGTGAATCTTTCTTTTCAACCTCCTCCTCGCTTTTGTTTGGAGTATTTTGATGTTCCTTGAGGTTCTCCCCTCATTTTTCCTCGTGGAGGAACGTTTCCTTGTCATGCTCTGGGGTCTGGCCATGTGTCTCGGTTGGAGACCTATTACCTTCCATCTTTAGAGCAGCAATCTCCTCTTCCAGTGCAAGCCGATCCTCAACCTCCCTGTCCTCAATTTACCTGAGCTGCTTGCCCCACTCAGCATTGAGCTCGAGATCATTTGAATCTCAGATCAACTCAACATCAAGGTCCTTAGTGCCCTCGCTAGAAGACTCAGAGGCCACTTCATCAATCTCTCGACACTCAAACAAGGGGTGTTTGTGATATTCAAAATCTTCGTACTCTGGCACCTTCTCAGCCTCTAGCTGCTGTCATTCATGCTCATTTGATATCTGCATGGTTGCCTTCATCTTTGGTGATTCAGTAGAGGGGGATGTTGTTGGAGTGGAGGCCATAGCCTAAGCTATCACGGCCTGGACTATCGGATTGGTGAGCATCCCTGAAAGCTCAGATGGCACATTCTACATATACTTTACAAACGACTCCGGAAGGCTAAGGGCAGGCATTGTAGTAGCAGAAACGGCGGGAAGGGAAGGAGACATGGAGGAAGAGGTCATTGATGAGGTAGCGGCGGATGATGAATCTATGGGAATAACTCGCAACACTGGAGGAGTAGGAGAAAGGTGGACAGAGATATCCACCACAGGGGAGGAGGAAGCAGAGACTGCAAGAGAAGCATGAGGGGTAGGGGAAGCAGCAGTAGTAGTAGCAATGGGGGGAAGCGACCTTGGCGAGCTAGATCCTGATCCTCCGATCCCCAGGGATAGACCCTTGGTTAATATGGTCGTCTCCGTGCTGCTAGTTATTTACCTCCTCTTCTTGGAAGGTTCAGGCTCAAAATCCTTATAGGCATAGACCTTCAGCTTGGGCAGCTGTTCGCTAGCCTCCTTTCTTTTCTTGGTCTTCCCCGATGGTGGGGTCTTAGATGTCTCCCTAGTTGCAGCGGCGGCTGCTCCACCTTTGGAGCCACTTGGTTCACTTACATGCTCACTTGTAAGTTTGGTGAATGTTAGGATGGCCCCTTGTTTCAATTGAGCCACTTTCTTGTCGATCCATGCCCTCGTTCAAATTTCAATGGGCCTAGTGAGCACACCAATGTCATTAAGCTCCGGTGCATTCCAGTCAATTGTAGGCAGCGACAAGTTGGAGACTGCATCGTATCCTGGGTCCACAACTGTGTCTTCATCCTCTTTCAGCTGATCAGGGACTGGACACAATTTCACCCTTCGCACATAGATGATGATCATGTGCATGTAATGCTGCAACCGCACCTCAAGATCATCCTTGTAATTGGCCCAAAAGTCCTTGATGTTGTGGAGGTGGGCGTATTCACGCCCCAGTGCCTTTCTGACATGACCATAAGGGTCCATTCGTGGGCGTGTTGTATATTGCTCGAAGTTATATTCTGCTAGCTCCTTTTCTGAATATCCCACGCACTGGGAGGTGTGGATCTTATACATCCCCTGACCGAGGTTCATGGGATAGGCAGGGCCTACCAGATGTTTTTCGCTCAAGACACTGTGAATGTGTCGCAGCTGCTAAGTCAGCTCCAAGAGAATAATCTGGTCATTTGGGTACCGAGGCAGCTTGTTCTGTCTCTCGGTTAATCCCTAAGCACGTATATAGCTGAACCTTGGGAACTGAATGTACTAAAAGGCGTACTGCTTGAGGAGGACCCTAACACTATGGGACGTCCTCCTATGAAATCCCCTCCTATGGATCAGATGACGTGGGCAATGAATGCGTCGTTCACCCTACAGAAGTCTCTCTTGAAATTCTGGAATTGTAACTAGGGGCACTTGTCATAAGGCTTGAGCTCTAACCCCAATGGATCACTGGGCATCATTTTCAACCTCTGATAATGTCACCGATCGGTGAAAGAATATACCAAGTATGAGGTCATGAAGAATTTGTTGGTTTTCTTCACGGTGGTAAAATGCTCGTGGAAGCAGTCGCTGATTATCTCACCCCAATAGAAGGCGGTGCCTTTACCTCAGAGGATCTCTTCTATGAAATAGAACATCCATTCTTGGAAGAAAATAGTGTTTGGAAGGCCTATGACTCAGCTAAGTAGAGTCACAAGGTCATGGTAGTCCTCGAAGAAGTTGTTGCAAAAGAGCTCCTGAGGAAGCTTTCCAGCACTACCTCATTTGTCTTTTAACCAGTACTGGTTAATGAGTCTTTTACACCCCAATGGGTCCTATTCCCACACCTCTTTATAGTCTTCCATGGTGGGGACCTCCATGCTTTCAAAGGCAAGAATGTGGAAGGTTGGTGTTATACCCAACGAGGACATATCTGCAAGGATATTTCCGTCATGATCCACTATGGTTCTAGTATCAGATTGGTATGCCTCCATGCACACCATTACTAGCTCCGGGGCTACTAAGGTCGGTGGGAAACCTGCAGCTTTAGCAAGCCCACTGCTCTTTATTAATCTTGCGTTTGTTGTTTTTGGGTTCATTCTAACCCTCTATGTAAATTCATCAATATCGACCTATCCGATGTTAGTATCTGAGACATCCCTCCAAAGGGTGGTGATCCTGGATTGAATAGGGACCCCCTGGAATTTATATTTCATCAAGTCCTTATCTTCCTTGCCCCTTGGTGGCTTGGTTGTTCCTTTTCCTTTCTTGGAAGCACCAAAAAACTCTGCACTGGATTCCATAAATCCTGCACGAAAGATGAGAATTAGCAATGATGAACTTGACAAAATGGCCACCGAAAAATCCCTGCATGTCAAGATTAGTCCGACAATCATAATTCATACTTTATAACCATGGAAACTAGATACTTCATTAATAGAGAGCAGTGCAAACGATCCGGAGTTCCTGGGCCGAAATTCCCTTGGCAGAATGCCGTTTAAAAGGGAAAAATGAGAATGAAATTCTCATAGGCATTTCCCGAGGTTGGATTTGAAGATTTGAGGTTGGAGGCAGAGGAAAACCTAATTTAAGTAAGTGGGTCGAAATGCATTTTGGATTTGGAGGTCATTTGATACCTCATTTGGAAGTTTGGGCATCATCTGCAGGGAAGCCATCTGAAACAGCGCAGAGGAAGCGAAATTTCGAGTGTCGGAATCCGAGTCTCGGATTGCCGTCACCGGGAAGCAGCTAAGGGTTAGCTATTAAGAATGGTGGAAAGAAAGCGAAAATCCGGGGGAGGAAATTTGAGAGGCAATTTCTGGAAGTGGTCAGAGGTTTGGGACAAACGGACGGTGCACGGAGGACTGGGGCCCGGAGGTCAGGAACCTATCCCGAACTCCATGTTAGAACGACACAGGTAGAACGAAATCCGAAGAGGGGATTTTCGGTGATTAGAATCCAGAAGAATTTTCAGAGGGAGCACCAGATTCCTGGTTTTGGCAAATAGCAGACCGGGGTTCGAAAGCCGGGAGGACGCCCAGACGAGGCTGTTTGAAACAGCGATGACACAACAGAATCCCGTGAAGGGAATTCCAGAGATCAAAGTCCAAAGAGGGAAATTTTCTGAAGGTTTCGACGGGGAGAGGAAAGACTTTGTAGCCAGGAAGCGATGTCCGGAAAGCTGCTCAGGGAAGGCCGTCGAAACGGCGAAGATGGGATGGAATTCTGGGAAGGGAATCCCGAGAACCAAATCCCAAGGGAAGATTTGAAGATGTGAAGATTGTGATTCTTTCGAGTTTAGATGGACCTCGAGGGTCCGGGATCTGGAGGTCGAGAAGATGCTCGGGAGGGGCCGTTTGAAATGGCGAAGGCGCAATGGAATTTCAGGAAGGGAATTCCAAAGGTCAGAGTTTGAGGTGGAAAAAGCCACCGGCAAAATTTGAAGAAAAGAGGTGCGGATGGCCACAGGAAGACCCGGGCCTAGAAGGTGCCAGCACTATTTCGAAGAATAGTTGTGGTGCGGTGAGGTTCTGGATTGAATTTCAGGTGACTTAAAGATTGATTTTCGCATTTTTAAAACATGGGTTTTGACCGAAAGGCACAAATTTACTTGATTTTAAACCCATTTTATAATTTGCATACACAAAAATGCAAAATTTCACAAAGCAAAGAGGGAGGGCGCACAGACGGGGAACCTACCTCGAAATCCCAAAGAATGATCAGTCGGTCGCGCGAAAGACGGTGGAAAACGGAGCTCGGAATGCTGGGCGGAAAACACCTGGTCGCCAAAAATTCTCTAAACTCTTCTATCACTCACGCAATTGATAATGATGGTAAAAAAATTTGTTTTTATAGCAAAAACCGTCATTAATGCATCATTAGACTCCTCATACAGTGGTAGGTTTGGTTGGTGAATTAAAAAATGCAGGGGCGGCGGGAGGTCCGAGATCCGGGGTCCAGAAAGCCGCCCCTCCACAATCGTCGAAACAGCGAAGACCAAAGGGAAGCCCGACCAGGGAAACCCGGCAAGGGAAACCTGACAGAGGAAAATCAGAAAGGGAAACCCAGCAGCCGCCACAGCTGCCAGAACAACATCTTGACAAGGAAAACCCAAGTTAACCCAAGACTTGGCAATTTTTGAAAAGGGGAACTTCAGTCAAGCTTGAAATATGGCATTGGAAAATGCACCAACCCTTTGGGACACAAAAAATGGGGTATGCAAAACAAGGCAGAGAAAAAGGGATCGAAAAAAGAAAAGAGGGAAAGAGGGTCTCCATTCCGAATGGGGCGTGTGTGCAAAAGGCACAACATCTACTATGAAACAAACCTCATAATTCAATATAATATATTTTATTTTTTAATATTTATATATTGAAATATATATATATATATAACCAATAATAAATAATCATTTTAATATATAATAAGAGAAGAAATATTTTCCACATGTAATATCTAATTTTTAATTATTTTTTATTTAATATGCAATAATTTGCAATTTAACATTTATTAAATATATTATTTATTTAAAGTTATTGATTAAAATTAGGTTTATAGTTATGGATAGTGTTACCATCATAGTTAGGGTTAAAGATAGGTCTAGGATTAGGATAATGGATTAGAAATTATTGTTAGGGTTAGAGTTAGGTTTAGGGATAGAATTAGAGTCAAGGGAAAGCTAAAATTTAATAGTCCAAAATATGACTAATTATTAGTTTTTTAATAGTTAAGTGAGGGAAGTATATTTTTTATATTAATTTAAAAGATTAAAAAAAACATTTCAAGGGCTTGATAGACTTAACAAAGATAATTAATCTATCAACAAGAAAAAAATACTTTTATTTAGCCTGGGTACAACCAATCCTAGTATACGAGGACTTATTTTTCTTTGCATGAGAATAGAGTGACATTTTACATTGCTCAATGCTTAAACTTGAGAAATCTTTCTTCTATTTAACCTTGGTCTGAATATTAAAACTTCAACAAGAAAAATCGTTAGATAGAAAACTGATTGCCACTAATCTACAATATCTTTACAAGAAGATAGTTCCCAAAAACTTTCATTGGGGCTAGCATTAGCAAAAAATCCTTAGGCCTAGCCACAAAGGGAGAACAATTTGTACCAATCAAAGAAGTAGGGTGAATCAAGTTATGTATAGTCATAAAAGGGGGACAATCTACACTAATTGAAGTAGGAGGGAAATTTTAATGACTCCATGTAAGAGGTGAGATCCAAGAATGATGAGGAGTTGCAGAGGACTAAAGTTGAAACTTGAATAAAAATGAGTAGAAAATTGAACACTTTTATTTTCCCCTTTCCACTCAGAAGCCTACTTTGGAGTACATCCACTAAGAAGCCTACTTTGGATTACATGCCCCTTTTAGAAGAAATTGAAACTTTGAACTAACTAATCACTAAATACCAACCTTGACATTTGATATACATCTAAAAGAAATACCTTCATAATCAATCTGCTTAAAAATTTTGTTCCTTGAAATGTCCAACCTTGAAACTTGATCAACATCTAAAAGGAATACCTTCATAATCAAGTTGTTATTTTAAAATATTGTTCCCTACCTTAAACTCTCACTCGACAAGTGAGAATCTAGAGAGATCTGGAGCTCCACCAAAAATTGAGCAAAGGTGGATTGAGAATAGAGTTAGGTAAAATCTAGGATAGCAATGGTTTTCCAAAGAGAGTTCTAAAACTAAAAATATTAGAAGATCCCTTAAATTGAAATGAATGGTAGGGTAAATAAACTAAAATTGGAGTAACCAAAAAAAATTTGTGAGAGGGTTTAACTTGAAGTTCCATTGCACCATACAAAAGGAAGTTTTGTTCCAAATCTATTGAATCTCTTATAGAAATCTATGTTTTAAATATAAGCAATTGTAGATTACTGGAAATTAACTCTTTAAGCAAGGGTGGAAGTTTAGAGTTGTGTTGCATCTGGTCCAAACAAATATATTCAAGTAAATAGTTTCATTTCAAGTAGTTTTGAGTAAAATTGTTTTACTCAAAATTATGTGCCCCTTTCGTGACACAAACAATTTCAATTGAAACTCTCAAAAACATTAACTTGATATACATTCAAAATTGAAATTGAAATGGATATCAATTTGTATAGAAGGCTTTGAGCAAAATATATTTAAGAAAAAGGGATTTGACAAAAACTCTTTCGCCCAAAATTGTTGAGCTAGCAACCCATGTGGCAAGCTAACCCCTCTTTCGAGAAAAAAATAACAAAATTAAAAATTCAAGTCCATATTTCTCCAACAAGGAAAATTTTCATAAAAATCTAAAAATACCAATTGACACAATTCAATACAAGTAAAATATGATTTTTTACCTCTCTTGAAATGAAAAAAAATTTAAATTTTATATTATCTCCATTGTTCAAGAAGTTAGGTCACAACTATGTTGGATCACTCATAATTTAATTATGGTCTATTTATTTCAAGGGGCATTTGATGATTCACAAGCATTTAAATAAGTTTCTTCTCTACATATTCTTCTCATTTTTTAATGTGATTTTTAAAAAAAAAAATTAATTTTGAAGTTCTATTCTAATCTAATCTAAGAGATTGTAAAAAATCAAAAGAGATTGAGTTAACAAGAATTTTAAAAATGAATTTTGATTTAAATATTTCATCCTTTACAAGAAAAATAGGAGAAATTAATCTTATATTCACTATATTATGATCAACAATTGTTGAATCAACAAGAAAGCAAGTGTGAAATACAAAGGATTTTAGAGAGATAAAAGTGCATTCATTAAACTACTATATTCCACACAAAAACTTAATGGACTCTAGCAACTCAGTAAAATAGATTTTCAATTAAATTATTTTCAGTTTCCACAAAATTTTAAACCAAAAAGAATTGACTACTGCACTCTATAATTTTGGAGAAAAGCAAGACTTAAAAAATATAGGATCTTTATTAATTTTAGCAATACTTTATACATCAAAATTGAGACTTCTTCAAATTTTCTTCTCTAACTATTACTAAAATAAATGCTCCTAACTATTGTTGTCTCACAAAATATATATAAAAATAAACAACCCTTATAAATTATATGATGCATCCTTTTATAGAAAAAAGAAGAGCTAAAAATATCCAATATTATGCGGATGTTACTATATTTAAAATTACCTCAAAATTAATTCTCTAACTCCACTTTTTAGAAGTTGATTCATGTGTCACATTGCATAAGTTCATGCATTATTCTAAAGTATCACTCGATCATGCCTAAAACATAAGACCTAGTTTATAAATTGAGTGGGACCCATTTTACATCAAGTTGTATTGAATTAAAAATGAAATAATAAATTAAATGTTCAAATGTTTCAACATGCTAAAAATAGAAAGTTTGATTTGGTAAAAAATAATTTGAATTTCAAATATATTCTTTAGAATTTTTTTTCTACTAGTAGTCCTTATATGATTTCAATAAATTTTCCAAAATGACTCCATCTAGCCCATCAAGCCGATCCAACCTGAACTTAAAGTGTTCATACATTTTCTCTAAACAATCCAGCTAGTTCTTCATGTCAACTAGATTTTTTCTAGAAGAGTTAAAATTTGACTTAAATTACATAAGATGATCGAGTGAGTCTTCATTTGAGGTTTGTCTTATTTCATTAACCTTATCATTCAAAAAATTCTTGATCTCCTTAGGTGTCTTTAATTCATGCTTTTCCATATTTTCTAGTTCAAGACTAATTATTATACTTGTAATGTCTTCAAAACTGTACTTATCCTTATTCAATATTTTTTGGTCTTCCATAATTGTACATATATATAAAGCTAGGACATTCCTTCTAAAAGATATCACATTTATTGTTTTCTCAAGAAAATCAGTCATTAGGCTACAAATTTATATTAGATAGTAATTTCTAAGGGGATATATTATTTACATCTCTTATTTAATAAATATTATTTCATACAATTCATCTTCATTATTCACAACCTCATGAAATTGACCCATTAATTACCTATTGGAAACAAGTGCCTCAACTTTTGGCTTGGAACCTTTGTTTAAGACTTGGCAGATTTCCTTCATCTTTGGCCTTTACCACTGAAAGCATCTCTTGGAGGAGTGGTTGTGCAGTTTACTGCTTTACCGCGAGCCTCTTTCGTTTGGTCCATGGTTGGGCAGTGTTACAGCTATCCCATGGAGTCACTCTCCTTTGTTGGTGGTAGCACGGTGGACTAGGCGGTCAGCCAGAACGTTTACCTCGGTACTGCAAGAGTTGCCTGGAGAAGGCACAACGGTGTAGTAGACCATGCCAGTCAGCGAGAATGCTTACCGCCATACCAAAATGGCCTTTTGGCCATGTCGCGATGGCATGGTAAGCCATGATGGTCGGCACAGATAGTTACCTCCATACCACAGAGGGTTGTGCAAGGCTTGATGGTAGCATGGTGAGAGTAGTGGTTGAATGCCCATCACCATACCGTGATGGTCTCATCGCTCGGTCGCGGTGGTGCAGTGTGTATACCGCCAAACCGCGAAGGCCTTGTCTGGGCTGAGCGGTAGTGCGATACACCACAATACCACGAGAGTTGGTCAACAAGCTTGCAGTGGCACAATGGAAGGAGCTCGGTGCTCGGATGGCAGGTATGACTCACAATCAAAGTGATGGACGAGTAACATTATGACACGTGGCACGATAAGACTCATTGATTTTACATCATTGTTGTAAATCAACAATTGATTGGTTGTTTGCTTGAAGTGGTGAATGTATTAACTGTTAGACCCAATTCAATGGGTGATAGGATCTGATTATGGAAAATAGAACTAAATGCAAGGCGACCCGATGCATGTTTGCAGGGAAACTTGGATAGGAGATCGGTTTCATTTGTCAGAAGGAAGGTGTAATTAAATACACCTTGTTGGTTGGTTGATTAAAATGATGCATGTAAGACTTGCATTAGTCGAATGTATTGGTAATAGTCACTAAGGGGTGATGATAATTCTGATTTCCATGTATGTTGTAATAGCATTGTAACAGAGGGAAGTTTGAGAGAGGTCTGTTAACTTTGTATGCAAACTTTTTACTGTAATACAAAGTGATTGCTCTTGGTGTGGTGGGTTTTTTTTGGAAAGGGTTTTCCCATGTAAATCTAGTGTGTTCTTTGTTTGTATGTTTTATTTCTGTTATTCTTGTTATCCTGTATGTGTGCATCTTAAGTGTATGAAAGTTTTAAATGATGGTTTTTGCACTTCTCCTCTGAGGTATTGGTGTTAGGAAAGTGTATTTCACACCTCTTCTTTTCCTTTCAAGTGGTATCAAAGCCTGGTCAGTTGTGTTATACTTGTTAGTAGGGTTGGTCTTTTGTGCTAATACTGTTCCAATGGGAGTCTCACAAAGTTAGAACCAAGTTATTTTTGAGATGGTGAATACATCAAGTAGAGTAGAAATTGAAAAATTCAATGGTGAAAACTTTGAGTTGTGGAACTCAAAATGGAAGAATTGCTTATGGATAGAGACCTCTGGGTTGATGTGTCTGGAACTATGCCACAAGGTATGAAGCAAGAAGAATGGAACCTCATAGATAGAAAAGTGAGAGGTCTAATAAGACTTTGTCTGGTCGATTATGTACTCCTGAATGTCCATGAGGAGAAGATTGTAGCTTCGTTATGGAAGAAGCTTGGTTATATTTATTAGGGAAAGTCTCTGGTAAATAAGTTATTCCTGAGGAAGAAGTTGCACTCCTTGAAGATGGAATAAGGTGCATCTATTGCAAACCATCTGAACTCATTTAATATGAGTTTTTCTCAGTTGTTGTCTGTGGGTGTGAAGATAGAGGAGGAGGATCACTTCATGCTTTTGTTATGTTCATTACTTGATACTTGGGATCATCCGGTAATGGCTATTGGAATTACAACAACTAATTTCAAGATGGAAGACGTGGTTGCTTCGCTAGTATCAGAAGAAATGCGGAGGAAGTCTTCATAGTTGGCCAAAGAGGCCCTTGTTGTTCAGGGTAGATAAAAGGAGAAAGGCAAGAAGAAGGATAAGAATTCAAAATCCAAATTTGAAGGGAGATCTAAGTCTCCTAGTAAAAATTCCAAGGTAAAATGTTGGAATTGTGGGTAGCCTGGCCATATCCGAAAGGATAGTAAGGAGAAGAAGAAAAAGAAGAATAACTCTTCAGACAATGAATCTTCTCGAAAAGAAGCAAATGCCTTCATTGCATCCTTGGAGGCTTAGGCATTAGATGATGTCTAGATGATTGACTCAGGTGCATCTTTCCACATGACGTCTCATGGAGAGTGGTTCACTAAGTACAAAAAGTATGATGGTGGAAAGGTGTACTTGGCAAGTGATTCAACACTGGAGATTGTTGGCCGTGGAAGAGTCAAAATAAAATTCCCTAACGAAAGAACAAAAGGGATTGGTGATGTACTACACATAGCAGGTTTTCCTTGTAACTTACTTTTTTTCAATAAGCTAAAGGATGTTGTTGTGGAAGTTTCTTTCATGAGTAAAGGATGTAAGATGGCTAGAGGCACAATGGTGTTGGCTAAGGGTATACAAACTGACACTCTATACAAGTTGGATGCATGTCATGTTCAATGTAATAACGTCTCTGTAAAGTCAAGAAAAGTTGCTCATGTAGAAAAGGAGGATGAAGCTTCTTTGGGTGCAAATGCATTGGAGGTAAAACTCCCTACAAAGAAGACCATGTTGTGGCATCATAGACTCGGTCACATAGGTGAGAAAGGTTTGAAAACCTTGAAAAATAAAAATCTTGTTGAAGGGCTTGTTGATTGTAACCTTGAGTTTGACTTTTGTGAACATTGCATTTATGGAAAGCATCACCGTGTTTCTTTTTGTTCGAGTCCTCATAAATCTTCTAGTGTACTAGATTATGTTCATTCTGATGTTTTTGGTCCAGTTAATGTTCCTTTATTATCAAAGTCTAGATATTATGTTTATTTTATTGATGATTATTCGAGAAGGGCATTTATATCCTTTCTTAAGAGTAAATCAAAAGTGTTCAGTCGATTTAAAGAATTTAAAACTTTGGTAGAAAATTTGACTAGAAAGAAAATGAAATGCTTAAGGACGGATAATGGTGGTGAGTTATGTTCTGCAGAATTCGAAAGGTACTGTAAAGACCATGGGATTAAAAGGCATAAAACTACACCTTATACTCCACAACAGAATGGAGTTGCTAAAAGGTTGAACAAAACATTAATGGAGAGAGCAAGAAGTATGTTGAGTAGTGTTAGTCTAGAGCAGAAGTTCTAGGCTGAGGCTTTGGCTACAACATGTTACCTAGTAAATCATTCACCATGTTATGCTCTTGTAGACAAAAAACCTTTGGAAGCTTGGTCTGGTAAGAGGCCCTCTCTGAGACATATTTATGCCTTTAGTTGTGAGGCATATGCATATGTGTCGAATGAGAAAAGATCTAAATTGGAGAACAAGGTTGTTAAATGTATCTTCATTGGCTATGTTGTCGGTGTGAAGGGATACAAGCTTTGGAATCCTGACACTGAGAAGGTTTTGTATAACAGAAGTGTAATATTTCGTGAGCTAAAACCTTTAACAATTGATCCATAGTTAGAGACAGATCAAAGAGGAAAGAAGAATGATGTAGTTGACATTCCTCAAACTCCAAAACAAGAGGAACTACATGGTGTACCTAAAATCAAGGAGAGCTCTAGTAGCTCTGAGAGTTCTAAAGATGAAGAACAACAACCTCAGCCAGTAAGAAGGTCTACACATGAAAGATGACAAGCTGATAGGTATGGTTTCTCTATGTTGGATTTGAACTGTGTCTATGCTATAATTACTAGCACTGATGAGCCTAAGACTGTGAAAGAGGCAATTAATATGTCTGATTCAAATTCCTGGTTGGAAGCCATGATGAAGAAATAGAATCATTGAAAAAGAATAAACCTAGGATTTGGTACCTTTGCTTGAAGGGCGAAAGCTTGTTGGCTATAAATGGGTATTCAAGAAGAAAACTAGTCTAGATAGCAGTGCTGAAAATTCTAAGGCAAGGTTAGTTGTAAAGGGATTTTCCCAAATAGAGGGAATTGATTATGGAGAAATATTTTCCCCTGTAGAAAATTTGACATCTATCAGATTTATTTTGTCATTGGCAGCCATGTATGACTTAGAGATCGAGCAGATGGATGTGAAGACAAAATTTCTCCATGGAGAGCTGGAAGAAAAAATTTACATGTCCCAGCCTGAGCACTTCGTTGAAAAAGGTAAAGAAAGCCTAGTCTGCAAATTAAAGAAATCTTTGTATGGTTTGAAGAAATCACCTAGGATGTGGTACCAAATTTTGACACCTTTGTGTTGTCAATGGAATTTGTGAGATCAAAATCTGATCATTGTGTATATTATAAATCTGAAAATGATCATGTGCTTATTATTACCCTATATGTGGATGATATGTTATTCATAGGAAATAGTAAGACTATTATTTTTGATCTTAAGTCTCAGTTGTCTACAATGTTCGAAATGAAAGACCTAGGTGCAACAAGGTATATTATGGGGATGGAGATAACTAGGGACATAATGAGTAGAATGCTTTAGGTTAGCTAGAGTAAGTATGTTAACACTATTCCTGAGAGATTCGGTATGAGTGATTGCAAGCGGCTAGTTGTTCCAGTTTTGCAGGGAACGAAGCTATTTGTTGAAGACTATCCAAAATCTACTACTAAGATGGAGGACATGACTAGGGTTCCCTATACAAGTGTTATTGGAAGTTTAATGTATGCAATGGTCTGTATAAGGCCAAACATTGCCCAAGTAGTGGGAGTACTTAGTCAATTTATGGAAAATCCAGGAAAGACACATTGGGATGTTGTGAAAAGAGTGTTTAGATATTTAAAGGGAACTTTAGAATATGCTCTGTGTTACCATGGAAATTTGGTTGGCTCATAGAGGAGTCTCAACATTCGTGGATATGTGGATTCTGATTGGGAAAGGGACATTGATAGCAGAAGATCCACCAGTGGATATACTTTCATGTTGAATAATGGTGCAATTAGTTGGATGAGAAAGCAACAAGTTGTAGTCGCTTTGTCTAGTACGGAGGCAGAATACATGGCAGCAACACACACCTGCAAATAAGTTGTTTGGATTAGTCATTTGTGTACTGATATTGGTTTTGATGCAGGGAAGATTACTATTTGTTGTGACAGTCAGAGTGTCATTTAGTTGGCGAAAAATCCAACTTGCCATGCCAAGATGAAGCATATCGATGTACAGTATCACTTCGTGAGAGATATGGTGGAGAATGGAAAGGTCTCTTTAGAGAAGGTGGATACTTTAAAGAATGTTGTGGATGCAATGACAAATCCTACGAGCATGGAAAAGTTCATATGGCATGCTAGTTCGATGGGCCTTGGGGCCTATGACCATTTGTAAATTCGAAGTCTAGAGGAAGCCAGCAAGTCTTCGTGAAGTGGGAGCTTGTTGGAAACAGGTGCCTCAACTTCTAGCTTGGAACCTCTTTTTAAGACTTGGTGGATTTCTTTCATCTCTGGCCTTTACCACTCTACTATTGGGAGCATCTCTTGGAGCACAGTTGCATGGTTTACTGCTTTACCACGAGCCTATTTTGCTTGGTTTGTGGTTGGGCGGTATTACTTCCATACCGCAGAGTCACTCTCCTTTGCTCGCTGTAGCACAGTGGACTAGGTGGTCAGTCGAAACGTTTACCTCGGTACTGTGGGAGTTGCTCGGAGAAGGCATGGAAAACCGTAGCAGTCAACAAGAACGGTTATAGCCATACCATGATGACCTTTTGGTCATGTCACAATGGCATGCTAAGCCATGATGGTCAACACAGACAGTTACCTCCATACCATAGAGGGTTATGCAAGGCTCGACGCTAGCGTGGTGATAGTGGCAGAATGGTGGTTGAATGCCCACTGCCATACCATGGTGGTATCATCGCCCGGTCATTGTGGTGTGGTGTGTATACCACCAGACCATGAAGGCCTTGTCTAGGTTGAGTGATAGCATGGTACACCGCATTACCGTGAGAGTTGGTCGATAGGCTTGTGGTGGCACGGTGGAAGG
Source organism: Sequoiadendron giganteum (assembly GCA_007115665.2). Classification (NCBI taxonomy): domain Eukaryota; kingdom Viridiplantae; phylum Streptophyta; class Pinopsida; order Cupressales; family Cupressaceae; genus Sequoiadendron; species Sequoiadendron giganteum. Next base: position 325,158,907 of record CM021102.1, read on the forward strand.
AGCTTCGTGCTTGGATGGCAGGTATGACTCATAGTCAAAGCGATGGATGAGTAATGTTATGACACATGGTGCGATAAGACTCGTTGATTTTACATCGTTGTTGTAAATCAACAATTGATTGGTTGTTTGCTTGAAGTCCTAAATGCATTAACTGTTAGACCTAATTCAGTGGGTGACTAGGTCTGATTATGGATAATAGAATTAAATGTAGGGCGACCCAATGCGTGTTTGCAGGGTGACTTGGACAAGAGGATATCGGTTCTGTTTGTCAGAAGGAAGGTGTAATTAAATACACCTAATTGGTTGGCTGATTAAAATGATGCATGTAATACTTGCAACAATCAAATGTATTGGTAATAGTCACTAAGGGGTGACGGTGAGTCTGATTTCCATGTATGTTGTAATAGAATTGTAACAGAGGGAAGTCTAAGTGAGTTATGTTAACTTTGTATGTAAAAATTTTACTATAATACAAAGTGATTGCTCTTGGTGTGGTGGGTTTTTTCCTGGAAGGATTTTCCCACGTAAATCTAGTGTGTTCTTTGTTTGTATGTTTTATTTCTGTTATTCTTGTTATCCTGTATGTGTGCATCTTAAGTATATGAAAGTTTTAAATGATGGTTTTTTCACTTATCCTCTGAGGTATTGGTGTTAGGAAAGCATATTTTGCACCTCTACTTTTCCTTTCGTTACCTATACCAATTGGTGGATATAATTATAAAGTCTTCATCCATAATCAAGTTTTGTATTCATTTGAACCAAAACATTATCTATCCATCTATCTATATATTGAGCTTTATGTTTTATTCCTTGTAAATTATTTCATCTACTCTAATTATTCCTTGAGCTCCTTTCTATTTTTTTGGTCCCTTTTGACTCATAGCTTCAGATTCCCCACTAATGTGTCCAACAATACTATTTCATATTCTCTTTTTTTCTTTCCAAGATTAACTCAATTTGTTTAATAATCCTAAGGTTTCATCTCTTGAGCATCTTTATTAACCATAGGTGTTGCTATTTCAACAACCCTTTCTCTATATTGACCCACACTAATGGTTGATAATATTTGAGCTCTCTTCGTTATTTTTTATTTTTCAATTATTTCTATGATAGCTTCTAAGTCTAGTGGTTTTCTCACAATCTTTTCTCTTTTGGAAAAAAAATAATAATTTCAGCTAGTTTGGACCTTAAGGGATATTCTGCACTAATGTATCACCCTAGGATTTTTTTTATTAATTTGGGACTTGAGGAATTTGTACCTATTGATCGATTTATTTTTGAGATATTTCTTATTGTTCCATCTCAAAATTATCATCTAAATTGTCTCCTAAAATGATATTATCTCATGTTGAGACTATATTCGACTTGGAGGAGATTAAGGAGTTTGTAAAATATATTCGACTCTCCTCAATTGTTCTTCAGTTTCCTTTTCCAACTTATCAGCTAAAATTTTTGTCTTTGCTTTGTCATCTTCTTTTCTTTTAAAGTAGAAGGTGCAATGGAATTTGGTGTACTTGGAATTGTCCTTGTTGAAGAGGGAGTTCTCTTTGAAGATGAATATGACTAAAAGTAAACTATCTTAGATTTCTTACTAAAGGGTGATGGATTTGACTTCACACTTCTAGTTGATTAGGTCATGCTTGTCATAAAGGAGCTACCAAATCCTAAACTTACTCCTACTTCAGTCACCTCTTTACTCTTTTCCTTTTGAAAGATGTGTTATAATTTATCTAATGGTTCATCTTATTTTGTTTTAGTTCTTTTAGGAGTAGAGGATGGACCACTCTTTTTGTTCCTTGTCTTTCCCTCTACTTTTCCTTCTCTTTTCCAAAGTATTCTTTAATCATTTTCAACAAAGCTAAGTTGAATATTTTCACATTTTGATTAATTGTATTTAAGTTATTATCTTCTAGGATATACCAATTAGTCAAATTCAAGGGCATTCTACAACATTTTTAATATCATACGTGGGATTTATTACATTCCCATCATCAATAATATCCTCAAGGATGTCTTTTATAATTTTTATATCTCTCATTTTTTAAGGGTCAATTTCTAGAAGCTTTTGTTTCTTACATCATGATCTTTCTAATAGTCCACCCATAAATTTTCCATGTTATCCCTATGCATATATTCAAGTCCAAAAACTCTTTCTTCTTTGCCTTTGGGATCATAACATGAAACAATTTGAGGTTTTTGAAGGATAATTCTTCCTCAGAGGCATTGGCACAAACTATAGATGCATAAGTATAATAGCTCAAGAAAAAGGGAATTGAACCCTAAGTTTGTGTTTTTCAATGAATTTCTTATGTATCTCTGTAGTTTTCCTAGAGAAATCTAGAAAAATGATCTTATCATTAAAATTCATGGGAGAAAGAAAGGAGCTCCACTAAAACCTACAATTCTAATATATGAAGACTTGAAGATTTGGATGAACAAATGTCCCCATCAAACTATTAATTATTTTTCCTCTACTAAAATTATGACTATATAATCTCCAATAAATTTATGCAAGATAGGGGAAAAAAGCATCATTGACCTTTTTTTTAAATTATGGAGTTCTCCTTATATTCCAATTATGTCTAATGTTCCCATTTTTTTCCCATCCTTTTCTAATACTTCTTCAATATTTATTCTTGGGAAGGTGGTCTATCTTGCTAGTAGATAAATAACATATGATGTCATTGTGAATTTATTAGTAGTTTGTATAGACGTGAGTTTATCTTGTAAGTTTTCAATTAATAATTAGGCCCAAAATATGTATTAAATATCATTTAAGACCATCTCCATAAATGGATACATTCAAGTGTGATACAATGTAGAATCATATATACCTGTTACTCTATTTAAAAAGGCTATCATGTCACCAGTTTCCTCTTGGAAATATGATTTTGTAAGAATATTTTTAATATTAGAGACTAACTTTATTTCCTTCATCAACCAAGACTTCTCAGTTGTCTAACATGGCTCTCTTCACCCTTTCCATAAGGCTCTTAAGTTCCATCTTCTATGATGGTTGCTAGTTTTTTCTTGAATGGAAGGAAAAAGTAATGGTTATGATTTTAGGGGAGATATAAAAGTATACTCCTAGTGAGTGTTGTTGTATTAGTATTTGGATCATAATTTTTAGCACAAGAAAGAATGAGCTCTTAGCTATACACTCTAGGAGGAAAAGAAACTATGTGTGCTAGGCGTAAATTGGCTATTATCTTGGACTTGAGCATTGCTCCATCTCCAAAATTGTTCACTCATAAAATTTATCTAATTCAATATGACCTAGATTATTGTCAATGGTATTTTAGATAGTGGAAGAAATCTTGGAGAGCTTAGGGACTCCTTGAATTTCATACTTCATTATTGTAGGCAATTTGTCAAACTTATCTAATTTTTTAAACATCCTACATATTGACTAGGAAACCTAACATATTATCCATCTTTGCATATTTTTTCTATTATTTAGGTTTCTAAGGGTGATAGGTATTTAAAGGAGTTCCTATTCAATCCAAAAAACCACTTAAAATAGTTCATGATGATCTTAAGGACTAGATATTTTCACCAAAAAAATAAACATTTTCAATCATTGGTGGGCCCAAGAGTTGAGGAAATGAAACCTATAACCAAGACAAGACTTGTTAAGGATTAGGTCATTATTATATTTAATGAAGATGCATGCACATGCAGGGTAAAAGAAAAAATTTGTGTGACACTTTATAAAGGAAATGACCAATGTTGATCCAACTTTTAAACTTGAATCACTAAAAGTGGCATATATGTTTTGAATTTTGAAATGATGTGAACTAGTAAAATATGCATTTTTTATATATTTTATGTTTGTATTTGTAGACAAGGAAAAAATTAAAAATTAATCCTACACATCCAATCCTGATCTCACTAACATCAATTCATCCTAAATCATCTATTTATAATAATCACATTTCATCTCTAAATTAAATAAATCAAATTTATCTGATTAAGTCATTCTCTTCCATTAATTAAATAAATCATTTTGTTTAATTAATCCTCCAGTCTCTCCTTTAATTAAATAATTCTATTTATTTAATTAAATCACTAAGGTCATCTCCTTAAATAAATTAATCTTTATTTGATTTAATCTAGCATCATCCCCTTTAATTAAATAAATCAATCTTTTGTTCAAGTTTTGATTTTGGCTTTGATTGTGTTGGATATTTTTTATCAACGTTTCGGATCACACTCTGTGATCCATTATCAAGATGAAAGAGAGCATAAGAGAGAGAAACAAATCTTGATGATGGATCACGGAGTGTGATCCAAAACGTTGATAAAAAATCTCTAACACAATCAAAGCTAGAAACAAAACTTGAACAACATGATGGATTGTGGAAACTTGATATCTTAAATCAATATTTATTTAATTCAATCTAAATCCCTTATTCCTCTCAACTTTTATTTAAATAAATCGTAAAATCTACATCAAAATTGCCAAATCACCTAATTTCTACTTAATTTTATCAAATCATGATTAAGTCTAATCCTAATCACTTCAATCCTCTAGATTTTGTAGCTTGCACTAATAAATCATTTTAATTGATTTATTAATTCATCTATTTTCCCTCAACTTGGCATCAAAAGGGAATATTCTTCAAATTTGAAAATCCCTCCAAAAGGGATGAGTACATACAACAAGGCATTAAAGACCTCTTACATGTCCTTTGCCTTGAGCCAAGTGGTATTTACTCCATTTTACTCTCCCTCCAACTTGTCTTTACACTATTTTCAAATTCCACCTAATTGCATTTATGTGTACATTCATCCAAATGTGCTCATTCCTCCTCCAATCACATGTAGACAAGTGGCCTCCTCTCATTGGTTGGTCTTTTATCCCACATTCATCCATTTTTCTTATTCTTCCATTTTTCAAATCTATAAATATAGGGATTATCCTATTGAATTGATCATCCACAATCCATGCAAGCTTACTATACTCAATTTCACTTGCAACTTCATCCATTTTTATCACAGTTTCATAGTTTTTAGCAATCTTATCAAGGTTTTGTCAAATTTGCATCAAGGAATCAAGAATCATCATCCAAGATCATCAAATCACACAAAGGAGTTGGGAAAGGGCCATTTCCTACACATAAATGGCACCAATTCCCCCATGGGATTGATACTTTGTTCATTAAAATAGGATTTACTTTCTTTCATTGTGTTGTTCTTCATTTCTTTCCTATTTTGATGATTCAATCTAATTTCATGAGGAATGTTGCTTCTTACTTGCATTTTGATCTAATTTTGTGTTTGGCTAGAGAGCAAGGGCAAGTTTGAGCCCAACTGGTTGGGACCATTTGTCATCACAACAAGATATAAATCAGGAGCCTACCAACTGTTAATGCCCAAAGGGGAGCCTCTATAGGAGCCCATGAACAAATCTCACCTCAAAATTTTTTATGCCTAATCTTTTAAGGGTAAAACCAAAAATACAAAAAAATATAAAAATATAAAAATCCAAAAAAATTAGAAAAATGATTAAAAAATAGTAAAGAAAAAAAATCATCCTCTAGTGAAACCCACTTCGGTGGCGCTTTGGACAAGTACCTTGGTGAAAAATAGGAAAACAAGAGCTAAGTGTAAATAAAGACCTCGCCATCCACCAGGATCTTCACAGCTCATTCTGTGTAACACTTACCATTCATCCATCACATTCCATTTATCCTTCCACCATCCATTTGCATCTATACCATAGCTTGATCTTGTGTTTGTATCATGATCCACCCTAGTACTACTTGGCATATTTCTAAGGTCAGTTTTTCTTGCTTGTATCGAGGTAGTCTACCACATCATGTTGCGGACATGTTCCTTTACCTGCATTGGATCAAATTCGTGTATATTCTTGTGATCTTCCTTAAAATAAAAAATCCAAAAATATCAAAAAATGAAAAATCCAAAAACATCCAAATCATATCAAAATCTAAAACATCAAAGCAGTGGATTCGTCTTACCGAACTACATCGTATCTAAGCTTGAAGGTAGGCAATTTTGATCTTTTATCATCCCTCGAGACACTTTAGGTCAATCCTTTAGGCATCCATTGCAATAAAATGGTAATTTGTTTGTCCATCTATCTCATCATTCAATCAAGTCTGTGTCAATTGAACTATGTGGTCTCTATGTGTATAACATAGGAAAGGCTAATCTATTGATCATATCCTAAGACCTCCATGATAGGTCTTTAGGTTAGTCTCTTGGTCATAAATCTTGAAAATACCAAAAATAATTGAAAAACCTGAAAATCAAAACAACCTCAAAACATTTCAAAACATCAAAAGCATCCAAATATCTGAAAAACCCAAAATGGTGCTTCCATCTCATCTTTCTTTCACTCACAATAATCTCATCCATAATAAATCACAGTCACCTTCATCCTTTGGAAAGGAAATCAGAAGGAAGTCTAGTAGGTTAAAAGTGAAAGCTCAATCATCAAAGTCTCAAGTCTAGGTCAGTAAGTTAGCAAGTTAATCAACTCAGAGTATCAATAGCTTATCATCTAATCAATCTCGTCATCACCTAATCACAACATGTCATAGGATGCATCCTTCCTACAATGGACATCAACATAAGGCATCACCATAGTTTAGTATTGGCTAGCGGTATGAAGAAAGTTAGCTTGTTTGTTTAATTTATCTGGTCTTTTTGACTTATCTTATTTTGCACTCTTTCCAATGACCTCTCGATGATATCTAAACATAAATATTTAGAGAGAAAAGAATGGGCAACGATCATTATCCTTTTATCCGTTGTGCTTGTTGGATATTCTTATAAAATAACTTCATCATGCATGCTTTGTTTGGTTTGTAAGGAGGATGTTTTAGGTATCTTGTTGACCACATAAGAAGGCTTTCTTTTCTATGTTTTGGTCTGAGATGTTTAGAATATCTGAACTACATCCTGAATAAGGTTTTGTAAATCAAGTGTGAACAAGAGTGCTCCTATTTGATTGTTGAGTCAAAGTCCATCACACTAGGTACAACGCCATCCTGGTTCTTAATAGCTTGATGAATTGTACCTACGTGTATTATCAAACATAAAGTAAATGGCCCTTTCAAAATCTCAACTACTGATTGTCATCATCATTAATAGGGTAATCTTGTTGGATCTTGTTTCTTCTATATTTTTTCCATAGTAACATGGTACCATGACAGTTACTCAAAAACATCACTAAAATGCATCTACCCTACATCTACCAATCATTAGCATAATGCATATCATATAGGAAATATAGGTGCATTACATTTTAACATTAATATAGGTTCGTTATTATTATCTGAGTTTTGCTATATAATCACATATCATATCATTTCATTATATATCCATATTAGCATTACATCATAATAACCTCATTACATATAATAATCATTTATATTTCATTTTATCTCATTTTCATCATTATCATATTACCATTACATACATAAAATATCATCTCATAGATCATCTCATATCATAATCATGTGTATTACATCAGTTTACACCATTATTTCATATTAACATTGGCAGCTCATATGCCATCTCACATCATACATAATCATTTCATATCAACGCATTGCATTCATTATCACTGCATTGCATTCATCATCACTAAATACATTGGTAAATCATCCATTACATAAATCACATATCATAAAGTCACTATATTATCATATCATTAGAATTCATTACTCATCATACAACATTATTTCATAACGTAACATTACATTCATTATAAGAATCATTGCATTACATCATTACATTTATACATATTACCATTACATATCATATATTATAAATACCATGTAACATCTCACATCATTACATACAAACATCACATTTTCATATTTCACCCATAAATGCATGAGAAAAAGAAATTGCATTCGCATATCATCACATAAATCATAATCATAGTACATCGCATAACCCATTTAAGACATAATATAGAAAATAATTTGCATATCATGATTGCATCCATACATCGTCACGATAAAATGCATAGAAAATGTACAAAATGAAATGCATACATCATCAATGCATCGCATAGAAACATACATAATATTGCACAAACATAAAATAGATGCATCTAATAAGATAAATCACAACATATCATAACACATAAGAAATTAAACGCATCCATCCATCATGCATAAGTAAATTAGGACATCTCATAAATCAAACCATCTCATATATATAAAAATGAGTAACCGTCAAGGTACAAGATCAAGATCAAATGTGTAGAAATCAGGATATATGATACAATCGGGGCAATAAAAAATCAAATCCCGTGGATCAAAAAGAGGAACTAGCCCTGTTGGTTGCTGCCCTCTCCAGCCTATCTCTCAACATGGTCCTCAAGTGGCCTCATCCCTATCTACTGGGAATACTCTGGCACCCGAGCTGTTGCTGGCACTGCCTACCTATAGTGGAGCCTATAATACTCTGCCTCTATCACAACCTCCTGATATTCTTGTATAGATATTGTCTGGCCATGGGATGTAGAGGTTGTGCTCTCAAGCTGCCTCCTTCATCTTATCTCTCTTAAACCTCGCATGATCCCTCTCTGTAGTCAATGTCTAGACCTACTGATTCACCTGGTCCCTCTTTGTCGTGATCACTTGCACCTATGCCTATAATTGTTGAATCATGGAATCACGATGATTTGGTTGCGCTCATGGTGGTGATGGGGGTTGTTGTTGTGGAACCTCTTTATCCCCATCTTTGAGCTGATCCTGGGGAGGTGTCTATTGTGCTTAATCTTGGGGAGGTGTTTATTGTGGCTGCACCTGGGGTGGTGTCTAATGTGGTTGGTGTGGAGGTAGACCACCTCCTCCCCTATCCCCATCCCCATCTCCATTCCCATCCCCTCTACCTCCTTATCCTCGCCCTCAGTTGGTTGACCTACCTCTTAGCCTCTATCGTGGGAGTGTCGCACCTGGAACTATAAGTCTGAGGGGTGGTTTGAACCAAGTTGTATACATTGTTGTAACCCCTACATCCCCCTATCCCTGATCATATGGTCATGGCCTAGCCACCAACTGCTTGAAGGATGTGACTATCTTGTCTACTGGGATGGGTTTGCCCCATGCAGTCTCCCTCATAGTATGGGCAAAGATGGCCATGTATTGGTCATCGGGTTTGTTTTGTATATCTCCAAACTATTTGGCCACTCTACTTAGCAGATATCTCTCAATGATGGTGTGCTCTCGATCCTGCATCAATCTATCTTGCCGAGCAGAAAAAAGTTGTTGTGCATTATCAAACCAAGGACCCATGCCAAGCCAGGGCCTCCAGGTAAACACTGTCATCTCACCGATGACCCTCCGCCAATGGGCGATACTACCTGCCTTTGTATGTGTGAAGGTGATCTGAGCCCCTCCCTACCTCCAAACAATGGGATCATCTAGCTCCAAGGAAACCATTGTGACCTACGAGAGAAGCACTAAAATGTGCTCCCATGCCCAAACATGCAACAAAGTAACACCAACCCCAATAGCCCTATTGTCTAAGTAAGTAAACTCATGCAAATCTCTATAGAGCGAGGCCAACATCGTTGGTCCCCATGCAAGGAACTCCCTGTGGAAGAGAATCCACTCCCATGCTAGCCCCCACCCTAGACTAAAGTATCAGCCTTGTCGATTTGGAGCCACAAGCCTTGATATTATAGCTTCAACAATAAGTCTGAAGGTGGGCACTATTCCTCAATATCTCTCTAAATCAATTTGGCCCTTGGAGAAGATGATCGCCTCAACCTCCATGATCTTGTAGCACACATCTCTCCTAGCATCCACATCATACATAACCCTCTCTCTATGGATGGGAAACCGTAGGATGCGCCATAAATCCTTCAAAGTGATGGTGGCCTCACAAGTGGGAAAGTGAAATGAGGATGTCTCACTGTGCCACCTCTCTGCTAGAGCTTTCATCATCCCTAGGTATGTCCGAATGGGATGGGCATAGGTGATATTCAAAAGTCCTATGGCCCCAAGGTTCTCTTGGAGAAACTCATGTAACCCATCTAAATAACTAAGCATCAGGCATCTGTGCTCCTGAGAATGTAATATCCTGAGGTCCTCCTACGCAAGAAAGGTCACTACGTCAAGTTTCAAAAAAATTGGGCTCTCATCCTAAGTTCCCGCAATTCAAACAACAAATGTGATGTTGTCTACAAACTCCAAACTACACCTCTACGATGCAGTTTGACCACACCCTTAAGTCCTAAACTCCAAAAAGGCTCATCGTGGTGTACTTCTCACATGCAGCCAACTTTAGCCCCAAATCCTAATTTATAAACTGGCTTGTAGTGGCGCTCTTCACACATGTAGTGCACTTTGAGGCCGTGCGATGCTAATTTTGCATTTTTAGTGGTGCTATATAGTGCCACTTGACTCAATTTTGACTTTGACCCTATTTATTGCATGAAAAATATTGAAATGAAAAGTCAAGCAGGGGGTACATACCACTAGTCTTGCTTTGGTTGGTCACTTGTGCACTCGTACCCACTTTGACATGTGTCATGGAAGCAATCTTTGTGCCATCTCGATCAAAGCTCAAAGCTCAAAATGCAAAATTCTCTAAAGGCTAAGTGTGAAAATGATTCGAAAGTGACCCCTTGGGGTCTATTTAAGCCTTAAAATTAGGGTTTTTTGACCTAATTTAGCCATCCAGCTAGGGTTTTGGGCCCCTGAACCTATTTTTGCTCGATCGAGGGCTGTTTTACATTTTTTTTGGTATTTTTGGCACTTTTTTGGCTTCCTAGACCTTTCTAGACATGTCGGGCAACTTGTCCTCTTTTTTCACAAGATCACCCAAAAATCCAAATTTTTCATTTGATCTCTCAAGGGGTAGTATACCAGCATAATCCTTCTCGTTGGGTAGTAGTGGGGCATCTAAAAAATTAATTTTTTTAAAATTTTGATCACAATAGTTTATTCTTTGAACCAACGCAATAGGTGCATTGCTTCAAAGAGGGGCAAAATTTAGACACAAAAAAAATACAAATTGATCCTACATATTTGATCTTGACCTTACTAACATCAATTCTTCCTAAATCATCTATTTCTATTCATCACATTTCATCTCTTAATTAAATAAATCAAATTTATATGATTAAGTCATTCTCTTCCATTAATTAAATAAATCATTTTGTTTAATTAATCCTCTAGTCTCTCCTTTAATTAAATAATTCATTTTATTTAATTAAATCACTAAAATTATCTCTTTAAATTAAATAAATTAATATTTATTTGATTTAATCTAACATCATCCCCTTTAATTAAATAAATCAATCCTTATTTAATTAAATCTAAGGCCCTTATTTCTCTCAACTTTTATTTAAATAAATCATAAAATCTAAGTCAAAATTGCCAAATCACCTAATTTGATTGAATCATGATTAAATCTAATTCTAATCACTTCAATCCTCTATATTTTGCAACTTGCACCAATAAATCAATTTAATTGATTTATTAATTCATCTATTTTCCCTCAACTTGGCATCAAAAGGGAATATTCTTCAAATTTGAAAATCCCTCCAAAAGGGATGAGTACATCCAACAAGGCATTAAAGACCTCTTACATGTCCTTTGCCTTGAGCCAAGTGGAAATTACTCCATTTTCCTCTCCCTCCAACTTGTTTTTTCACTATTTTCAAATTCCACCTAATTGCATTTATGTGAACAATCATCCAAATGTGCTCATTCCTCCTCCAATCACATGTGGACAAGTGGCCTCCTCTCATTGGTTGGTCTTTTATCCCACATTCATCCATTTTTCAAATCTATAAATATAGGGCTTCTCCTAATGAATTGATCATCCACAATCCATGCAAGCTTACTATACTCAATTTCACTTGCAACTTCATCCATTTTTATCATAGTTTCATAGTTTTTAGCAATCTTATCAAGGTTTTGTCAAATTTGCATCAAGGAATCAAGAATCATTATCCACGATCATCAAATCACACAAAGGAGTTGGGAAAGGGCCATTTCCTACACATAAATGACACCAATTCCCCCATGGGATTGATAGTTTTTTCATTACAATAGGATTTACTTGCTTTCATTGTGTTGTTCTTCATTTCTTTCCTATTTTGATGTTTCAATCTAATTCCATGGGGAATGTTGCTTCTTACTTGCATTTTGATCTAATTTTGTGTTTGTGAAGGTATAGAAACTCCATTCATAATTTATTTAAAATATATATATATATATTTTAAACAATTTTTTAATAAATTAACACTATAATTTAGTTGTTGATAAAATGTTGAAAAATGAAGTTGCATGAGACGTCAATTTTTTTTATTTTCTTCCAAAATTTTTGTGTGTATTTATAATTTGAAACTTTAGTGCATGTATATATTTTTTTCCAATTTTGGTAAATATGTATATTTTGAAATAAATATTAAAATGTGTGAATAATTTTTTTTGTGTTTCCATTGGACATCAAATTTTATATTAAATTTTATCTAAAATGGAAAAAAATATACCATCTTGAAATAGATTCTTTTATCTAGTGCATCATATTTTTTTCAATTTTTTTAACAAGTTTTAGTATTTTTCCTTGGCATGGAAATCAACCTAATATTTTGTGCTAATAACCTACTTTTAGTAAGAAAATAAAATAAAATATAAATAATAATTAAACTATTAAAATAAATATATTTTTGAAAACTACACTTAGGATCTACAAAATGGTATTTATATATTTTTAAAAAAATGTCATTTACGCTAGCATAAGTTATTGAAACTTCAAGTTTTTCAAATAATTTTATTTTTTTGGTAAATTGGACTCAAAGTTGCACTCCACATATTTTTAACCAGCAATTTTAGTTGAAAACGTTGTGGAAGCATCTAACTTAACTAGAGTGAATCTTACTAGATCATATATTTGACCAAATTTGATTTTTAGTTAGAAATACTTAAATTTAGTTGTGTTGATAAGTTGGCTGAAAGTGTGACACAACTTTGTACTTGTACCCTGAAAAGTATTGGATATGACTTGAAATTATAAAATAGATTGTTGCATCATATTATATATTTGATGAGTAATTAGCTATATAAATGGTTTATGATTAAAGTTATGAGGACTTGATTAACAATTAATATGATTTATTATTGGGGTCTATCTATACTTAATTGTGTTGTGCAAGAAAGTAAGTGCACTAGTAAGAGAAAGAAGAAATCATCCTTACCAAATCAGACACTTCTTTAAGAAGTTATAATTTTAGCCCTTGTAGACTCAAAGTATTTGGGTGTAAATTGTTGGTTAATTGTGTTTTAAGGGTTCAATGTGTGGGTTAGATATGAGGTGTTTTTATGGGGTGATTAAGTGTTGATACCATGTGATTAAATGTGTAGGTGGGGAATTAGGGTTGAGGACCCTTAATTAAGTTGAATTTTAGATTCTTTCTTTCATGAGCTTTTAAGAGGTCTTAAAAAAGTTTATTTTAAATATTTTATCATTTTTAGTACCCTAAGGTAAGTACCTATGGGTTGGGTGCCTATTTATGGCCATATCTTAATCCATATCCAAGATATGACCCTTATGTATTACCCATCAAGGGAAGTGGCGGATTTGGAAGACCTTGAGGTAAGGGAAGAGTGTCTTGACCTCCAAACTCATTTATAAGATGAGACTTTGGAGATGGAGTAGCCAAGTACTCCATCCTCTCCTCAATGGAGGACAATAATTTCTTGGATGGAATGGAGTATATTCCTTCCTTTCCATCTCCCCAAATATTTTCACACATGTGTGAGAACTTGTGGGAGAGTGTGCTTGATGATTGAATAGTTTTTCATTGAAGTGATTTGTAAAATAATTTTTAAAAAACAAAATTTGACGGGGAGTGAATTGAACACTATATTATACTTCTATAAAAAATAATATTACTTTGCATGCTCTTTCTATTTGAGCATTTTAATCTCCACCATTTAAAAAGAAGATTAGTAGTTTAAAAATTATTTTTTGAGCACTACAAATCTTGTTACAGGTCATATATATAAATTTTTAGCATGGTTGTCTTCAATTTCTCATCTAAGATTCGATTTTACAAATTTCAAAAAATAGTGGCCACTTTTGACCCCCTTTTGGTCCTCCATTTCCATGAACATACCATAAAAAAAAGAGTTTAAGTTGTTAAGAGATACTTTCCCTTCTAGAACAATCTTATTTGTAGTCGATTTTGTAGATAATTACTCTTTTATCCATCAAAAATAGATTCAAACACAATATTATCCTTCAAATTAGATGACTATTATGGTGCATTAAGAAAGAATATTACTTTTATATTAGGAATGATGAATATCATGATAAACATTTTATGCAAGATTAATTTTATAATTTTTTGGAGATATAGCTAGGAGTGTGAAATTTGAGAAATATTTTGTATGGTTAGATGAGCATGCATCACATGTCAAATAATCAAGATCATTTTTTTTCACTTTGTAGGTATGATCAAAGTATCAATATAGGGTTTTCACTTCCAAAGAAATTATTAATGTTTCCACTCTCTTATGTTCGTAGCCTTTAGAGGATGTAAATTAATGATGAAATTAATAGGGCCTTTAATATACCTTGAGTTTTTCATATGGAGGTGAAGCATAAAAATCTATACTTAGATTGTAAAATACATATTTGTTTGATGCTATCTTTCAACTAGTATCATGATAAAATAAGTTTGGAAAAATAAAAATAATCTTCATCCAATTATAAAATGGGAAACTCCTTAAATGGTTCCTTATGATACTAACAAGATTTCACATCTCTTTTCTTTTGACTAATCTCTTATATAAGTAGCTATTCAATTCATTATGAAAAAATATCTACTCAAGGATGCATTAACATAACTATTATTCTTAGAGATTATATTTGTGTTCCTCTCTAGTGTGATGGATGTTGTGTAGAATATGTAATTTATGATAGTGCTTAGTTTTGGGTACTGTGTTGCCAAAAAGTGTATAACTTGGCACTTTTTCACTCGTTTTGGCCTTTTCCATCAGATTTTGGCCTTGATTATCTTAATTTAGCCTTGTAAGCTTGCAATTCATCAATGACATAACAGTGTTTTACTAAGGTACTGTGAAGTGTTGTAATGCATTTCCTCACTTTTCTAAGACCCTTTCAACATAATTCACCTAAATAATATATTCTTACACCTTCCTAAGCCTTAAGAAAGAGTGTTGTAAAGTGTTGTGTGGCATATTCACACTTATCTAGGCTCATCACCCTTAAATCAACCCTTTTTATATGTTAATTGGCCCTTTTAATCAATCATTAGTCCTGACCTAGGTGTGTGTCGAGAGGCAAATCTGATAAACTTTATTAAACATAAAATAATTCTCAACCACCACCAAAATTTGCCTAGATGGACTAGGTCACCACTTTGGGCAACCTAGTCCCTTTAGGCATACAATTCAAATTTGAATTAAGATTCAACAAGAATCTTGCCTCCTAAACCCTAGGGTCAGCCTATTAGGTTGCATTTCGAGAAAATTAGGGTTTTACATGTACAAATAAAGGTTTCTACCTCCATTTTGCCTCTCTCTTGGTTCATTTTTACTCTCCTAGCTCACTTTTACTCTCTTTCTCTCAATCCTCAAGCAACCAAGACTTCACAAGAAAGCATACAAGCACTAGGGTTTTCAGGTTATCTCCATTGGAGCTGCTCACGCATGTTGTAAACCATCAAAAAAGGTTTGGTAAGAATTTCTATTGTGTTATCATTCAGTCTTACATTTCTTTGCTTTCATCTCATTTGGGTTTAATCACCTACAAAGGGGTTTGACTTAGGCAAACCCCTATTTCCTAACCCCAACAATTTCTGGTCTTTGCATGTGTTTGTAGGTATTTTGATGCAGATTAGGTAAAGGAAAAAGTGTTGCAAGAAGTACCAACATTATCCTCAATTCAAATATAAGCCTCAAACCCTAGGAAGGACAAGAAGACAAGCTAAAGGTCACTTTCGGGAGTTCCTGTCATGGGTTGTTGTAGAAAAGGGAAACATCAATTGAGATCCATAAAATCAAATCATGATTCCTCAGAAAGCTACAAGAGGACTAGGTTACCCCTATTGGTGACCTTATCCTTGTGCTAAGCCCAAAAAACGGTTTTTATATTTTTGGGCACCCATTTCCCCGAAATCTATTTTGGCAAAATTTCCAAGTTGGAGGACTAGGTCACCCCAATTGGCGTAAGTGTCCTTTTGCTTAGTTCAAGAATTTTCTAGGAGATCCCGAGAGAATTCAACTATCATACCAATTTTTCAAGTACACACTTTCTGTCTCTCTCTGTTATTTTCTAGAAATCACATGTTTAGGTCATTCTAGAGTAACTTTGCATTAGCTTAGTTTGATTTCATTTATATTTGCATATATTTAGATTAGTTTCATTTTACTTTTAGTTCTAGCCACACATTTCACACACTTAGCACAAGCCAATCATCAAATCCTTCCCACTTTTGAATGAACCCTTGCCATAACACATATCAATAAAGAGGAAAGAGTTTTATTCCTAACCCAAGTGCTCTGAGGGTGAAAAACCCTAGGAGCCTAGTAAAGGGATTCTATTTCCCTTGTTAGACCATATATATTTTTGGCAGTTCATTTTGGTGAACCCGACCATAGACCATTAGCTACCTCTCTAATTTTTGCATTTCATCTTAGAGATAGCTTGCATTGCATTGAAATATTTCATTTTTTGCATCCTAGGGTTAGTGATAAAAGTGCATTTAGAGAAAATTCATGATAAATCTGCACATTGCATTATATTTTTAATAAGAAAAAACAAAAAAAATTGCATTTTTAGTTTCTATTTGCATGTAAACATCACAAAAGCCATAAAAATCTCCCAAAATTATAAAACTATTTCAAAAACAACACTCTTGGGACTAAGTCACCACACTGGGTGACTTAGTCATTTTGCATAGTTTGCGTCCCTCTTTCTATCATTTTCAACACCTTGTCCGTCTTTTTGGTTTTTGTAATTGTTCCTTTGTGGTCCTTTTCAAGTCTGTTTTTTTGATCCATTTATCATCATCACTTCAACCTCATCATGGCCATGTCCTTCAAGAATTTATGGACCTCCCTCAAATCCCTAATGGACATGTCAAGTTGCACCTTTGCCACTGATCCTAATGACCTTGAACCCACTCTTGCTCAACCAACCCCTAATGAATTTCCCCCTATGGAAGTATACATTATTGGAGATGATAATGCTAGCATGTACCAATTTGTTAATGAGTGCCTTGAAAACCTTGAAGCCAATGCTTCTTTTCATCCATCTATGAACCAACCTATGATGCCTCACTTATCACCTCTTGACTCATTTTCTTATCTTCATCTGGAAGTTCATGATGGAACTCAGCTACCTACCCAAGGTGAGCCTAGTCCCTCTGCCCTGACCCCTCCTCAACCCTTTTACCATAACCCAGTCACCCACCTTCCCATTAATTTGCAAGAAACTTATGGCAAAGGGTTCACCATTTTAAGCAAACAAGGTGGTGATCTTACAAATGAGCATGATATTCACAAATATTATGACCAATTGCAACCTGATGAAAACCATATGGGCATCGGTTATCATGATCCCCCTTGTCCTTGAGTGCACCCTAGAGAGTTCCTTAAGCTCCATAAGGATGGAATGGTAACCTTTGACAACCCTCAAAAATTGGATTTTCTCCTTCCTCAGGAAAGGCCACCATCTCCTCCTACCACAAATTCTAATCCTTCGATCATTTCAGGACCTCTTTCTCCCATCCCATCCTTTGAGGTAGGTGAGTTTAACTGTTGTAAGAGGCCATATAAATTGCAGAAACTTAAGTTTCCTCTCCATCCACCACCTGAATGTGAGAGACAATTATACATCCTCATCACCTTACCTCATCACAATAAGTTGTTCATCCATCCTAGAAATTCCAATGCACCCCATTGTGCTTATCAACATGTTCTTGACCATCGAAGTGATGAATGTCGCCATTTGTGAGAGATATTGAATAAGTGTCACTTCATCGGTTCTGAGTGCTACCTTATTGACCCATAGTACACTCTCGTATACCCTTTCATGTAATAGTTGTAGAACATGTCCTTCTCACTATTACATTACCCCTCTCATCACCTATCTCGACTCCCTCTAGCCTTGAACTCAGTGGGAGAAAGAGATTGTTAGCCTTATCCTAGTAATGCAATTGTCCTTGTCCCTTAGCTTTGTTTTCCATCTCCCACTTTTCCCCACCAAGATGGGGAGGTGGATTCCTTGCTTCATGGTTGACTTACACTTGTGTTACTAGTCTTGTGTTTGTTTATGTTTCATATATGCCTTATTTTGTTTGATGATTTATCCCTCTTTGTGACATTCTTCTATATGTCTCTCCATTATTCTATATGTCATACATGCCTTTTTCACTCTTTTGCTTTTCACTTTTTCCTTTCATTTGGGGATGATGCAAGACATTGAGATTGCAATGTCTCCTTCATTTTGACCCAAATAAACCCCTTTTCTTTTACCCTTTTCACTTTTACCTTTCAGTTGGGGATGATGCAAGGTATTGAGACCACAATGTCTCCTTCATGTTGACCCAAATGAACCCCCTTTCTTTTCCCATTTTTCTTTTCACCTTTCATTTTGGGATGATGCAATGCATTGAGATCACAATGTCTCCTTCATGTTGACCCAAATGACTTTCTCCTCTTTTTCCTTTTTTCTTTCAATTGAGGATGACGCAAGACATTGAAACTGTAATGTTGCTTTTATATTGACTCAAAAACCAAGGATCTTTTGATTTTTCTTTCTATGGTCCTTTTTGGGGATGATGCAAAGCATCAAGACACCTTATGTCTCCTCCATGTTGACCCAAAATGACTCTTCTTTTTTATTTTTCTTTCGCTCTTTATGTGTCCTTCTAGTTCTATGTGTTTGGGGAGATGATGATAGTTTTGCACTCTCTAAAACAAACATTGTAGCAATGAACAAACTGACCTCAAATTCATAGATCCCTTATGTGTTTAGTTTTTTTTCATTTTGGGGGGCATATTTCCCCCTCTCTTTTGCTTGCTTCTTTTTCACATGATGTAGCCTTTCTTGGATACTCATTGCTTGACATTGGGTTCTCCAGGTAGGCTCTCATGTCCCTTTTTCATTTTTCCTTTCTCTACTTTAAATAAATTTCTCACAAAGATATGTGTAGAAATCCCTTTAAAGTGGGGGCATACATTGGCACTATTTGGTTTTACTTTTATTGTCTGCGTTTTCTTTTCCTTTTCCCGTGCTTCCTAGTGCAGCCTTGTTACTTCACATCATGCATTGCTCACTTTGTGGATGACATTTGGTATGATTTCATTCATAGGTGTGACTTATCTTAGCATATTATATTCCTCTTAGTGGCCTAGCGCAATGCATTGCATCCCCTAAGTTTTGAATCTTCTATCCTTTGATCGGTCATCATTTGGATACATTACATGCAGTGCTCCCCTAAGTTAAAAACCTCATATGAACTAAACAAGACTCCTTCGAACAATTTCATTTTTCATTATTTTGCACTTTTCCTTTTGCATGGTGTACCTTTTTGCATGTTGTGCATACATGGACACCTTGCATAACACAACTTGCATGACTTTAGTGCCAGATTCCACTTGTTCATGGGTTCTAAGCATCCAAGGCTTTTCTTGTCTCATGAACTACACCCCTGCACCTTATCAAAGTTATCAGGAAGTATAACTTTGGTATGGTTGAGTGGGAAGCCCAACTAGTGGCAGGAATTTCCCCATAGCCACCTTTTTGTGTGTGAGTGCATACCAACCGTGTGTATGTATCTCACCACCTTTTGGCATTCTCACCTAATGAGCAACCAAAAATATCATCGGCTCAGAGTGAGTACATCCTTTCCTTTTAGACAAACAACCTAGATCTGATCCACAACTAGATGGAAAAATGATCGAAGCATGATCTGACCTTTTTCACATCATTGCCTATGTGATCTGCTATACTTATGTTCAGTTTGCCATCGGATCTTGATCCTGGGGGCTTGATCATCCCTCTTGATCATAGTCATCTCACCTTACTAGCATGAATGCATTATATCTCGCTCGACACACATGATTCAACTACTTTAGTGTGAGTTTGAAGAATGTTCATACTCTCACAAAAGTGGGGGCTAAATGTGTCACCAAAAAGTGTATACCTTGGCACTTTTTCACTCATTTTGGCCTTTTCCATTGAATTTTGGCCTTGATTACCTTAATTCAGCCTTGTAATCTTGTAATTCATCAATGATATAACAATGTTTTACTAGGGTGTTGTGAAGTGTTGTAATGCATTTCCTCACTTTTCTAAGACCCTTTCAACATAATTCACCTAAATAATACATTTTTGCACCTTCCTAAGCCTTAAGACAGTGTTGTAAAGTGTTGTGTGGAATTTTCACACTTATCTAGCCTCATCACCCTTAAATCAACCCTTTTTATATGTCGATTGGCCCTTTTAATCCATCATTAGTCCTGACCTAGGTGTGTTTCGGGAGGCAAATCTAATAAACTTTATTAAACATAAAAAAATTTATGACCACCACCAAAATTTTCCTAGGTGGACTAGGTTGCCACTTTGGGTGACCAAGTCCCTTTAGGCATAAAATTCAAATTTGAGTTAAGATTCAATGGGAATCTTGCCTCCTAAACCCTAGGGTTGGCCTATTAGGTTGCATTTAAGGAAAATTAGGGTTTAACATGTACAAATAAGGGTTTCTACCTCCATTTTGCCTCTCTCTTGGTTCATTTTTACTCTCCTAGCTCACTTTTGCTCTCTTGTTCTCAATCCTAGAGCAACCAAGACTTCACATGCAAGCATACAAGCACTACAATTTTCAGGTTATCTCCATTGGATTTGTTCATGCATGTTGTAGACCATCAACAAAGGTTTGGTAAGAATTTCTATTGTGTTATCATTCAGTCTTACATTCCTTTGCTTTCATCTCATTTGGGTTTAATCACCTACAAAGGGGTTTGACTTAGGCAAGCCCCTATTTCCTAACCCGAAAAATTTCTAGTCTTTGCATGTGTTTGTAGGTCTTTTGATGCAAATTAGGTGAAGGAAAAAGTGTTGAAAGAAGTACCAACATTATCCTCAAGTCAAATACAAGTCTCAAACCCTAGGAAGGACAAGAAGACAAGCTATAGGTTACTTTCAAGAGTTTGTGTCATGGGTTGCTGCAAAAAAGGGAAACATCAACTAGGAGCCACAAAATCAAAGCCTGATTCCTCAAAAATCTACAAAAGGACTAGGTCACCCCTATTGGCGACCTTGTCCTTGTGCTAGGGTCGGAAAAGGGTTTATGTATTTTTGTCACCCATTTCCCTGAAACCTATTTTGGTAGAATTTCCAAGTTGGAGGACTAGGTCATCTTAGTTGGTGTAAGTGTCCTTTTGCTTAGTTCAAGCATTTTCCAAGAGATCTTGAGAGCATTCAACTGTCACACCACTTTTCTAGGTACACACTTTCTGTCCCTCTTTGTTATTTTCTAGAAAGCACACATTTAGGTCATTCTAGAGTAACTTTGCATTAGCTTAGTTTGATTTCATTTATATTTGCATATATTTAGATTAGTTTCATTTTACTTTCAGTTCTAGCCACACATTTCACACACTTAGCACAAACCAATCATCAAATCCTCTCCCCTTTTGAATGAACCCTCGCCATAACACTTATCAACAAAGAGGAAAGAGTGTTATTCCTAATCCAAGTGCTCTTAGGGTGAAAAACCCTAGGAGCCTAGTAAAGGGATACTCTTTCCCTTGTTACACCACATATGTTTATGGCGGTTCAAGTATATGCTAGGTTTACTTTCGACTAAAGGGAAAAATTTGAGTGACCTTGAAGGAATATGATTTATTTACCATTTCTCCCCTAATTATTAGTATCTTTATGCTTATTTAGCTATGGGATGATTGTGTAGTTTCATGTGTATTTAGAGATTTATATGTTGATGTTCTAAATTATTGTATCTTCCCTTGGAGAGTGTGCTTGACTCTCACTAGTCAAAGCTAGATGATTTAGTGGTTTTTATAGTTAAAGGTATTTTTGACACATTGCACTTATTGAAGTGGCATGAACCACCTCATCCTCCTCACCCATTCCCATATTTGAAGCTATACCCTCCTTTTCCTTTCACGCTAGTCTATGGTGGAATTTCTAGTTCATCTAAATATTCTTAAGCATCATTATCTTTCTTTTATTTTTTGTTATATAACCTTTAGTGCCTTTGATGCTATTTTATAAATTTGACTAAACCAATGATCTTTGGTGCCATTTTTTAACCTCGTATATATGTATCTAACATTACTTATTGTAATAAAATTATAGGAATTTATTTCTTTTATCTAAAAAAAATCTCAACATACCTTACATTTTGAGTTTCTTTGAGAGTGGCCATACAAAGAGTGAACATGATGGTGTAGGAGATTTCATCAAACATGTTGTGAAATAGTATCAAGTTAATTATGAGGGATATTGTATAAATGGTTCATACACCATTATTGAATGTTATATAAATCATTTATAATGTGAGGTTGAAACAACTTTAGGGACTTGAATCCAGAACTGTGTGGAGTATTTTGGGAGATAGCGTCTACACTGATTGAGTTCAATTTTTTTACATGTTTAACACATTTACTTGGAAGTTTTATTATATTACAGTTACAATTATACTCTCATCAAAATTATAATTGAAATTTATGCATGAATGCAAATAAAATTTGTAGGTGTTGATTGAAAAGTGTATGGATGTAAGAAGGTAGACAAAATAGTTTTTACATTGTGTCATGAGCATAAATATCTAGACATGGAATTTGTGTATTAAGGATTATTCTTAATTTTATTGTGAGTGCATGTTGGAAAATTATGATAATGGAAAGATCCAATACCATGGCTATGTTAGCAAATATATAGTTTAATGCAATTAGTTGTTAGTGATACATATGAAAACAAAAAAACACTTCAAATATATTCATTTGATTTTAACTCATTATGACCACATTTTAAGAGTAATTAAAAATGTGTATATATATCTTATAATATAGTAATATGAATTTTTTTTAACATTTCATTGTGCTAGGAGATGTTTTCAGAATAGTAGAAAGTTTGTAAGTTGCATAGAAGTCTATTATTTATTGCATTACACACAAGAAATGATTAAGTTAAGAAACTAGAAATAACTTATAGAACATTATTTCTCATAAGATCACTTGGAGTATAGGGAACATATTAGAAACAATTCAAATACTTCATAAATGAGGTTTATTTTATAACTAAAAACATCATAACATGGTGTATCATTAGAGCCACCTAATAAATTGAAATATTAAATATTTCATCCTGTTCCACTAATATGTGGGCATTATAAAGGGATGCCAGTTAGAGATGACAATGATAAAATATGACGTGTTTTTGAAGAGCAAGTTGAACCAACTAATGTAGTATGATAAATATGGAGAACCCTAATTTCATTCCCTCTAGATTTTATACACATTATGATTTCATCAAAAGTATGACATGAGTTATATATATATGATTTAATTTGATTTCATTATATAGACACTAGATATACATCATGTCTTTTGATTCTACATATCATGCAGTTAATTAATTAAGAATAGTATTTTAGTCAAATTTGGTGAATTTATTTCTATGATGTTATATTTTCTTGAGTTGTGAGAAGTACATGCATATATATATATGAGGTCTTAAGGGGTCTTAAAGGGAATTAAATTAACTCTCATAAAAGTCATGGTTTATATTAAGCATGGATTATATCAAGATTTCTTGAGTATATCAAAGTTTATATATTACATTATTTTGATTAAAAAAGTAGGAAGAGGGCCTTGACCCATAAGTTTTAAAACAATATAAGACAAAAAAAAATAAAAAAAATATAAGGGCATGTAGGCCTGACCAAATAGCTAAAGGGAGCACAGGACCAACAAAATAGAAAAAACTAGGGAAATGAAACATACTAAGATGAAAGTAACTTATGGAGAGCGGGAGCGGGTGTATAGGAGAGATTGGTAGTTCGAATGGGGAGGATGGCAGGAGTGTGGAGGACGTCGATGATGTAGATGAGATTGATGCTTGCCGGTCTTTGGCATCTTCTGTGGAGCTGTTGGAGTTCTCTTTTGAGTCTCCTCTTTGATTTTTATGTCGCTTGGGTGTTGTGAGCCTTCCCTTGTTGGAGTGTTCGAGAGAGGTGTCAGGTACGGATCATGCTGGCGTCTGTATTTTGTTTTCTACAGATGACGAGGGAAGTGGTGAGGACATTTTTCCGAATGGAGAATGGATCTGTTCTACTTCCATCCTTGGTGGTGGATCTTTCCTCTATGTGGAAGATTCTGATGGTGTTTTGTGGTTGGCGATGGGTGCCAACGTGTAAAACTACTATCCATTGTGTTAGTGGGTTTTGTGCATTTTCCCTTCTCAATTTTTTTCTGGTTGCTTTCCTTGCAGGGGGTGAGAGTGTGTATTGCTTTCCCTGAGGATGATCGGTTTTAAAATGGGCTTATTTATGATCCTATTCGGCATGGTAGGATGGATTGGGGGCTTCTAGTGCTGGCCCATTCTGCTTCTCGCTTCTTCTTGGTTGTCATATGCTTCTGCCTATTGTCTGTTTGGTGGCTCTCTTTTGGTGGTTTTTTTCTTTGGGAGTGTTTTGGGTTCTTCCTCTTCTTTTGTGGAGTGGTGGTGTCTTTTTTTGGCTAGTCGTGGGGAGTTCTGGCCTATCTCCAGCTCTAATCGACATGTTGGGGTGGTTAGGAATTCTTTTTTGCTGGGCCTTCTCATTATTTTTGTCTTATTTGGGGGCTCCTTTTCCTCTTGGAACTTGGTTGTACTTGTTCACTCTGAGACTAGGACTCTGCTTGTGGTGGTCTTTTGGCCTATGTTTCTTTTCGTTTTTGTGTTCTTTGTGGCCTTGGTCTCTCTAGATGAGTGTTTGTTGTGGCCATGTTCTCTCTGGTTGAGTGTCTTTAGATCCTATTTGTTGAGGTCGTCGATGTTCCTCTTGATGCCCAAGTGACTTATTCTAGTTTTGCGGATGTTGGGGTTTGAGGTTCTTTCTTGGGTTGAGTTGCTTCATGTTTTTATTCTGAAGGCTCAATTTTTTTGGGTCTTCTTTGATTGAATGAACAGGTTGGGTTTCTCTCTTTTTCCCAATGTTTGAAGCCCCCTCAAATGTTTAATCTTATGGCTCAGAGGTTTATTTTTGTGGCCTACTATTTGCGGGTGTTGGTCTCTTACCAAGTGTTGCCAAAGGGTGGTATGGTTGCTTGTTCTACTATTGTGTTGGCCTTCTTCTTGGATCCTATGGAGGTGGAGTTGGGAGGTGCTTGTATTCGGCTTCCTTAGTTGTTGATCCCGTTGAGGTGGGTGCTTCTCTTACGAAGGTGGAGGTTGAGGGTGTTGGAGTCTTTAGGCAGTAGTGGACTTGTGGGTCATGACACGATCTCCTATAGAGGTGAGCTCCCTCCTTTTGAGGTGGATTTGGAATTGGATTCTTGGTTAGATCGGTGGTTTTATCACCAGTGGTTTGATGAGCTCTCTAAATCCTCTATTGAGGTCGGGTTGTTGGATATGTTAGTGTTTTTGCTTAGGGGGTTTGATGGTGTCCTACAACATCAAGCAGGTTATCTTTCTTGTCTCTATGGTGTCTCCCATGAGTGGTGAGTTTGTTGATGCTTGGCTGATTCAAGTGGATTCTTTTTATTTTTAAGAGTTTCTGGTCCCAGTTGAAACTAGGTTGTAATAGGGTTTTAGACCCTTGCTTGTTGGTATGATGCAATGTGTGTAGTCATGCTTATCTTTTATAGGCTATTGTTGGGCTACTGTTGGTTTATGGTTTATCTTTCTGGAAGCTTGCTTTTCTTTGGTAGGTTGATGGTTTCCCTTCAAAACCGTTATGTATTGGGTTTCAGGTCCCAACAAAACATATTTTACCCCTAATAAAAAACATAAAGAAAAAATTAGAAAACCACAATACCAAGGCTAGCAAATTAAGCTCCAAACTTCAAGGAAGGAATCCAAGGGCACATCGACCAATCCTCCTTATCCATCCGATCTTCATCATTCTTGTCATTCATGTTCTACTACATGTCGCCTTTATCCCTTTTTCTTTTGTTTGATTATTTTGTAGTGGCCAGAGATGGTCCTCATAGTAGCCTTGTCCATAATGCCATTAGTGAGCATTATGATTTTGTAAATGACATTTTCCAAACATATAATCTTTTCATTGGTGTTGCTGGTTTCAAGCTTCCTTTCAAACTCCACCTTAGCCTACAAGTCCTTAATATTAGTATTATATTTTTCTTTAGTGACTTGGGCCATGTCAGTCATAGGTTCTTTATCATCATTTTTATCCAAGATTTCTAGAAACCTGGGGGAGGGGGGAGCCAAAATAACTCTTTCCATCACCTCCATATCTTTGGTCTCATATTGCACATTCTCCTCATCAAGCTCTTCTTCATTATCATAGCTTTCTTATTCCTCCATTTCCTTGTCATCTTCTCTACCCTCCTCAAACTCGTTCTTTGAGTCTTCCTCCTCCTAGCCATCATTTGATTGAGGAATAAAATACTCATCATCATTCTCTTCATATTTAGACTCCTCCAAAATACTTTTTCCTTTAGTTATTTTAGAATTATCTACTTTCTAGGCTTGGCCTAGTTTGTTAGACTTGCGGTCACCTGAAACTTTGGTTTCACATTGAGAAATCCCCACATTATCCTCATCTACACCATCAACACAAGAGATATCAGTAGTCCCACCATCAATAGGGAGGGGGATGGGGCATTTATATTTTTTCTTATTTATTTTCTAATTTTCCTCATGCACACTCGAGACCACAACCTTCCCTTTCTTAGCAGGTGAATTTTCCAATAGCTCATTCAAGGGGGGGTGTTAACCTCCAAATATGCCTTCCCTTTTTCTAGGACCCAAATTTCCTATAAATCTAGGGCTAGGGTTAGTCTTAATTGGAGAAGCAGAAGGGGTCTTAGAGGCTTTGTCATCTAGATTTTTAATTTTAATGTTTTTCTTAACCTTTTGGTTGATGATGGGGGTCATGGTAAGCAAGTATTGATAAAGTTCCATAATATGGACTTGGTGGAGGGGATTAGGGACTGTTGAGAATACAAACCTCTAGGGTTGAGAATAGATAGAAAAGAAGGTTGATTTTTTTCTATCTCAAATGTTTGGTAATGGGGAAATGATAA
Organism: Sequoiadendron giganteum; assembly: GCA_007115665.2. Taxonomy (NCBI): domain Eukaryota; kingdom Viridiplantae; phylum Streptophyta; class Pinopsida; order Cupressales; family Cupressaceae; genus Sequoiadendron; species Sequoiadendron giganteum. Next base: position 325,186,152 of record CM021102.1, read on the forward strand.
CCATGGAAAATTTTAAACCTACCTTCAATAGAAAATACTTCATGCAATGTAAACTCATTAGGGCCCAAGGAGCTGAAAGATTTTCCCTATTGTAGTCATTTTGGAAATGGATTGGTTTCTCCTCTTCGATGAAGAAGGTAATGATAGATTTTTTGTATTCCTCTTTTCTCTTCTTCTCCACCTTAAGGCCCTCACAAGACAACCTTATAGCCTTTGCAATCAAATCTTCAGAGACACAAAAATGAACCCCATAGATACTGAACTTACCTTGATATCATGAGTTCAAAAATTTGGAGGTGATTTTATCATTGTATCCCCTCATATCTTGGAAGAAAGGAGTGAATCCACCTTTCTAAAACAAATCCCAGAGCTCCACATTTTTTTTGAGAGATTCACAGTAGATGGGTTCTATCGTAAGACACAGGCCTCCCATAATATCCATTTTTCTAAATAACACAAAGAACCACTTGAGCCACATAAATATATTTGAAGTAGCCAAATAATAAAGTCAAAAAATAATAATTGAGGGTCTTCTCACAAATTTATTTGAAATGAAACCACTTCTTCTAGTGTTGATATAGAAAGAGTAAGTCTAGATTGCCAAATCTCTACTGACATAGTCACTAGCTTTGGTAGTACTTGAGTCATATGTGTTCAGAGCCGTCATTGTCTTCATGGCTATGATCATAATATTACCATTAATTTAGTATTATGAGGGAAAAGACCTCCCTTGCAATCAAGGAGTAAAATATGCACAAATGGGGGGAAATTTCCATATCAAGCATCACAATTAACTGCTAGGTATATTAAAAATAGATTACACCACAATCATAACCCACGGCATAAATATCTTCCTTGCTAAATTTAATATAAAACCAATTGAAAATAAAATTAATATGATGAAGAATGATATAACCCCTTGTGGGAACCATCCTAATAAAAAAAAAATATTTCCTTATATTATTATCCAACACGAGATAAATGTGAATTAAATGCCACATCATAGCATCCATTACATCTAATAAAATCCACCACATCCGATTTAAAACATCCACCTTAGATTGAATCATAATATTTGAGAGTAGGAAAATAATGATGAAAAATTACGAGGTGGTACTTTTAAGTCTTTAATGGACAAGAATATGTTGAAGAGTGCTTGGGAGATTTGAATTTGAATGCGAATAATTCTATTCTTCAAACTATAGACCAAAGTTGTAAACCAAGTCTGCAATGTAACAATTGCCTTGTACTTACATGACTAATTTTATCCTATTGAAAGTCTTAGAGGTTATTTATGCAATTCTCAATTAGTTTATGGATCTTTCAAGAGGGATCCTTGTCATTTTTAAGGAGGTTAGTTATGAATTGAGAGTCACCTTTGATTTCCATAGCAAGAAACCCCAGCCTCATAAGTGTTTTTACCCCCACCACACCACCATTTTATTGAGTAAATTGTTTGATTTTAATCTAATAGCTTGAGCATATCCTTTAATAAGGTTTCATTTATCATCCCTTATTATACCTCTAGAAGCAACCTCACTAGGATTTCCCTTAGAGCATCCATAAAAAATAAGCTTAACCCACTCCCTTTTGGGGGGGTTCTATTTTGTCTCCTTTCTAGCTATGATAATAATCCAATTGATTTTGGTTAATCTTTAAGGAATCCCCTAGTTCTTTAGTCTTAATTCAAGATATGTTGGTATTTTATTGGAAGAGCCAAATGATAGGGAATTTATGTTGTCTTGTAGGATGTGTTTGATGACTCAAAAGAAAAAATTATAGTTTCTTTCTTGGTCTCTAAACACCTTGTTATTCCCTTCTTTCCATAGCTGATGGGAGACAAGACATGGAATTTGGTTCCATATTTCATAAATGCTTGTAGGAATAACCATAATGCTAGGAATTGAAAAATTCTTTAAGGTGCAAGGGGAAATTTGAGTCGATCAATAGTTGGGCCAATATATCCTCCCAAAACCATCTAGAAAAAAAAGTGGAAGAGCCAATGGTTGACTATTTCTTTCATTTTGTAGCATAAAATGCATTTATTAATTACCAAAGAGAAGCCCCTCTTATTCAGGTTGTCAATAGTGAGGATCTTATTATACATGAAATCCACTGGAAACAACTTATCTTGGGTATCACTTTGTTATTCTAAAGTAAGTTCCAATTGAATGTAGAGTCATCCTTATAGGGCCTCTATAATGTTTGATTAACTTGGTACTACAACTAGACACATAGTTCACAAGATGGCTTCCTAACTGATCAGTTCACAAAACCTTTTACAAGAGGATACATTTAATTATGAATAAGGGATGAATCATAATCTTTTGATAGTGCTACCACTATATGTGCATCCATGGATTCTAACATGACCTATATCAATGAGTATAGGTGATTTACATGTGTACCAAAAATGATAAAAATAAATAGAAGAAGGAAATGAAACATTAATTGGGAAAATAGGGGAAATAATATAAATGTTACTTGTGTTGCAGGTATTTATCACCTAATACTATGACTACTAACTTCTGAGATTGAACTATAACTAATCACTACAAGAGTATGAAAATACCATTAAGCTACAAAATATAATTCAATTACATAATCACATTTATAAATCCACATGCATGTAAATGTAAACTATCTTAATTAATAATGCATGAACTAATTTAATAATAGAAAGGTATAGTGGATCATAGTACCTCAAATGTCCCTTTTCTTGAGTTGTTGCTTCCACAACATATATCAAAACTTACTAATTGATAAAAAATCATGATACTAAACTAGCTCCTTTATTCCATGATAACTCCAAACTCTGACAAGAATCTAATCAAGATTTATCATTCAAAAATATGTATTCATTATTCAACTGATAAAAAGAAACTAATAATGATAATAAAAAATTGGATAACTAGTAACTAGATTCTCTTTTCACAATAAATCCCACTATATAGGGTCCGCGGGGAGTCCTATTCATCTTAGGACTGAGAATAGAATCATAATGTTTTTGTCTACCCTCCCTCAAGATTAGGGAGAGGACTTATTACTATAAAAAAAACCATAATTGAAAAGTAGAAGAAGATAAACTAACTTAATAACTCTACCCTAATGGTTAACCATAATCATAAAGATGTGTTTCATAACAATTGTCACATCACAGGTTACCCCTACTCAGAACAAACCCTTTATTTTAATCATCTTATTTGGTGTGCTATTAGTTACTCATGATTTCCTATTCAATGGTCACCACTGTTCTTCTCTAGAGATTTCACACTTTAATCATCTTGACCACTTCCCTGCAATTGTTTATGGTCCTTATGCTATGGGTTATAGTTCTTTGAGCTACAAGAGGTTAGTTTCATTCTAAAGCACACACATCATTAATAATTATAAATTAAGCATATAATCATACTAAATTTCATGAAAATTCATACATTCACTCATACAAATGCCAACATATCATATTTACATTACCACATACTAAATTTTGGTTTAATATGCATAAAAGGTATAAAATATCTATCTCTTATGAATGTTTGTGAACTTTGGTAGATTGAAATGATAAAGGACATAAACTTAATAAATAAAAATAGCCATAAACTAAGACCATCAATCCTTATCCTTCATAATAAGAGCATAAGAAATTTTAACAAAGAAGTGGTCAGAAGGTCTAGGGGACCAACAACATGCATCTTTCTTTTACAAGACTGAAAAAGTAAAAATTACCAATAATCTTGTACAAACTATGTACCTCATCTTTCCATTCTTGTTTCCTTCAACTCCTCAAGTTCCTTCTACTTAGTTGACTATCAAAGTATTTCCACTTGGTATGGGGCCATGCCAATTGATGTACCCATTTATTTTGGTACTGTTTAATCTTATAAGTGGTTCCCTAACATGAGAGAGACTCTAGTCAAAGGATACAGAGAAACCTACAATTCAATTATCATTCTAGAAGTTAATACTCTTTATATTTCCCACATTCCAAAATAATTCTTTCTTAATAGCATTCCTTGTTTTGATTAGCTAGTTCCATATAACAAAATCATGAGGGAAAAAGGCTTGAGGAAATGAAGTAGCAAGGATTAGTGTTTTCTAAGTACATTACATTGAGAATGTGAGTCCAATATTTGTTCCATTCCACCAAATTTCATCTAATTTTAGAAATCAATACTTTATTAAGTTGCTTCAATCTCCTTATGCCTAAAGCCCCTTGACTCTTAGGCTTACATAAATTATCTCACTTCACCAAAGAAATTCTATTTTTGTCCTCAACTCTAGCCCAAAGAAATTTATTTTGGATCTTTTCAAAATTTTCATCCATGGCCACAAATTTTTTGAATAGAGATAAGTAGAAGATAGGGATATTCTAGAGGGAGGATTTTAGCAACAAAAAATTAACTTCTTGTCTCAAACGCTCTGATTTCCACCCAACCAACTTTCAATACACTCTTTCCATAATTTTGTCCTATTAAGTGTTAGAAATCATTTTAGTAGTGAGTGGGATGCCAAGATAAGTGGTAGTTAAAGAAATCTATTGGCAACCAAGGATGTTCACAATCATTTCTTTAATGATGCTCTCAAAATTGAAGAAGTATAACATACTTTTATTGTAGTAAATATCCTACCCAAGAACATTAACATAAGCATCCAAGATAGTCTTCCATAGCTTTTCCTCTACATTGAAGAAGCCCCAAACATGATGGTGTCATCAAAAAAAATATGAGAGGAAGGGGCTAAAAATGAGGTAAAATATAACCCCCAAGAGTTTATTCGAGTCAATTGGGGCTAAAAATGAGGTAAAATATAACCCCCAAGAGTTTATTCGAGTCAATAAGTTTTTTAAAACTTCTACCTAGAGCCTCCACAACTAGAATGAACAAGTAGGGGGAAAGGGGGTCTTCTTGCCTTAGCCTCTTGCCAACTAAGAAAGAACCTCTAGGGATCCCATTAATTAGCACCGAGTAGGTTAGGGAAGAGAGACAAGTGTTAAATTTTTTGAGGATCTTCTTTCCAAACCTAAAATTTTCAAGGACAACCAAAAGGAAGGGCCAAAGTCGTCTATCATAAGCCTTGGAGATGTCAAATTTTAGAAGCATAGTGGTCCTTTTTTTTATTTTCATAGAATGAATAAGTTTGTGGGTACTAAGCACAACATCAAGAATCTTCCTATCAGGGACAAAACCTTTTTGACTAGAAGAGATAAGTCTATGAGGGAAAAATTTAATTCTATTGACCAAAAATATAGAGAAGATCTTATAAAAAGTTTTGCAAAGGCTAATGGGCTAGAATTTAGACATAGTAGTAGCCTCTACCACTTTAGGGACTAGAAAAATAAAGGTTTGATTAAGTCTCTTAATGAGCTTACTATATCTGAAGAATTCTTGTGTTACAATAGATAGATCCTAAGAGATAATCTCCAAAAAAATGGAAGAAAGGATGGAAACCATCTGGACTAGGGGCATTGAAAGCACCAAAAGAGAAAACAAAAAATTTGACTTCCTCTAGAGATACATCCTTGCACATACCCACATTAAATCAACTTCATTCAACACCCTAGGAATAACCTCCATAAAACTAGGTAGGTCATTCATCTCCTGGTTTCCTTCATCAAGATTTTTCCTGAAGAAGGATGCCACATTAGTTATGTACCCTACTTTAAAACCATAGAACCATCACTAAGGGTGAGATTACTAATTATGTTTCTTCTTCTATGTTTCAAAGAAGATTAATAAAAAACTTAGTGTTCCTATCCCCTTCTTTGAGTCATTGGATTCTAGATTTTTTCTTCCAAAATAATTCCTCCCTCTTCATGGGATTGTGCCATTCCATTCTAAGGCCATATTCCTCAGAAAAAGTGCCAACATAAATAACACCATTCTCCATAGTGTCTTGAATTTTTTCTAGGTCATTTAATAATATTTCTTTGTTTTAAAAAACCTTACCAAAGGAGATCTTTTTCTAGTTTTTCACTTTGTTTTTTACTAACATTAATTTTTGGGCTAGAGTGAGCATAGGAGTACCTTGAAAGGGGATATTCCACCTCTTCTTAATCAAGGCTCTAAAATCAAGATGGGATTCCCACATGATCTCATATCCAAAAAGATAGGGGTCCAATTTAGTAGCCTCCTCGCAAAGTAAAAAAAGAGCACAATAGTCTAAACCTATATGAGTAAGAGCCTTGAGGGATAGCCTAGGTAAGATTTTCCAATCATGAGAGATTAATAACCTATCAAGATTCACTTTTATAATATTATTCCTATACCTTTTATTTGACTAGGTAAAAGAAGAACCATGAATCTCGATATCCATAGGACTAGTGTTAGCTAAGAACTCAACTAAGTCACCTATATTATCAAAATAGTCTTCAAGACCCCCCAATTTATTAAAAGGGATAAAAGGAGTGTTGAAGTCCCCCTATAACATACACAAAGCTCCTGGGGGTTATTTATAGCTAAGGATAGAGAATACCATAACTATTATCTAGCCAGTTTAGAGTTAGGTGCATAAATGCTAGTAAGAATTCATTACAAATCTTTAAAAAGGTACGAGAAAGAAACAATAAGGCTATTTGTTTTTTGTTCTAAAATTGTACCCTTAAAACAAAAGGGGTTCCAAAAGGTAGAAATACCCACTAAAGCAATATTGGTAGGGCTAACACAGTAATCTATAGAAGGCCAAATATTAGAAGCAATTTGAGTGAAAGTGAGTTCAAACATTTTAACTTCTTAAATGAACATAATATCAATTTTATGCTCCAAAATGTAGATTTTTATCATATGTTATTTTTGTGGGATGATCAGCCCCCTAATGTTCCAAGAAATAATTTTCATGAGAAAAATAAAAGGGAGGAGAAAATCTTAGTGGTACAATTAATCTAGGTTTGAAAAAGAGGCTCAAATTTAGAGGAGGTTTTAAAACCCATTTCTTTAGAGTTTTGGACCTTGAAAACTCCAAGTCCTTTATTTTCCCCACACTACATGTCTTGTTGCTATTCTGGATCTTGTTTCTCTTTGAGAAGGTATACGTTGTTTGAGATATCCTCCCACATCAAGTTTTTATTTCTCTTTTTTTTTCCATGAATTTGTGTCCATTCCTCATCTTGGGAAGAAGTGAGGGTTGATCTAGAGGTCAAATAACCAACGTTGAGGCTAATAAGAGACTGAGAGTCCACCATTCTAACGCAAGAGGCCTTTTACTCAAACAATGATAGATACTTACTCCCTTCCTAGCCTTGCGATTAATTATCCTCTACATGCTCTTTTTGGAGAGAGTCGTTCAAAGAGAGATCTTATAAATTCCACTTTTCAAAGTCCTATATCATTTCCCCTTCCTCTATTTTTGAGTCAACTAATGTGGATCTAACACTTTCTTTATTAGGTGTGCCAACAAGGAGCTCAAATAGAGATACTTTTATAGCTTTTTAAGTCAAGGTCTCCATGTGGACCTCAAAGGGAGAGGGGGCTTCTGGTTCCACCAAAAAATTAGGGTGTAAACCCTCTATACGAAGGGGGGAAGGAATCATTGGTCCCCCAAAACACCTATTGGGCTGGAGGGGACTACAGGGGAGGTAGTCGAGACCAGAGGCTCCTTAGTATTGTTAGCCATAATATGAACATCATTCAAAGCCATGTGTGATATTTTGGTGGATTTGAGCTTTTAAGAATTCTTTTTTTGTAGTTATTACTTAGGTGTTTGAACTTGTTATAGATCTAATAAAATATTCCAACATTTTCATACACAATAGGTTGCATCCAACACCCAAGCCTAGATTTTAAAGTGATCTTGAAGGAAAGAACTGTGTTGGTAGTAACATTGACACATTCTCACAAAAACCAATTTGGATTTTTGGATGGTAACTTTGTCAATTGTTTGCAACTAGCCAATGGAGTTGGCAATGATTTGGAACATATTGTAGCTATAGAGTTCCAGATGCAAACTAGGCATATAGATCTAGGTGGGAGAAAATATTGTTAGATCCTTGATAGAGTTAAAAAATAGTTTCGATTTACATAAGGAGATGAAGTTCTTGAATTTTTTGTCTAGAGCCTAATGGCCCCTAATTAGAATCTTCACCAAATCTTCCTTATTGAAAAATTTAAATAAAATTAGGTCATTGACCATAGCAATTATGATGATGTTGCCTTTAAGTTTTTAGGTCAATAAGGCCCATTTCCTAGCTTGGTCAATATTGGGTCTAAAAGAAAGGAAATTACCAATAAGGTAATTGTCCATTTTCACCAACATGGCTTTGAGAAGATCATCAGGCATATCTATCACAAGAACCTCATTCAAAGCAAAGAGATGGGGAACATGATATGTATTCGAATGAGGGGAATGTTATCTGATAAATTTTTCCACAAAAGAAACAAGGTCCTCCCCCTCGAAAAGAGAAGAAAATATGCCCATATCCACATCTGTGCCGTAAATTAGGAAGACTAGGGGGTCCCCCTAGGACCCCTACTAAGACGATCATGTGTTGGAGCCCACCATAAAAACTTAAAGGAAACAAAATAACAAAACATGTAAAAGTGATCACATGGAAGTAGCAAGACACCAGTACATTCAAAGCAACAAAACGTGAACTAGACCATAAATTCAAAAACCTCCACATACATTAAATTGTTACATGATGTTATACCTTAGAGATTATGTATGATCCTACTTATTGATTTATATGGTCATATATATTCATATTGAATTGATCATTTATATATTCAATTTTCATATGATGCTATACAGATATATTCTATGCGATTAAGTATATGGAATTTAATATAGGATATATTATGTCTTAGATATTATATGTGATTAGGCATGCAAAATTCAATATAGGATACATTGTGTCTTAGAGATTCTAGATATGATTCTATATGTTATCTTACATTTTTACATTATGTTATGTCTTAGAGACAGTCTATGATCTTATATATTGGTATGTACCAATCATATATACTTATATTGAATTCATCATTTATAGATTACATTGTTATATGTTGTTGTATTTAAGAGATTATGTATGAATTATTATATGAACTTAAATATAGGAAAAATTATGTCTTTTCAACTTAGATATAAATTTATATATTAATATTCAATTTATAAGTTATGCGTTAGAGATTGCATATGATCCAACATATTAATCCATAAGATAATATATATTCATATTGAATTCATCATTTTTAGATTATATTGTTACATAATGTTATGTCTTAGATATTTTATATGAATGATTATATGAACTTCAATATTTGATACATTATGTCATAGAGATTCGAGATATGATCGTATTTATTGACATTCAATTTACATGCCATATTGCATTGTTACATAATAAGTATTAGATATTCTATATGATCCTATATATCAATATAATACATTCATATTTAGTTTATATGTTATCTTACATTGTGTACATGGTGTTATGTACTAGAGATTGTATCTAATCCTACATTTTGATCTATAAGATCATATTTCTCATATCACATTCATCATTTATAGATTCCATTATTACATGATGTTATGTCTTAGATATTTTATATGATAGAGTATATATGTTTCATTATAGAATACATTAAATGTGTTAGAGATTTTTCTTACAATTTTATATATTGATGTTCAATTTTTTATGTTATCTTACATTTTATACATGATATTATGTCTTAGAGATTCTATTTGATCATTTATATTTATTTACAAGACCATCTATATTCATATCAAACTCATCATTTATAGATTATAGTGTTACATGATGTTATGTCTTAGAGATTCTATGTGATCATATATTTATGTATTGCATCTATCATTTATAGATTACATCATTTCACCATTTGTCTCAAAGATTGTAGATATGATCTTATACATTGATATTGATATTCAATTTATATGTTCACATGCTAAATTACATATAAATAAATTCTCATATATTCATACATTCAATTTATATATCTACATATTAAAAATTATATATATGTAAATATCAATATCCATATTCATATTCAATTTATATATCCACATACTAAATTACAAATAGATAAATGTCATTTATCAATAAACATCATATATATATCTACATGTACTAGTAAGTCACATATAGATATAAATGTCTATATCAATAAATATATAAATCAAAATAAATACATTATGTGTAAGTCCAACTGACAAATACATACATATAATGAACACGTTTCACTCATCATGTCAATTAAATAACATTCTTAGATGAAGATCAATTTAATGAGTGAAAAAGAAAAGGATAGAAAGACAAATATGAATTTCGAATTTAAAACAAAAATTGCATTAAGAACTCACCGTATCAATAGCCCTGTCACCTTCAAGCGTCCAGAAGCATTGTAGCCCAGTTCTTCCTTTAAGAAATTTCAAATACCAAAGCAAATAAATTTATATATATATATAGATATATATATTAAAAGAATCAGAACTTATGTTCTTACAAATTGTAAGAGCAGAACTCATACTCTTCTCACATGTGAATATTGGAATTTGGGACCTAATTCTTTGGTGAGACATGTAAGATTGGTCGAAGCTCTTATACAGACGAAAAAAGTGCAGGAAACTTTCACAAGTAATGGTAGTGTAAAACAAGAAAAATATTTATGTGAATGGGGTTGATGAAAATCAGGCCGGTTGACCAACTGAGCTGGAAGCCTAACGAATTCACACTCGAATTACCAATAAAAAACTCATTTTCTAGTTTTTTTTGAAAATTTGATTTAAGTTGTGAAACCCATGACAATCCAGCTTGATAAAATCCCCTTGTTTATAGTATAAAGGACTACTTTGAAAACTCCAATTACCCAATGAATCAGTAATTCAGTTACCAAATGACTTAGTGTACTCCAATTACCCAATGGATCAGCATTCCAAGTAACAAATGATTCAGTAATCCAATTACCAGTACAGGAGCACATCCAAATTTCCACTTCTTAACTGTTTTCCACATTTAATAAATTGTGTTACTAGCACTTCGAATCACTGTCTTATTTTCAATATTAGATTTGTATTGCTCAGCCCTCAAAGCCATTTTTTCAAAAGAGTTCGAGTTTTCTCAGCAGCTTTCTAGCCCTCTGCATTTCCTGCAGATTTAGAAGACCACCAGGTAAGTTTTTCATAGCTTTCAGTATATTAAATTTCTCTTTTTCTATTTTTTCTTCCTCCATACATGGGATCAGCATGTTTACAGGGTTAAATGAACTAATGCTTGCTGTTTAATTAAGTATTTGGTTTAGATGATTTCTATTGCAGAGGCATTTTTCTGTTCTACTCTCTGTAAAGAATAGTTATAATGGAAATAAAATCTGCCCATATGTATGGATACACATCTAACAAATGAAGTGATGTCTATGTTACCAAAATTTGCCCTTACCCATATAGACAATTGCAGTAATTCCATACCACACCAGGGAAATTTTAGTCTAGTAATTCCATTCCAAGTTTCCAACTGACATACAAACAAGATCCATTATGAAAGTGAAAACTATATCTAAATCCTGCAAAATGGAGTATACACAACATCAAATATTAGATTATAAATTCTTATTCCTATTTATCTTTGCAAACCGATAAGGATTCCAAATAGCATAGTAAAAAGACATCAAGTCCTCATGGTATTATTGCCTGTGAAATACGGTAATAAGTCCAATTGGCCATTCTTGAAATGCCAAACTACAATATCCAAATCGACAACAATAGCTGCAGTAGGAATCTCATTAATTACTAGAAGTTGAAAGGTTACAATAGGATATAAACCCCCAAAATCTGCATATCGACTGCGAAATCTCATAAAAAGAGAGGCCAAATTGTAAGGTCTAAAGCGATAGCTCAAGGATGTATAGTGACTATCATTTACTGCAATCTGGAGCAAGAGCTGATCTAATGCTCTTGTCATTTTATGAATCTATATTTTTTTATCACAAATTATTCATAAATATTATTTTATTAGAGTTATGAATTGGATAGAGATAGATTTTTGAAAGTGTTCAAACCATTGTACATGAATCTGATGGAATTACCACAGCCACAAACTTCCTGCAGCACATCCAGCACCATCTGGCTGCCTTTTTGGTGCGTCCTTGCAACACTCCTTGACTATAAACCACCTGCAAAAAAGTGCTAAGATATTCATTCAGTAAATCATTCAACACTTAGTTGGCCTCTTAGGAAGATTTAACCTTGATCTTCATTTTTAATGCTCCAACCACTTCAAATCACAATTATAATTCCATATTTTTTCTTCCTTAGGAAGCATCCTGGTATCTAATAGTGTTAAACTTGAAATCAGCTCAAAGGACAAGATATGTTAGATTCAGAATTGGTGGATTTCGCACCACTGAAAATTCAGGATTATAACTTTCGATCTGAGAACTGAAAAGATCATTGTCTCAGATCATTGTTTGGATAAATTATGCATCTGATAATTTTTATTTACTAAACCTGTTAAAGGAGGTTTATAGACAGTGGTGATAGGAAGCATAAGGTCTTTGAATCTAGGAGATATATAATATGATATATGTATCCTTATGAAAGTACTCATATGATATATTATATTATATCCTATTATTCTTTATGATTATTTATAAATTTTAATACTAATTTTATTTCATATCAACACCATATTTCGAAGCATCCAAATCTTTACCTTCAAGAAAACCCTATCCCTTTGATTCTCTGCCCAAAATGTTCTGTCTGTAACTATCTTGCTTTTCCTCTAGCAAGATGATTGTATTCATGATTTTATTTGTAACAGCTACTTCGACTTTAGAAACAGCAACCCCTTTCCTCCTATATTTCTCTAATTTTTACCATCTTGCAAGATGCTGGCATCTTTATATTAAAATAGCGAGTCAAAAAACCTACAACACTACTAAACAGAAAGTACTCAAACCCAGGACCTTCCAAATACTGTTCCAATTGGTTTACCTCCTAAATATTAGTGAGGATGCTCTAAATCTGATCTATCTGAAATGTGTATAAGAGGGAATACACTTATTATTACATCATAACATCGTGCAGTGACCCAATTATTACAAATGGGTTTCTTTTTTCTATGATGTTATGCAATTATCGCTTATAAATCTTATTAATGGTAATATGACAGTTTATAAGGATCTGTGATGTGAGATAAAAATATTAATTAAATTTGAAGTACAAAGACGCCTAAATTGATAGTAGCATCTGATAAATCATACTTTAGGAAATTTGTGTCGCTCAAATTGACATTTCATGTCTATGTTACAAAATTCATGAGACCACCCACTTTAATATATATATATATATATATATATATATATATATATATATAATCTTTTATATTTTAACCATCTATATTTTATTTTTTGACTTTATATTTTATATATAATCTCATCTTTTTAATTTTTTATTTGATTAAATTATTATTGTTTTACTGAAAAGACGGTATTTGGATGATGTGAGCTGGCAACTAGCTTTGATTGTGGAACAAATTCTCACTCAAATTCTCACTCTCTATGATTCTTTGGAGTATATTTCTTTCACTCATATTCCTCGAGAATGGAATGGGGTTGTTGATTGATTGCTTGGCTAAATGGGCTTCTGAGCATATTCATGATTGGAATTTGGGGGATTGGGGCCAATTTACCCCAGATTTGTCTCATCAATTGGATCACCTGGTTGAACTTGACAGGGCCAGTTAACATCTTTGCTTTGTAATATTTCCTTGATTTAATAAAAAATTTACCCTCCTTGATGTTAAAGTTGTAATAATTTTGGCAATTGTTCCTCAATCATTTGTTATATAATTCTTCTTTATAATCTCTTAGAGTTATTAATTGTTTGAAACATTTAACCTTTAACTTTTTTTGATCCATTTATTTATGTTATACCATATTACTATAGCATCATGTTTTACCTATTTTCACTTATACTTCATTTTTCAATCTCCTCCCTTCCTACCCTCTCCCACCACTTAAATTTTCTTAGTCATTGCTACAATCATATTCTTCATCATCCTCTTCCATAGCATACACATTTTAATCTAGAAGTGTTTACTCTATCATTCATGGGTGGTTCACTAATATTTAACACTTATTGATTTGAATGAAGAGATTAATTGCACTTGTGTTTACTATGAATCAAATTTGATAATTTAATATAATATATTTTATTTTTTAATATATATATATATATATAATTAAAAATAAACAACTTGTAGTGGGCGGTAGGATGGGCACCCCTCCAGCTTGGTGGAGGGAACATGGAAAATATGTCGCGTTGTCTGATCTAAGTTGGCTTAGGTGGCTAATGTGGGAGGGCTTGCACGAGTTGGAGTTGGCAGGAAACATCATGTCATGATAGTACGAGTAGTGATGGCGAGGTGATGTCGCCCTTTTTGAGGCCAGCTAGTGTGTGTTGGTTTGATGGACTTAGTCCTTTCGGCTAGTTTTCGGTACTTGTGGAGGTGCCTCATTAGTGGAGGTGGTGATTGATAAGTACTTGGCATTAATCCAGTTTGAGTGAGATTTAAGTCTGATCAAGGTGTGAATTTTTCTCATTTATTGTCTTCGATTGTGGATGGTGCTCAATTTATTTCTAACAGTGTGTGGTTTGTGCTTGGGTGTTGATGGCCAAGTGCTCAAGGTTTGTGATAGAGGTGTCAATGGATGGGTTAGAAATATTTGGGGCGGATACCTCGATTTCATTGAAGTCGTCGGCTCATCAAGCTTCTTTCAGAGAAATAATGGATCAACAACTGAAAAGGGTCCTTCTCAATAATGATCCTGGGTGCCAAACATTTGATGAACAAAGAATATGGAAGGGATAATATGCATATTTCATCTAGGTTTTTGGCTTCTCTCCTAGACAACCAAGTTGATAAAGTTGAGGCGAAATTGTTTCTTGAAGAAATGTTCAGGGAAGATTTGGTGGAAGGGGTCGATGAAGTGATGAGTGATGTGGTGGTTGGAAGAGGCACCCCATGTCCCTATGACTTGGAGCTCCTACAGGGTTCAAACGACGCTATCAAACTATACCTGTTTTTTCTCGATTTGAGCGGTTATGCCCTCATGAAGCAGAGGATGGTAGCAGCGGTGGCGGTGAAGTTCCTAAAGAAATTCTTTGGGTTGCTGGCAGTTGGGGGTGTGGAATGGAATAAAGACTTCAAGGAATTTGTAGAGATAAATCATTTTTTGTAAGTCTAGTTTGGTTGGGTCTTGGTTTAGTAGGATAGGATTTTTTGCTTTTAAAAGATGGCTATGTATTTTGTTGATGGCACTAGCCATAGTGGCCATTTTGAAAAATCTGGTTCTAGGTAGTTTTTTGGTTGGGATGGTTGACAAATGGACTTCATGGTAGTCATCTAGTTTTTGGCATTATTTCCTAGTGGTTGAAGGTGAATGTTATCTTGCATTGGTAATTGTTTGTAGTCTAAACTTTTTATATAATATAAATCTAAACTTGTGTATCAAAAAAAATAAACAGTTCTTGTAATAAATAATCATTTTAATATATAATAAGAGAAGAAACAATGCCCACATGCAACATCTACTTTTAATTATTATTTTTATTTAATATATAATAAAATATAATATAACATTGATTAAATATATTGTTTATTTAAAGTTAGTGATTAAAATCAGGTTTATAGTTATGCATAGTGTTACCATCATAGTTAGGGTTAAAGATAGGTCTAGGATTAGGATAATGGATTAAAAATTATTGTTAGGGTTATAGTTAGGTTTAGGGATAGAATTAGAGTCAAGGGAAAGCTGATAATTTATTAGTCTAAAATATCACTAATTATTATTTTTTTAATAGCTAAGTGAGGGAAGTAATTTTTTTTATATTAATTTAAAAGATTAAAAAATGCATTTTATGGGTTTGATAGACTTAACAAAGACAACTAGTCTATCAACAATAAAAAAATATTTTTATTGTAGGGGTAGAACCAATCCTAGTAAAAGGGGACTTATTTTTCTTTGCATGAGAATATAGTGACATTTTACATTGCTCAATGCTTGAACTTGAGAAATATTTCTTCTATTTAACCTTGGTTTGATTATTAGAACTTAAACAAGAAAAATTCTTAGAAAAGTGATTGCCACTAATCTACAATTATCTTTACAAGAATATAGTTCGCAAAAACCTTCATTGGGGCTAGCATTAACAAAAATTACTTAGGCCTAGCCATAAAGGGAGAACAATTTGTACCATTCAAAGAAGTAGGGTGAATCTTTATGTCTAGTCATAAAAGGAGAACAATCTACACTAATTGAAGTAGGAGCGGAAGTTTTATGACTCCATGTAAGAGGTGAGATCCAAGAATGAGGAGTTACAAAGGACTAAAGTTGAAACTTGAATAAAAATGAGCAGACAATTGAACACTTTTATTTACCCTTTCCACTAAGAATCCTAATTTGGAGTACATGCCCCTTTTATAAGTAATTGAAACTTTGAACTAACTAATAACCAAATACCAACCTTGAAATTTGATCTACATCGAAAAGAAATACTTTCATAATCAAGTTGCTTACAAATTTTGTTCCTTGAAACCTGATCTACATCTAAAAGGAATACCTTAATAATCAAGTTATTTGTTTCAAATATTACTCCCTACATTGAACTTTCTCTCAGTAGGTGAGACTCTAGAGAGATCAAGCTCCACCAAAAATTGAGCAAAAGTGGATTGAGAATAGAGTTAGGTAAAATCTAGTATAGCAATAGTTTTCCAAAGGGAGTTTCTAAGAATAAAAATATCAGAAGATCCCTCAAATTTAAATAGAAGGTAGGGTTTAAATAAACCCAAATTGGATTAAATAAAAAGAGTTTTGTAAGAGGGTTTAATTTGAGGTGTCATTGCTTCATACAAAAGGAGGTTTTTTTGAAAATCCATTAAATATCTTAGAGAAATCTATGTTTTACCTCTAAGCAATTGTAGATTACTAGAAATAAAATCTTCATGCAAGGGTGAAAGTTTAGAGTTGTGTTGCATTTTGGACCAAAAAAATAGATTCAGGTGAATAGTTTCATTTCAAGTAGTTTTGGGTAAAATTGTTCAGGTCAAAACTTTGCAGCCCTTTCATGAAACAAGTAGTTTCAATTGAAATCTCAAAAAAATTAACTCAATATACATTCAAAATCAAAATTGAAATGGATATTAATGTGTATAGAAGGCTTTTCCCAAAATATTTTTAAGCAAAAGGATTTTGACTAAAATTCTTTCACTCAAGACTATTGAGCTCACAACCCATGTGGCAACCCAACCCCTCTTTTGAGGAAAATTTAACAAAATTAAAAATTTGAGTCCACATTTCTCCAACAAAGAACATTTTCATGAAAATCTGAAAATACCAATTGACACAATTCAATACAAGTAAAATAAGATTTCTTT
Source organism: Sequoiadendron giganteum (assembly GCA_007115665.2). Taxonomy (NCBI): domain Eukaryota; kingdom Viridiplantae; phylum Streptophyta; class Pinopsida; order Cupressales; family Cupressaceae; genus Sequoiadendron; species Sequoiadendron giganteum. The sequence goes on from CM021102.1 coordinate 325,203,535, forward strand.
ACCTCTATTGAAAAGAAAATAAATCCAAAATATATTATCTCCAATATTTAGGAAGTTAGGTCACAACTGTGTTGGATCACTTATCGTTCAATTATGGTCTATTTATTCAAGGGCCTTTGATGATTCACAGGCATTTAAATAAGTTTCTTCTCTACATATTCTTCTCATTTTTTAAGTGATGTTTTTGTATATTTTTTAATTTTGAAGTTCTATTCTAATATAATCTAAGAGATTGTAAAAAATCAAAAGAGATTGAGTTAACAAGAATTAAAAAAATGATTGGTTTGATTTAACTTCATTTCAACCTTTATGCATAAAAATATGAGAAACTAATCTTAAAATCACTATATTATGATCAACAATTATTGAATCAACAAAAAAGAAAGTACAAAATCTAAATGATTTTAGAGAGACAAAGGTGCATTCCTTAAACTACTATATTATACACAAAAACTTAATGAAACTCTAGCAACTCAATAAAATAGATTTTTAATTCAATTATTCTTAGTTTCCACAAAATTTTAAAGCAAAATGATTTGACTGGTGCACTCTTGTTGGCATTGGTATTATTTGTCTTGTTATTGATGTCAAAGGTCATGGAGACAAGGCAGGTTTGGTTCATCATGAAAAGTTAAGGTAGAAATAGATGTCAAAGGTGATTGGTGTTGACACTCATTCATTTTATGGTGATAGACAGACAAAGTCTTTTTGTTGTTCATCTCATTGTTGAAGGCTCTACTTAATAGACAATATTAGTGTCAACTAAACCTCAGTAAGTTACAAAGTGGTCTTGACCTCACTTGGAGTCTTTATGTGAATTTAGGTTGTTATAGTTTACTTCACAAAGTTTGCATTGGAAGTTGACATAGATAAAAATATTCTCAGTCCAGACAATGTCTTAGACCTGAAACAAAATAGGTTCTTACAAGTCAAAAGTTCTTTTCAACTAAAACCCAGATCTTGTAAACTACAAAGTGTCCAATTATCAAAACAAAAATCTTGATTATTGAGTTAAGTTTCCTCATCAATATTTTGACATCCTACAATCATGAAATGAAACACAATATCAGATTTTTAACTCGGTCTCATCAATAGAATATATGATTCTATTTGACTTTGTTAAAATCCAATTGACACTAATCCAAACATAGAAGATCAAAGTTTAGTGAAAGTAACAAACACTCATATGCCAATTTTGATGAGATCACAAAGACACAAATTTAAAGAAAAACAAACTAAAACATCAAACATCATGGATGAAGAAAATTCTTGGAGTGGACTTCATCAAAATGACACAAACTAAATAATATCAGAGGACATACAAGTAGCGCAATAGGACCCAAAATTCCATAAATTTATGAAAAATATCTTAGAGCAAGACATGGAGAAATATCCCCTAATGCTAGCTGAATCAAGTGCCAAACTTCCCAAATATTTTGATGTCAATCACTTAAAAGAAGCACCTAGAACAAATGAAACTAAAATACCACAACATACACCAAACATAGATCAAGTTGTGGCCCTAACACATCAAATTTAAAAATTGCAACAAAAAATTCAAAATATGCAAAAGGGAAACACGAAAAGGTATGCATTACAAGAAATTTGTCCTTATCCTTTTGACCCAACTATGGATATGATACCGTTCCCTAGACACTATGAATTCCCAAAATATGAAAAATATAATGGTAAGACAGACCCAATCAAACATGTAAGGGAATTTAGAACCATGAGATTAGATTTCGCACAGGAAGAAACTTACCTAATGAGGTTATTCCCAAGAAGCTTAGGAGGTCAGTGTATGGAGTGGTTTTCCAAACTACAACCAAGAATACGTACTTTTTAAGAGCTCGTCAATAGGTTCATATTGCAATATTGTTTTAATATCCAACATGACATCATGATAAAGGACCTCTATAACACGAAGCAAAATAAAGGTAAGACATTCCTATCCTTTTTACAACGATGGTGAAGACTATTTGCTAGGTATCCTCGCTCCATACCTGAGGAATAAAAAATGGAGTTATTCATTGATAACCTAACTAATGAAATGAGCTATAGGATTATGATGCAGAGCCAAAGTGAGGACCAATCACAACAATGGACACTTCCATTCTACTCCAAAGAATTCTTCTTCCCTATGCAATCATTTTATGGATATCAACTCACCCTCAAGGTTTTCAAACCTTCAATCTTGAAAAATAACAAAAAACCTTCACCAAGGCCCTACAAATACCCTCAATACTCATATAATGACAATTGAATCAACTAAGAACAATCTCCAAGACAGATTCATAAAAATTCCCAAAATTCACCATTTCACCATTTAATAACAAACTGTCCTTGTAGCACTGGGACACTGGTTTTTGAAGATTTTAGCAAAACATTCCAAATACACCCCCAAAACTATTCATTTATTCAAATACCCATTTCGAAGACACACCACATAGCCAAAATTTACATTAGACTCTTTCACAACATTCCCTCTAAAAATGTTGTTTTCACTATTTTGAAGCCCCAATTAGCCCTGTTTTTCAAAGGGACCCCCTCATAAAAAAACCCCCAACCAAAAATAACCTAAAAAAGTCTTAGAGAAGGCATAAAAACTTATGATTTCCCAGGTTCTAAGTCGATAGGGGCTCACACTAACCTCCAAATTCAAAACCCTCCATTAAGCCTAGAAACATAGGGTTTTTAGGACACCCCTATTGAAAATGCACATTCCTAACTGTCCCAAGTCCTACCAACTGCTAAGACACATTTAATTACACCTACACATCCTTTACAAATACTTTTCAAACCATTTTCACTAATCTTTGGATTTACCACCCATGTTCATCATTTTACTTAAGAATTAGCACTGTTCATTCTAGGACAACAACCCAAAACTTCATCATTCACTTTCCACGCTTTATATAAACCTATAAAAAATCAAATACATATCATGCATAGCCTCTCCACAGAGCCACACGAAGAAAATAGTAGGTGGAGGGCTTTAAGAAGTCACATGTGACTCAAAATACAAAAAACTCTGGGTCAACACCTGCTTGGAAATAAATTGTTATAAAACTCACCAAAATGAAGAGAGGACTCTCAAACCAATTTTAAATTAATTTTAACCCTACTATCCACTCATTCCACATTCCAAACAACCATCAACTTGCTATGCAGAGATCTCACAAGGAAGAAAATATAGAATTTCTGTGAAAGTCACAGTTTTCACTGAATACACACCATGATCTTATTTTTTCTTGCCAAAGTTACATTCCTCAACCCCTCAAATGAGGTTCACCACATTTTTAAATAATTCTCAACCCTAAACAACTAGACAAACAACTCTCAACTGACTTGTGAACCACTTACAACCATTGAGAACAAATCACAATGTGTTTACATTTGACAAGTTCATTAGTGATCAATTTTGCACAATTGAAAACATTAACACCCCAGACTCCTTCTAGGCCTAAATAACATTAATAATGGTATTTCCATACCTTATTCAGACAAAATAACTTAAAGATACTAATATTAACCCACTAATCTTGCAAATGATTAAAATTTGATGTTGTGGTGTAAGTGCTCCTGCACTAGATTACAATGTCCTCCAACATTCAAAAAGTGATTGAAAATGGTCTTAAAATCGAAGAAGCCTCAGTCACATGAGGGATGATCAAACACTACAATGAAAAATCAAACAACACCAACTCCTCAAATCAATATACCAACAACAACAAACCTAAATTCTGGCAAAAGAATAGAAATACCGGGATCAACGAAATTGCAAATGACTTAAAAAATGCAAAGTCAATTTTTAACTTGATAGCCTCTACAACAAAGACAAACCAAAATAGTGACCAAAACATCAAGTCAAATATCAATCAAAACAATAATCTAAACAATGGAGAATCAAAACCACAAACGTATTAAAAATCATCAAACTGACGTCGATTCACACCATTAGGCCAAAAAATGGAATCAACAATGAGGGAACTTGTTGCAAGTGGTCTTATCACTACATGAGACACATGATTTTGGGATCCAAAATTCAAACCACCATGGTGGAATGATGCAGATTATTGTAACTTCCATAATAATAAGGGACACAAGACAAATGATTGTATGTAATTAAAACATATAGTCCAAGATTTGATTAACAACAAAAAGGTATATGTAGAGGGACATCAAAACAACAACAATCATACATCCTTTAAAGACCCTTTGCCAAATTACAACAAGGGAGAGTCATCTTCTACAAACAGTAAAGGAAAAAAATTCAATCACGTTTACAATAGCGCAATCTTTTGTTTTTCAAAAGTAGAAAGGGATATTGCCACTGGTAATCACATTAACAACAACAAAACCAATGACATTATACCACTAGATCTAATGTTGAACATGCAAATATCCGACAATCAAATAAATGTTTTAAAAATCAGAGAAAGAGAAGACTATCAACCAATTAATGTAATGACAAGGGGGCAATCCAAGGTAATTTTGAAGGGAGTTGCACCTAAAACACTTCTCCACCTCCAATTCGATACAATTTTTTTGACCAACTTCAACAAATACCAATGGAAATATCAATAATTGAACTCCTTAAACTATCACCATACCATAAGGAGATTTTAGAACAAGCACTTGTTTCCACCACAATACCCAACAACCTAGATGTTTGTCAATTCCAGGCTATGGTGGGAAATTTAACACACCACACTATCTATCATTCTTTGAGCAAGATGATGTGTCACTTAATCATCCACATAGCACCACCCTCCATATTGAAGCTTTGATCCAAAAATATTGTGTTAAAAGAGTCCTAATAGATGGGTGAGCTGGTTTAAATATATGTACTTTAAGTATAATCCATGCACTAGGGTATTCAGATAATGCTATTGATGCCCGAAGAAAAATGACAATAAAGGATTATGATGAAGAAGAGAGATCTTCTAAAGGACTGATTGTGTTGCCCATTCAAGTGGGACCAATGGTGAAAAATATAGCGTGTCGGGTACTAGAAAAAGAGTTAACCTACAATATACTCTTAGGATGTTCGTGGATTCGTGAAATGTAGGCAATACCTTTGACCTATCACCAATGTTTGAAATTTACAGTTAATGGACAAGAGGTGACTATATTAGTAGATTATAACAATCCTCGACATTGTAACACACTCAGAACTTCTCAAGACACCTTTGTACCTCACAATAGGGAATCATGCATTTCAAATTCATCGAATGGTGAAAAACATCAAAAATTACATCCAAGTGGCTTGAGAAAAGGGATAAATCAAAAGATACAAGTGTTGTTGAATCTACATTAACAGACAATAAGGATCCTCAAAATTCTCTATCACAGAAATTCCAAGAATAGGTCCTGCTAACAGACAAAGGCATGGGACAATATTCTATTGAGTAGTCTCTTAATATTTCACAATTGATTCCATCTCCAAAGTCATATGGACAACCATCAATGATAAAACAACAAACATCAAAACCTACCACGGTTCTAGAGGAAAGATTTGTAAAAGTCGATACTATATAGAGGATGAATCAGAAAATAAAGCTATCCTCGATTGGTTGTACAAAGATGAAGAAACATTGACATCAACAAACATCAACATCAAGACAGATAAGTATGGCAAAGGAAACAATATTTTAGAAAAAATGGGTTATGAAAGACAGTGACCAGTTGGAAAAAGGAAAGAAGGCATCGTGGAAACAATTTAGCCTCTTACTCTTTATTCAAAGGATAAGATAGGATTTGGTTACTCAGAAGAAGAAAAAAAAAATGACTAAGAAGGCAGTTGAAAGAATCCTTCAAGTAAGAGATAGCTTTGAAACAGATTCTAATGAATATGAATGGGATCTATATTCTAATATATCTTACACAGATGTCCAAATTGATGTCATAAAACAATATGCACCTCCACATGAGGAGGGACAGAGCTCACAGTCTAGATCACTTGTATTAGAATCACAACATATCGATGACTCAAGTGAGGATGAACATACATTGAGTGAACTAGATAATCTCAAAGAGAGTAACATCATTGACCTTGACATAGCTAATAAAAAATCTAACTACATAACTATCTGTACCCTTACCGCCATCGACCCAAGTCAATTCGATGACTTCCTACCCTTACTCCATCTCAAACTTATCAACTGGGCACCCATTGAACCTATAAATGTACCCATCTATGCAAATGATGATGCTATCATAAATTTCCTTTGTTATGACGAACCTGATACAAATTATATCCATAAATTTCATAGCAATGTGGACCGACTGGAGGATGTCAAATCTTCTAGTTGCAAAAATAAAAATAGGAATAATGGATCTAATGGTGAAAACCATTCTATGGCAATATTAGATCTTGAAAAGAGAAAAATAAAGAATGCATTGGATGGTGAAAACCTCTTTGAGGCATTGAAAAATGGAAGATTTGACACCCTTCCAGAGCATTGTCATGAAAGGTCATTAGTTCTAGTGGAGCCTACACAATTTGTAATCATTGGTGTAGAAGAAAGAGCAAAGATTTTACATCTGGCAGAATCTATGACATAAAAATAAAGACCTGAATTTATCAAATTGTTTGAAGAAAGAAGCATTAATTTTGCTTGGTCATGCTTCGATATGCTGGGTTTAGACCCAAATATTTTAATGCATCATTTTTCTTTGCCTACTGGAATCAAACCTGTAAAACAAAAATTAAGAAAGATGCATCCACATATCAGATTAATGGTAAAAGTTGAGCTGAAGAAGTTATTGGACTCATTAGGTCTATTGATTATGCTAAATGGATATCAAATATTGTGCCTATATCAAATCCAGATAATAGTATCGGGATATGCATAGATTTCAAGGATCTAAATAAGGCATGCCCCAAGGATGATTTCCCCTTGCCTAATATTGACATCATCGTAGAATTAATAGTCGAGCATGCCATGTTATCAATAATGGATGGTTTCTATGATTACAACCAAATCAAGATAGCACCGAAAGATAAGGAGACAACTACATTCACATGTCCATGGGGAACCTTTTGCTTGAATGTCATGCCCTTCGGGTTGAAAAATGCAGGGGAAAATTATCAAAGAGAAATTACCACTATCTTCCATGATATGATGCATACCTTTATGGAGGATTATGTAGATGATATTATAGCTAAGTCATATTCCAGAGAAGGACATCTAGATATCCTAGGAAAATTTTTCACAAGGGTAGAAAAGTTCAATGTCAGACTAAACCCTAAGAAATGTGTCTTTGGGGTTACATCAACAAAACTCTTAGGATACATAGTCTCAAAAAAAGGTATTGAAGTAGATCCAACAAAGGTAAAGGTAATAATGGAAATTCCACCACCCATAAACATCAGTCAACTAAGATCACTACAAGGAAGGCTACAATCAATTAGGAGATTTATCTCTTAGTTGGCAGACAAAAGTCACCCATTTAATCATCTATTGCATAAGAATGTTGTGTTCAAATGGGATCAAGGGTGTGACACAACTTTCAACCAAATAAAGCAATATATAATGTCACCACCTATTCTCATGCCACCCATAGAAGGAAGACCTTTAATACTATACATTGCAACAATGGATATTTCTTGAGGAGCATTGTTGGCACAAGAAGATTATGAAGGAAGGGAACAAGACATTTACTACATCAACATAACTTTGAATGACTATGAAATTAATTATACCTTCATTGAGAAATCTTGTTTGGTGGTGGTATTTGTTACCCAGCAGTTGTGGCATTACATGTTGACTCACACAATTAGGCTCATAGAAAAAATCGACCCATTAAAGTATCTACTCAGTAAGGCCGCTTTAACAGGTAGACTAGCCAAATGGGTCACGCTTCTAAGTGAGTTTGATATTTAGTATGTGGAAAGAAGAGCCATCAAAGGTCAAGTGATTGTTGAAAAATTAGTTGAAGCTCCTTTAATTGATGATCGTCCTATGATAATGGAGTTTCCTGATGCAGACATTCTTACAGTACCAACACAACAATGGATACTTTACTTTGATGGATCATATACACAAAGAGGATCTGGTGTAGGAATTGTGTTCATCACACCCCAAGGACACACCATCCCAAAATATTATAAAGTAATGTTTCCATGTACCAATAATGTGGCAGAGTATGAGGCATTAATCATTGGTGTCAAAGTGGTAATTGAATGGAAAATCATAGAGTTACAAGTATATGGGGATTCTCAACTAGTCATTTATCAAGTAAATGATGAATATTAGATGAAAGATGAGAAGTTGATGTCCTATAAGCAACTAATAGATGGTCTCAAATAATACTTTGTCAATATCAAATTTGAGCAAATTCCAAGGGTAGAAAACAAAGCGGCAGATGCTATGGCGACAATTTCTTCTCTTTTATAATTAACGGAGAAACGTGGTCGTTATGAGTTTATGGTAGAACAAGTATCTAATCCTTCTTATAATAGTTTAGTTTACCAAACCATATACAATTTAGATGTCATTGAATCCTCCATCTATGAAAAGACCTATGCATACCTAAGAGACAACATCCTTCCTTTCGATCTTTCCAAAAACCAAAAATGTAACTTCATTTGACCATCCACCCTACATACTTTAATCATTGACATACATTATCATCGAGGTCTAGATGGTACTCTTCTCTGATGTTTAGAACATAAAGAATCTGAGCCAGCCTTACGTGAGGTTCATGAAGTTATTTGTGGAACTCATTCAAGTGGCATAACTCTAGTAAAGAAACTCCTTCGTTTAGGGTATTACTAGCCAAGTATGGAGAAGGAATCTTATTAGTTTGTCAAGAAGTGCCAAAAGTATTAGATTCATAGTAATCTAATCCACACACCTACTCAAAAATTGCACCCATTCACATCAACATGGCCCTTTTGTCAATGTGGATTGGATTTGGTAGGAAAGATAAATCCATCTTCATCCAATGGGCACAAGTTCATAATCACAACGACATAATACTTTACAAAATGGATAGAAGCAGTTCCTCTCACAACTATCACTGGAAAATAGATCTCGTCTTTCATATTGAACTACATAATTTGTCAGTATGGCATACCTCAGTCCATTATCACTAATAATGGACGACCATTTAAAAACAGGATGTCTGGAAATTGTGTGAAAATTTTCATATCCAACATCATTTCTCAACACTGTAGTATCCTCAGGGAAATAGCCAAGTAGAGGCCTCTAACAAGATAATTCTAAAAATACTCGAGAAAATGCTTAACAATGTTGGATGTGATTGGCATGTTCAGCTCAATCCTACATTATGGGCCTATAGAACCAGCATTAGAACACCGGCATGAGTTACACCATATGCCTTGGTATATGGATCAAAGGCCATACTACCTATTAAGGTAGAGATTCCATCACTTTGGGTATCACTAAAGGGAATCATCTCAGATGAGGATTATAGAGTATCTAGGCTTCAAGAACTAGAACTATTGGATGAACATTGTCAACAAGTTGTCAATCATCTAACTGCATATCAACAAAGAATGTCCCGAAGCTACAATCATAGGGTAAAACCTAGAATCTTTTAGGTTGGGGATTTGGTCCTAAGAGAAAACCCTAGAAATCAACAAGATAGAGAAAAGAAAGGGAAGTTTGAACCTAACTAGCTAGGTCCCTTTTCCATCATATCAGTCTCCGAATCAGGAGCCTATCAACTGTCAACATTAAAAGGTGATCTTTTTGATGAACCTATCAACAGTATCCATATCAGAAAGTTCTACACTTGAATCACCTAGTGCACAGTTTAAAAATCCTAAAAAATGGTTTCCTTCATGAAAACCTGGCAAGTAGGCGTCTTGGTAACAAAAAAATACAAAATACAAAAAAAAAAGAGAAAACAAAAATGCAATTAAAACATATGGTGAAAACTTGGAAACAAGCAATATATGTGATTTTAACCAGCTTTTCCATCTATTTTGATACATATCATGGTCATTAATCTCACCATCATCTCACATCCATTATCATATCATTTCAAATGGTCATGTCTCACTCTAGCTTGGGGGCAACATCTAAATCTGACTGGGGGCAATAAAAAATCGAGCTTAACAAAATGGACAAACAACAGTATGAAAAATAAAAAATCATCTCATCAAAAATAAAAATCATACCTCAATGCTTGTGTTTCGCTTGCAATATCAAACTCATGGAGGTCATACTTAGGTCATCATGGTCTAAAATATACCATTGATGCTTGTACTTACTTTCAATATTTTTAAAGCTCTATGATGATACAAAGCACAAAAGTATTGTTAAAATGACAATAGTTTACATATAGTTTTGCATGATAAAATTAGATTGTATTCATAAATGATTTCTACATCTGCAGAGTGTTTGCTATAAGAAGGATTCAAATTGATGATTATCTTTTTCTATTAATAAGATTGAGTATACTTGACATAAAACAAAAACGTCATCATAATCATGTAGTTGCATCATCATTTTCATTTACATAAATTAGAAAGATTTCTATTTATCATCATCATTCATACATTTGAATCAAATAGTTTTACATTCATCATATCACATTTTTTCCATATCACATAAAGGTTCAAAGAGAAAGTTTCAAAATTAAATCGTATCATTGCATTCATCCATTCATTACGTCATCCATTCACATTCTATTAGCATACATTATTATCATACATTTACATCAATCATCATTTTATTTATTACATCAAACATCATATCATCACATTTCCATCAATTCATTATTTTCTATCATACATCATTATCATCTATTTATTATGTCATAATAAAAGTAAAAATAAAAATAAATACATACATCCCATTTACATCACATATCATAAATACATCCATGTATATGGACAAATCATCATATAAAACACATCGCCATTTTATCAACACACATCCATCATGCATTCATACATCACATATCCATGCATCATACATCAAACATAAGTATTAAATAGAACATCATAAGAACCATTACATATTGTGTTGTTAGAATATGTGAACTAATTAAAAAGTAAACTAACACACCAATGAAACATTAAATTGAAATAAACTAATTAAAAAGACAGAAAAATCTAAATAACAACTCCTTCAAATGCATTCCATTATCCTCTATCTCCAAGGATTTTATTAAAGTTACTGCTCTCAGTTGGTGTAAGTAGCAGCTTGTTGAAATGACAACTTAGGAGAACGAGATTTATGCAGCATGCATGTCTATTGCTATGTGATTTAAGCCATGAAATAAATTTGAAATTGTTATGCTATAAACTTGAAAATTATTATGCTAAGATGCTGATTTGAATGCAACTATAATGATTATGCTAAATTCACAAAATATAGGATCCTTTTCAACTCACAAGAGGGGAGTATTTATAGATTTTTGAAGGCAAGAATCTAGTTGGCCAAGATCAACGGTTGAGTTCAAACCTGTCAAGATGAATGGTGAGAGATTGAGAAGTTAAGAAAAAGATGGAAGGTTGAGAGAATAAAGGGAGATGTTTCTTCCTATACAACTTTTTCCATTCAAAAATGAAGGAAAGATGCCATTTGTGCACTTCTTTTATGAGAAGTTAATTGATAGTTTGAGGAAAATTTCATAATTAAATAATTAAATTTATTTAATTACATGTGACAAGTAATTAGAAGCTTCCATAATTTAAATAAATAGTATTTAATTATGTGTGAGAGATGATAAAAGCGCTTTAATTAAATATATAAAATACTTAATTAAATATTATAGAATATTTAATTATGGAGGAAAGAAAGCTTTTAATTAAATATTTTTAGAATATTTAATTATGTGGGAAATAAATCTTCTAATTAAATATTTTAGAATATTTAATTATGTGGGAAAGAAAGCTTCTAATTAAATATTTTAGAATATTTAATCAAATGGAAAGAAGAAAGTTTCTAATTAAATATTTTAGAATATTTAATTATAATGAAGAGAAGAAAGTTTCTAATTAAATATTTTAGAATATTTAATTATAATGGAGTAAAGAAAGCTTCTAATTAAATATTTTAGAATATTTAATTAAGTGGAGAAGAAAGCTTCTAATTAATTATTTTAGAATATTTAATTAAATGTAGAAAATGAATTTAGAAGAATATTTCATTATTTGAAAATTCAAACTTAGAATAATATGATAATTAATATAAATAGATTATGGAATTTATTTAATTTAATTAAGAAGAAGAAGATGATAATTAAATAAACTTATTTATTTAATTAAGCTAGAATAATTAGAAAGCTAAACAATATAAATAAATAATTGAATTTATTTATATGTAGATGACTTTAGAATATTAATTAAATAATTAATATTTAATTAATTAACAGACTTGATTTATAATGACCATTTTTATATGTGTATATTTTGCCCCTTTTTGAAGTGATGTGTTTTACGCATTGCTTCAAAGAAAAATTCAGATAATGAAAATTTTGCCCCTGACTTTGAAAATTTGACCAATGATGCTATATGCCCTCTCAGACGATGAATTGGATAAAATATTGAATGTTTCAGATTTTTGATTTTTTTGGAAATTTTTGATGATTTTGAAAATGTGCAGTGATTTGTTGTCCAATTCATCGACCGATAAAGATTATTTGATGAAAACCACTATTGAAAGATTGATATAAAATGAAGATGATGATGATGATGATGATGTTTTTCGATTGATGATGATTGATAAGAATGATATGATAGACTGATAAATTTGTTTTCATGATTGATGAAAAATAAATAGTAAAATTGATAAATTTGCTTTCATGATTGATGAAAAACAAATAGTAAGAGTGATAAATTTGCTTTCATTATTGATGAAAAACAAATAGCAAGATTGATAAATTTTATTTCATGATTGATGAAAAACAAATAGTAAGAGTGATAAATTTTCTTTCATGATTGATGAAAAATAAATAGTAAGAGTGATAAATTTTCTTTCATGATTGATGAAAAACAAATAGTAAGATTGATAAATTTTCTTTCATGATTGATGAAAAATAAATAGTAAGAGTGATAAATTTTCTTTCGTGATTGAAATAAAAATAGTAAGAGTGATAATTTTTCTTTCATGATTAATGAAAAACAAATAGTAAGAGTGATTCGATTGATTGGATTTGATCGATTTGATTGATTTGATAGAAAAGGATTGATACAAGAATTTGATGAAGATGAGTGAAGAGTTGGATGATTAAATGATTGGATTGAGATGAGGAAGATGATGCAAATGATGGACAAGAGAGGATGATAAACAATAGGAGATTGGTAAGAGAAAATGAGAAGAAACAAAGCAAAAATGGATTAAAAAATAATTATGATGTTGCCCCAGGAAAACTACAAGCCAAGATGGATTGATGATGATGATAGTGTTGTTGATAATGGAAGGATACATCCTAGAACAACACAAGGATAGGGAAGGATACATCCCAATAATGATGATGATGATCAAGGATTTCAATTATGCTAGGAACAAGACCAAAGATATGGTTGAATGATTTGTGCTAGATTGAATGGATTGATTAGATGATATTGGAAGAAAGGATTGGATGAATTGATTAAGATGAGATTGGAAGAAATGATTGGATGGATTGATTGAGATAATGTAGATAAGATGTGATGGATATGATAATTCTCATGCATAAACTAAGGTGCATGCAATCTATCTAATATGAAAACTAAAATGCAAAGTTGTCATTTTGTGAGCTGCTTAATGATTTATGTTTCATCATTGAACTTTTCTGAAATGTTGAAAGTTAGTACAAGCATCAAAGGGGATATTAGCACCAATGATAAATTGAGTACTACTTCCATGATGTTTGATATAGCAAGTTAATACAAGCATCTAGGTATAATTGAACCAAGATGACCTGAGTATTGTTTGCATAAATAGAGAAAAGTTAACCATTTTCCTATGTAAATTCTGAAATGTCTTCAATGACGCGTTATAGAGAATGTCCCATGATAAATTTGCACAATACTAGTGATTAGCTTACAAACAACAAGCAAAGAAAAATCATACTCCTTCCTTGTGATTCTAGTCTAGTACATCATCAAACCACTCCAAAGATATGATGTCAGCAAAAAACAACAATTCAACTTATGTCTTAAGTTTGTCATTCAATTTATTCAGATTAAGATCATCCAATTTGTTTCAATTTTATGTCAAACCATTGTTGAGACTCAGTTTTGAATGAACAATTTGTTGTTTCTGATATTCCAAATGCTTGACACATATTGTCATTTTTCTGCAAAAAGGAGTTCCAAGAAGTGAATTGCCTCTAAATGACCTTGCACTTTAACTCCTGATTAAACACCTCTACTGCTAAGGATAACCTTGATCATCAAGCCATGATGAAATCCTTGTTTCTTCAAGGAAATGTTCGGACGCATGATGTGGATGTGATGGCCATGCATGTATGTGATGCCGATGAAAGATGGATATGTAGAATGTATCCTAATAGATAAGAGAGTCAAACAAATTCACAAACAATGCATGTTTGCTAGGTTTTCACCATTTGTTTTTATTGCACTTTTTCCTGATTTTATGATTTTTTTGTTGTTACCAAGACGCCTATTTGTCAGGTTTTCACCATTTTTTTTTATTGCACTTTTTCTTGATTTTATGATTTTTTTGTTGTTACCAAGAGGCCTATTTGCCAGGTTTTCATCAAGGCAACAATTTTATTTTATTTTATTTTTTGTATTTTTGCTCTTTTTGATTTTTTTAATATTTTTTTCAGGACTTTTTATATTGTTTTTGATATTTTCAGGCATAAAAATTCTTCAGATGAATGTTGTTGGTCGAATATTCAAACAAGTCCCCTTCTAATGTTGACAATTGATATGCCCCCGATCTATATGCAACAATGATAATGAACAGGCCCAACCAATTAGGTTTGAACTTGCCTTTCTTCTCCTGATCCTGCTGATTACGAGGGTTTTCTTTGAGAACCAAGTCACCCACTTGAAAAGTTTGTGGTTTGAATCTATGATTGTAGGTGCGAGACATAACTTGTTGATATCCTTTAAATGATTAACTGCAGTCTAACGTTGTTCATCAAGCAATTCTATCTCTTGCAATCTTGATACTTCGTAGTCTTCATCATTGATTAACCCCTTTAGTGATACTCAAAGTGAGGGAATCTCAAATTCTAGTGGTAGAATAACTTTTGCTCCATAGACCAAAGAAAAGGGAGTAGCACCTGTTGGTGTGTGAATACTTGTTTTGTATGCCCACAATGTTGGAATTAATTGGACATGCCAATCATGTCTTTGCTTCATTCACCGTTTTCTTCAAAATCTTCAGAATTTTTTTGTTTGAAGCTTCAGCTTGACCATTCCCTTGCGGATAGTAAGGCGTAGAGAACCTAAGTTGGATGCGAAATCTTTCACATAGCTCATCAACATCCTGATTTTTAAAGGGTCTTCCATTTTATGTGATAATGGAGTTGGGAATACCATATCGATAGATGATATAGTTTAAAATGAATGAAGAGATTTGTTTGCCAGTAACAGTTGTTAGATGAACAACTTCAATCCACTTAGTAAAATACTCAGTGGTTGTAATGATGAATTTATGCCCATTTGAAGATGACGGGTGTATCTTGCCAACCAGGTCCAATCCCCATTGAGTGAAAGGCCATGTTGTGGTGAAGGGTTGTAATTCCTGAGTGGGAGCATGAATGATATTTAATTGAATCTGACATTTTGCACATTTATTCACAAAGATGAATGATTCCTTCTCCATGGTCGACCAGTAGTAACCCAATCTAACAAGTTTCTATGCTAAGGTTAGTCCACTTGAGTGTGTCCCACAAATGCCACCATGTACCTCTTGTAAGGCTTTTCTGATTCATCACATTCAAAAAATATAAGGAGAGTACCATCCAGACCATGCTAGTATGAGACATCAGCAATTAAGGTTTAATGGGAGGATTGATGGATGAAATTTCTTTGCTGATTTCTAGACAAATCTAAGGGTAAAATAGTATCCTTCAGGTAAGTGTAGATTTGGCCATACAAGGGAGAATCGGAATTGGTTAAGTGGAAAATGATTTGAGTTTCCAGAGTGTCGTAAGAGGGAGAAAACAATTGTTCCACCAGGAAATCGTATCGTGTTTGATTCTCTGACAACTAGAGTAGAGATGTTATTGTAGCCATTGCAATGGCTTCTTTATTGTCAATACACGAAATTTGTATGAACTTCATTTTAATAAAGTATTTCTTGAAATCGTCCACCATTTTTTTGTAAGGTATCAACTTGTAATCCTTAGTGTGATAGTCATCATTGATTTGATTTATGACAAGTTGTGAATCACCAAAAACTTGAAGTTTTGTGATTTTCTAGTTTACTGCAATTCTCATGCCAATTAATAGTGCCTCATACTCAGCTATGTTGTTTGTGCAAGGGAACATTAGCTGATAAGATTTTGGAATTTTATGTCCTTGAGGTGTAATAAAAATAATTCCTGCTCCTAAGCCATGTTGAGTGTAGGAACCATCAAAGTAGAGCGCCCATGACTGTTGAATAGTTGTCGTGAATACATCAACATCACGAAAATCAAAGTGTATTAGGTTTTCTGCTGGAATTGGTGCTTCTGTTAGCTGATTTGTGATTACATGTCCCTTTATAGCTTTGTGATCCACATAATGAATGTCAAACTCACTCAGAATCATGAACCATTAGCCAACCTACCCGTTAAGATTTCCTTACTTAGAAGATATTTGAGTGGATCAATCTTAGCCACAAGTTTTATTGTATGAGTTAGCATAGAGTGTCATAACTTTTGAGAAGTGAACACTACTACTAAGAAAGATTTTTCAATGAAGGTGTAATTTTTCTCATGACTTGTCAAAGTCCGACTGATGTAATAGATTGCTCGCTCTTTTCTTGAGTTGTCTTCATGTGCCAATAATGCTCCTAAGGATAATTCCGTGGCAGAAATATACAATATGAGAGATGCACCTTGCATTGGTGAAATTAATACTAGTGGATTCATGAGATACTGATTTATTTGATCAAATGCTACTTCATATTTTTCCTCCCATTTAAATGGAACATTCTTGTGTAAGAGATGAGTAAATGGTAGACTTTTATCTACCAATTGCGCAATGAATCTTCTGATGGATTGTAACTGTCCTTTCAAAGAGCGTAGTTGACTAATGTTCCTTGGTGGTGGCATATCAAGAATTGTGTGTACCTTAGTTGGATCCACTTCAATTCCCTTTTCTAATACAATATAACCTAGCAACTTTCCAGATTTCACTCCAAAGACAGATTTCTTTGGATTAAGTCTCACTTTGAATTGCTCCATTCTTTTGAATTTTAGATAAGATATCTATGTGTCCTTCCCTAGTGTTAGATTTGGCAAGGAGATCATCAACCTAATCCTCCATGAATGTATGCATCATATCATGAAAAATTGTTGTCATTGCTTGTTGGTATGTAGCTCCTACGTTCTTTAACCCAAATGGCATTGTGTTCCAGCAATAGGTACCTCAAGGACATGTGAACGTTGTTTTATCCTGATCCTCTGGTGTAATCTTTATCTGGTTGTATCCTAAAAATCCATCCATTAATGAGTACATTACATATCCAATAGTCAAATCAACAATCATATCTATGTTTGGCAAAGGTAAGTCATCTTTAGGACATGCCTTGTTCAAATCCCTGAAATCTGTACAAATTTTGATTCTTTCATCTGGTTTTGAAATAGATGCGATATTGGAGATCCATTCAATATATTCAATAGACCAAATGAATCTAACATTGAAAAGTTTCTTTAAATCTTCTTTAACCAATAATGCAACATGTGGATGCATTTTTTTGAGTTTCTGCTTCATAGGTTTTGCCCCCGACATAATAGATAGATGATGCATGATGAGATCTGGATCTAATCTAGGCATATCCGCATAGGACCATGCAAAAATAATTTGGTTGTTCTTGAGGAATTCTGTGAATCCTGGAATTTCCCCTTCTGTTAGAGATGCGGCCAATTGCAAGACTTTGGGCTTTTCCGTAGTACCTATACCTCCATTGGTTCGATTAGAATAGAAGACCTTTCCTGGTAATGTTCCAAGAGAGTGTCAATTTTTCCATCCTCTAGTGCCTTTGAAAGGTTTTCACTATTGGATATGCTTTTTATTTTTCTCTTTTCTTGATCTAATACTACCTTTGTTAGGTTTTGACCATTAGATCTTTCTTTCATATTATTTATTTCATAGCTGAGAAACTTGGCACTTTTTTGTCGAAAACTCTGATCCTATGATTCCTTGGTGGAACTTGTTTCTGGATGGGATGAACAAAGGAAGTTTGTGATGGTTTTTTCATTTGGAAAAGTGGGGACATCAATAGGTGTGATTTTTTCCCAATCAATGAGTTTGGGATAGACCAAAGGAAATGGATCATTAGGATGAGTAAGGTCACTGGTCGTTACAGTCATGATACTATTATTAACATCATTATGGGAGAGGTCTAGGATGGTATCCTCCTATGGATGATCTGTCTCACTTTGAATCAAATCAGTTTCACTTGAGTCATGATCGCTTTGTAGAACTTAATCAAGCAGAGGCCTTGAGCTTTCCCCTTGTAAGAATGCGGGTGTGAATTTATGTATGACATCCACCCTTTTCTCCATCAAGAATGTATCATCAGAGATGTCATCCCATTCATATTCATTTGAATTATTTGCTTGAATTCTTAGGATTGTTTCAGCTAACTCCTCTCTAGACATTCTTTGTACTACTTCTTCCTTTTTATTTTCACCATAACCTAACCCAGTCTTATCTTTTGGCTGCATTGTTTTCAGTTGGATAGGTTCAATAATACCCTCTTTTCTTTTACCTATAGGGCCATTTCCTTCATAACCCATTTGTTGCATGATCACATAACCTTTTCCCATATTGCTTTGTGGGTAACTTGATATGTTGTACTGATTCTTCTTCATCTTTATAGAGCCAATCAAGGATGGCTCTATTTTCCATTTCATTTTATTTGATAAACACTCCATTAAACTTGGTGATGGGAACTGAAGCTCAAGCTAAAGTTGTTGTAGCTTGTTGTATAGATGTTGATGGCTGACCATGGGATCTTGGGGATATGGGTAGATTAGAGAGACATAAGGAATATTCTCCCACCCCATCATATTTCAATTTTAGCTTGGTGCCAAAATTACTTATCATTTCTCGTGCTTGTTCATTGTATTTGGAGGTAGAGATGGCCAAAGCCTCTCTATTATGTGGGAGGAGTGTGTCCTAAATTTCTCTTAGGTTAGAGCAAGTTTGACTGCTAATGTGATCAACAGGTATTGTTACTTCTTGTCCATTGTATGGAAACTTCAAGAATTGATGATAAGTGGATGGAACAAATTGCATGTCATGGATCCATGGATGACCCAAGATTATGTTATAGGATAGATCCCAATCTAGAACCTAACAAAAGGTATTCCTCAAAATAGGTCCCACTCTGATGGGTAGCATGATGAGACCTTTGGAAGATCTTTCCTCATCATCATATGCCTTGATTGTAATCTTCCTTCGTGGAGCTATAGATTCTTATGAATATCCTAAAGCTAGGACCAATTTCAAAGTACAAATGTTTAATCTGGCTCCCCCATCTATTAGGACATGTCTAATGCGAGATTTGTGAACCATGACCTCTAAATAGAGTGATGAATCATGTGGATGGGTTATGGATGAGTCATCCTTTGCAGAAAAGGATGAACATGTGGAGGAGGACATGTGTCCCACCATGGCTTGAAATTTATTGATATCCAGATCAGGAGAGACAGTTGTATCAACAAGTGCCCTTTCCAGAATGTCCTTATGCACAGGTGATACCTTTAAGAGCTCCAAGATAGAAATTTGGGCTGATTTTTTTCATACTTGTTCAACCAAATTGTATTGACTCGGAGGAGGAACTACTGCTTTAGATGAGCTTCCTTTGAAAATGATTTTGGATTGTCCCCTTATCGTAGCATTGACCTCTCGATATTCTTGCTTGCCTTTAATTCTGATAGCATTGATTTGCTGATCGTCAATGTAAATATGATTGATAATGGTGTCGTGGAAATAATTAACATTCTTGCCCTTGTCACCCGAAGATTCCCATTTTTGATAATTAGGGAGAGGATCCTTGAATTCCTGATGGTCATCATTAACATTATGTCCCTCAACCGGGATGGTATGATTATCAATCAAATCCTAAACAATATTCTTTAACCCTTGGAAATTATTTGTCTTATGACCTTTACACCTATGATAATCACAAAAGTGTGAGTCACTCCATGATGGTGGTTTAACCCTAGGCTCATAGCATCTTTGTGGTGTAAATGTAATAGCGTTTTGATTAAATATTTCTTTCAGAATAGACTCCAAAGACTTGCCCAAGGGAGTAAAACTCCGTCGATTTGAAAAATATGAAGATCTGGGCATATTTGAATTTTGATTATTGCCAAAATTATTTCCACAATTATTGGTCACATTCCCTTGATTGGAAACATTGCCTTAGGTACTATAATTTCCAACATTATTTCTACGTTGGACACCTGATACATTAAGAATGGTAGGCTTCACATTCACGTTATTAGCATCTACTACCCCATCATTCACAACATTTTTATTTCAAGTCCAAAATCATGACTTTTCATTGTTGTTACTATGGTTGTTGTTGTTGTTGTACGAATTTGAACCCTCTTTATCAATTTTCAGAACTCCACGCTTGACCAAGGCACCTTCAATAGTAATCACATTTTCAATCAACTTTTCAAATGATTGAGGATAGTGAAGGTTTAGTCTGTAACTCATCTCTTGATTCAGACTATCGATAAAGATCTCCATCTTCTCTATTTCACAAACAGGATGGGATTATCTAGCAAACACCCTCCTCCATCTTTGTAAGAATGTAGTGAAGGATTCTCCTACTTTTTGCTTTACCTTACACAGATCAAGCATGGTTATCTGGTGTTGAATTTTGTAGGAAATTTTGATATAAATTTAGTTATTAACTCCTCAAATGTTCTGATGGGGGGAGTGATATTTGAAAGCCACTCCATGGATTTTCCACCTAGACTTCATGGAAATAATCACATTAAGTAGGTATCTTCATGAGTGAATTCTAAGCTCATATTTCAGAAATCCCTTACATGTTCAATGGGGTCAATTTTCCCATCATACCTATCAAATTTAGGGATTTTGCAATGTTTTGGAAAAGGAATAATTTGAACACTCCTATCGAATGGATATGGACATATGTCATCCAAAACATACTTCTTTGTTGCACCTGCTTGCATCTCTTTTATTTTCCCTTGTAATTATTTTATTTGTTGAGTAAGGGCACTAAAATTAATAGGAGGAGTTTCAGGATTCTCTTTAATCCCTTTTGTGTCAAAATCGGCAGGCAACTTAGCTCCTTGATTAGCTAATGAAAGGAAATATCTTTCTTTGTTTCGTTCTAAAATCCTTTCCATAAGAGTATGGAATTGGGGATCCTTCTCTACTTCTTGGAGCTTTTCTTTTGTTATCTCCTCAATATTCGAATTGTGAAAATCATTTTCTTCTCTATCACCATTATCACCCATTTTGCTTAATGTACTTTCCCTTTCATCTCCTTCGATGTGTTTTTGAGATCTTGCGACAACAGGCATAAGCTTTTGCCAAATTTCCACTTTGATAAAAAAGAATGAAATAGTGCAATTTTTTATGGATATATAAGTCAGAATAGAATGAAGATTCTATTGATATGACTTGTGATATTTCTAATCCTTAGCTCATGATTCCTTGATTAAAAGGATGATGATCCTGTTTGTAGGAATTAAACCAAAGATCAAAAATAAATATGATTTTTCACTTTGTGAAGTTTGATCATAGCTTTGTAAAAAGAAGGATTGTGATAAATGCCTAATGTGCTTGAGTTTTCTATTGCAAAAATTGATTAGGATGAGTAGAGTATACAATTGTAGGTTGGGGAATATAAGAGGAAAAAATACACTAACTATGGTTGTGCCTTTGAGAAAGGGCTCTTCTTTGAAAGAAGGCTCATGAGTATAAAGGTTCTATAGAATAATTGTCAGTGAAACCTCTAACAAAGTTGTGATATCAGTGAATAAAGGTCCTATGTTCAAGTAAGAACTTTCAACTTTGGTATAAAACTTTCCTCTTCTTTAATAACTTCTTATAATCGAGAGATTTCTTTGGCTTTCTAATCTTCCTCTCTAGGGAATTTTTGGCAAAAGTTATAGACTTCCAAACCCTGAGCATAGAAAAAGACTAGACTGAGATGACCAATTTCTGAATGTCAGAAATTACCTAGACTCAGAACACAGATGCACTAAAACAGAGCATGAATGCGCCAAAATAGACCACCGATGCACCAAAATAGACCAAAGACGTGCTGAAACAGAGAAAAAATGCATCAAAACAGATCATGGATGCACTAAAATAGAACATAGATGTGCTGAGACAAACCAGGGATGTGCTAAACCTTACCAATTATTTTTCTGAGACAAACATGTTTTGACAGTTTGATATTTTTGGATGATCTTAATTTGATTTAAGTGTGAAAAACATGACATACAGTAGCAGACAATTGTTTTTAAACTCCTAAAATCTAAACAAAAAGTGTGTGTTCTTGAGATTTTCATAGGTATTGAACAAGATAAGTACTTCAGTCAGACTCACTCTTAATTTGTCAAATAGGTCATCATAGGAATCACAACCCATATCTTAAAATTGCATCAACTCACACAGTCGTGTCACCCCCTAGAGGGCACCCATGTTTTTGTCTTTCCTAGGTGCATACTCAAGGTTAGATTTCTTGATCCCTTGAGCAAACAATCCGTGGCAATTATATGGTGAGTGTCTTGGGGGCAGATTTTTCCCTCCCCTTGCATTGTGATTGAAATGATGTTTGGATACTAACACGGCTGGCTTTCTACACTATGGTTTGTAGTAAAGGTTTTCATTTGACATGACAATAGATAAAATCCCTCAAGAGACCTCCCAATCTTTAGAACAAAGATTTTGGGGATGGTTATCTTGCTCACTTCCGTTGAATATGGGTTTCCCCAAAATTCACTTTTGATTATAGTGGGTTGGAAAACCTAGCTTTGGTTGTTCCCACTTAGGTCATTCTCGTAGGGTGAGTACTTTTTCCCACTACGGTAGGCCTTCTAAAGGATGTAATAAAGAATTAATTGCATAAAATGAAAAGGTAAGTCTGTCATTCTGATTACCCAGTTAAGGGGAGAGCATATACCTATTACCCAACAATCACAACAAACAAATGGTTCAATTTTTAAATCTAAATGATAGTTTTCTATGCTAAGTGAAGATTTAGCTTCAAAACAGATATTGGATTCATTTTAACCAAGCAAAGATGATATTTGGTGACTATCCTAGGATTGGTTAATTCCAGATTTATGTTACTATCCTAGGATTGGTTAATTCTAGATTTATGTGACTATCCAAGGATTGCTTCATTTTACTTTAAAACCGAATTGAAAAATCATTGTCTGCGGATGGCATCGGAATCGGGATTTTCTTTTACAACCCCTATATATGCTAAAAGAACCTAAAAATTCCCTATAAGATCAAACACAAATGTGCTAGAACAGGATGCATGTGCGCTAAAACAAGATGCATGTGTGCTAAAATAGATTGCAAATGCGCTATTCCTCAGCTCGTATGCGCTAATCCATGATTCGTATGCGCTAAAGTGTTGTTCTAGTTTGTCACCTATCAGAAAAACTAGAAAAAAAAAGAATAAAAATGGGGCAAGGGC
The DNA here is from genome assembly GCA_007115665.2 of Sequoiadendron giganteum. NCBI lineage: Eukaryota > Viridiplantae > Streptophyta > Pinopsida > Cupressales > Cupressaceae > Sequoiadendron > Sequoiadendron giganteum. The sequence continues at coordinate 325,227,333 of CM021102.1, forward strand.
CCCATGGTGGGTGCCAAAAATGTGTTGTTAGAATATTTGAACTAATTAGAAAGTAAACTAACACACCAATGAAACATTAAATTGAAAGAAACTAATTAAAAAGATAAAGAAAACTCTAAATAATAGAAAATCCTTCAAATGCATTCCATTGTCCTCTATGTCCAAGGAATTGATTAAAGTTACTGGCTCTTAGTTGGTGTAAGCAACAACTTGTTGAAATGACAACTTAGGAGAACAAGATTTGTGCAACATGCATGTCTATTGCTATGTGATTTAAGCCATAAAATAAACTTGAAATTGCTATGCTATGAACTTGAAAATGATTATACTAAGATGCTGATTTGAATGTAACTATAATGGTTATGCTAAATTCACAAAATATAGGATCCTTTTCAACTCACAAGAGGGTTGTATTTATAGATTTTTGAAGGCAAAAATCTAGTTGGCCAAGATCAATGGTTGAGTTCAAACCTGTCAAGATGAATGGTGATAGATTGATAAGTTGAGAAGAAGATAGAAGGTTGAGAGAATAAAGGGAGATGTTTCTTCCTATACAACTTTTTCCATTCAAAAATGAAGGAAAGTTCCATTTGTGCATTTCTATTATGTGAAGTTAATTGATAGTTTGAAGAAAAATCCATAATTAAATAAATAAACATGTGACAAAGAATTAGAAGCTTCCATAATTTAAATAAATAATATTTAGTTATGTGTGAGAGATGATTAAAGCACTTTAATTAAATATATAAAATACTTAATTAAATATGAAAAGAAGAAAATTTCTAATTAAATATTATAGAATATTTAATTATGGAGGAAAGAAAGCTTTTAATTAAATATTTATAGAATATTTAATTATGTGGGAAATAAAGCTTCTAATTAAATATTTATAGAATATTTAATTCCATGGGAAAGAAAGCTTCTAATTAAATATTTTAGAATATTTAATCAAATGGAGAGAAGAAAGTTTCTAATTAAATATTTTAGAATATTTAATTATAGTGAAGAGAAGAAAGTTTTTAATTAAATATTTTAGAATATTTAATTATAGTGGAGAAAAGAAAGCTTCTAATTAAATATTTTAGAATATTTAATTAAGTGGAGAGAAGAAAGTTTCTACTTAAATATTTTAAAATATTTAATTAAATGTAGAAAATGAATTTAGAAGAATATTTCATTATTTGAAAATTCAAACTTAGAATAATATGATAATTAATATAAATAAATTATGGAATTTATTTAATTTAATTAAGAAGAAGATGATAATTAAATAAACTTATTTATTTAATTAAGCTAGAATAATTATAAAGGTGAATGATATAAATAAATAATTGAATTTATTTATATGTAGATGACTTTAGAATATTAATTAAATAATGCATATTTAATTAATTAACAGATTTGATTTATAATGACCATTTTTAGATGTGTACACATATCATCACATGACATATAGAGCATGGAAAATAAATGCATCCACTATAAGCTCATAATAGAACCCATCAAAGATCAATAATAGTATGTTACATATCATATAAATCATATAAAACATCAATGCCAAGTATATAATGATGTCTGAAATAAGGGAGATAAATCATAAAAAATGGTTGGATCAAAGTATGCATCATGTCTCCAAAACAACATAGAATCATAACAACATATAGGATATGTTGTTTCCAAAATATGCAGGCATCATGGGACCAGTACCTCCACCACCACCAGATGGACTGGTACCTCCACCCGCACCAGATGGACCGAGATCTCCTAGATCTCTACAAGGAGGCTGGGTCACACCCTCATTGACAATCCTGGTATGTGTCCTACCTGACCATGAAGGAGCATATATCACTCTCCGCTCAGCAGGGACTGCATCATGATAATGAACCCTGTAAAAATCCACCTCTCCACCAACATAAAGAACCTCCCTCATGTAATCACCAACATTGGTACCATTGAAAATCCGCTATAAAGTATCTGCAGTCACTTGTGCCTGCTCTGTGATCTTCCTAAAACTATCCCTCTTTGTTGTCAGTGTGGAAATCTATGTTTGTGCAACTGCCAACCGTACCTATACCTATGTCAAGACCTATGTGTGAGCCTGTGCCTGGGTCTGTAGCTACATCTGTGTCTACATAGGTAAACCTTGTGCGTGAACAAGCTACCCATACAGAGTCTGAATCTATACCTAGAGGGAGGCAATCTGTGTCTGATGATCCAAAGAAGATGTCTCCACTACTTGCCTCTTATGAGGAACACTAGTTGATAGATCTATACTGTCTTCCACAATACCTCTGCCACCATCCCCACCATCATCTTTGTCATCACTACTACTCTCACCACTACTACTCCCCTCACTATCCTCACTACCACTAGCATCATTCTCACCACTACCCTCCACATCCTCAATATCAACATCCACAGCCTGATCCTCCACCACATCCTCCGTTCATCTCCCTCGCCCACCACATACAACCAAAACATCCTCCTTTGTAGGTAATGGTGTTGGCTCATCCAAAATAGTGATCTGAGGGTATGGATGTAATGCAAGAAAAGACACATACTCCTTTATCATTAGTCCCTCTGTGATATCATGACGTATGTCCTAGGCTGAAGGTTGTAAGGCATAGTATCCCTCTACTAAAGTATCATATGATAAATGGGGCCCCCAATCTGCTACATCACTCTTCCATTAGGCATAATGTGCAACACCCTGGGGCATGCACTGCACAATACCATATTGCTTATAGACCCTTTGTAGTAAGAATCTCTCTAAGTTAAAGTGGTTTCGGCCAATCAAATACATAGAGTCGCAAAGGTAACCCGTCTCTGCATCATCCTCATCCCAATGTTCACAATCCAGATATGGGCTCCATGCCATGGCCTCTAAATCATCCAAAACATGCCTCCAATGCTCCAACTTACCCATCCTGGCCTAGGTAAGTCAACCTCTATATCGGAAAAAATATGGCCTAGTAGCAGGCCTATCTTGAACTGGTATTAGTCGTGTGAAAAAAATATGCTCCCACACCCAAACCTGAAGCAAGGTAGCTCCGGATGATAAGCTACGCCCCCTTAAATAAATTTTTGAATGCAAATCATGATACAAGTGAGCTAGCATGCACATCCCCCAAGCATAGAGGGTCCCATGTACAACCATCCTCTAAAGAACTTAGCCCCATCCGACAGATAGTCCCTTTGACTTGCAATTAGGACAAAAGAACCCTCCAATAAATCTTGCTAGAACTGAAGGAAGGGTGGCATATGCATCCACCATCTCTAGCCATGGAATCCACATCCCAACAATATTCTCATCCTGAAAGACTCTACGAAGAGCATCTGTACCACCCACCTCCTGTGAATCATACATGATAATCTCTCAGATGAACAGAATCTGTAAAATACGTTAGACATCCTCTAGAGTAACTGTCATCTCGCTAGTGGGTAAGTGGAAGGTGTTATGATCACTATGCCACTACTCGGCTAAAGCTGTGAGAAGACCCTTATTTAATCTTAATCTGGGGCATGTCAAGAAGAGAAGCTAGTCCACATCAAAAAATAATTTGTGTCTCATCTCGTGTCAGATGTGGAATCAAGTCAAAGGTCCATGGAAAATGCTCTTGAATCTAGATGCTATCTAGAGGCTCCTATCATCATGAAATATTTTAAATAAGTACACTATGTCAAATATCACATGTTATTATCCTATCAAATCTAATCAGCTCTTGGTACGAATTTTGATCAAAATTCATAAGCAAGCATCATTAAACCTCATTTATCATGAGGTCATCAATATCAATCTAAATTGTACTTCACCTACATGAGGTCAATTTATTAAAATTAACCTCGCCTCTCATGAGGTTCATCAAAATTGATTTTATTCCTCACCTACCATGAGTATAATTAAAATATATCAATCATCTGAATCATTTGTCATAATGGTTGAAAATCATCAAGGTTATTAGACTATCAAATCATATCAAACCGACAGGTTGACACGATTAGACTAAACAAAATCAAGCTTTAAATTTGACAAAGTTTGCAAATTTGACTTAGATGCGCTAGAACAAACATTCAAAATACTAAAATATCATAAGTGTTATTTCATCAGTTAGAAGCGTTAGAAAAATTTATCAAAGCGCTAAAACATCAAAAGCACTATTTCAAAAATTTGAAGTGCCAAAACAACAATTTGAAGTGCTAAATTCCTCGAAGCGCTAAAATAATCATTTAAAGCACTAATCTAATATTCCATTGCACTAATATTCTAAAAGCACCAATTTAAATGCTCTAAGTTGCGCTAAAAAATCTTACCAAAGCTCTAATGTTTTCAAAGCACTAAACTAGCCTACTGAAGTGCTACAATATCACATTGAAGCGCTAATTCGCTGAAGCACTAAAACAAAACCTAAAAGCGCTATAGCGCATACTTGAAGTACTAAAACTATGAAAATTTAAAAATACAGAAAAATGCACAAAAAATGAAATTGCACAAAATACGGGGAGGATTATGGGTATGTACCGAAGGTCCGTAAGAGGTCAGGCGTTGGTGGTGTCGCACATGCTCAAATTCATGGTTGTGTTAAGGAATCAACATTCTGCTCCAAGTGGCTCAAATATGTCTCTCTCACAAAGTTTTCAAAAGTCAAATGCACAAATGAGTATGAAAATGACCTTTTTGACCTTTTATTAGGTTCTTAAAGGTGGAATTTTGGGGGATTTTAACATTTTAATTAATTTTATTGGGAAATTAATTGAAATTAATCCAAGGGGAAAAATTTATTCATCATTATTGGGAGATACATTAATTCACAATCAAATCATCATCAAATCATTGAAAAATCATTAGAAAATTGAAAAATTTCTGAAAATTTCAAAAACTCAAAAAAATCATAAATTTATCTCCCGAGGCAATGTTTGGGGCATGTCTGGGGTATACTGAATTTTTTTTTATCATCAATATTGGCCTCAACAACATAAAATTTTCTTTGAAGCAATGTGTAAACACATCACTTCAAAGAGGAGAAAAATGTATACACCTAAAAATGGTCTTGATAATCTAATTAATTAAATACAAATTATTTGATTAATTAACATTTTATTCTTCTACTATTAAATAAATAAAAATATTCATTTATATAGTTCACCTTTTATTTCTTCTATCTTTATTACATTATTTCTTCTTAATTAAATAAACAAATTTATTTAATTATCATTATTAAATTCTTCTATTATCTTAATCACATCATCATCTAAATTAAATAAACAAATTTATGACTTTGTTTTATTTAATTATCATAGTTCCTTCATATTTATTTAATTAATAAATAGACTTCTATAGTTTCTTTTATTAAATTAAATATCTTCTTGCCTAAATTGAATAAATCCAAATATTCAATGGAAATTCATTCTACAACTATTTCCTATTTTCACTCAAAAGTTGCACAAATCAAATTAGATATTATATGTCTAATTTATGTCTAAATTAATTGACTCAATCTTCACGGGAAAATTTGGAGACAAATTGAAGATAAATTTGTAGGAAACTCCTTCATCCTCTTCCATCAATTCTTCCTATCATCTTTCTTGGTTCCCAAAATCTTCTCAATCTTCTCAATCTCTCACCATTCAATTCTCCAAATTGAATCCAAGCCTCTACTTTTCTGCCCCTATGCAAATACGCTATCGTGAATCTATAAATACAACCTTTCTCAACAAGAAATGGATCCCAAATTTGTGCAATCTTACTCTGTAGGAAATAGAGCAATCAAGCAATCAAGCATCTTAGTATCATAAAAATCATAGCAATTTAGAATCATAATCATGGCTACATAGTAGTTTTACTGTAGCTTTCATTTATCAGTTTTGATGTCAGAATAGATTAAAGTAGCTTCTTTTTATCATTTAGATATTATCAATCATCACATCATTGCATTTAGCATCATTCCTTTCTCTAGATTGGCATTTTAACAATCACAAGTGCTTACCAAATCTGAGAGCCCTCCGTGATTTAATAAATCTTTGCAGATAGGAGACAATGAGACGCTTTCAAGTTTCTGCTCTTTTAAATAGATTAATTATTGTAGAATCTTGATATAATGTTTCATTAAGAAGTATATTTACCTTCTTCCTTATTTCACACTTACAACAACATGCCAAAATTTAATATTTTTCTCTCATCTCACCTAGAACACATTCCAAGGAACACAGAGACATAAAAATGAGATAGGATTAAAAGGTTAATGTCACTTTATCATAAAATTCTCCCACTTGAAATTATACATTTTAATTGCATCTAAGAGATACAAAAATCATAAAATCAAGTACAACAATCAAGGCCCATGGCCTTCCTACACCAAGATAACTTAACCATGGTCATTGGCTTTGTAAGAGAATCTACAAAATTGCCAATAGTGGCATGGTATGATGGGTAAGTTGTTGTGTTGTTATTCTTTCCATCAAGGTTCAAACCCCATTGGGGTGTAATTATTGAGAATTTATATTTGTCACATCCAATCCTCATTATCATGCAATCAAAATGAATTCCATTAGCAAGTCTTTGTAAGAATACGGCCTCCTTAGATGCATGCTTAGCATCCATATGCTCTACTTCAATGGTGGAAAAAGAAATGGTGGGCTACCTCTTACTCATCCAACTCACTTCTCCTCCAAATAAAATAAATACAGTCATTGGTGAACCTTCGACTATCCAAGTCACCTACCCAATCTACATCAAAAAATCCATGTATTTCCAATAAATTACATCCACATCATCAATACCATGATAAACCAAATAGTAATTAGAAGTACCTCATAAATATTTAAACACCTTCTTAATAAAATTCCAATGCTCTTTACCAGGGTTAGACATAAACCTACTTATAACTCCCACTACTTGGGCTATGTCTAGTCTAGTGCAAACCATTGCATACATCAAACTACCAACAACACTAGAATAAGGAACCATAGAAATATGCTCAACATTATCATCTGAATTACGACACATATATAAGCTCAAACTAGTACCAACTAGAAATGGAATGCTAATTGGATTACAATCATGCATATTAAATCTCTACAAAATGGTATCAACATACTTACTTTAACCTAACCAAAGATTTATGTGAACCTTATATCTTTTTATTTCCATCCCAAGAATATATTTTGCAACCCCTAGGTCCTTCATATCAAATTTGCCAGAAATTTGTGTCTTGAGCTTACTAATCATCACCTTGTTGTTACCAAAAACACAATATATCATCAACATACAAAGAAATAATTAGAATATAATCATCAATAACCTTAATGTACACACAATGATCCTCCTCACTCCTAAGAAAACCTAAATTCAATGTAAAATCATCAAAATTTTGGTACCACATCCTAGGTGACTATTTAAAACCATACAAATATCTCTTCAACCTACAAACCAATTTTTCTTTTCCTTTCACAACAAAACCGTCAAGTTGTCGCATAGAAATTTCATCCTCAAGATCTACATGCAAGAAAGTAGTTTTAACATCCATTCACTCTATCTCAAAATCATAAGTAACATAAATGGATAACATGAATCTAACATAAGTTAATTTAGCAATAGGAGAGAAATCTCACCAAAATCAACTCCCTCTCTCTAGAAGTATCCCTTAGCCACTAATTTGGCCTTGTACTAGACTCTAACTAACCATTTGCTCCAAATTTATTTTTAAATACCCACTTGCATCCAATGGGCTTCCTTCCTTTAGGAAAATTAACAAGATCCCAGATGTCACAACTATCGAAAGCTATCATCTCCTCCTATGTGGCCTACAACCAAGTCTCACTTTCCTCTAAAGAGAGAGCCTCCTTGTATAATTTAGGCTCATTGTCAGTACTCAACCAAGAAAATAAGCAACATAAATTCGATGGGCTATACCCTCAACTGGATTTTGTTGCCTTGTGGACCTCCTCAAGGTAGGATTAATGGGATCTACATGTTCCTCTTCTTCTGTGTGCTCATCCTACACATCCTTTGAACTATCTAAACCCTCTTCTTCTTCTCCATAATCAAATCCATCTGATTGTTCTTCCACATGTGTATCTTCCTACTTTTCAATCTTTGTCTTAAAGTGCACTATATCTGCCTTATCTTTCTCCCTTGGTTTTTTTTCTCTTGAGTAAGCTCTAAACTCACTAAAAGTCATATCTCTAGAACATATCATTTTATGGGTTAGAGGATTCCAAAATCTTATAACCTTTAACATTACCTAGATGCTTATAAAACTCATCAAATTCCATTAAAGAATATTCAACCTCATTATCAAATATCAACACTTTTATCTTATAATCTAATCTCTTCTAAAATAAGTCATTAAATTCCTTAAACTTAGAGAAAACTTAATATTTAGAATCCATAAAATAAATGCATGTGTATCTTAATACATCAAATGAAAGAGACATAATACCAAGATTTTCCCAAAGAGTCAACATCCACTAGTCCACATCCATTTGAACGAATGATCTCTAATAATCTCTTTTCCTTATTAGTTCCATTAGGAAATGAAGATGTATTCTATTTACCAAACACACAATTCTCACATAAATCATTTTTTCCAAAAAAATAATTGGAAATACTATCAACCAACATTTTATTAAGAATGGTCTAAAGACCTTTTTCACCAATGTGACCCAATCTATGGTACCACGATATACATGCATTTTAAGTGCTAGTTATATTGGAAGAGTTACATAAAGTAGAGGAATTTATCCTAAAAACATTCCCTATCTGAGATCCTTTAGCTATTACAAAAGTCCCTCTTACCAACCCACAACTAGACTTGTCAAATGTCACATGCATTCCCGAATCATTCAACTTGAATATTGAAAGTAAATTTCTCACAAGTCCTAGAATATGTAAAACATCATCAAGGGATTTAATCCTCCCATCACTAAAACATAGCTTTACATTTCCCTTACTAACAATCTTCTTAGTGTTGTTATCACCAAGGAAAAAATCTCCTCCATCACATGATTCATAAGAAGTAAACCACTACTTGTGAGGAGTCATGTGGTAGGAGCAACCTAAATCAATAAGCCAAGCATCATCACTAATAGAGTTAGCTGAAATAAACAAAGCATTAAAATCATCAAAGGAAATTTCCATGGAGGAATCAACATTCTCTTTCTTTCTCTTACACTCCTTCTTCACATGCTCTCTTTTTCCACAATTCCAATACTTTGCTCTTTTTGTGGGTCTTAGAATTTCCTTTATACTTATCCCTCTTTTTATCCCCTTTAGGCCCTTTCTCTTTAGACCTTACTTGCAAATGCAAGGCATCTTGTGAGCCAATATTAATAGAATTTATCCTCATCTCCTCTAATAGAATTACAAAACTCATGTTGTCAATCTTTGGCTTTGCATTACCACTACTAATGGCAACAATTAGATTTTTGCAAGATTTGGGAAAAGAACAAAGAAATAAGATACATTTATCTTCATCTTCTAATTTAACATCTACTGATGCAAGTTGTCTTATAATAAGATTAAAATAATTTAAATGGTCTACAATAAAATCACCATCTTTCATTTTTATTGAATATAACCATCTTTTGAGATATAACTTGTTAGACAAAATTTTAGTTTGATAAATATCACCTATTCTCTTCCATAAATTGAATGTGGTGTCTTTTATGGATACATTCAAGAGGAAGAAATCAGTGAGACATAACCATATGGTTCCTCATGCCTTCTTGTCTAAGTTTTTCCAATCTTCATAAGACATTGCAGGGTGATTCCACAATAGTGGTTTACATTTTTTGGCCAAATTGGACTTTGAAACAATTTTTGTTAACTAAATATTCACATTCAGGCACATATAGCGGCTAAACTATGAGGAATTGAAACATGATGCAAACTAGAGTCTCATCACATTTTTTTTGTAGATTCTAAAAATATTTTTTCAAAATTTTTGGAATCAAATTGCACTTCTTTTTCCATCTCCCACAAAAACTGGTTTTTTTTAGAAAACAACATTTTTAAAAAGTGATGCACACTATATAACGCATAATGTTTTTCCATGAAGGATAAAATTATAATTCTATAAAATTTAGATTTGTAACTCTAATATCGAGTGCTTCCTCTTGGTTAGATAGTTTTTATTGAATATTTTTTCTTTAATCAAGTTTTGAAGTCAAACCAATTACAATTCAGACATAGTGCGACTGTATAACGCGTAACTTTTTTTGTATATATCAAAATTCAATTGTTTTTTGTTGGATCAAGGACTTCAATATCTCGTGCACTCATAATTTTAAAAAAATAATTGATAATTTGTTATTTTTCCATATGTGCAGAATAAAGACCTTCATTTTTGATGAAAAACCTATGTTTAATAAAACTAAAAAAACAAATACATAATAAAATAAAAAAATATTAAAATTATATTCGTTGGATAGCTCGTTCTAAGGAATACTTGATTCCAGTTGGGTTTGTGAAGTCTCCTTCATTTTCATCCTCAACTTGAGCTTCAAAGGGAAAAAAATCTGGTTTTTTTCTAGTGTCAAAAGAGTAGGGAGGTGGGAAAAGGGGGGTTCTAGCAAACCCCTAGGGGTTCGAGCGAACCAGGATTCATTCAAACACCCTTTAATATGCATTTTTCTTTTGTTTTTTGGGTGGGAAATGTGGGCCAAGTAATTAATGAGATCACTCAAACCTTAGTTCGATCAAACCCATTTTTGGTTTGATCGAACTTGTGGGTTTATTCAAATCCCTAAAACCAATGTTTTTGCCATGGGGTCATTTTTTCTTAGTTTTCCTTCCTCCATCAAATTGTAAACCACTATTGTGGCTTCACCCTACAACTGGTTTACTCTCTTGTGAAACTAGCAACCATTGATCTCTCTCTTCAAGGAGATCCTCCATATTTAGTTTCCACATATTGTAGCCTATGCCATTTAATTTATCAATAGCTTTGCAAGAGGTAGAATCCATGGAAAAAAATCCTCTTCAAAAATTTGTAATATACCACAAAACAAAAGCTCCCATTGTAGCCAAAAAACCTTCCAACACTTAAGAGAAAGGCATGCCCTTCTTAATAGAATTATTAGCTATAATATCAAATGTTGAAAAACATGGTGAAGGAAAGCTACAATATGAACTTATGCAAGTAAATTTAGATCTAAAAATAATATTACCAAATCATAAATAAACATTTGATTGCAACAAACATCGCAACATAAAAATCAACAACCAAAATGTGACACTATATTTACGTGGAGAAACCCTTTCGAGAAAAACTCCACCCAAGAAAAGAGGATATGTATATTATTAATATTTGAATGAGAGTAAATAATAATAAACTTCACTAATGATCTCTAATAAACTCATAAACACCTTGTTACCTACAATAATTCAATGTGAAACTACCATCCCATGGCTCCAATCTATAGAAATTATGGGAGGTAAAACCACAAATGGTAAACCAAAATAAGAGGCACAAAACCACCTGGAAAACCTATGCCCCTCTTCTTGGATAGCCAAAAGAAATGAAAATATTAATTGGATATTCAAGACTCTCACATGGGTTCCTAACCTATAGCCTATCCATCTCCTTCCTTTCTAGATGCTCATGTGACCTTTCCACTTCTTGGTAGAACACCAATGAACACCTTTTCTTCTCCAATCTTGGATTCTCACTCCAAAACCTTTCATTTTGGACACCTAGGAAAGATTCCTTATCTATATTTTATGTGTAACCTCCACCAAAAATAAATCCTCTCTTTAAAATATAATTACATGCCAAAATTTAATGTTTTTCTCTCATGTCTCCTAGAACACATTCCAAGGAACATAGAGACATACAAATGACATAGTATTACAAGGTTAATCTCACCTTATCTGAACAATTTTCACATGGATTAATAGGAATATTGGAGACCATCTTATATATGTGAAGTTGGATTGATTCTTGGTTTCTTCTAATTGAGACATCATCAACACCTCAAACCATTTTTCTTTACCTAGAACTATTTAGATCATAACCCACTACTACTAGACTAGAAATATAACATTCTTATTGGCCCTTTCTTGTTCATATATGAGATAATATGGGATACTCATCCTAATTTCTAGTATTATATATCTAAGTGGTGGATTATCATTATCCAAGTTTCTTCTATGTATAGGGTGAATAAAAAAATTAAAAATAAAGTCAAAGGGTGGAATAAGTTGATCTTCAAGGATGTTTTAGAACAAAAAAACCTTTAACTATAAAACTAAAGGATATTCATACAATAATGGACATTGGAGATATAGTTGAGGAAAATTTATAGGTCAAGAATTATTTATGTCAAGATTGGGCTAATACTTTTAAAAAGAAGAGATCTTCTAGAAGCAAAAATATAGAATCTGATGGCTGAAAGAGAGGGAAATAAACTTTTCTTTTTCCATTTATCTACTTGAAAACATAGGAAGAGGAATATTATTTCCAAAATTGTTGGAGAAAATGGAGTTGTGGGTACTTTTGATGAACATGTAGGAAAAAATTCTTTTGAGTACTTTCAATTTTCTATGTTGGAACCAGTTATTGACCATTTTACTAATTGAAGATCAATTGTTGGACAACATCTAGTTTCAGCTTTATCTAGTGAAGAAAAATCTCTTCTTTTGAGGCCTATTTCTAGGGAGGAAATTAGAGCTGCTACTTTCTCCATGGGAGTTTATAAGGCTCTTGAATTTGATGGGTTCATCCCTACCTTTTTCCAAGAATTTTGGGATATTGTAGGGTTTGGTGTTTTATGGTAGCTAAAGACTTATTTAGATCAAACAATTGCAAAAAAATAAATAATAATTTTATTTCTCTTGTTCCTAAAAAGCTCGAACCTTTAGAAATGTTTGACTTTAGAAACATCAACCTTTGTAATATTGTTTATAATATATTTTCTAAAATTATTGTGAATAGGTTAAAACATTTATTATAAAAAATGATCTATGGGTCTCAAAAAGGTTTTGTGATTGGTCATCAAATCCTTGATGTTGCAGTTTCAACTCACAAAATAATATTCCACAGATATGAGTGACCTCCTTATTATGGTATACAAGCTAGATATATGTAAATTATATGATAAATTTTCTTGAAATTTATTATTCCAAGGTCTAAAAAAAATTGGTTTTAATGAGGATCACTATCCTTATAAATGAATTTATGTTAATAGTTAAGTTTTTGGTACTTGTTAATGGATTTCCTAGATGATTCTTGAATTCTTAAAGATGGATAAAACAAGGAGAACCTTTATCCCTAAATATTTTTATAATTATAGTTGGATTCATGGGAAAAAATATTCTAAAATTGATTGATAATAGAGCTCTTAAGGGAATCAAACCTACCACCTCCCTCAACTCTTTAGCTATCCAAAAATTTGTTGATGACATTATTATGTTTGAAAAAATCATCTCTGATGGAAGCAAGGAAATAAAAGTAGTGTCTAAACAAATATGCTTCTATTTATATCCAATGCATCAACTATGAAAATTAATATTTATTTTTAACACAAACTTGGATTTATAAGGAAAACGTTACTACTATTCTAGGTTGTGCTAGTGAAATTGTTCTCATTATTTATCTTGGACTCCCACTTATTGTTAAAGAAGTCATTCCCTGCTTTTGGATTATGGTTTTAGAAAAGCTTCATAAAAAACTAGTAGGTTGGAAGGGTAAGTTATTGAAACATTTTGGAAAACTTAAACTTCGTACTACATTTTTGCAAGGTATTCCTCTCTATTTGCTCTCTCTGTTCAATATTCCTAAATATATAGCAGATAAATTTGAAAAAAATCAAAGAGATTTTCTATGGTCTAGCATGGAAGAAAAGAAAATAATGGACCTCATAAGATGGGATAATTTTTTTCTTCCTAAATCTGGTTTCATGAGCATAAATATATAGACATGGAATTGGTATATTGAGGACAATTCTTAATTTTGTTTTGAGTGCATGTTGGAAAGTTATGATAATGGAAAGATCCAACACCATGGATATGTTAGTAAATATAATTTACTATAATTATATGTTAGTGACACATAAGAAAAATTAAAAAAATATTCAATTATATTCCTTTAATTTTAACTCATTATGACCACATTTTAAGAGTAATTAAAAATGTGCATATATGTTATAATAAAGTAATATGAACTATTTTTTTAGCATTTCATTGTGCTAGGAGATGATTTCAAAATAGTAGCAAAGGTTGTAAGTTTCATAGAAGTCTATTATTTATTGCATTACATACAAGAAAGGATTAGGTTAAGAAACTACAAATAGCTTATGGAACATTATTTCTCATAGGATAACTTGGAGTATAGGGAACACATTTGAAACAAGTCAAATAATTCATAAATGGGGTTTCTTTTATAACTGAAAATCTCATAACATGGTGTATCATTATAGCCACCTAAAAAATTATAATGTTATATATTTGCATCCCACGCCACTAATATGTGGGAATTATAAAGGGAGACAAATAGAGATGACAATGAGAAAATATGGCATGTTTTTGAAGAGAAAGTTGAACCAACTAATGTATTATGATAAATATGGACAACCTTAATTTCATTCCATCTATATTTTATACACATTATGATTTCATCAAAAGTATTGCGAGTTATATATATACAATTTCATTTTATTTCATTCTATAGATACTAGATATACATGTAATTTGATTCCATATATCATGTAGTTAGTTAATTAAGAATAGTATTTTAGTCAAATTTAGTGGATTTATTTCTATGATGTTATATTTTCTTGATTTTTGATAAGAGCATGCACAAATATATATAAGAGACCTCTTAAGGGGTCTTAAGGGGAATTAATTTAACTCTCATAAAAGTCATGATTTATATTGAGCATAGATCATATTTGGATATCTTGAGTATATTAAAGATCATAGATTACATCATTTTTTATTAAAAAATTAAGGAAAGGGCCTTGACCCCATAAGTTATAAAATAACATTAAAAAAAATGAATAAACAACATGAGGGCATGTATTCCTGACCAAATAGTTAAAGGGAATGTAGGCCCAACAAAATAGAAAAACTAGGGAAACAAAAGAGAAATAAATTTTTGGAAAACCACAACACCAAGGCTAACAGGTTGAACTCCAATATTTGAGAAAGGCATCTAAGGACACATGGACCAATCCTCCTTATCCATATTATATTCCTCATTCTTGTCATTCATGTTCTTCTCCCTATCATCTTTATCGATTTTTTCTTTTTTTCTGATTGTTTTGTAGTGGTCAGAGATGGTCCCCATAATAGCCTTGTTCATAATGCCATTAGTGAGCATTATGATTTTTGAAATGGAATTTTTTAAACATATAATCATGTCATCATTATTGTTGGTTTCAAGATTTCTTTCCAACTCCTCCAACTTAGCCTAGAGGTCCTTAATATTAGTATTTTCTTTTTCTTTAGTGGCCTAGACCATTCTAGTTGTAGGTCTTTTATCCTCATTTGTATCTAAGGTATCCATAAACTTGGGGATGGGGGAGCTGAAATGAATTTTTCCATCACGTCCATATCCTTGGCCTCATCTTACTCATTTTCCTCATCAATCTCTTCTTCTTTATCATATATTTCTTGTTCCTCCATTTCTTTGTCATCCTACCTATCCTCCTCAGACTCATTCTTTGAGTCTTCCTCCTCCCAACCATCATTTGGTTGAGGATGAAACTCCTCGTCATCATTATCTTAATTTTTGGACTCCACAATACTTTTTCCTTTAGTTCTTTTAGAATTATCTACTTTTTGGGATTGGACTAGTTTGTTAGACCTGTGGCCACCTGACCCTTTGGTTTCACATTGATAAATCAATACATTATCCTCATCTACACCATCAATTTAAAAGATATCAATATTTCCACCATCAATAGGGATGGGGATGGGGCCTTTATCTTTTTTCTTAATTTTCCTCATGCACACCTAAGACCACAACCTTCCTTTTCTTAGTAGGTGAATTTTCGAGTAGCTCATTCGAGAGGGGGGGGGTAGGTGCTAAGATTCAAATATTCCTTGCCCTCTTTTCTAGGACCCACATTTCCTATAGAGCTAGGTTTAGGGATAGTCTTAATTAGAGAAGTAGAAGGGGCCTTAGAGGCTTTGCCATCTAGAAATTTAATTTTAATGTTAATATTAACCTTGGGGTTAATGATGTGGCTCATGGTGAGGAAG
This sequence comes from Sequoiadendron giganteum, assembly GCA_007115665.2. Lineage (NCBI taxonomy): Eukaryota > Viridiplantae > Streptophyta > Pinopsida > Cupressales > Cupressaceae > Sequoiadendron > Sequoiadendron giganteum. Next base: position 325,243,534 of record CM021102.1, read on the forward strand.
TATTGATAAAGGGCCATAATAAGGATTTGGTGTAAGGGGTAGGCACCATTGAGAATAAAAACATCTAGGGATTAGAATAGATAGAAAGGAAGGTTAATTTTTTTCTATCTCAAATGGTTAAGAATGGGGAAATGGTAACCATGGATAGCCTTAAACATACCTTCAAGATTAAAATACTTCATGCAATGTAAAATCACTAGGGCTCAAGGAGCTGAAACCTTTTCCCTACTATAGTCATATTGGCAATGGACTAGTTTCTCCTCTTTGATGAAGAAGGTAGTAATAAATTTTTTGTATTCCTCTTTTCTCTTCTTCTCCACCTTAAGGCCCTTGTAAGACAACCTAGTAGCCTTCACAATCAAATCTTTAGAGATGCAAAAATGAACCCCATCAATAGTGAAATTTCCTTTAGATCATGAGCTCACAAATTTAGAGGTTATTTTTTCATTATATCCCTTAATAGCTTGGAAGAAAGGAGTGAAGCCACCTCTATCAAAAAAATCCCAAAGCTCCACATTTTTTTTGAGAGCTTCACAAGAGATGGTTTTAGTCCTAAGACAAAAACCTCCCATAATATCCATTTTCCAAACAACATAAAGAGCTACTCATGCCACATGAATGTATCCACATGCCAAAGTTGAAAAATAATAATAGAGAGGCTTCTCAAAAATTTATTTGAAATGCAACCACTTCTTCTAGTATTGATATAGAAAGAGTAAGTCAAAATTACCAAACCTCTACTGGTATAGCTTCCAACTTTGGTAGCATTAGAGTCATAATTATTTAGAGCCTCCACTATCTTCATTCATACAATCATAATATAACTATTAATGGTATTATGAGGTAAAATACCTCCCTCGCAAGCAAAGAGTAAAATACGCGAAATAGGGGGGAAATTGCCATATCAAGCATCACAATTAACTACCAAGTATACCAAAAGTAGACTATACCACAATCATAACACATGGAATGTAGATCATTTTGGGGTGGATTTTATGGATCTAGTTGAAAGTAATGATCTTTAGATGGCCCCCTTTCTGGCTTCTCCTATGGAGGTGGAGCTATCTCCTATTGAGGTGGAGATGGGTTTTGTTGGAGGGGCTTGGTGGTGGTATTGTGGGCTTCTGGTTGCTTTTTTATCTACAGTGTTGTCTTACTCTTCTATTGAGGCGAAGATTTTTGGGAGGCTAGATTGTTTTTGGGTGCTTTTCTTGCCTTGGTTTTTTCCCCTTTCTTGGATCCTATTGAGGTGTGGTTTGTGTTTGGGTTTGGGATCTTGTTCTACGTCCTACGTTTGATTTTGTAATTTCCTTTTGGCTCCTAGACTTTGATGGTTTTTTAGCTCTAACTTAGGACTACTGTTGGTTCTGAGTGTTCTGCCACTCTTGGTTATTTGATGACTAGGTATTGGTTGTCATTTTTCTGTGTTAGTGTAGTCTATTCGTTGGTTCTACCTCTCTAGTTTGTTGGAAAAGTTTGATACTTTGGTGTTTGGAAGTTTCCTTTTCTTATCCTTTTATAAGGTTTTGGGCCCTTTCAAAACCCTTCTTACCTTATCAAAAACACATGGAATGAATATCTTCCCTATTAAATTGAATATAACACCAATTGAAAATTAAATTAACATGATGAAGAATGATATAACTCCCTATGGGAATCATCCTAATAAAAATATTTATTTCATTATTCTTACCCAACATGAAATAATTGTCAATTAAATGCCACATCGTAGTGTCCATTACAACTAAGAAAACCCACCACATCCAGTTACAAACATCCACCTTAGATTGACTCCTAATCTTTGAGAGTAGGAAACTAACCATAAAAAATTAGGGGGTGGGACTTTTAAGTCTTTAATGGACAAGAATATGTTGAAGAGTGTCTGAGAGATTTAGATTTGAATGCCAATAATTCTATTCTTAAAATTATAGACCAAAGTTGCAAAACAAGTCTCTCATTCCATTTATTTCCTTGCACTTATGACTAATTTAATCTTGTTGAAATATTTGGAGGTCATTTATGAAATTATCAATTATTTTATGGATCTTTCAAGAGGGGTCCTTGTCATTTTGAAGGAGGTTAATTATGACTTGAGAGTCACCTTCAACTTCCACAACAAGAAAACCCAACCCCAAAAGTATTTTTACCCCTCACCACTTTCCATTGCCTCAAAAACATTATTTAATTTACATCCAATAGATTGAGAATGTCCCTCAATAAGGTTTCATTTATCATCCCTTATTATGCCTCTAGAAGCATCCTCACTAGGATTTCCCTTAAAACATCCATCAAAATTAAGTTTAACCCACTCCCTTTTAGGGAGGTTCCATTTGGTCTCCTTTCTAGCTATGATATTAATCCAATTGATTTTGGTTAAGATTTGATAAATTCCCTAGTTATATTTGAGTCTTAATTCAACATATGTTGAGATTTTATTGGAAGAGCCAAATGACAAGGAATTTATGTTGTCTTGTAGGTTGTGTTTGATGACTAAGAAGATGAACTTTTTTTTCTCCCTTGTTCTCTAAATGCACTATTACTCCTATCTTTCCATATATTCCAAGAGAAAATACATGGAGTTTGTTTCCATATTTCACAAATAACTAGATGCTTGTACGGGGAACCATAATGCCAAGAATTGTCAAAGTATTTAAGGTGCAAGGGGAAAGTCTAGCAGATAAATAGGTGGGCCAATACCTCCTCCAAAAATCATATGGAAAATAAAGTGGAAGAATATATAGTTGACCATTTCTTTCATTTTTAGCATAAACTAAATTTGTTAACCAAAGAGAAGGCCCTGTTGTAATGCCCCACCTCGTAACCCTAGAGGAAGTTGCAACACTATGGAAGCATACAATTTTTTTTCTTTAAAGGTGCATTATTAATAAGGAAGATGCACAAGACTTTCACAACAACCTCTAAGGCATGCAACAAAGATTAAATATAAATCCATAACGTATACAATACTCACATAAATAATTTATCTAATTATTAAACAAGAATTAAAGTACCTTCATTCAACCATTTAATTTACATTACAAAGAATAAAAATACATCAAGGTCCATATTATATTAAGTTACAATTAAGGTTACAATATTCATTCCCATAATGAGGAAGATCATACCTAACTATTATAAATTAAAAGATTCCTCCTCAAATACAATTGAGGAGTAAACTAAATACAAATGCTAAACTCATAAAAACATCAAGAAAGGAACATAACCACTAGTGCCATCACAAGCTCTCTGTAATACCCCTCCATTTTTCCTTCTAGTTGGACAACATGTCCTTGTGTGGGTATGTTGCTTTGATGTGTTTCTGGTTATTCAGATGTTATCTTTATTCCATGCTTTGGATTAGCATAGTGGTTATTTGAATTAAATATGATTATGCTTTGGATTATACTAATATGTTAAAATTGTCAATTAGTTGCATTGTATTGGTGAAGGGGACGGTATCACATCACTCACTTGCGAGCGCCCCGCAATCTCATGATTTCCTCTTCATGGTGTGTATTTTATGTTGTTTGTACTATATGTTGTTGTTTACTTGAATTGCAAGTTGATAGGTACAAGACATCGACTCCACCTAGTTTCAGAGGTTGGAACGTGTTCAATACCCAACGGTATTCGATTGGGAGATAGTAGCTATGTTTTCATGCCAAGTCATAACCCTAGTCTTTGTATGTCGTCAGTTGTTTGTCGGGTTGTGTTGCTTTGAATATTGTGCCCTCTCTTCATTATTTAATTGCAAGTTAGAAAAAGGAATTAAATGGTTTAATTTATTTAAGTTGTGGTTTAATTTTTTTGGAATTATGTTGAAATATAATTTATTTTATTATTAATTTAATTTAATTAATAAATAATTTAATCTATTTATTAATTAATTAAATTTATGATGTTGAAAGAAGTTAATTATTTATGTTGAAGTTATTGTTATATTTGTTAAAATTGAAAATTAAGAAAATGATTTAAAAGTCAAATTAGAAAGTTTGAATTCAAATTTTGAAGAAAATGAGATATTTTGCATTTTCTGTTTTCAAAAATTTATGAAGGTGGTTGTAGGATTTTAGGGTTTTATCCTTATGTTTGAATTTCTCTTCACAATTTTTGGATCTTGGAGTTTTGAGAAAAACTTTGAATTAGAGAGAGGAAGAATGTTTCAATTTTGTGGGTTTTTGGATTTGAGTTGTGAAAATTTGTGGAGTTGGATTTGGAAGCAAGGTGGGAAGCTAAGCATCATCTGGACCTCCTCAAACTCAGAAATTACCAAGTTCATGTCTTTGGTTTTTTTTAATTGTTTTGAAATTTATATCTAAATGTGTTTTGTTGAAAAATATTTCAATACTCTGTCTATGAATTGCAATGGAAAAAAAACCCATGTTGAAATCTGAATTTATTTGCAAAAAGCTCTTCCTTGGAAAAAAAATATTTCTTCAAGAAAATCAATGGTGTTCTTGGACTGAAAATGGTCTTTTAAATGTTATTTTCTCAATTAATTTTGTAGATTCCTTGTGTATATATATATATATACTTGTAAATATATACATGCATATATATATATTTTATATGTTTCTTATGTTTGGATTTAAGAAATAAAAATAAAAGGAAACCTGTTTTATTTTGAATTCGGATTAAAAAAAAATCCAGAGGGCGTACTTTTTATTAAAATGGCCTTTAAAATAAAATAAAAATTTATTTTGTTGTTGGGGGTCATTGGGGGCTCAACCCCCACCATGCCCCATGGGAGGCGGGTGGAGGGAGCTATGCCCAATGTGCTCCCCAAACACCCTTGCCACCACCGTGTTTTGCCGCTACCTCTGTTTGCTGCCCCTCCTCCCTCCGCGGCCACCCACAGCCCGCAACGCTGTGTTTCATAAGCGCCACCATGGTTGGTGGCATTGTGTGCCACTGCTTGGTGTGGCACAGTTCCCAAAGGGGGCTCGTGCCCTAGGTTATGTGGGGTTTTAAAAAAACAAAAAAAAAATATAAATAATAAAAGTTGAGTTTGGTTTTTTTTTTAAATATTTTATTTTAGATATTTTATTATTATATATTATAATAATAAAATATGATTATATTAATAGTTATTTAATTATTATATTTTATAATTTTAAAATATTACTATTTAATATTATATTATTGATTTAAAATGGGAATGTGTAGTTATTTTTTTAGAGTATGTTTGTTTTATGGTCTTGTTGAGAGCATGAATTAGTTTTATAGAGGAAAATGGGCTTGATGGTTTAATTATACCATTATTTTATTTAAATCTTTTTTTTGAAAAGGAGAAGTTAAGTTTTATTATTGCGTGTTCTCAAATTAGGAGAATGTCTTTAAATAGGCTATATTGAATAAGGAAAAACAATGGTTTATTTAAATTGATGAATTTTGATTCATTTGTTAACCAGTTAATTTATCATGTATTTAAATACTGATAGGGAAATAAAACGATTAGTATTAATCTCTCCCTTATTGAAATGGCGTATTTAATTTAGTTTATCTAAGACAATAAATTACTAAAGGTTATTGAGGAAATGGATTTAGAATATCCAAAGGTAGTTTATTTCATGTGCCTTCAATGAATATTCCCTTCGTGCTCTTGTTTAGAAAATGGATTAAAGGGTGTTGTATTCGTAAGTCTTCCAAATTGGATTTTCAGCTCTATGGGTTGCCGTCTTGTGTTTGTCAACCTATTGTGGATTCTCTTGGGTAGAGCATGAGGTTATGTCTATGTTAGTACCTAATTTTTATGAACGGGGATGTTTTGTACCTCCTTGGTTAAGGAGTGGATTATGGGATCCATGTCTCCTTGTATGGAGTGACCTTGTTATGTGGTTTGTTGCCTCCAGTGTTGGAGTGTGTTTCTATTTGTGCCACCTCTTGAGAAGGGAGAGGTCATGGTATCTTGTTGTTGCACCTTGGTTCCATTGATGTTTGGATGGTGTGTGTGTGTTGTCAAGTAGAAGAGTGGCTTCCATAGGGGCCAAAGCCCAAAAGAGGTATCCAGGATAACCTTCGGAAGTGGTTTAATCAAGTGATAACTAAAACAATACTTAGAAGCTTAGGAATAAATTCTCACTAATAAAGATATTAATGCCTCACTCATGGACCCAAGTGCTCGGTTAGGCTTGGGATGGGTGGGAAGGCTTGGAATGGCAAGGTCATCTATCTTGTCTATACAAAAGGTATTTGGCTCTGCATGAGTGAGTATGGGGGCCGGGATTTGGTAAAGGTCACCAGGATAACCTTTTCTTGTGGGGGCCGGAGCCTAGGAAGAATCCCAAGGATAACACATGACGAGCTGTGTGATGACACTCTGTCAAGGACAACAGTAGGTTTTGTTTTATGGGTATGGTTTCCTTAACATACCTGATGTGACCATAGTTGGTATTCGATTATTATGTGTATGGTTCTTATAACATATTTGATTTGCTTTATTTCTAGAAGCAATGTGACCTTGTAGAGTTGTACTTGTGTTGTACTTGCATGGTATTTGAGTTGTAGCTTGTTGTGTTGTACCTGTGAGGTTCATGTGTTTGGTTGTGTCAGTTTGGTTATGTGTCTAGAGGTAGATAGCCTTGGCTAGGATTCCTTGTTACTATCTCCTAGCACGAGGGGCGGGCCTTTGGGTTCCACTTGGTTGGGCAATGTGCACCTTAATCTGTTGGGTTCTTTCTTCATGTTCATGTGGATGAGACTTCCAGTTGGAGAGCTCGTTGGATTACAATTTCAGTTCTTGCTTTATTGCATTTCAGTTGATCTTGTATTATTTTACCCCTCAGTTGTTATCCAGGTGAAAAGTTGTAATTGTAATCTTATATATTGATCTTGCCTCATTTAGGGAATGAGTGTTGTAATCTTATTATTTAATTGGGATAAATTGAATTGAAAGTTATCTCTTGTGATGATGTAATTATCTTATTGGAATGTATGTGATTAAATTATTAATTAATTAATTGACATGGTTTAAATCATGTTTTTTGTTGAGGTTCTATATAACCTCTATCTTGTAACCTTAGAGGTTGTTGGCATTAGTTAGCAAAATTTCTTGTTAATTACACTTAAAAAAAAAAAAATAGCTTGTTTAAGTTGTTGTTTGCAACTTCCTCTAGGGTTGCATGGTGGGGCGTTACACTCTCCAACTAGAAATCTTGCCATCATGATCTGAAGAAAGGGGAAACCTAATGGTATAGGGTGCACGTTCCTCCCAACCAAGTGGTTCCCAAAGGCCCACCCCTCATGCTAGGAGATAGTAACAAGTATCCTAGACAAGACCAATACCACTAGACATAGGCTAACACATGCAACTGAACTTAATAGATACTAGTAAATCACTAACTCAAAGGATACAATACTACCAGAGTAAAATAGCTAGTTACACCAGTGAACCATACATACTGCTAACCTAGGAGAAGTGTCACCACAAAGGTGCATGGGTTACCCAACAAATCTTCCAAAATCTCGACCCCCATCCAGTAAAACTTATTTTTTAAACAATTTTCCATCCCAAAAATATCTCATGCTTCCCCATGAACAAGCTTTCCACTTCCTCTCTCAAAGCCAAAATCTTCTCATGTGAATTAATTTTCCCAACCAACTCATTAATTTCTTCTAAAACTTTTTGAAATTTACTAGATATCTCTAACAATCCATTTTTCATAAAATCCTCCAATATTCAAAATTAAATATTTTAATAATTACAAACATTTCCCTTTTCAAATTTAAACTAATTAACTAATTTAATTAATCAATAAACAATAACATCCTAGGATTAAACCATTTATCAATTAAATTAAATTAATTTATTTATTAATTCAAAAACCTCTAATGTTAAAATAAGATTAATCCGATATTCAACTTTAAATAATTAAACTCACTAAATCCTCTTTTAAAGCATTAAAACATGATAATTCAAAGCAATAATAAACACTTTAAGCAAGAAAAAGTGACTAAACTAGATGACACACTGAGACTGGGGTGAAGGCTTGACACAAGTGACCTAGCTACTATGTCCCAATCAACATAACCGTTGGGTTGACAGAATCAAACCTGTGAAGCCAGGTGGAATCGATATCATGTACCTACAAACCTTTAAATGAGGTATAAATAGTGCATGTATATAAAAATCATAATAAAAAACACCATGAAGAGGAGATCGTGGAATCGTAGGGCACTCACAAGTGAGTGATGCAATTTCATCCCCTTCACCAATACAGTATAACCAAACTGACAATTCTAACATATACATTCTACTCATTTGCATACAACCATGTTATTTCAAATAATCATTTTACTAATCCAAGGCACGCTAAATGATAACATCAAAATAGAATGTCATCACATCACCACATATAATCCACATTGCTCTATAAATAGCAATAAAAAAAAAACAAAGCATCGTAATCTAAACATAAGAGTAATATAGAGGGGTGTTACATTCTCCCCCCAGGGTTGGGCTTACTCCTAGAAGCCTGCAAATACCCTAGAACAAACTCCGCAAAATCACACATAATCAATGGTTCCAAAATTGAACCACTCCATACACCAACATAAAAACAATGATAACCAATGTTGTAATCCTCTAAGCTAAATAAACTACCAATCCAAATAGCCAACATAGTCTCAAAACACATATCCTAACATATCAAGTATCAAAGAAGAGGAAACAAAATTGAAGGAACCTCTTTAGCCTCCTATACTGTAGGATTTCCATGAACTCCTGAATGAGTTGCCTATCCACTTCTAGTAATCTCAATCTCTGTACCCGGATGCTCTATCTAGCGTTGATCAACTATTGCACTCATTCCATGAGTCCTTCCTATGTCATTCATTGTTGGCTCCATAGCTACTGACTTCTGACTGAAATATGGTAAGTTCCTCTAAGGACACTATCTAGCTATGCGGCCCTATTGACCACATGTGAAACATCCAATTCCCCTACCAAACACCCTACCTCTAGATGGTGTGCTAGACTACTGTGCACTACCCATAAAGGTAGACTGTGTGCTCTGTGCTTGCTACTTAGAGTTGAAGTGTTTAATATGCCTCTAGTTTTGGTTCTCCCTAGATTGAGAACCATTACTGACATGATGAATTTGTGAAACTTTACACTTAGGTTTAGAGCTTTTTTGTTGCATACCACACTCCTATCTAGGGCCTAACTGGGTAAGCAACTCCTCAAGAAAAGAACATATCTAAGGACCCAGACGCTCTACACAATTCTGCTCATGGGGACTTAGAAAAGAAGAGTTCAGATGATCATCTCCATGACCACCTCTACTAGGCATCCTATACACACAATCCAAGAAAGGAGTCACAACCAAAAGGAAAAATTAACATACATAAACTCATAAATTAAGAAGCATAGTCATGATTAAACATACATATTACACATACACCCCAACACACATCACCGGAAATCACAACACAAAGCCACACATGGGTCCATCTGGACACCGAAAAGCAGCATACTAATCCATGTTACAAGAATCCATGAACCAACCAATAACCATCTCACATAAACCAAACATCACAATTAGTGGATTGATGGTGTTAGGCCACACATAAGGTGAGACCATCCAAACAAGACCACAATGACTTGTCTCTTGTTGTATAAGGTGATTAGCTTCCAAGAGATAGTCATCACACATAGGTGAGTAGTGAGTCCTAGCTGCATAACAGCCTCACATATCCCCATCCTTAACGTTCCCTATGTCTACTTCCTCGTATACACTCACCAAGTCCACCTCATACATCCTTCGAGAGGAATCACATTACGACACATTGCCAACATAGAAAAAAATAAAGATTACTAGCTTAGCCACCAATTTCATAAAGAAGAGAAAATTATAGTTCCATTGCAACAATAAGGCAATAATACATGTAATTTCAACACTAAATCAAATATATAACCACTAGGGTTATAAAAAAATAATATTGCAAGTAGTGGCTAAATAGTCACAATAAAATACAATCAAGGTTTTGGCCTTCACAATCAATAGAAAAATCATCAACAACCAAAAATAAAGTTCACAATCTTAAAAATTGCACTATACAACACTGTGTGACTAGATACTAGCCACCAAATGAGGAAGGAGGAAACAATGTCCAGCTATAGTAATATCCCTCATGTGGTACAAAGTAAGCACACCATCCACATGGCCCAGAGTATATCCACAACTATCACATTGTCACTCTACATGGTCATACACCAACCGAAAAAGGCACATACTGGTCATATACCACATGGAAATGTGTCTTTGGGTCCACAGAAGTAGGCACGCGCAAAACACACCACACATCGTGATACCTCATGGAAAAGGCACACACAGGAACTCATTGTAGCCAGAGGTATACATTGATATGATCTACTCATATGCTACCCAGACAATAAAGTCAAAGAAACCATGATGATCCCTCTACAAGTGTTTGAGGCCCCATAACTCTCATCACACAAGTAGGCTATCAAAGACAATCTCATAATGCGTTTTCATGTGTCTCAACACATGGCATCGTGTATCACAACATCATCCCCAACACTATTTCGGAGCATCAATGGGGTGTGGCATCATATCTATTGCATCATGTCGAAACATGTGCAGATATGGTATATATACATAATGCAATACAATAATATCAATAACTAAGACTCACCTCTCATATAAATGAGGTTAACTAAATAATTCTAGATCAATGCCTCTACGGACGTCTAGGCATAACTAATGAACCTATGTTGTTGTACTCAAATTTGTGGTTCTTGGGCTAACACATATGAATCAAGTATCCTGATCCATCATAAGGGAAAGTAGTGGGTACGTTTCCTCGAGATTGGTTGATTTGAGATGCTCTGTGCCACAATATGTGTATGCTACACACCCCACCCAAGGAACTTTGTGACTGCTACTATCCTTTCATGGATTGAGGAGCTAGAGAACCGAAAGAAAAAAAATCTATGAAACTAAATTTTGGTTAATCTTATATATAAGTTTCAACCACACATGGGTTGGCCCTCAATCATATAACAAACATGCAAACACACACCATGGTATGGTAAATCCCGCACCAAAATGTGACTTTTTCCTCATGGATGGCTACTAAGTATCACCATCACATGGATACACATAGCAAGTACGAGGTATTCACAACACTCAAACAAGAAACTATTATTGTTTTCTTACATTTATAGGGGGTACAACTACATACATAATCCCATAAGAACATCCAATTCCATAACCCATGGGATACATATCATTACTTTCCATCCATAACCTTTTATCAATGATCTTTCATGCTACTCTTTTCCAGAAAGTACGTAATGCTAAATATAAAATTCATGAACACATGACCGCTTAAAAAACCCACTAATAGATTCACAAGGACAACACAATGGACTCAAATGTACCTAGAGTACCCAATGTATGAACCTAGGCTTTGATAACATGTGTAATGCCCCACCTCATAACCCTAGAGGAAGTTGTAACACTATGGAAGCATACAAATTTTTTTCTTTAAAGTTGTATTATTAACAAAGAAGATGCACAACACTTTTACAACAACCTCTAAGGTATGCGACAAAGATTACATATAAATCCATAACATGTATAATACTCACATAAAGCATTTATCTAATTATTAAACAAGAATTAAAGTACCTTCATTCAAGCATTTAATTTACATTACAAAGAATAAAAATACATCAAGATCCAGATTACATTAAGTTGCAATTAAGGTTACAATATTCATTCCCAGAATGAGGAAGATCATACCTTACTATTACAAATTACAAGATTCCTCCTCAAATACAATTGAGGAGTAAATTAAATACAAATGTTAAACTGATAAAATACATCAAGAAAGGAACATAACCACTAGTACCATCACAAGCTCTCCAACTATAAATCTCACCATCACGATCTGAAGAAAGGGGGAACCCAACAGTGTAGGGTGCACATTCCTCCCAACTAAGTGGTACCCGAAGGCCCACCCCCCATGCTAGGAGATAATAACAAGGATCCTAGACAAGACCACTACCACTAGACATAGGCTAACATATGCAATTGAACTTAACATATACCAATTCATCACTAACTCAAAGGATACAATGCTACCAGAGTAAAATAACTAGTTACACCAATGAACCATACATACTGCTAACCTAGGAGAAGTGTCACCACAAAGGTGCATGGGTTACCCGACAAATCTTCCTAGATCCCTACCCCCATCCAGTAAAACTTATTTTCAAATAATTTTCCAACCCAAAAATATCCCATGCTTCCTTGTGAAGAAGCTTTCCACTTCCATGAATTAATTTTCCTAACCAACTCATTAATTTCTTCTAACACTTGTTGAAATTTATCAAATATCTCTAACAACCCATTTTGCATAAAATCCTCCAATATTCAAAATTAAATATTTTAATAATTACAAACATATCCCTTTTCAAATTTAAACTAATTAACTAATTTAATTAATCACTAAACAATAAAATCCTAGGATTAAACCATTTATCAATTAAATTAAATTAATTAATTTATTAATTCAAAAACCTCTAACATTAAAATAAGATTAATCCAATAATAAACTTAAAATAATTAAATTCACTAAATCCTCTTTTAAAACATTATAACATGACAATTCAAAGAAATAATAAACACTTTAAACAAGAAAAACTAACTAAAATCGATGACACACTAAGACTAGGGTGATGGCTTGACACAAGTAACCTAGCTACTATCTCCCAATCAAAATAACCATTGGGTCGACATGCTCAAACCTGTGAATCTAGGTGGAGTCGATGTCATGTACCTACAAACCTATAAACGAGGCATAAATAACACATGTATATAAACATCATAATCAAACACACCTTGAAGAGGAAATCATGGAATCACAGGGCACTCACAAATGAGTGATGCAATTATGTCCCCTTCACTAGTATAGTATCACCAAGATGACAATTCTAACATATACATTCTACTCATATGCATATAACCATGTTATTCCAAATAATCATTATACTAATCCAAGGCATGCTAAATGATAACATCAAAATAGAATAACATCAAATCACCACATATAATCCACATTGCTCTATAAATAGCAATCAAAAAATTAAAAAGCATCATAATCTAAACATAAGAGAAAAATAGAGGGGTCTTACATTCTCTCCCCCTAGGGTCAACCTTACTCCTGGAAGCCTACAAATAGCCTAGAACAAAGTCCATAGAATCACACATAATCAATGGTTCCAATACTAAACCACTCCATACACCAACATAAAAAAAACAATAACCAAAGTCATAATCCTCTAGGCCAAATAAACTACCAATCCAAACAACCAACATAGTATCAAAACACATATCCTAACATATCAATTATGAAAGCAGAGGAAACAACACTGAAGGCACCTCCTTAGCCTCCTGTATAATAGGATTTCCATGAGCTCCTGAATTAGTTGCCTGTCCAATACTATTAATCTCCAACTTTATACCCTAATGCTCTTTCCAGTGTTGATCAACCATTGCACTTGTTCCACAAGTCCTTCCTACGTCATTCCTTGTTGGCTCTATAGTTTTTGACTTATGACTAAAATCTACTAAGTTCCTTTGAGGACACTGTATAGCTATGTGGCCATGTTGGGCACATGGGAAACATCCAATTCCCCTACCAAAGCTCCTACCTCAAGGTGGTGTGCTAGAATACTATACGCTACCCCTAAAGGTGGACTGCATACTCTATGTTAGCTGCTTAAATTTGAAGTATTTAATACACCTCCTGTTTTGGTTCATCCTAGATTGAGAATCATTACGACCATGATGAGCTTGTGAAACCTTACACTTAGGTTTAAAGTGTTGTTATGTACCATACTCCTATCCAGGGCCTAACTAGGTAAGCAACTCCTTAAGAAAATAACATATCTGAGGACCTAGATGCTCTACACAATTTTGCGTGTGGGGACTCAGAAAAGAAGAGTTCAAATGATCATATCCATGACCATCTCTACTAGGCATCCTATACACACCATACAAGAATGTAGTCACAACCAAAAGGTAAAATTAACATATATAAACTCATAAATTAAGAACCATAATCATGATTAAACATACATATTACACATACACACCAACACACATAACTGGAATTCAAAACACAAAGCCACACATGGGTCCATCTTGACATTGAAAAGCAGCATACTAATCAATGATACAAGAATCCATGATCAAACCAATAACCATCTCACATAAACCAAACATAAAAATTAGTGGCTTGATGGTGTTAGGCCACACATAAGGTGAGACAATCCAAACAAGACCACAATGACCTGTCTCTTGTTTTATAAGGTGATTAACCTCCAAGAGATAGTCATCACACATAGGTGAGCAATGGGTCCTAGCTGCATAACAACCTCACATACCTTCATCCTCAATGTTCCCTACATCTACTTCCTCATATACACTCACCAAGTCCACCTCATACGTCCTTGGAGAGAAATCACATTACAACACATTATCGACATAGAAAACAATAATGATTACTAGCTTAGCCACCAACGTCATAAAGAAGAGAAAATTAAAGTTCCATTGCAACAATAGGGCAATAAATACGTGAAATTTCAACACTAAATCAAATATATAACCACTAGGGTTATAAAAAAATAAGATCGCAAGTAGTGGCTAAACTATCACAATAAAATATAAACAAGGTTTCGGCCTTCACAATCAATAGAAAAATCATCAATAACCAAAAATAAAGTACATAATATTTAAAATTGCACTATACAACACTATGTGACTAGATACTAGCCACCAAATGATGAAGGAGGAAACAATGTCTAGCTATATTGATAGCCCTCATGTGGTGCGAAGTGAGCATGCCATCCACATGACCTAGAGTGTATCCATGACTATCACGTCATCACTCTACATGGTCATACACTAGACGGAAAAGGCACGTACTGGTCATATGCCACACAACAATGTGTCTATGGGTCAATGGAAGTAGGCATGCATAGAACACACCTCGCATCGTGATACCTCATGGAAAAGGCACACACAGGAACTTTCTATAGCCAAAGGTATACATTGCTAGGATCGATTGATCATATGTTACCTGACCAATACAGTTGAAGCAACCACAATGATCCCTCTATAGGTGTTTGAGGCCCCATTAATGCTCATCAAACAAGTAGGTTATCAAAGACAATCTCATAATTCACCTTCACATGTCTCAACACGTGGCATCATGTATCATGAAATCATCACCAACATTGTCTCAGAACATCAGTGGGGTGTGGCATCATACCTATTGCATCATTTGAAACACATGTGGATAATGTATATATACATAATGCAATATTATAATATCAATATGGGGCTAATTGAGCTTCACCTCTCATATAGATGAGGTTAACTCAATAATTCTAGATCAATGCCTCTACATACATCCAAGCATAACTAAAAAACCTATGTTATTGTACTCAAATTTGTGGGGCTTGGGCTAACACATATGAATCAAGTATCCTAATCCATCATAAGGGAAAGTAGTGGGTATGTTTCCTCAGGATTGGTTGAGCTGAGACTCTCTGCATCGCAATATGCATATGTTGCACACTCCACCCAAGGAACTTTGTGGCTGCTACTATCCCTTCACGAATTGATGGGCTAGAGAACCAAACGAAAAAGAATCTATAAAACTAAATTTTTGGTTACTCTTATATATAAGTTTCAACCACACATGGGTTGGCCCTCAATCATAACAAACATGCAAACACACACCATGTTATGGTAAATCCCACACCAAAATGCAACTTTTTCCTCATGGATGGGTACCAAGTATCACCATCACTTGGATACACAAAACAAGTACAAAGTATTCATAACACTCAAACAAGACACTGTTACTAGTTCCTTACATTTATAGGGGGTACAACTACATACATAATCCCATAAGAACATCTAATTCCATAACCCATGGGATACATATCATTACTTTCCATCCATAACCTTTTATTAATTATCTTTCATGCTACTCTTTTCCACAGAGTATGTCATGCTAAATGTAAAATCCATGAACACGTGATCACTTAAAAACCCCACTAACACATTCACAAGGACAACATAGTGGACTCAAATGTACCTAGAGTACCCAGTGTATGAATCTGGGGCTCCGATACCATGTGTAATGCCCTACCTCATAACCCTAGAGGAAGTTGCAACACTACGGAAGCGTAGACATTTTTTCTTCTTTAAAGGTGCATTATTAATAAGGAAGATGCACAACACTTTCGCAACAACCTCTAAGGCATGTGAAAAAGGTTACATATAAATCCATAACATATATAATACTCACATAAATCATTTATATAATTATTAAACAAGAATTAAAGTACCTTCATTCAAGCATTTAATTTACATTACAAAGAATAAAAATACATCAAGATCCAGATTACATTAAGTTACAATTAAGGTTACAATATTCATTCCTAGAATTAGTAAGATCATACCTAACTATTACAAATTACAAGATTCCTCCTCAAATATAATTGAGGATTAAATTAAATACAAATGCTAAACTGATAAAATACATCAATAAAGGAACATAACCACTAGTACCATCATGATCTGAAGAAAGGGGGGACCCAACAGTGTAGGGTGCACGTTCCTCCCAACCAAGTGGTACCTAAAGGACCACCCCCATGCTAGGAGATAGTAACAAGGATCTTAGACAAGACCACTACCACTAGACATAGGCTAACACATGCACCTAAACTTAACCGATACCAGTTCATCACTAACTCAAAGGATACAATACTACCAAAGTAAAATAACTAGTTACACCAGTGAACCATACATATTTCTAACCTAGGAGAAGTGTCACCACAAAAGTGCATGGGTTACCCGATAGATCTTCCCTGATCCCGACCCCCATCCAACAAAACTTATTTTCAAACAATTTTCCAACCCCAAAATATCTCGTGCTTCCTCGTGAAGAAGCTTTCCACTTCCTCTCTCAAAGCCAAAATATTCTCTCATGAATTAATTTTCCCAACCAACTCATTAATTTCTTCTAACACTTGTCAATAGTGAGGATCTTATTATACATGGAATCCACTAGAAACAACTAGTTTTTGGTATCCCTTTGTTATTCAAAACCAAGTTCCAGTTGAAAGTAGAGTCATCCTTATCCTTCATAGTAAGAGCACAATCAATTTTAATAAAGAAGTGACTAGAAGGGCTAGGGGATCAACAATAGTCATCTTGCTTAACAAGACTGAAAAAGTAAAAAAAATCATTAATACTGTACAAACTATGCACCTCCTCTTTCCATTCTTGTTTCCTTCAACTCTTCAAGTTCCTTCCACTTAGTTGAATCTTAAAGTATTTCCACTTGGTATGGGGCTCATTCCAACTAATGTACCCATGGATTTTGGTATTGTTTAATATTATAAGTGGTTCCCTAACATGATATGGACTCTAGTCAAAGGATAAGGAGATACCTTCAATCCAATTATCATTCCAAAAGTTAATACTTTTTCCATTTTCCATATTTGAAAATAATCCCTACTTAATACCATTCCTCTTTTTGATTAAATGGTTCTATATAACAAAACTACGAGGGACAAAAGGAGAGGAAACTAAGTAGCATGGATTAGTGATTTCTAAGTACTTTACATTGAGAATGTGAGCCCAATATTTGTTCCCTTCCACTATGTTTCATCCAATTTTGGATACTAATTCTCTATCAAATCACTTCAATATCCTTATCCCTAAATCCCCTTGACTCTTAGGTTTACATATTTTATCTCACCACCAAATAAAATTTATTTTTGTCCTCAAATCTAGCCCAAAGAAATTTCTTTTGGATCTTTTCATAATTTTCAGCCATAACCACATAAATCTTGAATAGAGATAAGTAGAAGATAGGGATATTTTGGAGGGAGGTTTTCAGCAACAAAAATTTACCTGTTTGACTCAAAATATTTCCTTTCCACCCAACTAGATTTCACTATACTCTTTCCATAACTTTGTCCTAGTAAGTGTTAGAAATATTTTTAGTAGTGAGTGGGAGGCCAAGATAAGTGGCAGTTAAACAACCCCATTGGCAACCAAGGATGTTCACAATCATGTCTTTAAGGATGCTCTCAAAATTGAATAATTATAGCATACTTTTTTTGCAGTTAATATTCTACCCAACAACATTAACATAAGCATCCAAGATAGTCTTTCATAGTTTTTCTTCCATAATTGAAGAATCCCCAAGCATGATGGTTTCATCAAAAAATTGTTGATGAGAGGAAAGGGCTTCAAAAGAGGTAAAATGTAACCCCCAAGAGTTTATTTGAGTCAATAATTTTTTGAAAAATTCTACCTAGATCCTCTGCAACTTATGAGTCAATCAATGTGGATCTACTATTTTCTTTATTAGGCATGCCACGAATGAGCTCAACTAGAGATACTTATGTAGGATTTTAAGTCAGAATCTCCATGTGGACCCTGGAGGGATAGGAGGCTTCTAGTTCCACCAGTAAATTAGGAGGTAAGCCCTATGTAGTAAGGGGGAAGGATCACTTATTCCTCCAAAAAATTGATTCGGCTGAAGGGGACCCGAGGGGAGGTAGTTGAGACTAGAGGGTCCTTATAATTATTAGTCATAACATGAACCTCATTTAGATCCATGGGTGATATTTTGGTGGCTTTAGTATTTTGAGAATATTATTTTTCTTAGTTATTACTCGGGTGGTTGAACTTGGTATAGATCTAATAAAATATTCCAATATTCTCATACACAATAGGTTGCATCCAACACCCAAGCCTAGATTTTAAAGTGATCTTGAAGGGAAGAACTATGTTGGAAGAAATATTGACACATCCTCACAAAATCCAATCTAGATTTTTGGATGGTAACTTTGTCAAGACTATCAGCAACTGGCCAAAGGAGTTAGCAATGTTTTGGAACATATTGGTTTTCTAGAGTTTCCAAGGAAAACTAGGAAGATAGATCTAGGTAGGAGAAAAAAATTATAGATCCTTGACAGAGTTAAAACCCAGTTTCCATCTACACAAGGAGATGAAGTTCTTGAAAAAGATTTCTAGAGCCCAAGGGCCCCCAATTAGAATCTTCACCAAATATTCCTTATTGAAAAAATTAAATAAAAATAGGTCATTTACCATAGAACTTATGATGACATTGACTTTAAGTTTCTAGGTCAATAAGGCCCATTTCCTAACTTGGTCAAATTTGGGTCTAAAAGAAAGGAACTTATGAATAAGGAAATTGTCCATTTTCACTAGTATCTCTTTGAGAAGATCATCAAACATATCTATCACAAGACCCTCATTCAAAACAAAGAAATGGGGAACATAATGCATACTAGGAGGGTAACGCTACCGGATAAAATTTTCCACAAAAGAAACAATGTCCTCCCCCTCGAAAAGAGAAGCAAAGATGCCCATGTATCCATATCTATGTTGTAAATTGGGGAGACCAACGAGTCCCCCCAAGACCCTTGTTAAGAGGATCATGTGTTGGGGCCCACCAAATAAATTGAAAGGAAACAAAATAAAAACGTGGAAGTAGTAGGACATTGCTTCCTTCAAAGCAAAAAAATGTGAACAAGGTCCCAAAATTTTAAAAACCTCCACATAGATTATATTGTTACATGATGTTATATCATAAATATTATGTACATGATCCTATTTATTGATTTGTATGATCATATATATTTATATTGAACTCATCATTTATAGATTGATTTTTCATATTATGATACACATATATATTCTATGTGATTAAGTATATGGAATTTAATATAGGATATTATGTCTTAAATATTATATGTGATTAGGCATATGAAATTCAATATAGGATACATTGATTCTTAGAAATTTAAGATATGATTCATTTAAGATATGATTTTATATATTGATATTGAATTTATATGTGTATAGGAGCGAATTTTCATGCCTAATGAAAATTCCCCTTTCACCCTTCTCCACTTTAGAAAACCAAAATTGGAGGCTTAAATCCAAAGAAGTCTACTGCCTTTGTTCCACTTGGCACCTATTTTGAGCGTCAGTAGAGGCGTTAATGTCGAGGATGCCTATTTGGTGCATAGATGTCTACATGGTACATAGATGTTCATGTGGTATGTAGACGTCTACATGAATTACAGACATCCATGTGGTACACTTACATCCCTGATAGATTCTTGTGGTTGGAGCCTACAGAGGCATTAAATTTCACATTGGGAGTCGACTTGTAACACCCTCTTCGACCGATCGACCCAAATATGGCCATTTTCTTCACTCTTCCCTTCCAAATTTGCCTCTTCTAGATCCATTTCAAGATATCTAGACTCTTGAGCTCTCTCTGAGCCCTCTCTCAGCTTCTTCACCATCTCTTTAATCTAAAGAAAAAATTTACATTTCATAGCAGCAACATCAACACTCCATCACTTCAGTAGAGAAAGTGTGGAACAAAACACCATGGCAGCAGAGGCTTGAGTTCCTCTCATTTTATCCCCCACTAGTCTTGAGCTCTTTGGGTGGAGGTAGTAAGCTTTCACTCCTCTCCTCTATTATTTGGTTGAGTAGCCTAACACTATTTTGTAGTGTCTTTGTGTAATTTACTTAATTTCATACTTTGCTCTCTATCCATCTAGCTGTCCGTGGAGGTGGGAACACCAAAATGGGGGTTTGACTAAGGCAAGCCCCTATACAGCCCCAAAATTCTCTCTCTATCTCTTGGGTGTAGGTATTAAATAAATTCACATGGTTGTAAGCACTTCCTTTCCTCTCCTTATCTCTATCATTTATTTTTCAATCTATTTCACTTTATCTTAGTTCTATTACATTTTATTTTTTTATCGCATTCTAGAAGTTCTCAGAAATTCGAGTAAAAGCATTCAATTTGTCATTCTATGAGATAGACCTATTCTCTGGTTCGTATGAGACTCCAATGTGCCTCTAGGATGACAATGCCATGTTGTCATCTGCATTTTGTGTTGATGCCCTTTGTCCAAGAGCTTGTCGATTTGTCCAAAGAATCTCTGTGACCTACTCTTTCTGGTTCTAGAACTCTTGTTGTTGTTCTTTGAGGTAGTTTAGGGAATTTCTCCGCATGAGGCTCTCTGAGTGAAGAGAACTCATGAGTAGTGAATCCCCCTTCTCTACATTTTGGTGAACCCGACATGAAGAACGTATTTTTAAAAAACTAGGAATTTATTTACCCCTACTTGTCGAGGTAATAACTTTTGACTCGGTGCTTGAACACAAGTGTAATAAATTTTAGGAACCGACACAAGTTTCAAACTCAAATTCTTCTCCAAAGACCTCTAAAAATGCAAATTACTAGAACATAGAAAATACCTAAAAAATCGTAATGAATTTAATATATTCTTTTATTAGTCCTGTATCTAGGTTTTTTCAAAATGTTAATGATATTCCATTTCATGCATGTGATGGTGACTTGGCTTTACCCATGTCACTCAATGTCTTTGGTCCTTCTCATGAGAGTCCTCTTGCTTCAGAGGATATCTTGCTGAAAGATGATGAAATGATTGATACCTTTCTTAATGTTACTCTACCTTCTCTTCATTCCAATGCACTCTCATCTAGAGATGATGCATTGGTGAATGAAAAACTGTCTTTTCATTTCATTGCACTCTCTTCTAGGGATGTTGCATTTGTGAATGATGAATTTCTTATCTATTCTAATGCACTCTCCTCTAGAGATGATGCATTGGTGCATGATGAATATCCTTCCACATTTGATCCTATTTGGATTGATGTCGATAATATGTCTTCAAATAATTATTCTACTAGTTTTGATGATTATGTAAATATAATCTATGTCTTTGTTTCCCCTCAAAGGCCTAAGAGACTGGTCATTTACATGACCCCAACTAGTCCTTCTCCTAAAAGGATTTGTTCTATTGATGGTGTCCAATTTGATATTGATTCTCCTGATCTTTCTAAGGCTCTCTCTTATAGAGATGTAGCTCGTACCTATGACACTGAATAAACAACTAAGCCTTATTTAAGAACCTGAACCTATGACTAAAGTAATTAGTGATTACGGTCTTGTCGAGCAACCTCAGGTTACTCTGACTAATATCTCACTATCAGACTTGCTTCAGTCTTCTCTGGTTTATCAAGGTATGCTTCAAGAAGCCTTGCAAAAGATCCTCTTCCCTTCTTCTACAAGGCCAACAGATCCTGATACATTAATAGATCATATTCATGTGGATTCATTGAATATTGTGTTCTATCGATAGGAACTCCTGCCTTCGGAAATATGGAAGAAAGCAGATCCTCTAATGATTATAGTTAATATTAATAAGTTTGGTATTAGACGTAATCTCATTGATGATGGTTTGACACTTAACATATGTAGCATTGATCTATTACCTAAGATTAATATCGATCCATCTTCTCTTAATACTTCTTCTATTGACATTCATGGGTTCGATAATGTCAGTCGACGAGCCCTATGCGCAATATCCTTGCCTTTGAGATTGGGACCCGTTACCGTACCTACCCTTGTACATGTTATGTCAGAAAAATGATCTTACAACCTTCTTCTTGGTAGACCATGGTTTCATGCTATGGGTGCAATCCCTTCTACCTTGCATAAATCTATTAAGTTCATTTGCAATAATAAAGTAGTCACAATCAAGCCTGACCTTGATGCTATGCACTTGTGTGAGATGGAAACTTTTGGTCAGGCTTCAGTTGTGCCTACTCTTATTCCTTCAATATTTTCCAATGTGTCGATGTTTGCTCCAACAATACCTACTACAAAGGACACTTTTGAGGTAGATGTCCCTAAGGAAGAACCTTATAAAGTGAGAAATACTATGTCTATTCCTTCTACCTCTTCTAAAAGGAATGCATGTCTTGGTGATGATTGGGGTCCCTTAGATTTTATAGATTCCTTCGTTCATGAATATAAAGTCGACCTGCTCCACGTAGACCTTTCGACAACATCATACACACCCACTATCGAAGATGGTTATTCCTATGTATCACAAGTTAATGTGAATGTGAATTGTAATTTCTTTAGTGTTGATCCTCCTTCTGAGGAAGATGATTACGCTTCTGCTAAGGAGGACAATGCTAACAGTTCTATCAAGAAGGATGATGATGATCCTCTAGAAGAGTATGTTCCCCCTTGCTATAATAAAGCTCTCTATGAGGATCCTCCTTCTCAAGATTTTCAAACACATAATGGCCTCGATTTTAAGCTCATCTCTAAGTATGGCTATGAGCATAAAGGTTGTGGGCGTAATGAACAAGGCATTCAAGTCCCTATAGAATTCATGCATCATGAGCGTAACTTGGGCTTGGTTTCTCAAATGAATAATCTAAATGGAAACCATGGTTGAATGCTAACATGAAGTCCGCTCAACCTCATTCTCATGGATTAGTCTATCCTCCTTTGTCTTCTATCTTTGTATCTCCTTTTTGTGAGAATTCAAGCTTTTCTCTATAGAAGAAAGGGTTGATTCCTGCTCCTCATCCTTTATCTGAGCAAAGGCACATTTTTTTGTGGCTTCTAAAATCCCACTTAATTACTCTTCCTCCTCATACATGCAATAAATCTCATAAACATGATAAAACAAAACATTCTTTCTTTGCATACCATCGAGTGCCGCCGTAGGGGCCGACCCTAAATTCCAAGATTGACTGCTATCTGGAGGGATGAAAGGTGGCCATTCCACTAGTGAATGTTAGGCCTTGGAGGATTAAATACAAAAAAATCATGATTCAGGTGCCTTCTGATGCACCTTCCTTTCTTCACATGATAAGGGATATCGAGGTTTACCTCTATCCTAAATGTTCTAAGTATCTTACATGGTTCTCCTCCCTTGTATCCTAGGGGCGGTGATTACCTTTTTTGGAGATGTGTATCCTTCTTAAGGACCCTCTCTCTCTCTGTCTTTTGAATGTAACGTCCCTTGAGCGAACCCCCTTTTCCTTTGAAGGGTTCCCAAGGGACCCCCTTTGAAAGTTTTTATCTCAAATGGATTCTTTTGTGTCTAGCTTGGGGGTAGCCTAACTAGACCTATATTTTATGTGACTGTCTTGAAATGAAGCTTGTAGTAGCCACAAGCCTCTCTAATTTATCTTGCTCTGCAAGACCGAGAACCTGTAGAGCTCCTTTACATATTTTACTTGGTGATATGGGTTTTCCTCTTTGAGCGGGGATTTCTTTTATCACTTTTACTCAGTGATATGAGTCTTCCTCCTGGAGCAGGGATTGCTTTTATCACTTTTACTTTGTGATACGGGTTTCCTCCTCGAGTGGGGATTGCTTTTATCACTTTTACTCGATGATACGGGTTTTCCTCCTCAAGCGGGGATTGCTTTTATCATTTTTACTTGGTGATACAGGTTTTCCTCCTCGAGTGGGGATTGATTTTATCACTTTTTCTTTGTGATACAGGTTTCCTCCTCGTGCAAGGATTTCTTTTATCACTTTTACTCGGTGATACTCGGTGATACGGGTTTTCCTCCGAGAGGGGATTTCTTTTATCACTCTTGCATTCATTTCTATCCTTCTCTTCTCAATTATATATATCGGATTGAAGATCTACATCTTCTTCATCATGAGTATATGATTTCCCTCTCTTCAACTTTATACTTTTGCGGAGCTATGAAGTCTTATGCTTGTCCAACACTCTCGGTTTGCCAAATCGTGGTCTTCTTCCTTGATGGTTTAGGTATACATCTCTAAACCTATGTCTTCTTCGAGCTACTTTATCAAAGCACTCACCAATATTCGTACTCGCTAAGTGGGGGCAAAATGTATAGGAGAAAATTTGCACCCCTAATGCAAATTCCCCTTTCACCCTTCTCCACTTTAGAAAACCAAACTCGAAGGCTTAAATCCACATAATTTTGCTTCCTTCATTCCACTTGGCACCTATTTTGAGATTCGGTAGAGGTATTATTATCGAAGACGCACATGCAACGTGTAGACATCAACACGGTGCATAGACGTCTATGTAGTGTGCTTACATTCTTGATAGATTTCTATGAATGGAGCATATAGAGTCATTAAATTTCCCATTGGGAGTCAACTTGTAACACCCTCTTTGGCCGACCGACCCGAATATGGCCATTTTCTTCACTCTTCCCTTGAAATTCACCTCTTCTAGATCCATTTCAATATCTCTAGACTCTCGATCTCTCTTTGAGCCCTCTCTCAACTTCTTAACCATCTCTTCAATCTCAAGAAACACTTTACTCTTCACAACAACAACATCAACACTCCACTTTAGTAGAGCAAGTGTGGAATAAACACCACAACAAAAAAGGCTTGAGTTCCTCTCATTTTGATCAACATATCCATTAATGAAGCAGAATGATGAAGATGTTAATGGAAGCTTGAAGGCAACTTGAGAAGACTAGTGGCATAAAGAGTCTTGCAATAGTGCAAAGGAAAGAACTCAACAAGAAAATCTATTGAGATCTAGCAGGTAAGCTAGTCTTTATGATTTGCAATTAACATTCATTGAATGCAGGTGGCAACATAAAGAGAAATAAAAGTGTGGTAACCCTTATAGTAGAGGTTGCATCATTGAGATAAGAAAAAATTCTAGCTAAGGTTGGGTAGAAGTTGTTGAGACAACTCAACAAGTTACAAATGTGCATAGAGTTGTCCAAAGAAAAGACACAATGAATCTCTTGAGAGTGAGTAGAGTGAAAAATCCTAGAGGAGAGCAAGGAAGATCATAAGGTTCCAAATAAAAGAGAACCAGTGTTTACCAAAATTCCAAGCTTAGAGGAGACAAGCTTGGTGAGGTACTTGTGGCAAGGTGAAACAGACTTGCTAATATAGAGGCTTAGTGTAGCTCACAGGTGCGAAAGGAATGTTCGTTGAGAAAGAGTGAAGATGACTAATAATAGTCATGGCAAGGGTTCAAGAAAATGCTACAATAGAATGGAGGATAATTCCAAAGCAACTGGCATAGAAATGAGAAGAATAAGTTAAGAGGAATTTTACAAAGAAATTATTGAGATTAAGGAACAACTTAGTATAATGATGATGCTACTATAGGAAAGTGAGAGAGACTAGAGATATGGATGGAGAATGAAGAAACAGGTTATATGGCCTGTTAAGAAATTATTTGTAAGAAATATGAAGAAAAATTTGAGACACATGTTGAGTGCTTGGTTGAAAGAAGAAGAACTCAAAGAAATTGAGTTTGAGAAAGAAGAAGTTAACTATTATGAGCCAGAGAAGGGATCATTCCTTGGAGAGGATGATGATAATGTTGATGAGAAACTTCATGAAAGTCTAATGAATTTTTTGGAAAGTTCAGATCAACATGAAGATCTACCCATAGAAATATCAAATGAGGATAGAGAGTCTTATGTTTTAAAACCTTATAATTTGTGTATACATGCAGGTCTTGTAGGTGTTGAAGATGATGAAAAGTCACTAAAAATTTTCATAAGGATAGAACAAGATCACAATCATATTTCTAGAGAGGAAGAGGTAGGCTTGCCTTATAAAGGCAATCAGGGTAGAAATAATATATAATAGACAAACGCAGTCATGTGAGAACAGTTGCAATAATTTTTTGTTACAGTGAACAAGGTCATGGTGGTGTATGAAGACAACTAGAAGAAGGAGCAAAGGAGTAAGCTAGACATTGAGATTGATAAGTTATGTATGCTAATGAAGAAATTTCGAAAGAGGAGGCATACTGAAGAAAATAAGATAATCAACAACATAAACCAATTGATCTCAAGAGAATACATTAGTGGGGCAAGTGGAGGATTGCAAAGTAAAGTATGGAAACTTGGAAGATTGAGGAGAGTAGCAGCATACCAACAACTACAAGACGTGAAAAGGAAAAAGTCAAAGAAAAGGTTCAATGCCATAATGAAATTTGTTGAACATGTTCAGGATAGTCAGACAAATGGACAACAACAAAATAAAATTTGGGATCCAGGAGGGAAATAAGTTACAATCAACAAGTGAAATTAGAAAACTCATGGACAAGAGTTTTGAGAAATTTATTTTTGTTCCTTGGGAGTCCGATGCAAGATCATCTACACAAGGAAACACAAACACAAGGCCAAAGGACCAATAGATAAAATGTGAGAAATATGAAAATCACAAATAATTGTTAAAAGGGAGTGTGAGAGAATATTTCATATTTTGTAATGTTTAATAATATAGTATTGTAGACTACTTCTAGAGAATTGAGTGAATAAATGGCTAAAAATTGTTGAGAAGATCATGGATAATTTAGGGAGAGATCATAGGAGATGGTTAAGGAGATTGTAGGAAATAGTTGAGGGAATAGTTAGAACTAATTTTCTATATTATTATGTTTGTTGTGATCACCTTAGAATATATTAAGGGACCATGTACGCAATAGGGGAGATATTGGAGGATGATTAAAATTCAATATCAATTTGTATATATCTCTTAGTAACTTGAATTTAGTGTTTTCAATTTTCTTTGTTATTAGTTTTCATATTTGCATCCATGCTCCATTGTCCATCACATTTTCTCCCCCACTAGCCTTGAGCGCTTTGGGTGGAGGTGGTAATATTTCACTCCTCTACTCTATTATTTGGTTGAGTAGAACAACACTGTTTTGTAGTGTCTTTGTGTACTTTACTTCATTTCATACTTTTCTCTCTATCCATCTGGTTGTCCATGGAGGTGGGAACACCAAAATAGGGGTTTGACTGAGGCAAACCCCTATACAGCCCCAACATCCTCTCTCTCTCTCTCTCTTGGGTGCAGGTATTGAAGATATTCACATGCTGGAGGCTTCATCATTCACACGGTTGTAAGCACTTCCTTTCCTCTACTTATCTTTATCATCTTTGTTTCAGTCTATTTCACTTTATCTAAGTTCTATTACATTATATTTCTTTATCGCATTCTAGAAGTTCTCAAAAATTAGAGTAGAAGCATTCACTTTGTCATTCTCTGAGATAGACTTGTTCTTTGGTCCGTACGAGACTCCACCGTGCCTCTGGGATGACAACGTGTTGTGCTACCATCCATGTTTTGTGCTGACGTCCTTTGGCCAAGAGCTTGTCGGTTTGTCCAGAGAATCTTTCTAACCTGCTCTTTCTGATTCTAGAACTCTCGTCGTTGTTCTTTGAGGTAGTCTAGGGCAATTCGCCCTGTGAGGCTTTCTAAGTGAAAAGAACTCGTGAGTAGCGAATCCCCCTTCTCTACAATATGTTATCTTATATTTTTTACATTATGTTATGTCTTAGAGATAGATACATGATCTTATATATATTGGTATGTACAATCATATATATATTTATATTGAATCCATTATTTATAGATTGCATTATTATATGGTGTTAAGTCTTTAAGAGATTTTGTATGAATTATTATATGAACTTAAATATAGGAAACATTATATCTTTTGGATTTAGATATAAATTTATATATTACTATTCAATTTATAGGTTATGCCTTAGAGATTGTATATGATTCTACATATTAATCCGTAGGATAATTTATATTCATATTGAATTTATCATTTTTAGGTTATATTGTTACATAATGTTATCTTTTAGAAATTTTATATGAATGATATATGAGCTTCAATATTTGATACATTATGTCTTAGAGATTCTAGATACAATCTTATTTATTGACATTCAATTTCTATGCCATCTTGCATTGTTATATGATAAGTATTAGATATTTAATACGATCCTATATATCAATATAAGATATTCATATTCAATTTGTATGTTATCTTAATTGTGTGCATGGTGTTATGTACTAGATATTGTATCTAATCCTACATATTGATCTATAAGATCATATATTCTCATATCACAACCACCATTTATAGATTCCATTGTTACATGATCTTATGTATTAGATATTTTATATGATTGAGTATATATGTTTCATTATAGAATACATTATGTGTTAGAGATTTTACATACAATTCTATATATTGATGTTCAATTTTGTTTGTTATTTTACATTGTGTATATGATATTATGTCTTAGAGATTCTATTTGATCCCATATATTTATTTATAGGATCATATATATTCATATCAAACTCATCATTTATAGATTACATTGTTACATGATGTTATGTCTTAGAGATTCTATATGATCATATATTTATATTGCATCTACCATTTATAGATTACATCATTTCATCATGTGTCTCAAAGGTAGTAGATATGATCCTATATGTTGATATTGATATTCAATTTATATATTCACAATTAAATCACATAGATAAGTGTTTATATTGCATTCAATTTATATGTTCACATGCTAAATTACATATAGATGAATTCTCATATATTTATGAATTCAATTTATATATCTACATATTAAAAATTACATATAAATAAATATCCATATTCATATTCAATTTATATATCCACATACTAAATTACATATAGATAAATATCCATTTATCAATAAATATCATATATATCCACATGTACTAGTAAGTTAGATAGATATAAATGTCTATATCAATAAATATATATCAAAATAAATACATTATGTGTAAGTCCAACTGGCAAATACATACATATAACATTTTTAGATGAAGATCAATTTAATGAGTAAATTTAAGAGAATGGTAAAAAGACAAGTATAAATTTCCATATGATTTTTCAACTCTTATGAATGTTTGGTCTTTGGGAACTCACCATATCAATAACTCTCTGTCACCCCTAAACAAATTGTAAAAGATAATTATAAAAGTATCCAGAAGTATACTAGCCCATTTCCAAGAAGGATTTAGATTTAAGATATTTCAAATACTAAAGCATGTAAATTTTATAATTTATATATATATAAAAAGAATCAGAACTTATTTCCTTATAAATTGTAAGAGAGCAGAACTCACACTCTTATCACATGTGAATATTGGAATTTGTCTCACCTAATTTTTTGGTGAGACATGTCAGATTGGTTAAAGCTCTTATATAGAGGAAAACAGACCAGGAAACTTTCACAAGCAATGGTAATGTAAAACAAGAAAAGTGTTATGTGAATGGGGTTGATGAAAATCAGACCGGTTTATCAACTGAGCTGGAAGCCTAACGAATTCACACTCGAACTGCCAATAAAAAAAATTCTTTTGTAGTTTTTTTTTCAAAATTATTTTAAGTTGCGAAACCCATGACAATCCAGCTTGGTAAAATCCCCCTTGTTTACAGTATAAAGGACTACTTTGAAAACTCCAATTACCCAATGAATCAGTAATTCAGTTACTAAATGACTTAGTGTACTCCAATTACCCAATGGATCAGCATTCCAAGTAACAAATGAATCAGTAATCCAATTACCAGTATAGGAGCTGAATCCAATTTCCACTTCTTAACTGTTTTCCATATTCAATAAATTGTGTTACTAGCACTTCGAATCACTGTCTTATTTTCAATATCAGATTTGTATTGCTCAGGCCATTTTTTCAGAGGAGTTGAGTTTTCTCAGCAACTTTCTAGCCCTCTGCATTTCCTTCAGATTTAGAAGACTACCTGGTAAGTTTTTCATAGCTTTCAGTATATTAATTTTTTCTTTTTTTTCTTCCTCCATACTCGGGATCAGCATGTTTACAGGGTTAAATGAACTAATGCTTGCTGTTTAATTAAGTATTTGGTTTAGATGATTTTTATTGTAGTAGCATTTTTCTGTAGAATTGTTATAATGGAAACAAAATCTGTTCATATGTATGGATACACATCTAACCAATGAATTGATGGCTATGTTACCGAAATTTGCCCTTACCCATATAGACAATTGCAGTAATTCCATACCACACTAGGGAAATTTGAGTCTAGTAATTCCATTCCAAGTTTCCAACTGACATACAAACAAGATCCATAGTCTAAATCCTGCAAAATGGAATGTACACAACAAATAGAAGATTATAAATTCTTATTCCTATTTATCTTTGCAAACTGATAAGGATTCCAAATAGCATAGTAAAAAGACATCAAGTCCTCATGGTATCATTGCCTGTGAAATACAGTAATAAGCCCAATTGGCCATTCTTGAAATGCCAAACTACAATATCCAAATCGACAACAATAGCTGCAGTAGGAATCTCATTAATTACTAGAAGTTGATAGGTTACAACAGGAAAGAAACCCCCAAAATCTGCATATCGACCGCAAAAACTCATAAAAAGAGAGGCCAAATTGTAAGGTCTAAAGCGATAGCTGAAGGATGTATAGTGACTATCATTTACTGCAATCTGGAGCAAGATCTGATCTAATGCTCTAAAAATTCCTGTGATTTTATGAATCTATTTTTCTTTTCTGATCGCAAATTATTCATAAATATTTTTTTATTAGAATTATGAATTGGATAGAGAGATTTTTGAAAGTGTTCAAACCATTGTACATAAATCTTATGGAATTACCGCAGCCACAGACTTCCTGCAGCACATCCAGCACCATCTGGCTGCCTTTTTGACGCAGCACTCCTTTGACTATAAACCACCTGCAAAACATGTACTAAGATATTAATTCAGTATATCATTTAAAAGATGTCCTCTTAGGAAGATTTAAACCTTGATCTTCATTTTTAATGGTCCAACCACTTGACATCACAATTATTATTCCATATTTTTTCTTCCTTAGGAAGCATCCTGGTATCTAATAGTGTTAAACTTGAAATCGGCTCAAAGGACAAGATATGCCGATTCAGAATTGGTGGGTTTCGCAAGACTGAAAAATTCAGGATTATAACTTTCGATCTGATAACCTTTTGTGTACTAAACCTAGTTAAAGGAGGTTTATAGGCAGTGGTGATAGGAAGCATAAGGTC
The DNA here is from genome assembly GCA_007115665.2 of Sequoiadendron giganteum. Lineage (NCBI taxonomy): Eukaryota > Viridiplantae > Streptophyta > Pinopsida > Cupressales > Cupressaceae > Sequoiadendron > Sequoiadendron giganteum. The sequence goes on from CM021102.1 coordinate 325,275,342, forward strand.
TTTGAATCTAAGAGATATATATTGTATCTTTCACAGTCGGTTCAATTGTGATGTATATTTTTTATATCATTATTTTGTTTAGAGACGCAATATACTTTCTTTTAACTTATTGTATTAAATCTTGTTTTCAATCTTATTATTCTTTATAATTATTTTAAAATTTTAATAATATTTTTATTTTATTTCAATTCTACATGTCGAAGCATCCAAATCTTTATTTTCAAGAAAACCCTATCCCTTTGATTCTCTAACTAAAATTTTCTCTCTGTAACTATCTTGCTTTGCTTTTCCTCTAGCAAAATGTTTGTATCCATGATTTTATTTATAACACAACCCTTTCCTCTTATATTTCTCTATTCTTTTACCCTCTTGCAAGATGCTTGCATCCTTTCTATATTACAATAGCGAGCCAAAACAGACTAACCTAAGAGTCTAATCTGTGCCTACAAGACTACTAAACAGCAAGTACCCAAATGCTGTTCCACTTGGTTTACCACCAAGCACTACAACCATAACCTCCCAAATGTTGGCGAGGGTGCTCTAAATCTGATCTATCTGAAATGGGTATTAGAGGAAATACGCTATGGTTTTCATCATTCCCCATCATAACATCGTGCAGAGACCCAATTATTACAAATGGGTTTCCTCGTTGCTATAATGCTATGCAATTATTGGTCATAAATCTTATTAATGGTAATATGGCAGTTTATAAGGATCTGTGATGTGAGATAAAATTGTTAATTAGATTTGAAGTACAGACATACCTAAATTGACAGATCATGTCTATGCTTAATAAACACCGTTGTTACTCCTGGGAAGGAAAAAGAAAGAGAAATTGCTAGTAACTGTTTTGGGGTTGTGGGTTTCCTCTATTTTGATATGAAACGTTTGACAAAATCTCTATGCCATATCATATTATATGTTCCATAAAATATATCAGATATGCATATCACTTGTGTAAACTACATACATCTTCTCCAAAGCTAGTTTCATTTGCTAGAATCAGTGAAGGTAAGCTTTCCTATATGCAGATTTTCCTTTTATTTATTCGTTGGGTATGTCTTTATAGTTTCATCTGGTTGTAGGTTATAACCACCATGAAACCCACATGAAAGTTATGTTGTTTAGCTAATGCAGATGGATGGCACAATAAGAGAGCTGCAAACTGGATCTTCTTCATGTGCAGCTTGCAAGATCAGAAAAAGAAAATGTGAGGAGAAATGTCTGCTTGCCCCCTATTTCCCATCAAGCGATCCTCATAGATTTTCAACAACAATGAAAGTATTCAGAGCAAGCAAGATTGCCAAGCTAATTAAGGTTGACAAGTTGCCATAGATTTTATTTTTTAAAGAATGTCTCTGCACTATAAATTAAAGGAGAAAAAAACAACATTTGCAACATGCATATCTAACATGGTATTTTGTTGCAGGATACTCCGCCAGAGAAGCGATCAGATGCTGTGGAGAGCATGATATATGAAGCAAGTGTTCGGAACCGTGATCCTGTCAATGGCTGTGCAGGTGTCATAAGTGATTTGCAGAAGCATGTTTGGGAGCTGCAATCCCAGTTGGCAGAAGCTAAAGAAGAGCTGGCTGCCTTCCAAAAGGCCTCTCATAACTCTTTCATTGCCGATTCTTCTTCTAAAGCAGAAGTAAAAGCAGGAGGAACCCTATCGGATTTGATATGCAGGACACCAAAAGAGGTTGATGTTCAAATGGATGACATAATAATGAAGGAAGATGATACATATCAGTCCCTAAACTGGGAGGAACTAATTGGGTTTGATCTTCAAGAGTTCAGTAAATGACATCTCGGAGCTGTGATATTTAGCATTGGTTGGGATGTATTTGTTGCTTCATTTATTCTACACTTTGTCAGCTGATAAGTTTTTTACATCTACTTTTGGATTAACATAGCTCTGTAGTGAGGAATCGAAGTTAATGGGTATTCTTGATGTGAACTTGTCTATGGATTTTTAATGTTTGTAGTTTGGATTGGAAATATTTGGTTTTCTGATTTCTTTCTTCCATGGATTTCAGATTAATGAAGAAGAAAAAAAGCATTAGTATTGAATAGGCAAAATATTATTAAATCTTATCATTATCATTACTGTAATGAGTTTTACATTTTTTTAGTTAATTAGTTATTAATAATTTTAGATTTTCTTTATTGGTTAAAAAAATTGTTTAGTTTTTCTTATTGATTAAAAAGTTTGATGGATTTCTAAGAAAAACAATGTAAACATTTTTTTTAAAGAATGATTTTTCTTTTTTTTCTTTGTAAAATCATTATTAATTTTTTCTAAAATAAATAAATGTTATTTAGGGGGGTTTCATGAAGCAAAAGAAAAAATGCTATAGAATAAATTAGAATCTTTTCTTCAACAATACCATTTAGCTCAAAAACTTAAGCGGGTGCAAAAAGGGTGGGGGTAGAAATTGCTCCACCAACTTAGATTTTTTTCTACCACTTGTCAATCATATGAAACTTTAAAATTCTTGCCAATTAATTTTTTATTATTTTATTTTTATGTATTCAACTTGAGTTTAAGTTTTTAAGCTTAAACTATGTTACAAAATTCATGAGACCACCCACTTTAAAATAACCCTAAAAAATCTCATCAAGTTTAATCTAGAAGTGTTTACTCTATCATTCATGGTTGGTTCATTGATATTTAACAATTATTCATTTGAATGAAGAGATTTAATTGCACTTGTGTCTACTATGAAACAAACCTCATAATTCAATATAATATATTTTATTTTTTAATATTTATATACTGAAATATATATATATATATATATATAACCAATAATAAATAATCATTTTAATATATAACTAGCATACCTATATTTTAGAGATTTAATTGCACTTGTGTCTACTAGAAACAAACCTCATAATTCAATATAATATATTTTATTTTTTAATATTTATATATTGAAATATATATATAACCAATAATAAATAATCATTTTAATATATAACATGAGAAGAAACATTTTCCACATGTAATATCTAACTTTTAATTATTTTTTTATTTAATATGTAATAATTTGCAATTTAACATTTATTAAATATGTTATTTATTTAAAGTTAGTGATTAAAATTAGGTTTATAGTTATGGATAGTGTTACCATCATAGTTAGGGTTAAAGATAGGTCTAGGATTAGGATAATGGATTAGAAAATATTGTTAGGGTTAGAGTTAGGTTTAGGGATAGAATTAGAGTCAAGGGAAAGCTAAAAATTTATTAGTCCAAAATATCACTAATTATTAGTTTTTTAATAATTAAGTGAGGGAAGTAAATTTTTTATATTAATTTAAAAGATTTAAAAAAAAAAATTCAAGGGCTCAATAGACTTAACAAAGACAATTAATCTATCAACAAGGAAAAAAATACTTTTATTGTAGCCTGGGTAGAACCAATCCTAGTATATGAGGACTTATTTTTCTTTACATGAGAATAGAGTGACATTTTACATTGCTCAATGCTTGAACTTGAGAAATATTTCTTCCATTTAACTTTGGTCTGATTATTAAAACTTCAACAAGAAAAATCGTTAGAAAACTGATTGCCACTAATCTACAATATCTTTACAAGAAGATAGTTCCCAAAAACCTTCATTGGGGCTAGCATTATCAAAATATCCTTAGGCCTAGCCACAAAGGGAGAACAATTTGTACCAATCAAAGAAGTAGGGTGAATCAAGTTATGTATAGTCATAAAGGGGGGAAAATCTACACTAATTGAAGTAGGAGGGAAAGTTTAATGACTCCATGTAAGAGGTGAGATCCAAGAATGATGAGGAGTTGCAGAGGACTAAAGTTGAAACTTGAATAAAAATGAGTAGAAAATTGAACACTTTTATTTGCCCCTTTCCACTCAGAAGCCTACTTTGGATTACATCCACTAAGAAGCCTACTTTGGAGTACATGCTCCTTTTAGAAGAAATTGAAACTTTGAACTAACTAATCACTGAAACCAACCTTGACATTTGATATACATCTAAAAGAAATACCTTCATAATCAATCTGCTTACAAATTTTGTTTCTTGAAATGTCCAACCTTGAAACTTGATCAACATCTAAAAGGAATACCTTCATAATCAAGTTGTTATTTTCAAATATTGTTCCCTACGTTAAAATCTCACTCGACAAGTGAGAATTTAGAGAGATTAGGAGCTCCACCAAAAATTGAGCAAAGGTGGATTGAGAATATAGTTAGGTAAAATCTAGGATAGCAATGGTTTTCCAAAGAGAGTTTCTAAAACTAAAAATATTAGAAGATCCCTTAAGTTGAAATGAATGGTAGGGTAAATAAACCCAAATTGGAGTAACCAAAAAAAATTTGTGAGAGGGTTTAACTTGAAGTTCCATTGCACCATACAAAAGGAATTTTTGATCCAAATCTATTGAATCTCTTATAGCAATCTATGTTTTAAATATAAGCAATTGTAGATTACTAGAAATTAACTCTTTAAGCAAGGGTGGAAGTTTAGAGTTGTGTTGCATTTGGGCCAAACAAATATATTCAAGTAAATAGTTTCATTTCAAGTAGGTTTGAGTAAAATTGTTTTACTCAAAATTATGTGCCCCTTTCGTGACACAAACAATTTCAATTGAAACTCTCAAAAACATTAACCTGATATACATTCAAAATTGAAATTGAAATGGATATCAATTTGTATAGAAGGCTTTGACCAAAATATATTTAAGAAAAAGGGATTTGACAAAAACTCTTTCACCCAAAATTGTTGAGCTAGCAACCCATGTGGCAAGCTAACCCCTCTTTTGAGAAAAAAATAACAAAATAAAAAATTCAAGTCCATATTTCTCCAACAAAGAAAAATTTCATAAAAATCTAAAAATACCAATTGACACAATTCAATACAAGTAAAATATGATTTATTTACCTCTCTTGAAATGAAAAAAAATCCAAAATTTATATTATCTCCATTGTTCAGGAAGTTAGGTCACAACTGTGTTGGATCACTCGGAATTTAATTATGGCCTATTTATTTCAAGGGGCCTTTGATGATTCACAAGCATTTAAATAAGTTTCTTCTCTACATATTCTTCTCATTTTTTAATGTGACTTTTTTGTATTATTTTTAATTTTGAAGTTCTATTCTAATCTAATCTAAGAGATTGTAAAAAATCAAAAGAGATTGAGTTAACAAGAATTTTAAAAATGAATTTTGATTTAAATATTTCATCCTTTACAAGAAAAATATGAGAAATTAATCTTATATTCACTATATTATGATCAACAATTGTTGAATCAACAAGAAAGCAAGTGTGAAATACAAAGGATTTTAGAGAGACAAAGTGCATTCATTAAACTACTATATTCCACACAAAAACTTAATGGACTCTAGCAACTCAGTAAAATAGATTTTCAATAAAATTATTCTCAGTTTCCACAAAATTTTAAAGTAAAAAGAATAATTTTGGAGAAAAGCAAGACTTAAAAAATATAGGATCTTTATTAATTTTAGCAATACTTTATGCATCAAAATTGAGACTTCTTCAAATTTTCTTCTCTAACTATTACTAAAATAAATGCTTCTAACTATTGTTGTCTCACAAAAATATATATAAAAACAAACAACCCTTATACATTATATGATGCATCCTTTTATTGAAAAAAGAAGAGCTAAAAATATCCAATCTTATGCGGATGTTACTATATTTAAAATTACCTCAAAATTAATTCGTTAACTCCACTTTTTAGAAGTTGATTCATGACTTGTAAACAACCCTTATACAATATATGATGCATCCTTTTATAGAAAAAAGAAGAGCTAAAAATATCCAATCTTATGTGGATGTTACTATATTTAAAATTACCTCAAAATTAATTCTCTAACTCCACTTTTTAGAAGTTGATTCATGTGTCACATTGCATAAGTTCATGCATTATTCTAAAGTATCACTCGATCATGCCTAAAACATAGGAACCACTTTATAAATTGAGTGGGACCCGTTTTACATCAAGTTTTATTGAATTAAAAATGAAATGATAAATTAAATGTTCAAATGTTTCAACATGCTAAAAATAGAAAGTTTGATTTGGCAAAAAATAATTTGAATTTCAAATATATTCTTTAGAATTTTTTTTCTACTAGTAGTCCTTATATGATTTCAATAAATTTTCCAAAATGACTCCATCTAGCCCATCAAGCTGATCCAATCTCAACTTAAAGTGTTCATACATTTTCTCTAAACAATCCAGCTAGTTCTTCATGTCAACTAGATTTTTTCTAGAAGAGTTAAAATTTGACTTAAATTACAGAAGATGATCGAGTGAGTCTTCATTTGAGGTTTGTCTTATTTCATTAACCTTATCATTCAAAAAATTCTTGATCTCCTTAGGTGTCTTCAATTCATGCTTTTCCATATTTTCTAGTTCAAGACTAATTATTATACTTGTAATGTCTTCGAAACTATACTTATCCTTATTCAATATTTTTTGGTCTTCCATAATTGTACATATATATAAAGCTAGGACATTCCTTCTAAAAGATATCACATTTATTGTTTTCTCAAGAAAATCAGTCATTAGGCTACAAATTTATATTAGATAGTAATTCCTAAGGGGATATATTATTTACATCTCTTATTAAAGAAATATTATTTCATACAATTCATCTTCATTATTCACAACCTCATCGAATTGACCCATTAATTACCTCTTGGAAACAGGTGCCTCAACTTTTGGCTTGGAACCTTTGTTTAAGACTTGGCAGATTTCCTTCATCTCTGGACTTTACCACTGGGAGCATCTCTTGGAGGAGTGGTTGTCTAGTTTACCGCTTTACCACGAGCCTTTTTCATTCAATCCATGGTTGGGCAGTGTTACAGACATCTCGTGGAGTCACTCTCCTTTGTTGGTGGTAGCACGGTGGACTAGGCAGTCAGCCAAAACATTTACCTTGGTACTATGAGAGTTGCTTGGAGAATGCACAATAGTGCAATAGACCATGGCAGTCAACAAGAATGCTTACCGCTATACCACAATGGCCTTTTGGCCATGTCGCGGTGGCACGGTAAGCCATGACGGTCAACGCAAACAGTTACGTCTATACCACAAAGGGTTGTGCAAGGCTTGATGGTAGCATGGTGAGAGTGGTGGACTGGTGGTTGAATGCCCATCGCCATACTGTGATGGTCTCATCGCTCGGTCGTGGTGGTGTGGTGTGTATACCACCAGACCACAAAGGCCTTATCTAGGTTGAGCGGTAGCACAACACACCACAATACCGCAAGAGTTGGTCGACAAGCTTGTAGTGGCACGGTGGAAGGAGCTCGATGTTTGGATGGCAGGTATGACTCACAATCAAAGCGATGGATGAGTAACATTATGACACATGGCATGATAAGACTCATTGATTTTACATTGCTGTTGTAAATCAACAATTGATTGGTTGTTTGCTTGAAGTGGTGAATGCATTAACTGTTAGACCCAATTTGGTGGGTGACAGGATCTGATTATGGAAAATAGAACTAAATACAAGGCGACCCGATGCATGTTTGAAGGGCGACTTGGACAGGAGGAGATCAGTTTCGTCTATCAGAAGGAAGGTGTAATTAAATACACTCGATTGGTCGGTTGATTAAAATGATGCATGTAAGACTTGGTAATAGTCACTAAGGGGTGACGGTGAGTCTGATTTCCATGTATGTTGTAATAGCATTGTAATGGAGGGAAGTCTAAGAGAGGTTTGTTAACTTTGTATGTAAACTTTTTACTATACTGCAAAGTGATTACTCTTGGTGTGGTGGGTTTTTTCCCGAAAGGGTTTTCCCATGTAAATCTAGTGCATTCTCTGTTTGTATGTTTTATTTATGTTATTCTTGTTATCCTATATGTGTGCATCTTAAGTGTATGAAAGTTTTAAATGATGGTTTTCGTACTTCTCCTCTGAGGTATTGGAGTTAGGAAAGTGTATTTCGCACCTCTTCTTTTCCTTTCAAGTGGTATCAAAGCCTGGTTAGTTGTGTTATCCTTGTTAGTAGGGTTGGTTTTTTGTGCTAATAATGTTCTAGTGGGAGTCTCGCAAAGTTAGAACCAAGTTATGTTTGAGATGGTGACTACATCAGGTAGAGTAGAAATTGAAAAATTCGATGGCAAAAACTTTGAGTTGTGGAACTCAAAATGGAAGACTTGCTTGTGGATAGAGACCTCTAGGTTGATGTGTCTAGAAATATGCCACAAGGTATGAAGCAAGAAGAATGGAACCTCATGGATAGAAAAGTGAGAGGTCTAATAAGACTTTGTCTGGTCGATTATGTAGTCCTGAATTTCCATGAGGAGAAGACTGCAGCTTCGTTATGGAAGAAGCTTGGTTATATTTATCAGGGAAAGTCTCTGGTAAATAAGTTATTCCTAAGGAAGAAGTTGCACTCCTTGAGGATGGAATAAGGTGCATCTATTGTAGACTATAACATGATAGATTTTTATGCAATACTAGAATAACAAAGTTAAATCTTAATCTAAACAATAATCTAAAATCTAACAACAAAAAATGAGGAAATAAACTAAACTAATAAAACCAAAATGATCTCACCAAATATGCATTCATCCCTTCGAATTATCTTGATTGCTCTTCTCCATTTTTCCTTTTCAATATTCTTGCCCTCATATTTATGTGTTTGAATGCAAGTATAGTTTTGTTGAGTGTCTAAGAAAAATATCGAAGATGAGTCTCTTCTCAAAAATGAATGATTTCAGGAGGAGGAATAATGATAATGACAGGCCATTTTATAGATTTTGGGTTTTTGAACGATCGTCTCAAATTGAAAGAGAGATTGACGGACGAGATTGATGAATATCATGTGTTAGATAGAACGTGAGTTAGAATGCGAGTTAGAAAAGACTGTAGGATAGAGACTAAGTTCGAACGTGAGTTAGAACACAAGTTCAAGATCTTAATCTCCAAAAATAGAAGAAATAGACTTTGTATGCAAAAGCCAAAGTTAGAACTCGAAGACTAATGCATTGGAATGCAGATAGGAGTTAATTAATTAAATAAAGATATTTAATTAATAAACTCATCATGCATATGAGTTGGAACTAGTTAACCGACTAGTTGTGACAGAGAGTCCTCTCGTAGAGATAATTAGATGTTGAATCCCAAGATAACTAGAGAACCAAAAATAGATCTTGAGTCAAAAGTTGAGTGAATGATTAGATAACTGATTGATAGAAGAATGTGACATAAATAAATAATATGAATTAAATGCTAATTTAATTCAACATTCAAAAATAAGATACTTTAATTAAATAAATAAAGTAATTTATTTAATTTGACTGTTTGAAAAGGAGAATATAAATAATTAAATAATAAATATTTAATTGTAGATAAAGGGGGTTAAATGAATAATTAAATAAAGATATTTAACTATAGCTGGAAAAGTATGATAAAGGGGGAATTAAATAATAAATTATTTAATTGATAGATTAATTAGTTCACAACATAATTAAATAAATATGATTTATTTAATTAACCAAGTTGAATAAAGGTTAATAATGAATTAATGAATTAATTAAAAAGGGTATTTAATTAATAGAGGAAATATGTGTTAGAAAGGTAATTAAATAGTAAACATTATTTAATCAAGACCACAAACTATAGAAAATTATGTCGAATATGTACTCGTAGGCCTAGACCAATTTTTGGTATCTACAGTTTGCCCCTCTTTGATACAACGTTGGTACGGCGTTGTCAAAGAAAATATGCCCCGATCGTGCCCCAGTATGAAACAGGTTAGGGTATGCCCTAGTGAAAGGGAGAATGATGAGGAGGTACTGGTATGCCCCCTCGAGAGGATAGGCGGGTTTGAAGAACATGAGTGTGCTCTCGAAATGGATAGATAATGGTGGTGAAGATGCAAAAAAGAAGAAATGTTAGCATGGATGATTTCAGAATGCTAGTAAGAAACAATTAAGTTTGACTGATTGAGAAAAAGACATAATCTTTGATATATTTCCAAATATGCTATACTTGCTTGTTATCATCATTGGATGGGACATGACACAGATGGATAGTACACACTATGATATGAGATCTAGACCATAGTGTACAAAGTTATCCACCTATGAAAAATAGACAGTCGTAGACAAGGAGTGTCTTAACTCAGACTAAGGACATTATGCCCTAGTCATTTTGTCCAGATAAACCATAGACAACAGACAAATAAAAGATGGGTCATGAGACGTCATTGCTCCTCTAAATCCTTGATAGGACATCCTTGAGGAAACTAGTAACATGACTCAAAAACCAATGTTAAAAAGATAGTTGACAGACAGCAGCCAAAGAAAAAGAGTCCTAAGACATCATTGCTTCTCTAAATCCTTCAAGGGACATCCTTGAGAAAGCTAGTAACAGGATCTTGCACAAATCGATAAAAAGATAAGACAAAATAAGATATAAAGTCATAGAGCCAAATAAATGTATTTGCCAAAATTTGATCTTGTGGGATTGTTTGATGTTTGATGTTTGACACAGCGTAATGTGAGACAATGACACATTTTGCATAAGACATTGAGTTTGGTTTTGACCTGGTGACTTATGTATAAGGCATGAAAAAGCTTGGTTTCAGAAAGACACATGTCATATAAGACGTTGGAGTCTGATGACGTTGAAGTGACAAGCCACATGAGACTATGACAATTTGATGACGTTTGTTGACAAGAAAGACATATCTTGCATAAGACATAGGTTGATCGCTTTGACAATGTGTTTGATATTGACTTGATCACAGTTTAAGATGTTTTGCCTTGTTGTTGCATGACTTGTTTTGATTCTTGGACTGATAAAAGTGTGTGTATGACATGAAATGTTACCTTAAACTATGATGTGCAACTTGTGTGATAGTGATTGTGAATGAACCCTATTAGACTGACCTAGTGTGGTCTCGGGAGCTCATCACTTGATTAGCCTTGCCTATGTTGTTCACGCAGAGACCTCGTAGTTCGACACGACCAATGAATTTGAATATACAAAGAGTCATGATTTAAATGTGTGTGATACATGACAAACCTAGATTGACAGACCTAATGCCTCGAGGGCACATCGATTGATGGCCTTGTCTACATCCCAATCGCAGAGGCAACATAGTTCGACTATGTCTACGACCGACTTAACATGATCGACTTGACATGATTGACTAGAAATGACTGACTTGACATGATTGACTAGACATGACTAATGTGATGATTGACTAGACTCTATTTTTGGGATTTTTTGATTTTTTTCTGATTTTTTTTTTTTTTTGGATTTTCGATGTTTTCTAATGTTTTTGGGATTTTGTGGGACATTTTCGATGGTGTGACATTATGTACAAGGTGTTAGGGCACAGAACAAATATTTTTCCCTAGTCGGGAATATGATTTTGGAAAATGCAGTGGGTAATATGACGGAATGGATGCTAGATGTCAATCATTCCAAGTAATGGATAAGACAATCATTTATTATGAGTGATGGTGAAAAAGTCCAATTAGAATGATGATAGATGAAAGGGAAAACTTGACTACACATGGCACCTATTTACCAGGTTTTCACCATGGTACTTATCCATAGTGCCACCGAAGCGGTTTTCACTAGTGGACGGATTTATTTCTCTATACTTTTTTTATTTTCTCAAAAAAAAATTGGTTTATAAAATGCCTGTTTGCCAGGTTTTCATCAAGGTGACCATTTTTTTGTTTTTTGTTTTTTTTGTATTTTTCTAGATTAAGACACGGATTCTCAAAGACTTAAACGTAGAACCTCTTTAGATGCAGATTGTTGATAGGGGATAAAAGCGGCTCTCCTTCAGGAATAAAGAGTTGGTATGCTCTTGATCCAAAGGCTTCTGTGACAATATACAACCCCAACCAGTTAGGTTAAACTTTCTTGGCTTTTCTCATTCAGCTTGGTTCTTAGGATTCTCCATTAATACCAGGTCACCAATGTCAAAGTGTCTATTGAGAACCTTCCTATTGTAACTACGATGAAGACAATTCTGATATGCCTGTAAATAATCTAATGCTTTCTATCTTCGTTCATCCAACAATTCTAGCTCTTGTAACCTAGAGACATGGTATTCTTCATCATCAATATGACCCTTCAAGGATACCCATAGAGAAGGTATTTCAACCTCAATAGGTAAGATAGCTTTGGACCCGAATACGAGGGAATATGAAGTGGCATCGGTGGGAGTACGGATGCTTGTGTGATAAGCCCATAAGGTAGGATTAAGTTGTAGGTGCCACTCATGACCAACGTCATTGGCAGTCTTCTTAAGGATTCTAACAATTGTCTTATTAGATGCCTCAACTTGGCCATTACCTTGTGGGTAATATGGGGTGGAGAAATGGTGTTTGATGTGGAATTCTTCACATAAAAAGTGTACTTCTTGGCTCTTGAATGGGTGGCCATTGTCTGTGATTATGGATTGGGGTACACCATACTGACAAATTGTATAGTTTAAGATAAACTTAGATATTTGTGTGTCAGTGATGTAGGTCATAGGAATAGCTTCGATCCATTTGGTGAAGTATTTGGTGGCAGTGATGATGAATTTGTGGCCATTAGATGATGAAGGGTGTATCTTACCTATGAGGTCAAGTCCCCATTGGGTGAAGGGCCATGGTGAAGTAATTGGACGAAGCTCCTACATTGGCACTCTTATCAAGTCTCCATGTATTTGACATTGTCTACATTTCTTTACAAAGTTGTATGAGTCTTTCTCCATTGTAGGCGAATAGTAACCTAGTCTCATAATCTTATGGGCTAGAGTAGGACCACTCGAATGAGATCCGCATATACCCTCGTATACCACTCGCAAAGTTGTTTGTGATTCTTCAGCATTGAGACATCTCATTATGGCATTATCTAAGGTACGTCTATACAAGGTTTCTCCGATGATGGTGTACTTAGCTGACTTTCGAATAAAGGTTCGGCGTTGGTTATTGGACAAGTCTTGGGGTAAGGTTTGGTCAGTGAGGTAGTCAAATATGTCTTTATACCAAGGAGACATAGGACCAATAATGGTACACACGATCGTAGTATCGGGGACATCATAAGCGGGGACCAACAACTATTCAACCAGAAACTTGAACTTAGGCACATTACTCGGAATATACAACAAGGAACCCATGATTCCCATAGCATCTGCAGCTCTATTTTGGATACGTGGTATTTGTTGAAAATTTATGTCATTGAAATACTATTTGAAACTATCAGCCATTCGCTTGTAAGGTGCAAGCTTTTCATCCTTAGTCTCGTAGTCATCATTTACCTGTCAAATTACCAGTTGAGAGTCACCAAAAACATGTAGGCTCTTGATTTTCCATTGAGCTGCCATTTTTAAACCTATCACTAAGGCTTCATATTCTGCTATATTGTTGGTACAAGGGAAAGAAATCCTGAATGAATTAGGACTGGTATCACCTTGAGCTGTGACAAATAAGATACTAGCTCCTGAACCACGATTTGTATGTGACCCATCAAAGTACAGTTTCCATTCAGTTTTAATGTCAATGTTGAAGAGAAATTCATCTGGAAAATCTACCACTAATGGATGGTTAGCCTTTATAGGTGCATCTAATAGTTGATTTGCAATCACCTGTCCTTTTATAGCCTTCCTCTCGACATACTGAATGTCATACTCGCTAAGTATCATAACCCATTTAGCCAATTGGCCTTAAAGCTACCTTACTTAGGAGGTATTTAAGTGGATCAATTTTTGAAATTAACATTTTTTTTTGATTGAGCATATAGTGTTGAAGTTTTTGGGTAGCAAAAACTACCACAAGACAGGCACGTTCTATGTTGCTATAATTCAATTCATAGCCCACTAAGGTACGACTCATATAATAGACTACTCTCTCATGGCCTTGATCATCGTGTTGTGCGAGAAGAGCCCCTAATACCGACTGAGTTGCTAAGATGTAAAGTATCAATAGTTTTCCCTCTGTAGGTGGCATTAAGACTGGTGGAGTAAGCAAATAGTCCTTGATTTGTCGGAAGGCCTCTTGACATTTAGGTGTCCACACAAATGGTACTCCTTTCTTGAGTAGATGATGAAATGGGTGTATATTATCTGCCAGTTATACTATGAAATGCCTAATGGACTATAATCTCCCCTGTAGGGTTTTGAGTTGACCAATGCTGACTAGAGGAGGCATTTCTATGATAGCTCTTACCTTCTCTGGATCTACTTCAATGCCTCTTCGAGAGATGATATACCCTAATAGTCTACCTGATTTCACCCCAAAAACACACTTCTTCGGATTTAGCCTGACATTGTAATTCTCTAGCCTTTGGAATATCTTATCTAGAACCATTAAATGATCTTCCCTTGTTTCTGATTTGGCTATAATTTCATCCACATAATCTTCCATGAGGGTATGTACAAAGTCATGAAAAATCATAGTCATGGCCCGTTGGTAGGTGGCTCCTGCATTCTTAAGGCCAAACGACATAACATTCCAATATTATGTGCCCCATGGACACGTGAAAGTTGTCTTATGTTGGTCTTCAGGTGCTATCTTAATCTGGTTCTATCCAGAGAAACCATCCATAAGGGATAGCATCTCATATCTTGCTGTAAGATCTACTATCATGTCGATATTCGGCAAAGGGAAGTCATCCTTAGGACATGCCTTATTGATGTCTCTAAAGTCCATGCAAATGCGAATGCCCCTAGTTGGTTTAGTCATTGGTACAAGATTTGATATCCAATCTGCATATTCGATTGTCCTTATGAATCATACATCTAGGAGTTTCTTAAGTTCTGCTTTTACCAGTAGAGCGATTTGCTGATGCATTTTCCTTAGCTTTTGTTTAACTGGCTTAATACCTAGCTATAATGGTAAATGGTGCAATATTAGGTCTCGATCAAGCCCAGGCATGTCAGCATATGACCATGCAAAGTTTATCTGTCTCTTTTTGAAGAAGTCCTTAAACTCATGTTGTTCTATTTCTATTAAAGAAGTTACAAAATATATTATCCGAGGATTCTCTTTTGTACCTATGTTGACTGCAACGGCCTCTTCCACTAGCATCGGTGACTTTTCTTGTTCCATGGGGAGAATATTTAAACCTCTATCCTTGGGTGCCTTAGAGAGGTTTTCGCCCTCGGATACATCCTTTATTTTGACTTTTTCATCATCCAAAGGTGCCTTTCGGTTTTCACCTAGGGACTCATCATTTTTATTTTCATTGTGTTTTTCTTTTCATTCTCATTCTTGTGACTAGAGGTTTAAATAGACTCCCCGAAATATGATTTATAGTCCAAGTCTATGGTAAAACTTTCCTTATGATCCCCTCTTGGTATGCCTTCTCTAAGTCCCATGAACTCAGCAAGTGCTTCATCGTTCTCGAATGTATCTATGATAGGTGTACCTTCTTGATCCCAGTTGATAATTTTGGGATATATAAGGGGCATGTCATCATCAGAGTTCTTAAAGGTAGTGGCTTACAAGGTGACTATAGAATGGTTGACATGGTCGCAGAAGTTTTGGACCAACTCCTTCTTGTTTTTCCTCCTAGGGGTATGTATACTCTGATGTGGGACTATAGTGAGGGTCGATTCATCAGAAGATGGTTTGTCAGGTGCCCAAGATGCATGATCAAGGGTTTCTCAATAATAGTTCTCTTGCCATTCTGCTTTGGACAAGTGTTTCTTAGGACGAGGACTAGATTTTTTTGGTATAGGTTTCACGTTCAGGTCCAATTCTCCAAATAGGGCATCGATATTCATGGTACTAGTAGATGAAAAGGATTCCCATTCACCATCACTAGAGTAAGGGGATTCATCATAAATTGGAGGTTTGTTGTACACTGGGGGTGTGTCGTAAATTGGGGGAAGTGGTTCATGAGATATCTTGATGTCTGCGCAAGCACTCACTTCCTCTTGAAAAGATGATGAAGTACCAGGATACCCAATTCAAAGTGGTTGACACCCTAGCCCTAAGTATTTTGGTCATGGGTAGATAGTGATTAGTTCTATCCTTCCATTTTGATATAGCCCTAATCCACTGTGCCCGTCATAGCCTTCATTTTGCATTATCTTAAAGCCTTTGCCATACTGGTCCTTAGCTATTTGAATAGATGGGGAGGGGTATTCATGTTCTTGATATAACCAGGAATCACCTTGATCCACAATTTCTTCACCTAATTCTCCCCATTTGGTCAATGTCATTGTAGGGGGAACATGAAACGTGACCACTGACTATCTTCTATATGTCATGGGTAGGCCATATGCCTTAGGTGGAATCAGTTGACTGATGTAGTATGATGCCTTTATATTATATTTTCCACAACCCTTGTCGTGGATCTCGATTTTAGGAGTGGATGATGGTGGTTTGAATGAAATGGACTTAGTGATATGTGATGGGTCAACGTATTGGGATAGAGTGGATGATGAAGCCTCTTGGTTAATAGATACTTGTCGTTGCGGAAGGTCCCTTAGGATTTTACAATATTGGAAAGGATCTGGATCACCATCAATAGTGATCTCTATGCCATTATATAGAAACTTAAGACATTGGTGGTATGTTGAAGGGACGACTCTCATTGCATTTATCCAAGGTCTACCTAACAAGTTGTATGGAAGGGTGAGATCTAAGACTTGGAAGCTGGTGTTCATGATCGCGGGGCCAATTCTGATAGGGAGCATGACAACTCCTTTGGATGACCTTTCTTCATCATCATAAGCCTTGATGACTATACTCTTGGAAGTGTCTACACAGTCTTCTGAGAATCCTAATGCCTTAACCAATTTTAGGGTACACAAGTTCAAGATGTAAGGGGTCATTGTAATCAGACTTTTTGGTGGAGTATTCTTGTCGGGAAAATGTGGCGTGATGCGAGTTGGTCAAATATCCCACCATTTCTTTGAAGCGATTGACATCCAAGTCCATGGGAATAGTAGTGTTTTGTAATGCTTTGTCAAGTATGGCTCGATGTTCTGGTGACAAAGTCAATAGTTCCAAGATAGATATTTGTGCGGGGGTTTTACTCAATTGATCGATGAGATTATATCTATCCTTGGGCCTCTATGTAGGTGGTTCGAAAGGACCTAGAATAACTATTTTAGGTCCTGTGTGTGTTCACATTACATTTTGGGTGCTTCTTAATGATGATGGTATCAACATGTTCATTTGCAGCTCGGAGGCTATATATGGTCTTTCCTTTCCCATAGTCATATTTGGAGTTGGTGTAATTAGCAGAGGGATTTTTCTTGGTTCTTTAACCGGAGGTGTTTCCTTTTGTGTGGTCATGTAATGGGTCTATGAAGACCTTATGATCACTGTTTTTAGTATTTTTCTGCCCGTTTACCTCTATTGATGCATTTTCAACAAAGTCTTGAATGATATTCTTTAATTGGCAAAATTGTTGGAGGTTGTGCTCTTTCATTCGATGATAGTCATAGAAAGCATTATCATCCCACCATGAAGGTTTGAACTATCTAGGATCATGCTCTCTTGGTTCTAAAGGTTTGATGAGATTATGTTTGACCAATTCTTTGAAGACTACCTTGATTGGTTGCCCTAAAGGTGTAAATTCTCAAGTGGGAAATCTTCTTTGGGGTCTTTGTTGCAAGTTATGAACATAGTTAGCCATTTGATTTGGAATCTTTAGCATGTCTTCATGTTGTTTGTATCCTCTAAGTGTGATAACCGGTCTAGTATGTATGTGTTTAGCATCCACAATGTCATCATTCATGACATTCCTGTTCCTAGACTAGAACTTGTTTCTATCATTCGACACGTTTGGATGTTGGACAATTGGGCTCTTGCCCGATACTTTGATTTCGCCTTTGTCAATGAGACCCTTTTCAAGGATGATCCCCTTTTGTACTAGGTCAAGGAATGAAGTACAACAGTGTACCTGTAAATCACCTCTCAGTTTCGGGTTGATGTTTTCGAGGAAGATAATGACCTTTTTTTTTATGGTATCTCGACAAGACAACGGCTAGCTAGACTTCTCCATCACTGGAAGAAAGTGATGAACATCTCACCATCTTCTTGTGTCGTGTGGCACAAGGTTGTTATGGTTACTTCATTATCTATGTTAAAGGAAAAATGTTTGATAAACTTCTCAGCCAATTCACCCTAGGATCATATACCATATGGCAATTTAGAAAACCATTCCAATGCTATCCCTATGAGGGTTCATGGAAATAGGCGCATCAAGTAAGTGGGGTCATATGATATGTCCATGCAGGCCGTTGAGAATTCTCTAATATGTTCTAAAGGATTCTTTCTCCCATTGTACTTAGGAAAATTTGGTATAATGCATCCATGGGGGAAAGGTGTCATATAGAGTGCTTTGTCGAATGGGCATGGACATAGGTCTTGTGCTAAGATAGTTCGCTTGCCTGACATAGACATGTCATCCATCTTTTGTTGTAGAGTCTGCATTTGGTTTTGAAGGATGTCAACTTGTGTCAAGGACATGGTGTTCATGTTATTTGGATCAATGTAGGTGTTTTGATATGCCATGTTTTGTGATGGGTTATGATTGGGCGAGGGAATATATCCTGTCAAAATATTCTGATTCGAGATAGGGATATTCCCTATTTGAATGGTCTGAGTTGGTATCGGAATGCTTCCTATCTGAATTGTTTGATTTGGTATAGGGATGCTTCTTGTCTGAATGATTTGGTTTGGTTTAGGTATATTCCCACCAACTTTGGATCTCTTACCAGTAGTGTTGGTGCCAAAGGGGTTGGAGGAGGTTGCTCCCATAGTGAATTGTAAACCTTGTGTTATGTTGAAAGGGGTTGTGTTTACAATTGATGATGTTTGAGTTGGTATACTTGTTGGTATTGCTGTGGTTATTTGGGGAATAGACACAGTTGATGTTGCAATTTGGGATGGTTGGGTTGACTGTGTTTGCAAGGTATGAATATCAAATCCTATGGGTATTTTGGCACCGTCTACTAGAAACTTTGCTAGATAGCGTTGAGGATCATTTAGCAAACATTCATCCATAAAGAATGCAAATTCAGGATCTTGACCTGCTGCATTTATGTCTTCTATGTAAATTTGACCATGTGTGTCTCTAGTGACATGTTTTTCTAGCAAAGGCTGGTCTGGTCATTTACTTCCTAACGGTTGGTTTTCGAATGGATTGATGAATCCGTTGGGGTCTTTCATTGCTTTGTGTTTCGACCATGAAAAAGTTTCTCAAAATGGGTAATGCAGACTATGCCTAAAAACTGATATGATCTACGTCTATGTTTTTGGATTTTTTTGATACTAAATGACGTTGCTAAAATGGTTTCTAAAAGGAAGTATGTTAAGGTGACTTATGATGTGATGGACAATATGAAAAATCTTGAGTAGATTATGATGATAAATGAGTCTAAGATGAGTATAACCTACCACCTAATGGAGTAAATGCATGCAAAGATTTGTTTTTGACCAAGGAACCTAATTGGATGACAAGGACAGTTGATAAGGCGGATTTTTCAAACTAGATTGTTGAGATGAAAAGATCCACTAAATGGGACTAAAGTGACAAGGTTCAATGATTGTGACAAATCAAAACATGAACGTTTCCAATGACGAGGAAAGTTATCTCTTTTCTATGACATGAAATTTCCTAGGAAGTATCTATATGCATGCAACTTAGGATGACTATGACTAAGACGTTTACTGTGACTAAGATGTATATGACACCTAATGATGGAAGGTTTTTGTGAAAAATTTACCAGTTTCTAGTCCAAGGTTGATCTAAAGAACCTAAGGCAAATAGTGACAATGATTTTTTGGACTCAGCTCGTAGTTTTTCATGTTTTCTATTGACAAAAAAATACAGTTCATCAAACAGTTGCGGTTCATATTCTGATAGATGCGGTGTTTTTGATAGTGCATGCAGTGTTTATGATAGTTGCAGTTTTTCCTATGAAAAATGCGGTTTACCAACACACATGCGACTCGAAAACTGACAGATGCAGTTTACCAAAACACATGCAGCTTGAAAACTAATAGATGCAGTTTGCATGCACACATGTGACTCAGAATATGACAGTTGCGACTCGTGATATGCAGACTCTGAAAATTGAACATTTTGACATACAGATGCGGATTTTCTCCTAATAGATGTGACTTGCTAATACACATGCTATGATTAAACTAGCAAATGCGACTCAGTTTTCTGATAGTTTGAAATTTTCCCAAAAGTTGTTGACTGACTTTTGGTTGTTTGATCAAGATTTTGACGAATACAGCAAAGAACAAACACAACAATCAATGTATTTTCAATTTTTGTGATGTAAGGACTGTTGAGACTCGAAAACATGTACAACCTAGGCTTTTAGGACAATACTTGTTGAATTCTTATTTGGATTTCTCCAGCTATGCATATTTATGGCGAATGACTAATAGCTTGACCCCACTGGCTCCCCTCCATGACACTCACTTATACGGGGCAGCCAAGCTACTATATCCATGAAACTCCCATGGCATACATTCCATTTCCACACATAAACCGTAAGAATATAAGACGGCTTCACAGGGCCAACCCTGCTGCGCCAAAAAGTAGATAGGATTTTGGTAACTCTACAACAAGGTTTTTAATAAGGGCATTCTATTCCTAGGACACTATCCAACATCGGTGAGAGTCCATTTCTATCCATCTCGTCAGAATAGTGCATGTGATTCGTGGGATTTCCCCAAGAATCCTCTTTTATATACCGACTAGAAGGCAGTTGGCTTTAGCATGCTACTGATCTAAGTCATCTTGGGGTGAGTACTTTTTCCCACCAAGACAGGCCCAAGTTCTAGAGTCAACAACCATTTCTCTTACACCCAGGATTAGATGACTGCACAAGGGGAGAGGATACTTCAGTGTACTGAATCGTAAGCGTTACAGATACGTGCAAAGCACCAAACAAAGAAGATAGTGGTTCTTTTTAATCCAAACGACAATTTTCTATCTATCAATCAGAAAATTCATTTTAGTCCCACATGACGATTATCTATCTACCAAACAAAAGCTTGCTTAAATAAATAAATCAACACAAAGGCATTAGGTCCTGCATGCAAATTTATCAGTAGTTCATTGTTCTTCAGCTTTCGTCCTGCAAAAAAATATCTTTGGTTTTAATTGTCTTCAAAGCTTCATCCTGCAAACACTATGCTATTCCCCCTAAACACAACTGAAACAAACATTAGCAAAAATCCAAACAACCCAAAAAGCGAAAACTAAAAATATGGATGTACGAAAATGACTAAAACAAGTGGAAAATTTTACGAGCTAGATGCGGCTTTTGGAGCCACAGATGCGGTTCATGAATACAGATGCATCATTTTGTGGAACAGATGTGGTGCACCGTACAAAAAACCTACAAAAAAGAATCGAAAACGGAAATATTTAAGGACAAAAATATGTGCGAATTTTGAAGCGTGTTCACGTCGGGTTCACCAAATGTAACATGATAGATTTTTCTGCAATACTAAAATAACCAAGTTAAATCTTAATCTACACAATAATCTAAAATCTAACAACAAAGAACGAGGAAATAAACTAAACTAATAAAACGAAAATGATCTCACCGAATATGCGTTCATCCCTTCGAATTATCTTGATTGATCTTCTCCATTTTGTCTTTTCAGTATTCTTGCCCTCAGATTTATGTGTTTGAATGCAAGTATAGTTTTTTCAAGTGTCTAAGATTAATATCGAAGACGAGTCTCTTCTAAAAAAAATGAGTGCTTTCGGTAGGAGGAATAATGATAATGACAGGCCATTTTATAGATTTTGGATTTTCGAACAATTGGCTCAGATTGAAAGAGAGATCGACAGATGAGATTGATGAATGCCATGTGATGTGAGTTATGTGTCAGATAGAACGTGAGTTAGAACACGAGTTAGAAAAGACTGCAGGATATAGACTAAGGTTGAACATGAGTTAGAACACAAGTTCAAGATCTTAATCTCCAAAAATAGAAGAAATAGACTTTGTATGCAAAAGCCAAAGTTATAACTCGAAGACTAATGCATTCGAATGCAAACAGGAGTTAATTAATTAAATAAAGATATTTAATTAATAAACTTATCATGCATATGAGTTGGAACTAGTTAATTGACTAGTTGTGATAGAGAGTCCTCTCGCAGAGATAATCAGATGTTGAATCCGAAGATAACTGAAGAACTAAAAATAGATCTTGAGTCAGAAGGTGAGTGAACGATTAGATAACTGATTGATAGAAGAATGTGACATAAATAATTAATATGAATTAAATGATAATTTAATTCAACATTCGAAAATAAGAGACTTTAATTAAATAAATAAAGTAATTTATTTAATTTGACTATTTGAAAAGGAGAATATAAATATTTAATTATAGATAAAGGGGGTTAAATGAATAATTAAATAAAGATATTTAACTATAGTTGGAAAATTATGATAAAGGGGAAATTAAATAATAAATTATTTAATTGATAGATTAATTAGTTTGCAACATAATTAAACAAATATGATTTATTTAATTAACCAAGTTGAATAAAGGTTAATAATGAATTAATTAAAAAGGATATTTAATTAATAGAGGAAATATGTGTTAGAAAGGTAATTAAATAATAAATATTATCTAATCAAGACCACATACTATAGAAAATTATGTCGAATATGTACTCGCAGGCCTAGACCAATTTTCAATATCTACACAGACCATCTGAACTCATTTAATATGAGTTTTGCTTAGTTGGCATCTGCGGGTGTGAATATAGAGGAGGAGGATTACTGTATACTTTTGTTATGTTCGTTACCTGACACTTGGGATCATCCAATAATGGCTATTGGAAGTACAACAACTACTTTCAAGATGGAAAACGTGGTTGCTTTGCTGCTATCAGAAGAAATGCGGAGGAAGTCTTCATAGCTGGCCAAAGAGGCCCTTGTTGTTCAGGGTAGATCGGAGGAAAAAGGCAAGAAGAAGGATAAGAAGTCAAAATCCAAATTTGAAGGGAGATCTAAGTCTCCTAGTGAAAATTCCAAGGTAAAATGTTGGAATCGTGGGCAGCCAGGCCATATCCAAAGGGATTGTAAGGAGAAGAAGAAAAAGAAGAATAACTCTTCAGACAATGAATCTTCTTAGAGTGAAGCAAATGCCTTCATTGCATCCTTGGAGGCTTAGGAATTATATGATGTTTGGATGATTGAATCAGGTGCATCTTTCCACATGACGTCTCATAGAGAGTGGTTCACTAAGTACGAAAAGTATGATGGTGGAAAGGTGTACTTGGCAAGTGATTCAACACTAGAGATTGTTGGCCGTGGAAGAGTCAAAATAAAATTCCCTGGTGGAAGAACCAAAGGGATTGGTGATGTACTACACATAGCAAGTTTTCCTTGTAACTTACTTTTTTTCAGTAAGCTAAAGGATGTTGGTGTGAAATTTTCTTTCTCGAGTAAAGGATGTAAGATGGCTAGAGGCACAATAGTGTTGGCTAAGGGTGTACGAACTAACACTTTGTACAAGTTGGATGCATGTCATGTTCAATGTGATAACATCTCTATAAAGCCAAGAAAATTTGCTCGTGTAGAAAAGGAGGATGAAGCTTCTTTGGGTGCAAATGCATTGGAGGTAAAACTCCCCGCAGAGAAGACCATGTTGTGGCATCATAGACTCGGTCACATAGGTGAGAAAGGTTTCAAAACTTTGAAAAATAACAATCTTGTTGAAGAGCTTGTTGATTGTAACCTTGAGTTTGACTTTTGTGAACATTGCATTTATGGAAAGCAACACCGTGTTTCTTTTTATTCGAGTCCTCATAAATCTTTCGGTGTATTGGATTATGTTCATTTTGATGTTTTTGGCCTAGCTAATGTTCCTTCATTATCACAGTCTAGATATTATGTTTATTTTATTGATTATTATTCAAGAAGGACATTTATATACTTTCTTAAGAGTAAATCAAAAGTGTTCAGTCGATTTAAAGAATTTAAAACTTTGGTAGAAAATTTGACTAGAAAGAAAATCAAATGCTTAAGGATGGATAATGGTGGTGAGTTATGTTTTGCAGAATTCGAAAGGTAAAGTAAAGACCATGGGATTAAAAGGCATAAAACTACACCTTATAATCCACAACAGAATGGAGTTGTCGAGAGGTTGAACAAAACATTAATGGAGAGAGCGAGAAGTATGTTGAGTAGTGTTGGTCTAGAGCAAAAGTTTTGGACTGAGGCTGTGGCTACAACATGTTACCTGGTAAATCGTTCACCATGTTCTGCTCTTGTAGACAAAAAACCTTTGGAAGCTTGGTTTGGTAAGAATCCCTTTCTGAGACATATTTATGTCTTTGGTTGTGAGGCATATGCATATGTGTCAAATTAGAAAAGATCTAAATTGGAGAACAAGGTTGTTAAATGTATCTTCATTGGCTATGGTGTCGATGTGAAGGGATACAAGCTTTGGAATCCTTACACTGAGAAGGTTTTGTATAACAAAAGTGTAATGTTTCGTGAGCTAAAACCTTCAACAACTGATCCATAGTTAGAGACAGATCAAAGAGAAAAGAAGAATGATGTAGTTGACATTCCTCAAACTCCAAAAAAAGAAGAACTACATGGTGTACCTAAAATCAAGGAGAGCTCTAGCAGCTCTAGGAGTTTTGAAGATGAAGAACCACAACCTCAGCCAGTAAGAAGGTCTACACATGAAATATGACAACCTGATAGGTATGCTTTCTCTATGTTGGATTTGAACTATGTCTATGCTTTAATTAATAGCATTGATGAGCCTAGGACTGTGAAAGAGGAAATTAATATGTTTGATTCAAATTTCTGGTTGGAAGCCATGATGAAGAAATAGAATCATTGAAAAAGAATAAAACCTAGGATTTGGTACCTTTGCTTGAAGGGCGAAAGCTTGTTGGCTATAAATGGGTATTCAAAAAGAAAACTAGTCTAGATGGCAGTGCTGAAAAGTATAAGGCAAGGTTAGTTGCAAAGGGATTTTCCCAAATAGAGGGAATTGATTATGGAGAAATATTTTCCCCTGTAGAAAAGTTGACATCTATCAGATTTATTTTTTCATTGGTAGCCACGTATGACTTAGAGATTGAGCAGATGGATGTGAAGAAAACATTTCTCCATGGAGAGCTAGAAGAATAAATTTACATGTCCTAGCCTGAGTACTTCATTGAAAAAGGTAAAGAAAGCCTAGTCTACAAATTAAAGAAATCTTTGTATGGTTTGAAGAAATTGCCTAGGATGTGGTACCAAAAGTTTGACACCTTTGTGTTGTCAATGGAATTTGTGAGATCACAATCTAATTGTTGTGTATATTATAAATCTAAAAATGATCGTGTGCTTATTATTACCCTATATGTGGATGATATGTTGTTCATAGGAAATAGTAAGACTATTATTTTTTATCTTAAGTCTCAATTGTCTACAAAGTTCGAATTGAAAGACCTGGGTGCAACAAGGTATATTCTAGGGATGGAGATAACTAGGGACATAATGAGTAGAAAGCTTCAGGTTAGCTAGAGTAAGTATGTTAACACTATTTCTGAGAGATTCGGTATGAGTGATTGCAAGCAGCTAGTTGTTCCAATTTTGTAGGGAGCGAAGCTATTTGTTGAAGACTATCCAAAATCTACTACTGAGATGGAGGACATGACCAGGGTGCCCTATGCAAGTTTTTTTGGAAGTTTAAAGTATGCAATTGTTTGTATAAGGCTAGACATTTCCCAAGCGGTGGGAGTACTTAGTCAATTTATGGAAAATCCAGGAAAGACACATTGGGATGTTTTGAAAAGAGTGCTTAGTTATTTAAAGGGAACTTTAGAATATGCTCTATGTTACCATGGAAATTTGGTTGGATCATAGAGGACTCTCAACATTCATGGATATGTGGATTCTGATTGGGAAAGGGACATTGATAGTAGAAGATCCACCAGTGGATATACTTTCATGTTGAATAGTGGTACAATTAGTTGGATGAGAAAGCAACAAGTTGTAGTCACTTTGTCTAGTATGGAGGTAGAATATATGGCAGCAACACACACCTACAAATAATTTGTTTGGCTCAGTCATTTGTGTTCTGATATTGGTTTTGATGCAGGGCAGATTACTATTTGTTGTGACAGTCAGAGTGCCATTTAGTTGGCGAAAAATCCAACTTTCCATGCCAAGATGAAGCATATCGATGTGCAGTATCACTTTGTGAGAGATATGGTGGAGGATGGAAAGGTCTCTTTAGAGAAGGTGGATACTTTAAAGAATGTTGCAGATGCATTGAAAAATCCTATGACCATGGAAAAGTTCATATGGTGTGCTAGTTCGATGGGCCTTGGGGCCTATGACCATCTATAAATTCAAAGTCTAGAGGAAGCCAATAAGTCTTCATCAAGTGGGAGCTTGTTGGAAATAGGCACCTCAACTTCTGGCTTGGAACCTCTATTTAAGACTTGGTGGATTTCCTTCATCTCTAGCCTTTACCACTCTACTATTGGGAGCATCTCTTGGAGGCATAGTTGCATGGTTTACTGCTTTACTGCGAGCCTCTTTTGCTTGGTCTACGGCTGGGCAGTGTTACTTCCATATCGTGGAGTCACTCTCCTTTGCTCGTAGTAGCACAATGTACTGGGCGGTCATTCAGAACGTTTACCTCGGTACTATGGGAGTTGCTCGAAGAAGGAATGACAAACTGTAGCAGTCAACAAGAATGGTTACAACCATACCACAATGGCCTTTTGGTTATGTCACAATGGCACGCTAAGCCATGACAGTCGATGCGGACAATTACCTCCATACCATAGAGGGTTGTGCAAGGCTCGACACTAGCACGATGACAGTGGCAGAATGGTGGTTGAATGCCCACCGCCATACCGTGGTGGTATCATCACTCGGTCATGGTGGTGCGGTGTGTATACCGCCAGACCGTGAAGGCCTTTTCTGGGTTGAGTGATAGAGTGATACACCGCATTACCATGAGAGTTGGTCGATAGGCTTATGGTGGAAGGAGCTCGATGCTCGGATGGCAGGTATGACTCACAGTCAAGGCGATGGATGAGTAATGTTATGACACATGGTGTGATAAGACTCATTGATTTTACATCGTTGTTGTAAATCAACAATTGATTGGTTTTTTACTTGAAGCCATGAATGCATTAACTATTAGACCTAATTCAGTGGGTGACCGGGTCCGATTATTGAAAACAAAATTAAATGTAGGGCGACCCGATGCGTGTTTGCAGGGCGACTTGGACAAGAGGATATCGGTTCCATTTGTCAGAAGGAAGGTGTAATTAAATACACCTCATTGGTTGGCTGATTAAAATGATGCATGTAAGACTTACAATAGTCAAATGTATTGGTAATAGTCACTAAGGGGTGACCATGGGTCCGATTTCCATGTATGTTGTAATAGCATTGTAATAGAGGGAAGTCTAAGTGAGGTATGTTAACTTTGTATGTAAAATTTTTACTGTAATACAAAGTGATTGCTCTTGGTGTGGTGGGTTTCTTCTCGAAAGGGTTTTCCCACGTAAATCTAGTGTGTTCTTTGTTTGTATGTTTCATTTCTATTATTCGTGTTATCCTATATGTGTGCATCTTAAGTGTATGAAATTTTTAAATGATGGTTTTTTCACTTCTCCTCTAAGGTATTGGTGTTAGGAAATCATATTCTGCACCTCTGCTTTTCCTTTCATTACCTATACCAATTGGTGGATTTTATTATAAAGCCTTCATCCATAATCAATTTTTGTATTCATTTGAACCAAAACATTATCTATCCATCTATCTATATATTGAGCTTTATGTTTTATTCCTTGTAAATTATTTCATCTACTCTAATTATTCCTTGGGCTCCTTCCTAGTTTTTTGGTCCCTTTTGACTCATAGCTTCAGAGTCCCCACTAATGTGTCCAACAATACTATTTCATATTCTCTTTTTTTCTTTCCAAGATTAACTCATGTTTAATAATCCTAAGGTGTCATCTCTTGAGCATCTTTATTAACCATAGGTGTTGCTATTTCAAAAACTCTTTCTCTATATTGACCCACACTAATGGTTGATAATATTCGAGCTCTCTTCATTTTTTTTACTATTCTATTATTTCTATGATAGCTTCTAAGTCTAGTGGTTTTCTCACAATATTTTCTCTTTTGGAAAAAAAAATATAATTTCAGCTAGTTTGGACCTTAAGGGATATTCTGCACTAATATATCACGCTAGGATTTTTTTTATTAATTTGGGACTTGAGGAATTTGTACCTATTGATCAATTTATTTTTGAGATATTTCTTATTGTTCCATCTCAAAATTATCATCTAAATTGTCTCCTAAAATGATATTATCTCATGTTGAGACTATATTCGACTTGGAGGAGATTAAGGAGTTTGTAAAATATATTCGACTCTTCTCAATCATTCTTCAGTTTCCTTTTCCAACTTATCAGCTAAATTTTTTGTCTCTGCTTTGTCATCTTCTTTTCTTATAAAGTAGAAGGTGCAATGGAATTTGGTGTACTTGGAGTTTTCCTTGTTGAAGAGGGAGTTCTCTTTGAAGATGAACATGACTAAAAGTCAACTATCTTAGACTTCTTACTAAAGGGTGATGGAGTTGACTTCACACTTCTAGTTGATTAGGTCATGCTTGTCATAAAGGAGCTACCAAATCCTAAACTTACTCCTACTTCGTCACCTCTTTACTCTTTGCCTTTTGAAAGACGTGTTAGAATTTATCTAATGGTTCATCTCATTTTGTTTTATTTCTTTAAGGAGTAGAGGATGGACCATTCTTTTTGTTCCTTGTATTTCCTTCTACTTTTCCTTCTCTTTTCCAAAGTATTCTTTAATCATTTCCAACAAAGCTAAGTTGAATATTTTCACATTTTGATTAATTGTATTTAAGTTATTATCTTCTAGGATATACCAATTAGTCAAATTCAAGGGCATACTACAACATTTTTAAAATCATACATGGGATTTAGTACATTCCCATCATCAATCATATCCTCAAGGATGTCTTTTCTAATTTTTATATCTCTCATTTTTTAAGGGTCAATTTCTAGAAGCTTTTGTTTCTTACATCATGATCTTTGTAATAGTCCACCCATAAATTT
Source organism: Sequoiadendron giganteum (assembly GCA_007115665.2). Lineage (NCBI taxonomy): Eukaryota > Viridiplantae > Streptophyta > Pinopsida > Cupressales > Cupressaceae > Sequoiadendron > Sequoiadendron giganteum. Next base: position 325,304,425 of record CM021102.1, read on the forward strand.
TCCATGTTATCCCTATGCATATATTCAAGTCCAAAAACTCTTTCTAATTTGCCTTTGGGATCATAACATGAAATAATTTGAGGTTTTTGAAGGATAATTCTTCCTCAGAGGCATTGGCACAAACTATAGATGCATAAGTATAATAGCTCAAGAAAAAGGGAGTTGAACCCTAAGTTTGTTTTTTTCAATGAATTTCTTATGTATCTATAAAGTTTTCCTAGAGAAATCTAGAAAAATGATCTTATCATTAAAATTCATGGGAGAAAGAAAGGAGCTCCACTAAAACCTACAATTCTAATATATGAAGACTTGAAGAATTGGATGAACAAATGTTCCCATCAAACTATTAATTACTTTTCCTCTACTAAAATTATGACTATATAATCTCCAATCAATTTATGCAAGATAGGGAAAAAAATCATCATTGACCTTTTTAAAAAATTTATGGAGTTCTCCTTATATGCCAATTATGTCTAATGTTCCCATTTTTTCCCATCCCCTTCTAATACTCCTTCAATATTTGTTCCTGGGAAGGTGACCTATCTTGCTAGTAGATAAATAACATATGATGTCATTGTGAATTTATTAGTAGCTTGTATAGAGGTGAGTTTATCTTGTAAGTTTTCAATTAATAATTAGGCCCAAAATATGTATTAAATATCATTTAAGACCATCTCCATAAATGGATACATTCAAGTGCGATACAATGTAGAATCATATATACCCATTACTCTATTTAAAAAGGTTATCATGTCACCAATTTCCTCTTGGAAATATGATCTTGTAAGATTATTTTGAATATTAGAGACTAACTTTATTTCCTTCATAAACCAAGACTTTCTTAGTTGTCTAACATGGCCCTCTTCACCCTTTCCATAAGGCTCTTAGGTTCCATCTTCTATGATGGTTGCCAGTTTTTTCTTGAATGGAAGGAAAAAGTAATGGCTATGATTTTAGGCGAGATATCCAAAATTATACTCCTAGTGAGTCTTGTTGTATTGGTATTTGGATAATAATTTCTAGCACAAGAAATAATGAGCTCTAAGCTATACACTCTAGGAGGAAAAGAAACTATGTGTGCTAGGCCTAATTGGCTATTATCTTGGACTTGAGCATTGCTCCATCTCAAAAATTGTTCACTCATAAAATTTATCTAATTCAATATGACCTAGATTAGTTTCAATGGTATTTTAGATAGTGGAAGCAATCTTGGAGAGCTTAGGGACTCCTTGAATTTCATACTTCATTTTGTAAGGAATTTGTCAAACTTATCTAATTTTTTAAACATCCTACATATTGACTAGGAAATCTAACATATGATCCATCTTTGCATATTTTTTCTATTATTTAGGTTTCTAAGGGTGATAAGTATTTAAAGGAGTTCCTATTCAAGCCAAAAAACCACTTAAAATAGTTCATGATGATCTTAAGGACTAGATATTTTCACCAGAAAAATAAACATTTTCAATCATTGGTGGGCCCAAGAGTTGAGGAAACGAAACCTATAACCTAGACAAGACTTGTTAAGGATTAGGTCATTATTATATTTAATGAAGATGCATGCACATGCAGGGTAAAAGAAAAAAATTGGGTCACACTTTATAAAGGAAACGACCAATGTTGATCCAACTTTTAAACTTGAATCGCTAAAAGTGGCATATATGTTTTGAATTTTGAAATGATGTGAACTAGTAAAATATGTATTTTTTAGTATATTTTATGTTTGTATTTGTAGACAAGGAAAAAATACAAATTAATCCTACACATCCAATCCTAATCTAACTAACATCAATTCATCCTAAATCATCTCTTTCTAATCATCACATTTCACCTCTAAATTAAATAAAACAAATTTATCTGATTGAGTCATTCTCTTCCATTAATTAAATAAATCATTTTCTTTAATTAATCCTCTAGTCTCTCCTTTAATTAAATAATTCTATTTATTTAATTAAATCACTAAGGTCGTCTCCTTAAATTAAATAAATTAATATTCATTTGATTTAATCTAGCATCATCCCCTTTAATTAAATAAATCAATCTTTTGTTCAAGTTTTGTTTTTGGCTTTGATTGTGTTGGAGATTTTTTATCAACATTTTGGATCACACTCTGTGATCCATTATTAGGATGGAAGAGAGCATAAGAGAGAGAAACAAATCTTGATGATGGATCACGGAGTGTGATCCGAAACGTTGATAAAAAATCTCTAACACAATCAAAGCCAGAAACAAAACTTGAACAACATGATGGATTGTGGAAACTTGATATCTTAAATCAATATTTATTTAACTAAATCTAAATCCCTTATTCCTCTCAACTTTGATTTAAATAAATCCTAAAATCTAAGTCAAAATTGCCGAATCACTTAATTTCTACTTAATTTTATCAAATCATGATTAATTATAATCCTAATCACTTCAATCCTCTAGATTTTGCAGCTTGCACTAATAAATCATTTTAATTGATTTATTAATTCATCTATTTTCCCTCAACTTGGCATCAAAAGGAAATATTCTTCAAATTTGAAAATCCCTCCAAATGGGATGAGTACATACAACAAGTCATTAAAGACCTCTTACATGTCCTTTGCCTTGAGCCAAGTGGTATTTACTCCATTTTCCTCTCCCTCCAACTTGTCTTTTCACTATTTTCAAATTCCACCTAATTGCATTTATGTGCACATTCATCCAAATGTGCTCATTCCTCCTCCAATCACATGTGGACAAGTGGCCTCCTCTCATTGGTTGGTTTTTTATCCCACATTCATCCATTTTTCTCATTCTTTCATTCTTCAAATCTATAAATATAGGGTTTCTCCTATTGAATTGATCATCCACAATCCATGCAAGCTTACTATACTCAATTTCACTTGCAACTTCATCCATTTTTATAACAGTTTCATAGTTTTTAGCAATCTTATCAAGGTTTTGTCAAATTTGCATCAAGGAATCAAGAATTATCATCCAAGATCATCAAATCACACAAAGGAGTTGGGAAAGGGCCATTTCCTACACATAAATTGCACCAATTCCCCCATGGGATTGATACTTTGTTCATTAAAATAGGATTTATTTGCTTTCATTGTGTTGTTCTTCATTTCTTTCCTATTTTGATGTTTCAATCTAATTTCATGGGGAATGTTGCTTCTTACTTGCATTTTGATCTAATTTTGTGTTTGGCTAGAGAGCGGGGGCAAGTTTGAGCCCAACTGGTTGGGACCATTTGTCATCACAACAAGATATAAACAAGGAGCCCACCAACTATTAGTACCCAAAGGGGAGCCTCTATAGGAGCCCATGAACAACTCTCACCTCAAAAAGTTTTATGCCTAATCTTTTAAGGGTAAAACAAAAAATACAAAAAAATATAAAAATATAAAAATCCAAAAAAATTAGAAAAGGGATTAAAAAATAGTAAAGAAAAAAAATCATCCTCTAGTGAAAACCACTTCGGTGGCGCTTTGGAAAAGTACCTTGGTGAAAAATAGGCAAACAAGAGCTCAGTGTAAATAAAGAACTTGCCATCCACCGGGATCTTCATACCTCATTTTGTGTAACACTTACCATTCATCCATCACATTCCATTTATCCTTCCACCATCCATTTGCATTTGTACCATAGCTTGATCTTGTGTTTGTATCATGATCCACCCTAGTACTACTTGGAATATTTCTAAGGTCAATTTGTCCTGCTTGTATCGAAGTAGTCTACCACATCATGTTGGGGGCATGTTCCTTTACCTACATCGGATCGAATTCGTGTATATTCTTGTGATCTTCCTTAAAATAAAAAATCCAAAAACATCAAAAAATCCAAAATCCAAAAACATCAAAATCATATCAAAATCTAAACATCAAAGCAGCGGAGTCATCTTACAGAACTACATCATATCTAAGCTTGAAGGTAGGCAATTTTGATCTTTTATCATCCCTCGAGACACTTTAGGTCAATCCTTTAGGCATCCATTGCAATAAAATGGCAATTTGTTTGTCCATCTATCTCATCATTCAATCAAATTATGTGGTCTCTATGTGTATAACGTAGGCAAGGCTAAGCTAATCTCTTCGTGGATGGGCAACCGTAGGATGTGCCAAAAATCCTTCAAAGTGATGGTGGCCTCACAAGTGGGAAAGTGAAATGAGGATGTCTTACTATGCCACCTCTCTACTAAAGCTTTCATCATCCCTAGGTGTGTCTGAATGGGATGGGAATAGGTGATATACCAAAGTCCTATAGCCCCAAGGTGCTCTTGGAGAAACTCATGTACCCCATCTAACTGACTAAGCATCGGGCATCTATGCTCCCGAGAATGTAATATCCTGAGGTCCTCCTACACAAGAAAGGTCACTATGTCAAGTTTCGAAAAAATTGGGCTCTCATCCTAAGTTCCCGCAATTCAAACAACAAATGTGATGTTGTCTGCAAACTCCAAACTACACCTTCGCGATGCAATTTGACCACACCCCTAAGTCCTAAACTCGAAAAAGTCTCATCATGGTGCACTACTCACATGCGACCAACTTTAGCCCCAAATCCTAATTTCTAAATTGGCTTGTAGTGGCGCTCTTCACACATGCAATGCACTTTGAGGCCGCATGATGCTAATTTTTCATTTTTAGTGGCACTATATAGTGCCACTTGACTCAATTTTGACTTTGACCCTATTTATTGCATGAAAAAAATTGAAATGAAAAGTCAAGGAGGGGGTACATACCACTGGTCTTGCACTGGTTGGTCACTTGTCCACTCGTACCCACTTTGACACATATCGTGGAAGCAATCTTTGTGCCATCTCGATCAAAGCTCAAAGCTCAAAATGCAAAATTCTTTAAAGGCTAAGTGTAAAAATGATTTGAAAGTGACCCCTTGGGGTCTATTTAAGCCTTAAAATTAGGGTTTTTTGATCTAATTTAGTCGTCCAGCTAGGGTTTTGGGCCCCTGAACCTATTTTTGCCTGATCGAGGACCATTTTACATTTTTTTTGGTATTTTGGCACTTTTTTGGCTTCCTAGACCTTTCTAGACCTATCAGGCAGCTTGTCCTCTTTTTTCGCGAGATCACCCAAAAATCCAAATTTTTCGTTCGATCTCTCGAGGGGCAGTGTACCAACATAATCCTTCTCATTGGGCAGTAGTTGGGCATATAATTTTTTTATTTTTTTAAAATTTTGATCACAACAGTTTAGTCTTTGAACCAACACAAACAAGTGCATTGCTTCAAAGAGGGGCAAAATTTAGACACGAAAAAAAATACAAATTGATCCTACATATCCGATCTTGATCTTACTAACATCAATTCTTCCTAAATCATCTCTTTCTATTCATCACATTTCATCTCTTAATTAAATAAATCAAATTTATCTGATTAAGTCATTCTCTTCCATTAATTAAATAAATCATTTTGTTTAATTAATCCTCTAGTCTCTCCTTTAATTAAATAATTCATTTTATTTAATTAAATCACTAAATTTATCTCTTTAAATTAAATAAATTAATATTGATTTGATTTAATCTAACATCATCCCCTTTAATTAAATAAATCAATCTTTATTTAATTAAATCTAAGTCCCTTATTTCTCTCAACTTTGATTTAAATAAATCGTAAAATCTAAGTCAAAATTGCCAAATCACCTAATTTCTACTAAATTTGATTGAATCATGATTAAATCTAATCCTAATCACTTCAATCCTCTATATTTTGCAACTTGCACCAATAAATCAATTTAATTGATTTATTAATTCATCTATTTTCCCTCAACTTGGCATCAAAAGGGAATATTCTTCAAATTTAAAAATCCCTCCAAAAGGGATGAGTACATCCAACAAGGCATTAAAGACCTCTTTCATGTCCTTTTCCTTGAACCAAGTGGAAATTACTCCATTTTCCTCTTCCTCCAACTTGTCTTTTCACTATTTTCAAATTCCACCTAATTGCATTTATGTGAACAATCATCCAAATGTGCTCATTCCTCCTCCAATCACATGTGGAAAAGTGGCCTCCTCTCATTGGTTGGTCTTTTATCCCACATTCATCCATTTTTCTTATTCTTCCATTTTTCAAATCTATAAATATAGGGCTTCTCCTATTGAATTGATCATCCACAATCCATGCAAACTTATTATATTCAATTTCACTTGCAACTTCATCCATTTTATCATAGTTTCATAGTTTTTAGCAATCTTATCAAGGTTTTGTCAAATTTGCATCAAGGAATCAAGAATCATCATCCGAGATCATCAAATCACACAAAGGAGTTGGGAAAGGGCCATTTCCTACACATAAATAACACCAATTCCCCCATGGGATTGATAGTTTGTTCATTACAATAGGATTTACTTGTTTTCATTGTGTTGTTCTTCATTTCTTTCCTATTTTGATGTTTCAATCTAATTTCATGGGGAATGTTGCTTCTTACTTTCATTTTGATCTAATTTTTACATTTGTGAAGGTATAGAAATTCCATTCACAATATTTTTTTAAAAAATTAAAAAATTATTTTAAACAATTTTTTAATAAATTAACACTATAATTTAGTTGTTGATAAAATGTTGAAAAATGAAGTTGTGTGAGACGTCAAACTTTTTTATTTTCTTCCAAAAATTTTGTGTGTATTTATAATTTGAAACTTTAGTCCATGTATATATTTTTTTCCAATTTTGATAAATATGTATATTTTGAAATAAATATTAAAATGTGTGAATAATTTTTTTTTTGTTTCCATTGGACATCAAATTTTATATTAAATATTTATCTAAAATGGAAAAAAATATACCATCTTGAAATAGATTCTTTTATCTAGTGCATCATATTTTTTTTAATTTTTTAACAAGTTTTAGTATTTTTCCTTGGCATGGAAATCAACCTAATATTTTGTGCTAATAACCTACTTTTAGTAAGAAAATAAAATATAATATAAATAATAATTAAACTATTAAAATAAATATATTTTTGAAAACTTCACTTAGGATCTACAAAAGGGTATTTATATATATTTTTTAAAATGTCATTTACATTAGCATAAGTTATTGAAACTTCAAGTTTTTCAAATAATTTTATTTTTTTGGTAAATTGGACTCAAAGTTGCGCTCCACATATTTTTAACCAACAATTTTATTTGAAAACGTTGTGGAAGCATCTAACTTAACTAGAATGAATCTTACTAGATCATATATTTGACCAAATTTGATTTTTAGTTAGAAATACTTAAATTTAGTTGTGTTGATAAGTTGGCTAAAAGTGTGACACAACTTTGTGCTTTTACCCTACAAAGTATTGGATATGACTTGAAATTATAAAATAGATTGTTGCATCATACTATATATTTCATGAGTAATTAGCTATATAAATGGTTTATGATTAAAGTTATGAGGACTCGATTAACAATTAATATGATTTATTATTCGGGTCTATCTATACTTAATTGTGTTGTGCAAGAAAGTAAGTGCAGTAGTAAGGGAAAGGAGAAATCATCCATACCAAATCAGACACTTCGTTAAGAAGTTATAATTTTAGCCCTTGTAGACTCGAAGTATTTGGGTGTAAATTGTTGGCTAATTGTGTTTTAAGGGTTCAATGTGTGGGTTAGGTATGGAGTGATTAAGTGTTGATACCATGTGATTAAATGTGTAGGTGGGAATTAGGGTTGAGGACCCTTAATTAAGTTGAATTTTAGATTCTTTCTTTCATGAGCTTTTAAGAGGTCTTAAAAAAAATTATTTTAAGTATTTTATCATTTTTAGTACCCTAAGGTAAGTACCTATGGGTTGGGTGCCTATTTATGGCCATATCTTAATCCATATCCAAGATATGACCCTTATGTATTACCCATCAAGGGAAGTGGCTGATTTGGAAGACCTTGAGGTAAGGGAAGAGTGTCTTGACCTCCAAACTCATTTATAAGATGAGACTTTGGAGATGGAGTGGCCAAGTACTCCATCCTCCCCTCAATCATTGAGGACAATAATTTCTTGGATGGAATGGAGTATATTCCTTCCTTTCCATCTCCCCAAATATTTCCACACATGTGTGAGAACTTGTGGGAGAGTGTGCATGATGATTCAATAGTTTTTCATTGAAGTGATTTGTAAAATAATTTTTAAAAAACAAAATTTGAGGGGGATTGAATTGAACACTATATTATACTTCTATAAAAAATAAGATTACTTTGCATTCTCTTGCTATTTGAGCATTTTAATCTCCACCATTTTAAAAGAAGATTAGTGGTTTAAAAATTATTTTTTGAGCACTACAAATCTTGTTATAGGTCATATATTTAAATTTTTGGCATGGTTGTCTTCAATTTCTCATCTAAGATTGGATTTTACAAATTTCAAAAAATAGTGGCCACTTTTGACCCCCTTTTGGTCCTCCATTTCCATGAACATACCATAAAAAAAAGAGTTTAAGTTGTTAAGAGATACTTTCCCTTCTAGAACAATCTTATTTGTAGCCGATTTTGTAGATAATTACTCTTTTATCCATCAAAAATAGATTCAAACACAATATTATTCTTCAAATTAGATGACTAATATGGTGCATATGTTATAGATATGCATAACTAGAGTTGGATCTTGTTGAGAGTACCTATATCAAAAGAGTCATTAAGAAAGAATATTACTTTTCTATTAGGAATGATGAATATCATGATACACATTTTATGCAACATTAATTTTATAATGTTTTGGAGATATAGCTGGGAGTGTGAAATTTGAGAAATATTTTGTATGGTTAGATGAGCATGCATCACATGTCAAATAATCAAGATCATTTTTTTTCACTTTGTAGGTATGATCAAAGTATCAATACAGGGTTTTCACTTCCAAAGAAATTATTAATGTTTCCACTCTCTTATGTTCGTAGCCTTTAGAGGATGTAAATTAATGATGAAATTAATAGGGCCTTTAATATACCTTGAGTTTTTCATATGGAGGTGAAGCATAAAAATCTATACTTAGATTGTAAAATACACATTTGTTTGATGCTATCTTTCAACTAGTATCATGATAAAATAAGTTTGGAAAAATAAAAATAATCTTCATCCAATTATAAAATGGGAAACTCCTTAAATGGTTCCTTATGATACTACAAAGATTTCACATCTCTTTTCTTTTGACTAATCTCTTATATAAGTAGCTATTCAATTCATTATGAAAAAATATCTACGCAAGGATCCATTAACATAACTATTATTCTTAGAGATTATATTTGTGTTCCTCTCTAGTGTGATGGATGTTGTGTAGAATATGTAATTTATGAAAGTACTTAGTTTTGGGTACTGTGTTGCCAAAAAGTTTATAACTTGGCACTTTTTCACTTGTTTTGGCCTTTTCCATTGGATTTTGGCCTTGATTATCTTAATTCAACCTTGTAAGCTTGCAATTCATCAATGACATAACAGTGTTTTACTAAGGTGTTGTGAAGTGTTGTAATGCATTTCCTCACTTTTCTAAGACCCTTTCAACATAATTCACCTAAATAATACATTCTTACACATTCCTAAACCTTAAGATAGAGTGTTGTAAAGTTTTGTGTGGCATATTCACACTTATCTAAGCTCATCACCCTTAAATCAACCCTTTTTATATGTTAATTGGCCCTTTTAATCCATCATTAGTCCCGACCTAGGTGTCTATTGGGAGGCAAATCTGATAAACTTTATTAAACATAAAATAATTCTCGACCACCACCAAAATTTGCCTAGATGGACTAGGTCACCACTTTGGGCAACCTAGTCCCTTTAGGCATAAAATTCAAATTTTAATTAAGATTCAACAAGAATCTTGCCTCCTAAACCCTAGGGTTAACCTATTAGGTTGCATTTCGAGGAAATTAGGGTTTTACATGTACAAATAAGGGTTTCTACCTCCATTTTTCCTCTCTCTTGGTTCATTTTTACTCTCGTAGCTCACTTTTACTCCCTTTCTCTCAATCCTCAAGCAACCAAGACTTCACAAGAAAGTATACAAGCACTAGGGTTTTTAGGTTATCTCCATTGGAGCTGCTCATGCATGTTGTAAACCATCAAGAAAGGTTTGGTAAGAATTTCTATTGTGTTATCATTCAGTCTTACATTTCTTTGCTTTCATCTCATTTGGGTTTAATCACCTACAAAGGGGTTTGACTTAGGCAAACCCTTATTTCCTAACCCCAACAATTTCTGGTCTTTGCATGTGTTTGTAGGTCTTTTGATGCAGATTAGGTAAAGGACAAAGTGTTGCAAGAAGTACCAACATTATCCTCAAGTCAAATATAAGCCTCAAACCCTAGGAAGGACAAGAAGACAAGCTAAAGGTCACTTTCGGGAGTTCCTATCACAGGTTGTTGCAGAAAAGGGAAACATCAACCGAGATCCATAAAATCAAATCATGATTCCTCAGAAAGCTACAAGAAGACTAGGTCACCCCTATTGGTGACCTTATCCTTGTGCTAAGCCCGAAAAATGGTTTCTATATTTTTGGGCACCCATTTCCCCAAAATCTGTTTTGGCATAATTTCCAAGTTGGAGGACTAGGTCGCCCCAATTGGCGTAAGTGTCCTTTTGCTTAGTTCAGGAATTTTTTAGGAGATCTTGGGAGAATTCAACTGTAATACCAATTTTCCAGGTACACACTTTCTTTCCCTCTCTGTTATTTTCTAGAAAGCACATGTTTAAGTCATTCTAGAGTAAATTTGCATTAGCTTAGTTTGATTTCATTTATATTTGCATATATTTAGATTAGTTTCATTTTACTTTTAGTTCTAGCCACACATTTCACACACTTAGCACAAACCAATCATCAAATCCTCCCCCCTTTTGAATGAACCCTCGGCATAACACATATCAATAAAGAGGAAAGAGTTTTATTCCTAACCCAAGTGCTCTTAGGGTGAAAAAACCTAGGAGTCTAGTAAAGGGATCCTATTTCCCTTGTTAGACCATATATATTTTTGGTGGTTCATTTTGGTGAACCTGACCATAGACCATTAGCTACCTCTCTGATTTTTGCATTTCATCTTAGAGATGGCTTGCATTGCATTAAAATATTGCTTTTTTTGCATCCTAGGGTTAGTGATAAAAGTGCATTTAGAGAAAATTCATGATAAATCTGTACATTGCATTACATTTTTAATAAGAAGACACAAAAAAATTGCATTTTTAGTTTCTGTTTGCACGTAAGCATCACAAAAACCATAAAAATCTCCGAAAATTATAAAACTATTTCAAAAACAACACTCTTGGGACTAAGTCACCACACTGGGCGACCTAGTTATTTTGCACAGTTTGCATCCCTCTTTCTGTCATTTTCAACACCTTGTCCATCTTTTTGGTTTTCGTAATTTTTCCTTTGTGGTCCTTTTTAGGTCTGCTGTTTTGATCCATTTATTGTCATCACTTCAACCTCATCATGGCCATGTCCTTCAAGAATTTATGGACCTCCCTCAAATCCCTAATGGAAATGTCAAGTTGCACTTTTGCGACTGAACCTAATGACCTTGAACCCACTCTTGCTCAACCAAACCCCAATGAATGTCCCCCTACAGAAGTATACATTATTGGAGATGATGATTCTAGCATGTACCAATTCGTTAATGAGTGCCTTGACAACCTTGAAGCCAATGCTTCTTTTCACCCCTCTATGAACCAACCTGTGATGCCTCACTTATCACCTCTTGACTCATTTTCTTATCTTCATCTATAAGTTCATGATGGAACTCAGCTACCTACCCAAGGTGAGCCTAGTCCCTTTGCCCCGACCCCTCCTCAACCCTTTTACCATAACCTGGTCACCCACCCTCCCATTAATTTGCAAAAAACTTATTGCAAAGGGTTCACCATTTTAAGCAAACAAGGTGGTGATCTTACAAATGAGCATGATATTCACAAATATTATGACCAATTGCAACCTGATGAAAACCATATGGGCATCAGTTACCATGATCCCCCTTGTCCTTGAGTGCACCCTAGAGAGTGCCTTAAGCTCCATAAGGATGGAATGGTTACCTTTGACAACCCTCCCAACTTGGATGTTCTCCTTCCTCATGAAAGGCCACCATCTCCTCTTACCACAAATGCTAATCCTTCGATCATTTCAGGACCTCTTGCTCCCATCCCATCCTTTGAGGTAGGTGAGTCTAACCATTGTAAGAGGCCATATAAATTGTAGAAACTTAAGTTTCCTCTCCATCCACCACCTGAATGTGAGAGACAATTATACATCCTCTTAAACAAAGGCCTCATCACCTTACCTCATCTCAATAAGTTGGTCATCCATCCTAGAAATTCCAATGCACCCCATTGTGCTTATCAACATGTTCTTGACCATCGAAGTGATGAATGTCACCATTTGTGAGAGATACTGAATAAGTGTCACTTCATCGGTTCTGAGTGCTACCCTATTGACCCATAGTACACTCTTGTATACCCTTTCATGTAATAGTTGTAGAACATGTCCTTCTCACTATTACATTACCCCTCTCATCACCTATCTCGGCTTCCTCCAGCCTTGAACTCAATGGGAGCAAGAGGTTGTTAGCCTTGTCCTAGTAATACAATTGTCCTTGTCCCTTAGCTTTTTTGTCCATCTCCCACTTTTCCCCACCAAGATGGGGAGGTGGATTCCTTGCTTCATGGTTGACTTAAACTTGCGTTACTAGTCTTGTGTTTGTTTATGTTTCATATATACCTTATTTTGTTTGATGTTTTATCCCTCTTTGTGACATTTTTCTATATGTCTCTCCATTATTCTATATGTCATACTTTCCTTTTTCACTCTTTCGCTTTTCACTTTTTCTTTTCATTTGGGGATGATGCAAGACATTGAGACCACAATGTCTCCTTCATGTTGACCCAAATGAACCCCTTTTCTTTTACCCTTTTTGCTTTTACCTTTCATTTGGGGATGATGTAAGGTATTGAGACCACAATGTCTCCTTCATGTTGACCCAAATGAACCCCCTTTATTTTCCCATTTTCCTTTTCACCTTTCATTTTGGGATGATGCAAGGCATTGAGATCGCAATGTCTCCTTCATGTTGACCCAAATGACTTTCTCCTCTTTTTCCTTTTTCCTTTCATTTGAGGATGACACAAGGCATCAAGACTGCAATGTTGCCTTCATATTGACTCAAAAACCAAGGCTCTTTTGATTTTTATTTCTATGGTCCTTTTTGGGGATGATGCAAAGCATCGAGACATCCTATGTCTCCTCCATGTTGACCCAAAGTGACTCTTCTTTTTTATATTTCTTTTGCTCTTTATGTGTCCTTCTAGTTCTATGTGTTTGGGGAGATGATGATAGTTTTGTGCTCTCTAAAACAAAAATTGTAGCAAGGAACATACTGACCTCAAATTCATAGATCCCTTATGTGTTTGGTTTTTTCCCATTTTGGGGGCATATTTCCCCTTCTCTTTTTCTTGCTTCTTTTTCGCATGATGTAGCCTTTCTTGGATACTCATTGCTTGACATTGGGTTCTCCAAGTAGGCTCTCATGTCCCCTTTTCATTTTTCCTTTCTCTACTTTAAATAAATTTCTCACAAAGAAATGTGTAGAAATCCTTTTAAAGTGGGGGCATACATTGGCACTATTTGGTTTTACTTTTATTTTCTGCATTTGCTTTTCCTTTTCCCGTGCTTCCTAGTGCAACCTTGTTACTTCACATCATGCATTTCTCACTTTGTGGACGACATTTGGTATGATTTCCTTCATAGGTGTGACTTATCTTAGCATATTATATTCCTCTTAGTGGCCTGATGTGATGCATTGCATCCCCTAAGTTGTGAATCTTCTATCCTTTGATCGGTCGTCTTTTGGATACATTACATGCAGTGTTCCCCTAAGTTAAAAACCTCATATGAACTAAACAAGACTCCTTGGAACACTTTCATTTTTCATTTTTTTGCACTTTTCCTTTTGCATGGTGTACCTTTTTGCATGTTGTGCACACATGGCCACCTTGCATAACATAACTTGCATGACTTTAGTGCTAGATTGCACTTGTTCATGGGTTTTAAGCATCCAAGGCTTTGCTTGTCTCATGAACCACACCCCTATCTTTTGTGGCACCTTATCAAAGTTATCAGGAAGTATAACTTTGGTATGGTTGAGTGGGAAGCCCAACTAGCGGCAACAATATCCCCATAGCTACATTTTTGCGTGTGAGTGCATACCAACTCTGTATATGTATCTCACCACGTTTTGGCATTCTCACCCAATGAACAACCAAAAATATCATCGGCTCAGAGTGAGTACATCCTTTCCTTTTAGACAAACAACCTAGATTTGATCCACAACTAGATGGAAAAATGATCGAAGCATGATTTGACCTTTTTCACATCATTCCCTGTGTGATCTTCTATACTTATGTTTAGTTTGTTGAAGGATCTTGATCCTAGGGGATTCATCATAATAATCTCACCTTACTAGCATGAGTTCATTAGATCTTGCTCGACACACATGATTCAACTACTTCAGTGTGAGTTTGAAGAATGTTCATACTCTAACTAAAGTGGGGGCTAAATGTATCACCAAAAAGTTTATACCTTGGCAATTTTTCACTTATTTTAGCCTTTTCCATCGAATTTTGGCCTTGATTACCTTAATTCAGCCTTGTAATCTTGCAATTCATCAATGGCATAACAATGTTTTACTAGGGTGTTGTGAAGTGTTGCAATGCATTTCCTCACTTTTCTAAGACTTTCAAAATAATTCACCTAAATAATACATTCTTACACCTTCCTAAGCCTTAAGACAAATTGTTGTAAAGTGTTATGTGGCATTTTCACACTTATCTAGGCTCATCACCCTTAAATCAACCCTTTTTATATGTCGATTGGCCCTTTTAATGCATCATTAGTCCTAACCTAGGTGTGTTTCGGGAGGCAAATCTAATAAAATTTTATTAAACATAAAAAAATTCCCGACCACCACCAAAATTTTCCTAGGTGGACTAGGTCGCTACTTTGGGAGACCAAGTCCCTTTAGGCATAAAATTCAAATTTGAATTAGGATTCAATGGGAATCTTGCCTCCTAAACCCTAGGGTCAGCCTATTAGGTTGCATTTAAGTAAAATTAGGGTTTTACATGTACAAATAAGGGTTTCTACCTCCATTTTTCCTCTCTCTTGGTTCATTTTTACTCTCCTAGCTCACTTTTGCTCTCTTGTTCTCAATCCTAGAGCAACCAAGACTTCACAAGCAAGCATACAAGCACTAGAGTTTTTAGGTTATCTCCATTGGAGTTGTTCATGCATGTTGTAGACCGTCAACAAAGGTTTGGTAAGACTTTCTATTGTGTTATCATTCGGTCTTGCATTCCTTTGCTTTCATCTCATTTGGGTTTAATCACCTACAAAGGGGTTTGACTTAGGCAAGCCCCTATTTCCTAACTCAAAAAATTTCTAGTCTTTGCATGTGTTTGTAGGTCTTTTGATGCGGATTAGGTGAAGGACAAAGTGTTGAAAGAAGTACCAACATTATCCTCAAGTCAAATCCAAGTCTCAAACCCTAGGAAGGACAAGAAGACAAGCTACACATCACTTTCAGGAGTTTGTGTCACAGGTTGCTGCAAAAAAGGGAAACATCAACCAGGACCCACAAAATCAAAGCTTGATTCCTCGAAAAAGCTACAAAAGGACTAGGTCGCCCCTATTGGCGAACTTGTCTTTGTGCTAGGTTTGGAAAAGGGTTTCTATATTTTTGGTCACCCATTTCCTCAAAACCTATTTTGGCAGAATTTCCAAGTTGGAGGACTAGGTCGTCTTAGTTGGTGTAAGTGTCCTTTTGCTTAGTTCAGGCATTTTCTAGGAGATCCTGAGAGCATTCAACTACCACACCACTTTTCGAGGTACGCACTTTCTGTCCCTCTTTGTTGTTTTCCAAAAAGCACACATTTAGGTCATTCAGTAACTTTGCATTAGCTTAGTTTGATTTCATTTATATTTGCATATATTTAGATTAGTTTCATTTTACTTTCAGTTCTAGCCACACATTTCACACACTTAGCACAAACCAATCATCAAATCCTCTCCCCTTTTGAATGAACCCTCGCCATAACACATATCAACAAAGAGGAAAGAATGTTATTCCTAATCCAAGTGCTCTTAGGTGAAAAACCCTAGGAGCCTAGTAAAGGGATACTCTTTCCCTTGTTACACCATATATGTTTATGGTGGTTCAAGTACATGCTATGTTTACTTTCGACTAAAGGGAAAGATTTGAGTGACCTTGAAGGAATATGATTTATTTAAAAAATTTCCCCTAATTATTAGTATCTTTATGCTTATTTAGCTATGGGATGATTGTGTAGTTTCATGTGTATTTAGAGATTTATATGTTGATGTTCTAAATTATTGTATCTTCCCTTGGAGAGTGTGCTTGACTCTCACTAGTCAAAGCTAGATGATGTAGTGGTTTTTACAGTTAAAGGTATTTTTGACACATTGCACTTATTGAAGTGGCATGAACCGCCTCATCCTCCTCACCCATTCCCATATTTGAAGCTATACCCTCCTTTTCCTTTCACGTTGGTCTATGGTGGAATTTCTAGTTCATCTAAATATTCTTAAGCATCATTATCTTTCTTTTATTTTTTGTTATATAACCTTTAGTGTCTTTGACACTATTTTATAAATTTGACTAAACCAATGATCTTTGGTGCCATTTTTAAACCTCATATATATGTATCTAACATTACTTATTGTAGTAAAATTATAGGAATTTTTTTCTTTTATCTAAAAAAAATCTAACGTACCTTACATTTTGAGTTTCTTTGAGAGTGGCCATACAAAGAGTGAACATGATGGTGTAGGAGATTTCATCAAACATGTTGTGAAATAGTATCAAGTTAATTATGAGGGATATTGTATAAATGGTTCATACACCATTATTGAATGTTATATAAATCATTTCTAATATGAGGTTGAAACAACTTTAGGGACTTGAATCCACAACCGTGTGGAATATTTTGGGAGATAGCATGTACATTGATTGAGTTCATTTTTTTTACATGTTTAACACATTTACTTGGAAATTTTATTATATTACAGTTACAATTATACTCTCATCAAAATTATAATTGAAATTCATGCATGAATGCAAATAAAATTTGTAGGTGTTGATTGAAAAGTGTATGGATGTAAGAAGGTAGATAAAATAGTTTTTACATTGTGTCATGAGCATAAATATCTAGACATGGAATTTGTGTATTAAGGATTATTCTTAATTTTATTGTGAGTGCATGTTGGAAAATTATGATAATGGAAAGATCCAATACCATGGCTATGTTAGTAAATATATAGTTTATTGCAATTAGTTGGTTGTTAGTGATACATATGAAAACAAAAAAACACTTCAAATATATTCATTTGATTTTAACTCATTATGACCACATTTTAAGAGTAATTAAAAATATGTATATATATCTTATAATAAAGTAATATGAACTATTTTTTTAACATTTCATTGTGCTAGGAGATGTTTTCACAATAGTAGAAAGGTTGTAAGTTGCATAGAAGTCTATTATTTATTGCATTACACACAAGAAATGATTAAGTTAAGAAACTAGAAATAACTTATAGAACATTATTTCTCATAAGATCACTTGGAGTATAGGGAACATATTAGAAATAATTCAAATATTTCATAAATGAGGTTTATTTTATAACTAAAAACATCATAACATGGTGTATCATTAGAGCCACCTAATAAATTGAAATATTAAATATTTCATCATATTCCACTAATATGTGGGCATTATAAAGGGATACCAGTTAGAGATCACAATGATAAAATATGACGTGTTTTTGAAGAGCAAGTTGAACCAACTAATGTAGTATGATAAATATGGAGAACCCTAATTTCATTCCCTCTATATTTTATACACATTATGATTTCATCAAAAGTATGACATGAGTTATATATATATGATTTAATTTGATTTCATTATATAGACACTAGATATACATCATGTTATTTGATTCTATATATCATGCAGTCAATTAATTAAGAATAGTATTTTAGTAAAATTTGGTGAATTTATTTCTATGATATTATATTTTCTTGAGTTGTGAGAAGTACATGCATATATATATATATGAGGTCTTAAGGGGTCTTAAAGGGAATTAAATTAACTCTCATAAAAGTCATGGTTTATATTACGCATGGATTATATCAAGATTTCTTGAGTATATTAAAGTTTATATATTACATTATTTTGATTAAAAAAGTAGGAAGAGGGCCTTGACCCATAAGTTTTAAAACAATATAAGGCAAAAAAAAAATAAAAAAATATAAGGGCATGTAGGCCTGACCAAATAGCTAAAGGGAGCATAGGACCAACAAAATAGAAAAAACTAGGGAAATGAAACATACTAAGATGAAAGTAACTTATGGAGAGCGGGAGCGGGTGTACAGGAGAGATTGGTTTCGAATGGTGAGGATGGCAGGAGTGTGGAGGACGTCGATGATGTAGATGAGATTGATGCTTGCCGGTCTTTGGCATCTTCTGTGGAGCTGTTGGAGTTCTCTTTTGAGTCTCCTCTTTGATTTTTATGTCGCTTGGGTGTTGTGAGCCTTCCCTTGTTGGAGTGTTCGAGAGAGGTGTCAGGTACGGATCATGCTGGTGTCTGTATTTTGTTTTCTACAGATGACGAGGGAAGTGGTGAGGACATTTTTCCGAATGGAGAATGGATCTGTTCTACTTCCATCCTTGGTGGTGGATCTTTCCTCTATGTGGAAGATTCTGATGGTGTTTTGCGGTTGGCGATGGGTGCCAACGTGTAAAACTACTATCCATTGTGTTAGTGGGTTTTGTGCATTGTCCCTTCCCAATTTTTTCCTGGTTGCTTTCCTTGCAGGGGGTGAGAGTGTGTATTGCTTTCCCTGAGGATGATCGGTTGAAAAATGGGCTTATTTATGATCCTATTCGGCATAGTAGGATGGATTGGGGGCTTCTAGTGCTGGCCCATTCTGCTTCCCGCTTCTTCTTGGTTGTCATATGCTTCTGCCTGTTGTCTGTTTGGTGGCTCTCTTTTGGTGGTTTTTTTCTTTGGGAGTGTTTTGGCTTCTTCCTCTTCTTTTGTGGAGTGGTGGTGTCTCATTTTGGCTAGTTGTGCGGAGTTATGGCCTATCTCTGGCTCTAATCGACATGTTGAGGTACTAGGAATTCTTTTTTGCTGGGCCTTCTCCTTATTTTTGTCTTATTTGGGGGCTCTTTTTCCTCTTGGAACTTGGTTGTACTTGTTCACTCTGAGACTAGGACTCTGCCTGTGGTGGTCTTTTGGCCTATGTTTCTTTTTGTTTTTGTGTTCTTTGTGGCCTTGGTCTCTCTAGATGAGTGTTTGTTGTGGCCATGTTCTCTCTGGTTGAGTGTCTTTAGATCCTATTTGTTGAGGTCGTCGATGTTCCTCTTGATGCCCAAGTGACTTATTCTAGTTTTGCGGATGTTGGGGTTTGAGATTCTTTCTTGGGTTGAGCTGCTTCATGTTTTTATTTTGAAGGCTCAATTTTTTTGGGTCTTGTTTGATTGAATGAACAGGTTGGGTTTCTCTATTTTTCCCAATGTTCGAAGCCCCCTCAAATGTTTAATCTTATGGCTCAGAGGTTTATTTTTGTGGCCTACTGTTTGTGGGTGTTGGTCTCTTACCAAGTGTTGCCAAAGGGTGGTATGGTTGCTTGTTCTACTATTGTGTTGGCCTTCTTCCTGGATCCTATGGAGGTGGAGTTGGGAGGTGCTTGTATTTGGCTTCCTCAGTTGTTGATCCCGTTGAGGTGGGCACTTCTCTTATGGAGGTGGAGGTTGAGGGTGTTGGAGTCTTTAGGCAGTAGTGGACTTGTGGGTCATGACTCTATCTCCTATAGAGGTGAGCTCCCTCCTTTTGAGGAAAATTTGGAGTTGGATTCTTGTTTAGATCGATGGTTTTATCACCAGTGGTTTGATGAGCTCTCTAAGTCCTCTATTGAGGTCGGGTTGTTGGATATGTTAGTGTTTTTGCTTAGGGGTTTGATGGTGTCCTACAACATCAAGCAGGTTATCTTTCTTGTCTCTATGGTGTCTCCCATGAGTGGTGAGTTTGTTGATGCTTGGCTGATTCAAATGGATTCTTTTTATTTTTAAGAGTTTCTGGTCCTGGTTGAAACTAGGTTGTAATAGGGTTTTAGACCCTTGCTTGTTAGTATGATGCAATGTGTGTAGTCATGCTTATCTTTTAGAGGCTATTGTTGGGCTACTATTGGTTTATAGTTTATCTTTTTGGAAGCTTGCTTTTCTTTGGTAGGTTGATGGTTTCCCTTCAAAACCATTATGTATTGTCAGGTCCCAACAAAACATATTTTACCCCTAATAGAAAACATAAAGAAAAAATTAAAAAACCACAATACCAAGGCTAGCAAATTAAGCTCCAAACTTCAAGAAAGGAATCCAAGGACACATCGACCAATCCTCCTTATCCATCCGATCTTCGTCATTCTTGTTATTCATGTTCTGCTCCATGTCGCCTTTATCCCTTTTTCTTTTGTTTGATTATTTTGCTGTGGCTAGAGATGGTCCTCATAGTAGCCTTGTCCATAATGCCATTAGTGAGCATTATGATTTTGTAAATGACATTTTCCAAACATATAATTTTTTCATTGGTGTTGCTAGTTTCAAGCTTCCTTTCGAACTCCACCTTAGCCTACAAGTCCTTAATATTAGTATTATATTTTTCTTTAGTGACCTGGGCCATGCCAGTCATAGGTTCTTTATCATCATTTTTATCCAAGATTTCTAAAAACCTGGGGGAGGGGGGAGCCAAAATAACTCTTTGCATCACCTCCATATCTTCGGTCTCATATTGCACATTCTCCTCATCAAGCTCTTCTTCATTATCATATCTTTCTTATTCCTCCATTTCCTTGTCATCTTGTCTATCCTCATCAAACTCGTTCTTTGAGTCTTCCTCCTCCTAGCCATCATTTGATTAAGGAAGAAAATACTCATCATCATTCTCTTCATATTTAGACTCCTCCAAAATACTTTTTCCTTTAGTTATTTTAGAATTATCTACTTTCTAGGCTTGGCCTAGTTTGTTAGACTTGAGGTCACCCGAAACTTTGGTTTCACATTGAGAAATCCCCACATTATCCTCATCTACACCATCAACACAAGAGATATCAATAGTCCCATCATCAATAGGGAGGGGGATGGGGAATTTATATTTTTGCTTATTTATTTTCTAATTTTCCTCATGCACACTCAAGACCACAACCTTCCCTTTCTTAGCGGGTGAATTTTCCAATAGCTCATTCAAGGGGGGGTATTAACCTCCAAATATGCCTTCCCTTTTTCGAGGACCCAAATTTCCTATAAATCTAGGGCTAGGGTTAGTCTTAATTGGAGAAGCGGAAGGGGCCTTAGAGGCTTTGTCATCTAGATTTTTAATTTTAATGTTTTTCTTAACCTTTTGGTTGATGATGGGGGCCATGGTAAGGAAGTATTGATAAAGTTCCATAATATGGATTTGGTGCAGGGGTTTAGGGACTGTTGAGAATACAAACCTCTAGGGTTGAGAATAGATAGAAAAGAAGGTTGATTTTTTTCTATCTCAAATATTTGGTAATGGGGAAATGATAACCATGGACAATTTTAAACCTACCTTCAATATTAAAATACTTCATGCAATCTAAACTCATTAGGGCCCAAGGAGCTGAAAGATTTTCCCTATTGTAGTTATTTTGGAAATGGATTGGTTTTTCCTCATCGATGAAGAAGGCAATGATAGATTTTTTGTATTCCTCTTTTCTCTTCTTCTCCACCTTAAGGCCCTCACAAGACAACCTAATAACCTTTGCAATCAAATCTTCAGAGACACAAAAATGAACCCCATAGATAGTGAACTTACCTTGATACCACGAGTTCAAAAATTTGGAGGTGATTTTATCATTGTATCCCCTCATATCTTGGAAGAAAGGAGTGAATCCACCTTTGCCAAACAAATCCCAGAGCTCCACATTTTTTTTGAGAGATTCACAGTAGATGGGTTCTATCGTAAGACACAGGCCTCCCATAATATCCATTTTTCTAAATAACACAAAGAGCCACTTGAGCCACATGAATATATTTGAAGTAGCCAAATAATAAAGTCAAAAAATAATAATAGAGGGTCTTCTCACAAATTTATTTGAAATGAAACCACTTCTTCTAGTGTTGATATAGAAAGAGTAAGTCTAGATTGCCAAATCTCTACTGACATAGTCACTAGCTTTGGTAGTACTTGAGTCATATGTGTTCAGAGCCATCATTGTCATCATGGCTATGATCATAATATTACCATTAATTTAGTATTATGAGGGAAAAGACCTCCCTTGCAATCAAGGAGTGAAATATGCACAAATTGATTTTGGCTAATCTTTAAGAAATCCCCTAGTTCTTTAGTCTTAATTCAAGATATGTTGGTATTTTATTGGAAGAGCCAAACGATAGGGAATTTATGTTGTCTTGTAGGATGTGTTTGATGACTCAAAAGAAAAAATTATTGTTTCTTTCCTGGTCTCTAAACACCTTGTTATTCCCTTATTTCCATAGTTGCTAGGAGACAAGACATGGAATTTGGTTCCATATTTCATAAATGCTTGTAGGAATAACCATAATGCTAGGAATTGAAAAATTCTTTAAGGTGCAAGGGGAAATTTGAGTGGATCAATAGTTGAGCCAATATATCCTCCCAAAACCATCTAGAAAAAAAAGTGGAAGAGCCAATGGTTGACTATTTCTTTCATTTTGTAGCATAAAATGCATTTATTAATTACCAAAGAGAAGCCCCTCTTACTCAGGTTGTCGATAGTGAGGACCTTATTATACAAGAAATCCACTGGAAACAACTTATCTTGGGTATCACTTTGTTATTCTAAACTAAGTTCTAGTTGAATGTAGAGTCATCCTTATAGGGCCTCTATAATGTTTGATTAACTTGGTACTACAACTAGACACATAGTTCACAGGATAGCTTCCTAACTGATCAGTTCACAAAACCTTTTACAAGAGGATACATTTAATTATCAATAAGGGATGAATCATAATATTTTGATAGTGCTACCACTATATGTGCATCCATGGATTCTAACATGGCCTATATCAATGAGTATAGGTGATTTACATGTGTACCAAAAATGATAAAAAAAAATAGAAAAAGGAAATGAAACATTAATTGGGAAAATAGGGGAAATAATATAAATGTTACTTGTGTTGTAGGTATTTATCACCTAATACTATGACTACTAACTTATGAGATTGAACTATAACTAATCACTACAAGAGTATGAAAATACCATTAAGCTATAAAATGTAATTCAATTACATAACCAAATTTATAAATCCACATGTATGTAAATGTAAACTATCTTAATTAATAATGCATGAACTAATTTAATAATAGAAAGGCATAGTGGATAGCAGTACCTCAAATGACCCTTTTCTTGAGTTGTTGCTTCCACAACATATATCAAAGCTTACTAATTGATAAAAAATCATGATACTAAACTAGCTCCTTTATTCCATGATAACTCTGAACTCTGACAAGAATCTAATCAAGATTTATCATTCAAAAATATGTATTCATCATTCAAATGATAAAATGAAACTAATAATGATACTAAAAAACTAGATAACTAGTAACTAGATTCGCTTTTCACAATAGATCCCACTATATAGGGTCTGCGAGGAGTCCTATTCATCTTAAGATTGAGAATAGAATCATAATGTTTTTGTCTACCCTCCCTTAAGAATAGGGAGAGGACTTATTACTATAAAAGAAAACCATAATTGAAAAGTAGAAGAAGATAAACTAACTTATAACTCTACCCTAATGGTTAACCATAATCACACAGATGTGTTTCATAACAATTGTCACATCACAGGTTACTCTTACTCAGAACAAACCCCTTATTTTAATCATCTTATTTGGTGTGCTTTTAGTGACTCATGGTTTCCTATTCAATGGTCACCACCGTTATTCTCTGGAGTTGTCACACTTTAATCATCTCGACCACTTCCCTGCAATTGTTTATGGTCCTTATGTTATGGGTTACAATTATTTGAGCTACAAGAGGTTAGTTTCATTCTAAAGCACACACATCATTAATAATTATAAATTAATAATATAATCATACTAAATTTCATGAACATTCATACATTCACTCATACAAATGCCATCATATCATATTTGCATTACCACATACTAAATCTTGGTTTAATATGCATAAAAAGTATAAAATATGTATGTCTTATGAATGTTTGTGAACTTTGGTAGATTGAAATGATAAAAGACATAAACTTAATAAATAAAAATAGCCATATCCTAAGACCATTAATCCTTATCCTTCATAATAAGAGCATAATAAATTTTAACAAAGAAGTGGTCATAAGGTCTAGGGTACCAACAACATGCATCTTGCTTTTACAAGACTGAAAAAAGTAAAAATTATCAATAATCTTGTACAAACTATGCACCTCATCTTTCCATTCTTGTTTCCTTCAACTCCTCAAGTTCCTTCTACTTAGTTGACTCTCAAAGTATTTCCACTTGGTATGGGGCCATTCCAATTGATGTACCCATTGATTTTGGTACTATTTAATCTTATAAGTGGTTCCCTAACATGAGAGAGACTCTAGGCAAAGGATACAGAGAAACCTGCAATTCAATTATCATTCTAGAAGTTAATACTCTTTCTATTTCCCACATTCCAAAATAATTCTTTATTAATAGCATTCCTTGTTTTGATTAACTGGTTCCATATAGCAAAATCATGAGGGAAAAAGACTCGAGGAAATGAAGTAGCAAGGATTAGTGTTTTCTAAGTACATTACATTGAGAATGAGTCCAATCTTTTTTCCCTTCCACCAAATTTCATCTAATTTTAGAAATCAATGCTTTATTAAGTTGCTTCAATCTCCTTACGCCTAAATCCCCTTGACTCTTAGGTTTACATAAATTATCTCACTTCACCAAAGAAATTCTATTTTTGTCCTCAACTCTAGCCCAAAGAAATTTATTTTGGATCTTTTCAAAATTTTCAGCCATGGCCACAAAATTTTTTAATAGAGATAAGTAGAAGATAGGGATATTCTAGAGGGAGGATTTTAGCAACAAAAAATTACCTTCTTGTCTCAAATGCTCTGCTTTCCACCCAACCAACTTTTAATACACTCTTTCCATAATTTTGTCCTAGTAAGTGTTAGAAATCATTTTAGTAGTGAGTGGGATGCCAAGATAAGTGGTAGTTAAAGAAACCTATTGGAAACCAAGGATGTTCACAATCATTTCTTTAATGATGCTCTCAAAATTGAAGAAGTATAACATACTTCTATATTGTAGTAAATATCCTACCCAAGAACATTAACATAAGCATCCAAGATAGTCTTCCATAGTTTTTCCTCTACATTGAAGAAGCCCCAAACATGATGGTGTCATAAAAAAAAATATGAGAGGAAGGGGCTAAAAAGGAGGTAAAATATAACCCCCAAGATTTTATTCAAGTCAATAAGTTTCTAAAAACTTCTACCTAGAGCCTCCACAACTAGAATGAACAAGTAGGGGGAAAGGGGGTCTTCCTGCCTTAGCGTCTTGCTAGCTAAGAAAGAACCTCTAGGGATCCCATTAATTAGAACCGAGTAGGTTAGGGAAGAGATACAAGTGTTAATAATTATGAGGATCTTCTTTCCAAACCTAAAATTTTCAAGGACAACCAAAAGGAAGGTCCAAAGCCGTCTATCATAAGCCTTGGAGATGTCAAATTTTAGAAGCATAGTGGTCCTTTTTTTTATTTTCATAGAATGAATGAGTTTGTGGGTAGTAAGCACAACATCAAGAATCTTCCTATCAGGGACAAAACCTTTTTGACTAGAAGAGATAAGTCTATGAAGGAAAATTTAATTCTATTGACCAAAAATATAGAGAAGATCTTATAAATTTTCTTACAAAGGCTAATGGGCTGGAATTTAGACATAGTAGTAACCTCTACCACTTTAGGGAATAGAAAAATAAAGGTTTGATTAAGTCTCTTAATGAGCTTACTATATCTAAAGAATTCTTGTGTTACAATAAATAGATCTTGAGGGATAATCTCCAAAAAAATGGAAGAAAGGATGGAAACCATCTGGACTAGGGGCTTTGAAAGCACCAAAAGATAAAACAACAAATTTGAATTCCTCTAGAGATACATCCTTGTGCATACCCACATTAAATAAACTTCATTCAACACCCTAGGAATAACCTCCAGAAAACTAGGTAGGTCATTCATCTCCTATTTTCCTTCATCAAGATTTTCCCTGAAGAAGGATGCCACATTAATAGTTATGTACCCTCCTTTAAAACCATAGAACCATCACTAAGGGTGAGATTAATAATTATGTTTCTTCTTCTATGTTTCAAAGAAGATTAATAAAAAACTTAGTGTTCCTATCCCCTTCTTTGAGTCATTGGATTCTAGATTTTTTCTTCTAGAATAATTCCTCCCTCTTCATGTGTTTGTGTCATTCCATTCTAAGGCCATATTCCTTGGAAAAAGTGTCAACATAAATAACACCATTCTCCATAGTGTCTTGAATTTTTTTTAGGTCATTTAATAATCTTTCTTTGTTTAAAAAAACCTTACCAAAGGACATCTTGTTCTAGTTTTTCACTTTGGTTTTTATTAACTTTAATTTTTGGGCTAGAGTGAGCATAGGAGTACCTTGAAAGGGGATATTCCACCTCTTCTCAATCAAGACTCTAAAATCCATATGGGATTCCCACATTATCTCATATCCAAAAAGATAGGGGTCCAATTTAGTAGCCTCCTCCCAAAGTAAAAAAAGAGCACAATAGTCTAAACCTATATGAGGAAGAGCCTTGAGGGATAGCCCAGGTAAGATTTTCCAATCATGAGAGATTAATAACCTATCAAGATTCACTTTTATAATATTATTCCCATACCTTCTATTTGACTAGGTAAAAGAAGAACCATGAATCTTGATATCCATAGGACTAGTGTTAGCTAAGAACTCAACTAAGTCACCCATGTTATCAAAATAGTCTTCAAGAACCCCCAATTTATTAAAAGGGATCAAAGGAGTGTTGAAGTCCCCCTATAACATCCACAAAGCTCCTGGGAGTTATTTATAGCTAAGGATAGAGAATACCATAACTATTATCTAGCCAATTTAGAATTAGGCACATAAATGTTAGTAAGAATTTAATTATAATTCTTTAGAAATGTAAGAGAAAGAAACAATAAGGATTTTATTTTTTGTTCTAAAATTGTACCCTTAAAACAAAAGGGGCTACAAAAGGTGGAAATACCCCCTCAAGCAATATTGGTAGGGCTAACACAATAATATCAAGAAGGCCAAATATTAGAAGCAATTTGAGAGAAAGTGAGTTCAAACATTTTAACTTCTTGAATGAACATAATATCAATTTTATGCTCCAAAATGTAGATTTTTATCATATGTTATTTGTGTGGGATGATCAACCCCCTAATGTTCCAATAAATAATTTTCATGAGAAAAATAAAGGGGAGGAGAAAATCTTAGTGGTACAATTAATCTAGGTTTGAAAAAGAGGCTCGAATTTAGAGGAGGTTTTAAAACCCATTTCTTTATAGTTTTGGACCTTGACAACTCCAAGTCCTTTATTTTCCCCACACTACATGTCTTGTTGCTTCTCTGGATCTGTTTTCTCTTTGAGAAGGTATACATTGTTTGAGATATCCTCCCACATCAAGTTTTTATTTCTCTTTTTTTTTCCATGAATTTGTGTCCATTCCTCATCTTGGGAAGAAGTGAGGGTTGATCTAGAGGTCAAATAACCAATGTTGAGGCTAATAAGAGACCGAAGTCCACCATTCTAGCGCAAGAGGCCTTTTATTCAAACAATAGTAGATACTTACTCCCTTCCTAGCCTTGTGATTAATTATCCTCTACATGCTCTTTTTGGAGAGAGTCGTTCAAAGAGAGATCTTATAAATTCCACTTTTCAGAGTCCTATATCATTTCCCTTTCCTCTATTTTTGAGTCAACCAATGTGGATCTAACACTTGTTTTATTAGGTGTGCCAACAAGGAGCTCAAATAGAGATACTTTTGTATCTTTTTAAGTCAAGGTCTCCATGTGGACCTCAAAGGGAGAGGGGGCTTCTGGTTCCACCAAAAAATTAGGGGGTAAACCCTCTATACGAAGGGGGGAAGGATCATTGGTCCCCCAAAACACCTACCGGGCTGGAGGGGACTATAGGGGAGGTAGTCGAGACTAGAGGCTCCTTAGTATTGTTAGCCATAATATGAACCTCATTCAAAGCCATATGTGATATTTTGGTGGATTTGAGCTTTTAAGAATTTTTCTTTTGTAGTTATTACTCAGGTGTTTGAACTTGTTATAGATCTAATAAAATATTCCAACATTTTCATACACAATAGGTTGCATCCAACACCCAAGCCTAGATTTTAAAGTGATCTTGAAGGAAAGAATTGTGTTAGTAGTAACATTGACACATTCTCACAAAAACCAATTTGGATTTTTGGATGGTAACTTTGTCGGTTGTTTGCAACTAGCCAAAGGAGTTGGCAATGATTTGGAACATATTGTAGCTATAGAGTTCCAAATGCAAACTAGGCATATAGATCTAGGTGGGAGAAAAAATTGTTAGATCCTTGAAAGAGTTAAAAACTAGTTTCGATTTACATAAGGAGATGAAGTTCTTGAATTTTTTGTCTAGAGCCTAATGGCCCCCAATTAGAATCTTCACCAAATCTTCCTTATTGAAAAATTTAAATAAAAACAAGTCATTTACCATATCAATTATGATGATGTTGCCTTTAAGTTTTTAGGTCAATAAGGCCCATTTCCTAGCTTGGTCAATATTGGGTCTAAAAGAAAGGAAATTACCAATAAGGTAATTGTCCATGTTCACCAACATGGCTTTGAGAAGATCACCAGGCATATCTATCACAAGACCCTCATTCAAAGCAAAGAGATGGGGGACATGATATGTATTTGAATGAGGGGAATGTTGTCTGATAAATTTTTCCACAAAAGAAACAAGGTCCCCCCCCCTTGAAAAGAGAAGAAAATATGCCCATATCCAAATCTATGCCATAAATTAGGGAGACTAGGGGGTCCCCCCAGAACCCCTACTAAGACGATCATGTGTTGGAGCCCACCATAAAAACTTAAAGGAAACAAAACAACAAAACATGTAAAAGTGA
The DNA here is from genome assembly GCA_007115665.2 of Sequoiadendron giganteum. Lineage (NCBI taxonomy): Eukaryota > Viridiplantae > Streptophyta > Pinopsida > Cupressales > Cupressaceae > Sequoiadendron > Sequoiadendron giganteum. The sequence continues at coordinate 325,333,618 of CM021102.1, forward strand.
TCACGTGGAAGTAGCAAGACACCAGTACGTTCAAAGAAACAAAATGTGAACTAGACCATAAATTCAAAAACCTCCACATACATTAAATTATTACATGATGTTATATCTTAGAGATTATGTATGATCCTATTTATTGATTTATATGGTCATATATATTCATACTGAATTGATCATTTATATATTCAATTTTCATATGATGCTATACATATATATTCTATGCAATTAAGTATATGGAATTTAATATAGGATATATTATGTCTTAGATATTATTTGTGATTAGGCATGCAAAATTCAATATAGGATATATTGTGTCTTAGAGATTCTAGATATGATTCTATATATTGATATTTAATTTATATGTTATCTTACATTTTTACATTATGTTATGTCTTAGAGACTGTCTATGATCTTATATATTGGTATGTACCAATCATATATACTTATATTGAATTCATCATTTATAGATTACATTATTATATGGTGTTGTCTTTAAGAGATTATGTATGAATTATTATATGAACTTAAATATAGGAAACATTATGTCTTTTCAACTTAGATATAAATTTATATATTAATATTCAATTTATAAGTTATGCCTTAGAGATTGCATATGATCCAACATATTAATCCATAAGATAGTATATATTCATATTGAATTCATCATTTTTAGATTATATTGTTACATAATGTTATGTCTTAGATATTTTATATGAATGAGTATATGAACTTCAATATTTGATACATTATGTCATAGAGATTCTAGATATGATCGTATTTATTGACATTCAATTTACGTGCCATATTGCATTGTTACATAATAAGTATTAGATATTCTATATGATCCTATATATCAATATAATACATTCATATGCAATTTATATGTTATCTTACATTGTGTACATGGTGTTATGTACTAGAGATTGTATCTAATCCTACATTTTGATCTATAAGATCATATTTCTCATATCACATTCATCATTTATAGATTCCATTATTACATGATGTTATGTCTTAGATATTTTATATGATTGAGTATATATGTTTCATTCTAGAATACATTAAATGTGTTAGAGATTTTTCTTACAATTTTATATATTGATGTTCAATTTTTTATGTTATCTTACATTTTATACATGATATTATGTCTTAGAGATTCTATTTGATCATTTATATTTATTTACAGGACCATCTATATTCATATCAAACTCCATTTATAGATTATAGTGTTACATGATGTTATGTCTTAGAGATTCTATGTGATCAATGTATTGCATCTATCATTTATAGATTACATCATTTCACCACGTGTCTCAAAGATTGTAGATATGATCTTATACATTGATATTGATATTCAATTTATATGTTCACATGCTAAATTACATATAAATAAATTCTCATATATTCATACATTCAATTTATATATCTACATATTAAAAATTATATATATATAAATATCATATCCATATTCATATTCAATTTATATATCCACATACTAAATTACAAATAGATAAATGTCATTTATCAATAAACATCATATATATATCTACATGTACTAGTAAGTCACATATAGATATAAATGTCTATATCAATAAATATATAAATCAAAATAAATACATTATGTGTAAGTCCAACTGACAAATACATACATATAATGAACACGTTTCACTCATCATGTCAATTAAATAACATTCTTAGATGAAGATCAATTTAATGAGTGAAAAAGAAAAGGATAGAAAGACAAATATGAATTTCGAATTTAAAACAAAAATTGCATTAAGAACTCACCGTATCAATAGCCCTGTCACCTTCAAGCGTCCAGAAGCATTGTAGCCCAGTTCTTCCTTTAAGAAATTTCAAATACCAAAGCAAATAAATTTATATATATATATAGATATATATATTAAAAGAATCAGAACTTATGTTCTTACAAATTGTAAGAGCAGAACTCATACTCTTCTCACATGTGAATATTGGAATTTGGGACCTAATTCTTTGGTGAGACATGTAAGATTGGTCGAAGCTCTTATACAGACGAAAAAAGTGCAGGAAACTTTCACAAGTAATGGTAGTGTAAAACAAGAAAAATATTTATGTGAATGGGGTTGATGAAAATCAGGCCGGTTGACCAACTGAGCTGGAAGCCTAACGAATTCACACTCGAATTACCAATAAAAAACTCATTTTCTAGTTTTTTTTGAAAATTTGATTTAAGTTGTGAAACCCATGACAATCCAGCTTGATAAAATCCCCTTGTTTATAGTATAAAGGACTACTTTGAAAACTCCAATTACCCAATGAATCAGTAATTCAGTTACCAAATGACTTAGTGTACTCCAATTACCCAATGGATCAGCATTCCAAGTAACAAATGATTCAGTAATCCAATTACCAGTACAGGAGCACATCCAAATTTCCACTTCTTAACTGTTTTCCACATTTAATAAATTGTGTTACTAGCACTTCGAATCACTGTCTTATTTTCAATATTAGATTTGTATTGCTCAGCCCTCAAAGCCATTTTTTCAAAAGAGTTCGAGTTTTCTCAGCAGCTTTCTAGCCCTCTGCATTTCCTTCAGATTTAGAAGACCACCAGGTAAGTTTTTCATAGCTTTCAGTATATTAAATTTCTCTTTTTCTATTTTTTCTTCCTCCATACATGGGATCAGCATGTTTACAGGGTTAAATGAACTAATGCTTGCTGTTTAATTAAGTATTTGGTTTAGATGATTTCTATTGCAGAGGCATTTTTCTGTTCTACTCTCTGTAAAGAATAGTTATAATGGAAATAAAATCTGCCCATATGTATGGATACACATCTAACAAATGAAGTGATGTCTATGTTACCAAAATTTGCCCTTACCCATATAGACAATTGCAGTAATTCCATACCACACCAGGGAAATTTTAGTCTAGTAATTCCATTCCAAGTTTCCAACTGACATACAAACAAGATCCATTATGAAAGTGAAAACTATATCTAAATCCTGCAAAATGGAGTATACACAACATCAAATATTAGATTATAAATTCTTATTCCTATTTATCTTTGCAAACCGATAAGGATTCCAAATAGCATAGTAAAAAGACATCAAGTCCTCATGGTATTATTGCCTGTGAAATACGGTAATAAGTCCAATTGGCCATTCTTGAAATGCCAAACTACAATATCCAAATCGACAACAATAGCTGCAGTAGGAATCTCATTAATTACTAGAAGTTGAAAGGTTACAATAGGATATAAACCCCCAAAATCTGCATATCGACTGCGAAATCTCATAAAAAGAGAGGCCAAATTGTAAGGTCTAAAGCGATAGCTCAAGGATGTATAGTGACTATCATTTACTGCAATCTGGAGCAAGAGCTGATCTAATGCTCTTGTCATTTTATGAATCTATATTTTTTTATCACAAATTATTCATAAATATTATTTTATTAGAGTTATGAATTGGATAGAGATAGATTTTTGAAAGTGTTCAAACCATTGTACATGAATCTGATGGAATTACCACAGCCACAAACTTCCTGCAGCACATCCAGCACCATCTGGCTGCCTTTTTGGTGCGTCCTTGCAACACTCCTTGACTATAAACCACCTGCAAAAAAGTGCTAAGATATTCATTCAGTAAATCATTCAACACTTAGTTGGCCTCTTAGGAAGATTTAACCTTGATCTTCATTTTTAATGCTCCAACCACTTCAAATCACAATTATAATTCCATATTTTTTCTTCCTTAGGAAGCATCCTGGTATCTAATAGTGTTAAACTTGAAATCAGCTCAAAGGACAAGATATGTTAGATTCAGAATTGGTGGATTTCGCACCACTGAAAATTCAGGATTATAACTTTCGATCTGAGAACTGAAAAGATCATTGTCTCAGATCATTGTTTGGATAAATTATGCATCTGATAATTTTTATTTACTAAACCTGTTAAAGGAGGTTTATAGACAGTGGTGATAGGAAGCATAAGGTCTTTGAATCTAGGAGATATATAATATGATATATGTATCCTTATGAAAGTACTCATATGATATATTATATTATATCCTATTATTCTTTATGATTATTTATAAATTTTAATACTAATTTTATTTCATATCAACACCATATTTCGAAGCATCCAAATCTTTACCTTCAAGAAAACCCTATCCCTTTGATTCTCTGCCCAAAATGTTCTGTCTGTAACTATCTTGCTTTTCCTCTAGCAAGATGATTGTATTCATGATTTTATTTGTAACAGCTACTTCGACTTTAGAAACAGCAACCCCTTTCCTCCTATATTTCTCTAATTTTTACCATCTTGCAAGATGCTGGCATCTTTATATTAAAATAGCGAGTCAAAAAACCTACAACACTACTAAACAGAAAGTACTCAAACCCAGGACCTTCCAAATACTGTTCCAATTGGTTTACCTCCTAAATATTAGTGAGGATGCTCTAAATCTGATCTATCTGAAATGTGTATAAGAGGGAATACACTTATTATTACATCATAACATCGTGCAGTGACCCAATTATTACAAATGGGTTTCTTTTTTCTATGATGTTATGCAATTATCGCTTATAAATCTTATTAATGGTAATATGACAGTTTATAAGGATCTGTGATGTGAGATAAAAATATTAATTAAATTTGTAGTACAGAGACGCCTAAATCATACCTTAGGAAATTTGTGTCGCTCAAATTGACATTTCATGTCTATGTTTAATAAATACCGTTGTCACGCCTGGGAAGGAAAAAGACAGAAATTGCTAGAAACTGTTGTGTGGCTGTGGATTTCCTCTATTTTGATATGAAACGTTTGACAAAATCTCTATACCATATCATAGATATGTCTTCCACAAAATATACCAAATATGCATCTCACTTGTGTAAACTACATACATCTTCTCCAAGGCTAGTTTCATTTGCTAGATTCAGTCAAGGTAAGCTTTCCCATATACAAATTTTCCTTTAATTTGTTTGTTAGGTATGTCTTATATTTTCATCTGATTGTAGTCTAGATCCACCATGAAACCCACATGAAATTTATGCTGTTTAGCTAATGCAGATGGATGGCACAAAAAGAGAGCTGCAAACTGGATCTTCTTCATGTGCAGCTTGCAAGATCAGAAAAAGAAAATGTGTGGAGAAATGCCCGCTTGCTCCTTATTTCCCATCAAGCGATCCTGATAGATTTTTAACAACAATGAAAGTATTCAGAGAAAGCAAGATTACCCAGATAATTAAGGTTGACAAGTTGCCATAGATTTTATTTTTTAAAGAATGACTCTGCACTATAAATTAAAGGAGGAAAAAACAACATTTGCAACATGCATATCTAACATGGTATTTTGTTGCAGGATACTCCACCAGAGAAGCGATCAGATGCTGTGGAGAGCATGATATATGAAGCAAGTGTTCGAAACCGTGATCCTGTCAATGGCTGTGCAGGTGTTATAAGTGATTTGCAGAAGTATGTTTGGGAGCTGCAATCCCAGTTGGCAGAAGCTAAAGAAGAGCTGACTGCCTTCCAAAAGGCCTCTCATCACTCTTTAAGTACAGATTTTTCTCCTAATGTAGAAGTAGCAGGAACCATATCGGATTTGATATGCAAGACACCAAAAGAGGTTGATGTTCAAATGGATGACATAATAATGAAGGAAGACGATGCATACCAGTCCCTAAACTGGGAAGAACTAATTGGGTTTGATCTTCAAGAACTCAGTAAATGACATCTCGGAGCTGTGATATTCAACATTAGTTCTATATTTTTATTGGTTGGGATGTATTTGTTACTTCATTTATTCTACACTTTGTCAGCTGATAAGTTTTTAAATCTACTTTTGGATTAACATATCTCTGTAGTGAGCAATCAAAGTTAATGGGTATTCTTGATGTGAACTTGTCTTCGGATTTTAATGTTTGTAGTTTGGATTGGAAATACTTGTTTTTCAGATTTCTTTCTTCCATAAATTCCAGATTAGTCTCACATCATTCAATGAAGCGAGTGTGAAGAAAAAAAAGCATACGTATTTTATAAGTAAAATATTATTAAAATCTTATCATTATTGGTATTATTGTAATGAGTTTTTCTGTTTTTAGTTAATTAGTTATTAATAATTTTATTTTTTTATTTTTATCTATTAAAAAGTTTGTTTAATTTTTTTTATTGGTTAAATAGTTTGACGGATTTCTAAAGAAAATAAGGTAAACATTTTTTTCTAAAGAATTGTTTTTCTTTTTTTTCTTTATAAAATCATTACTAAATTTTTCTAAAATAAATAAATGTTACTTAGGGTGGGGTCTCATGAAGCAAAATAAAAAATGCTATAGAATAAATTAGAATCTTTTGCTCAACAATAGCTGCCCTTATCTTTTAGCTCAAAAACTTACGCGGGTGCAAAAGGGGTGGGGTTAGAAATTGCCCCACAAGCTTAGGTTTTTTTGCCAATTGTCAATCATATGAAACTTTAAAATTATTCCCAATTTTTTTTTTTTTTTTTATTTATTATTTTTGTACTCAGCTTGAACTTAAATTTTTAAGCTTAGACTATGTTACAAAATTCATGAGACCGCCCACTTTAAAATATATATATAACCTTTTATATTTTAACCATCTATATTTTATTTTTATTGAATCATTTTATTTTTTGACTTTATATTTTATATATAATCTCATCTTTTTAATTTTTTATTTGATTAAATTATTATTGTTTTACTGAAAAGACGGTATTTGGATGATGTGAGCTGGCAACTAGCTTTGATTGTGGAACAAATTCTCACTCAAATTCTCACTCTTTGTGATTCTCTGGAGTATATTTCTTTCACTCATATTACTCGAGAATGGAATGGGGTTGTTGATTGATTGCTTGGCTAAATGGGCTTTTGAGCATATTCATGATTGGAATTAGGGGAATCGGGGCCAATTACCCCCGGATTTGTCTCATCAATTGGATCACCTGGTTGAACTTGATAGGGCCAGTTAATGTCCTTGCTTTGTAATGTTTCCTTGATTTAATAAAAAATTTACCCTCCTTGATGCTAAAGTTGTAATAATTTTGGTAATTGTTCCTCAATCATTTGTTATATAATTCTTCTTTATAATCTCTTAGAGTTATTAATTGTTCGAAACATTTAACCTTTGACTTATTTTGATCCATTTATTTATGTTATACCATATTACTATACCATCATGTTTTGCCTATCTTCACTTATACTTCATTTTTCAATCTCCTCCCTTCCTACCCTCTCCCACCACTTAAATTTTCTTAGTCATTTCTACAATCATATTCTTCATCATCCTCTTCCATAGCATACATAGTTTAATCTAGAAGTGTTTACTCTATCATTCATGGGTGGTTCACTAATATTAACAATTATTGATTTGAATGAAGAGATTAATTGCACTTGTGTCTACTATGAATCAAACCTAATAATTTAATATAATATATTTTATTTTTGAATATTTATATATTGAAATATATATATATATATATAATTAAAAATAAACAACTTATAGTGGGTGGTAGGATGGGCACCCCTCCAGCTTGGCAGAGGGGACATGGAAAATGTGTCGCGTTGTTTGACCTAAGTTGGCTTAGGTGGTTGATGTGGGAGGGCTTGCACGAGTTGGAGTTGACAAGAAACATCATGTCATGCTAGTACGAGTAGTGATGGTGAGGTGATGTCGCCCTTTCCGAGGCCAGCTAGTGTGTGTTGGTTTGATGGACTTAGTCCTTTCAGCTGGTTTTTAGTACGTTTGGAGGTGCCTCATTAGTGGAGGTGGTGATTGATAAGTACTTGGCATTAATCCAGTTTGAGTGGGATTTAAGTCTGATCAAGGTGTGATTTTTTCTCATTTATTGTCTTCGATTGTGGATGGTTCTCAATTTATTTCTAACAGTGTGTGGTTTGTGCTTGGGTGTTGATGGCCAAGTTCTCAAGGTTTGTGATAGAGATGTCGGTGGCTGGGTTAGAAATATTTGGGGCGGATACCCTGATTTCATTGAAGTCGTCGGCTCATCAAGCTTCTTTCAAAGAAATAGCGGATCAACAACTGAAAAGGGTCCTTCTCAATAATGATCCTTTGGTGGTGGTGGTGACCAAAATGATCCTGGGTGCCAAACATTTAATGAACAAAGAATATGGAAGGGATAATATGCATATTTCTTCTAGGTTTTTGGCTTCTCTCCTAGACAACCAAGTTGATAAAGTCGAGGTGAAGTTGTTTCTTGAAAAAATGTTCAAGGAAGATTTGGTGGAAGGGGTCGACAAAGTATTGAGTGATGTGGTGGTTGGAAGAGGCACCCCACATCCCTATGACTTGGAGCTCCTGCGGGGTTTAGACGAGGCTATCAAACTATACCTGTTTCTTCTCAATTTGAGCGGTTATGCCCTCATGAAGCATAGGATGGTAGCAACAGTGGCGGTGAAGTTCCTAAAGAAATTCTTCGGGCTGTTGGTGGTCGGGGGTGTGGAATGGAAAAAAGACTTCAAGGAATTTGCAAAGATAAATCATTTTTTGAAAGTCTGGTTTGGTTGGGTCTTGGTTTAGTAGGATAGGTCTTTTTGCTTTTAAAAGATGCCTATGTATTTTGTTGATGGCGCTAGCCATAGTGGCCATTTTGAAAAATCTGGTTCTAGGTAGTTTTTTGGTTGTGATGGTTGACAAATGGACTTCATGGTAGTCATCTAGTTTTTGGCATTATTGCCTGGTGGTTGAAGGTGAATGTTATCTTGCATTGGCAACTGTTTGTAGTCTAAAATTTTTATATAATATAAATCTAATCTTTTGTATCAAAAAAAAAAAAAAAAACTTGTAATAAATAATCATTTTAATATATAATAAGAGAAGAAATAATTCCCACATGCAATATCTACTTTTAATTATTATTTTTATTTAATATATAATAATTTATAATATAACATTTATTAAATATATCGTTTATTTAAAGTTAGTGATTAAAATTAGGTTTATAGTTATGGATAGTGTTACCATCATAGTTAGGGTTAAAGATAGGTCTAGGATTAGGATAATGGATTAAAAATTATTGCTAGGGTTATAGTTAGGTTTAGGGATAGAATTAGAGTCAAGGGAAAGCTGATAATTTATTAGTCTAAAATATCACTAATTATTATTTTTTAATAGCTAAGTGAGGGAAGTAATTTTTTATATATTAATTTAAAAGATTAAAAAATGCATTTTATGGGTTTGATAGACTTAACAAAGACAACTAATCTATCAACAATAAAAAAATACTTTTATTGTAGGGGTAGAACCAATCCTAGTATAAGGGGACTTATTTTTCTTTGCATGAGAATATAGTGACATTTTACATTGCTCAATGCTTGAACTTGAGAAATATTTCTTCTATTTAACCTTGGTCTAATTATTAGAACTTAAACAAGAAAAATTCTTAGAAAAGTGATTGCCACTAATCTACAATATCTTTACAAGAATATAGTTCCCAAAAACCTTCATTGGGGCTAGCATTCACAAAAATTCCTTCTAGGCCTAGCCATAAAGGGAGAACAATTTTTACCAATCAAAGAAGTAGGGTGAATCTTTATGTCTAGTCATAAAAGGAGAACAATCTACACTAATTGAAGTAGGAGCGAAATTTTTATGACTCCATGTAAGAGGTGAGATCCAAGAATAAGGAGTTACAAAGGACTAAAGTTGAAACTTGAATAAAAATGAGTAGACAATTGAACACTTTTATTTATCCTTTCCACTAAGAATCCTAATTTGGAGTACATGCCCCTTTTATAAGTAATTGAAACTTTGAACTAACTAATAACCAAATACCAACCTTGAAATTTGATCTACATCAAAATGAAATACTTTCATAATCAAGTTGCTTACAAATTTTCTTCCTTGAAACCTGATCTACATCTAAAAGGAATACCTTAATAATCAAGTTATTTGTTTCAAATATTACTCCCTACATTGAACTTTCTCTCAATAGGTGAGACTCTAGAGAGATCAAGCTCCACCAAAAATTGAGCAGAAGTGGATTGAGAATAGAGTTAGGTAAAATCTAGTATAGCAATAGTTTTGCAAAGGGAGTTTCTAAGAATAAAAATATCAGAAGATCCCTCAAATTTAAATAGAAGGTAGGGTTTAAATAAACCCAAATTGGATTAAACAAAAAGAATTTTGTAAGAGGGTTTAATTTGAGGTGTCATAGCTTCATACAAAAGGAGGTTTTGTTGAAAATCCATTAAATATCTTAGAGAAATCTATGTTTTACCTCTAAGCAATTGTAGATTACTAGAAATAAAATCTTCATGCAAGGGTCAAAGTTTAGAGTTGTGTTGCATTTTGGGCCAAAAAAATAGATTCAGGTGAATAGTTTCATTCCAAGTAGTTTCGGGTAAAATTGTTTAGCTCAAAACTTTGAAGCCCTTTCATCACACAAGTAGTTTCAATTGAAATCTCAAAAACATTAACTCAATATACATTCAAAATCAAAATTGAAATGGATATTAATGTGTATAGAAGGATTTTCCCAAAATATTTTTAAGCAAAAGGATTTTGACTAAAATTCTTTCACCCAAGACTATTGAGCTAACAACCCAAGTGGCAACCCAACCCCTCTTTTGAGGAGAATTTAACAAAATTAAAAATTTGAGTCCACATTTCTCCAACAAAGAACATTTTCATGAAAATCTGAAAATAGCAATTGACACAATTCAATACAAGTAAAATAAGATTTCTTTACCTCTATTGAAAAGAAAATAAATCCAAAATATATTATCTCCAATATTCAGGAATTTAGGTCACAAGTGTGTTGGATCACGTATCGTTCAATTATGGTCTATTTATTCAAGGGCCTTTGGTGATTCACAAGCATTTAAATAAGTTTCTTCTCTACATATTCTTCTCATTTTTTAAGTAATGTTTTTGTATATTTTTTAATTTTGAAGTTCTATTCTAATATAATCTAAGAGATTGAGTTAACAAGAATTAAAAAAATGATTGGTTTGATTTAACTTCATTTCAAACTTTATGCATAAAAATATGAGAAACTAATCTTAAAATCACTATATTATGATCAACAATTATTGAATCAACAAAAAAGAAAGTACAAAATCTAAAGGATTTTAGAGAGACAAAGGTGCATTCCTTAAACTACTATATTATACACAAAAACTTAATGAAACTCTAGCAACTCAATAAAATATATTTTTAATTCAATTATTCTTAGTTTCCACAAAGTTTTCAAGCAAAATGATTTGACTGGTGCACTCTTGTTGGCATTGGTATTATTTGTCTTGTTATTGATGTCAAAGGTCATGGAGACAAGGTAGGTTTGGTTCATCATGAAAAGTTAAGGTAGAAATAGATGTCAAAGGTGATTGGTGTTGACACTCATTCATTTTATGGTGATAGACAGACAAAGTCTTTTTGTTGTTCATCTCATTGTTGAAGGCTCTACTTAATAGACAATATTAGTGTCAACTAAACCTCAGTAAGTTACAAAGTGGTCTTGACCTCACTTGGAGTCTTTATGTGAATTCAGGTTGTTATAGTTTACTTCACAAAGTTTGCTTTGGAAGTTGACATAGTTTACTTCACAAAGGTGGCATTGAGGCTTATAGAGAGCATATGAATTTGGTGGAAATACCATGTTAAGACTTTCATTTCTGCAATTTCTATATCCTATAACCTTATATCTAAAATCCTAAGATCATTCTATACTAGGGTTCATGCTTATGAAGATTTTTAATGCAATAATTCACTTTTCTTATACCTTGAAGGTGACTTGATATGACCGGTGGTAGGTCACTTGAGTGACCACTTAAGGGGATCATGCTCGTTGTTAACCGACCCTTGCTCTTAGCCTTAAATAGGCAAGTAGGTTAAATTATTATGTTTGAATGCTCATTGGTAAGATCAAAGGCTATTATTCAATCTATGACTTGGTGGGTCTCAATGATCAATGGATCTCATTTGAACTGCATAACAGTTAACTCTCGAGGGTATCACATTGATAAGATAATGAACGTCACTACTAGTGGTTTAGTTATGCATAGTTTCATAACTGTTTGAGGAAGTGAAGGAAAGTGGTGAAGATTCTTTACCAACATATTAAGTAGGTTAAAAAAGGTGATTAGAGTTTGGTGAAATAATTTTTTGGGGAGTTGATGATACCATGTTTTTTCAAGGTTATGCATGGTCACATATTTATGTTAATGATTATGATAGTACATGTGCTTTGCATTTTTTAGAGTGAACTATGTGTAATCAATTTTTTTTTTGAAGATGAGTTGAGGTAAAGATTGAATATGAATATGCAACAAAGAGAATAAGATAGTTGTGCATTAATGTTTGTATGTTTGTTTTCTTCATTCATGGAGTTTCCTTTTATTATATAGTCTAGTATGTTTGCCAGTATTTAGAATTCCTTGTTATGATCAAACACAAAGAAAGACATTTGAAAAATAGTGGTAAGCGATGTCACAATAATTTTGTGTTCATGAAGGTGTTTCCAAACTCAAGACTAGTACAATTTAAATGAGATGACAAGGGACTTGAGATAGTATGTGAGTTTGCACAACAAGTGTTCCAAGTGTGCAAATGTTCATATAACCGAAGTCTAACATTGTAATGAAGAACATATTATAGAAGGGTTTCATTTTTACTCTATGTAACAATATTTATGAATTGCTTTTATTTCCTTTGCATAAATACAGAGATAGATCACGTATGCAATGAAATGTATTGCAATAGGGTAACCCCTTGAAGTTAAATCTTTTCTTCCATGGAGATTGGTTAGTAAGACCATGGATAATTTCCATTGAGGCAATTGTATTTTCCAGTGAGGCATGTTGTGTAGCCAGTGAGGCTTTGTTCTAGTGAGGCATAAAAAGTATCCAATGAGGCACAAAAAGTATCCAGTGATGCTCTATAATCAGTGGGATTTTATTAAGCCAGTGAGGCAATTTTTTTGAGTGTTTTTTAATCCCTATGAGGGTTTTCCACTCATAAAAAATATTGTGTTATGATTCTTTTATGGCCCATGTGATTATCACGATTCATGCTATTTAGTCTTGTTGCTTTCTTTATCTACTTTACAACATTTGAGTTTTCATGTTGTTTAAGGATTTTCTATTGGCTATCACATTTGGTTACACTCTTGAAACTAAACATTAAATAATTACAAATAGATTATGTGTTTTGAAAGACCATTAAATTGAAGTTAATTATTGAAACGTTGATTCACCCCCCCTCTCAGTGTTTCTCACACTCCAAAAATGGGTATCAGATCCATACCCTTGCATAAGTCTAACCAATTTAGGGGGTTCTTGACCTAGTGGATTACTCATTATGGCAAAAAGTAAAAGAAATAGGGAAAAAATAAATATCCAATAGAATGCTAAACAACAAACACCACTTAAACCTAGTACAAAAGATGATTTTGTAGTGAAGATTGTAGACAAAGGAGATCTCTTAGTGAGTGAATTTGAACAAGAGTTTGATGAAAATGAAAATAAGATTGATATGGAAGGTGAAGTCATCTATTCTCTTGATGAAATTAAGAAACTTAGAATGGAGAATCAAAGGTTAAAATTTCAATTGGAAGAGTCTAGAAAAGTTGAAGAAGCAACTTGCATGAAGCTACAAACCAAAGTAGAAGATTGCCAAAAGATAGAGGCTGAAGTGTTGTCTCTCAGAGAACAACTAGAGGAAAACTCTCTTTTAAAAGAAAACATTGTAAAAGATGAGTTGATTGTCAATATAAAATTAGGGATTGAAGAAAACAAGAGGATAGCAAATATGAAAAGGTTTGATTTGGAACTCAAAATAGTTGAATGCCAAAAGCTTGAAAGGGAAATAGTCCCTCTAAGGAAAGATCTTGAGAATGTTAGAAAGTAGTTGGAAAATAATTAGAAATATGATGAGAGCACCAAAAAGTTGAATGAGATGTTAAGTAAGTAGAAACTCACAGAGACGTTATTGATTTGGGCTTTGTAGGACATAGTTCTAGAGTCAAAAAAACTCCAAGAAAGAAGATAGATCTAAGTTGTCATGTTGCTACCCCTAAGACTAAAGAAAAGAAGAAATCAGAAATTAAGACTATTAATAGTAGACAGCTCAAGGAATTCAACAAAGGAAGATGAAGTAAATCCAACTAGTTCATAGGATCTCCACTTACTTGGAAAGATCAATCAGTGAGGTACAATTGTTCATTTCTTGGTTATTGTTATTCATGTAATGGTTATGGGAATAAAGAGAATTATTGTAGAAGAACGTCTCAAAGAAGTCAATATGCATTCTCTAGGAATAGGAATGTAATTTTTTATAAATGTCATAACCATGGTCATATTGCAAAGTATTTTAGAACTAGGTTTTTTAAATGAGAGAATAAATTATTTCTTACATAAGAAAAATTCAAAGTCATGAGAATCTGATGACAAAAAGAAATTGAAGAAGAAGTTTTGGAGAAGGAAACAAGAGAAAGGAAAAGTAGAATCAAATATTTTGCATGTTGCACAAGAAACATCAGTGCATGCATAAAAAGAAGCATAAAGTTAGGAGGATATGCTTATAGTTTTATCCTTTAAACCCTATAGTAAGAAACAAAGAGGTGGTATCTTTGCATTGATTTGGTGTTTTGATGTAGGTTTGGTTTAGTCATTAATGATAGTAATAGTTTTGCGGTTACTTGTAGCTTGCTTGGTACAGTGGCATTCATTTTTTTTTTCTTGGTGCAGTATAATAGAAACAATAATTTTCATGTCTAGTTCACGCATGGTGTAGTGATATTCTTGCTTGTTTCAAGTGCAAGTGTCATAATGAAAGTAACAATGATGTCATAAGTGTTGAGTATTGAGATGTTAGTAGTAAAGTTGGCCTATATCTGTTGTTGAAAATGGTTGGAACCTTGTTGATAGCCTTAACTTCAACTGTTTTATATTTATGAGTGCCTTAAAGTTGAATTTCATTGGAAGATGCTTTGTTCACTTTACTTCAAGGTTTCTATGTTGAGGATAGCTTGAACTCACAATATTTCCACCATTTATACTTAGATATGTTTTCCCTCACAATGGAAAATGGATAATAAATGGCTCTATGCTTTGGGTGCTAGTTATCTTGATCATTTCAAGTCAAGAGAATATAATTCCATTTGTTCTCAAGGTGACAATCTTAAAGTCATTTGTTCTCATGGTGTTCATTGCAAGGTGTTTCTTTGGTTCTTATTCAAAGATTGGTGATGGTTTACTCATAGTTCACTATATCAAGAGACATTCATGGGATGCTTTGATATTTGAATGGTTTTTATTGTCTACAATGTTCTTGCTTTAATAATAGTATTGGTGTTGATGATAGTGAAAGTATTTTTTACTTGATGTTAGTTGCTTGGTGCAGTGATTTTGATAACTTGGTAATGTTAAGATCACGTGATCAAGAACTATGAGTAAAAAAATTTGATAGTGAAGATAGTGCTAATCTATGATACAACTATTGAATGGTGCTTAAGGACAGTTATAGTGGTTTATCTTATTTTGATTGGTATAGTACAATTCTTGAATAGTGATAGTTGTACAAAGTGATTCCATGACATTAGTGGTTTTATTCTTGATGATAGTGCATGGGATTTATTTCATCATGACTCTATTCATAAAATTACTTCATGAATATGAGACAATAGTTGCAGTTATTTGGTTTGACTGTATCTTTTCTAGTTAATTAGGTGGTATGAACAACTTATGATCTCACTCATCATTGAGTGTTATGGTAGTTTCTTTGTGGACAGATATGAACTCTTGACACACTTTTTTGGAATACTTCTCATGATTTGAATCTTGGTTGGTAGGTAGTAATTTTATTTTTTGTTACTTGGACAATGAATTTATTTTTGGAGAAGTGCTTTGGAACTTTGACTTTGTTATTTGAACAATGAACTTGGGAGACAGTGAACATGGGACAACAAATTTAAACTTGCAACCTACTTGATCTTGCTTACATAGTGTTGCCTTTTGTAGTGACAATATGACAATGTTTGACTTGTACAATGATTTATATAAAGTGACTATGATTTGTGATACAAAATGATAGTATGAAATATTTGATTAGTTGCTTGTTTGAGCATGACAGTGAACTATGACTAGTGATATTGATCATGGTCTTTGATCTAGTGAATTTACTGTTGACGTTGCCTTTGGAATAGTGGAAACAATTTGGAACGGTGATGTTATTGAAATATGAACCTTGGAACAATGATATTGAAACATAAGCTTTTTACAGGGGGGTAATTTAATTTAAAGTGAATAGTGCTTTGAGTTGCAGAGTCTTGAATCTTTAACATGAAATCTACTAATGTCTTGAACATTTGATTTTCTTAAGGTTCTTGCCACTTGTCTTAGTTACTTTTCTTAAGACACTTCCTTGTGATTATAGTTCTCTCTTGGACAATTGTTGGGATTCATTGTTAGTGATTTTGTGACAATGCCACATAATTCATAGAGACTTTGTGGACAATCAGTTTATGTAACCGTGACATAACAGTGAACAAATTTTGATAATATTGGTAAAGTGTACTTGTCGACAGTGATTTCTACAATGACTTGGGTTTAGTGTGTTTGCATGGACAACGACATAGCATGTGACAACATTTTAGATATGCTTTCATTTTTTTTTTAAATGATCAGATGAAGAGTGTTTTACTTGGCAACCTACACATTTTGGATAGTTTTTACTTGAAAAGTGTTATCTTGGATTTATGAAAAGTGACAATTATGACTGTGAAATGATTGTGTAATGTGCATCTATAATCTTGAATGTTTAAAAGATGTTGTAACAATGATATTTATTTGCAGCATGACAGTCTACACAAGTGTATTTGCATTTGACGATGTCTATGGAATAGTGGAACAATGAACATCAAAATGCATTCTTAAAGGTTATGTTTATGCTTGATGGCAATGGTTTCCATTCAAGAAACAATGCACGAATTTTATTGAAGGAGTAAATACATAGTGATTTTTTTGGTATAAAGAGAATGTGATCTGCTAATGATTCAGTAACTATAGTATCATCTTTTTCACTTACTGAGTAACAATTTTTTGGAACAATGTGGAGTTTATCTTGATTTTTTGGCATTGTACTTGTTGATAATAGGACCTCTCTTGCAAAGGAAGTGCTAGTGTCATAGAAGATTTGGGAGAGAATATGGAATATGATATCAATTACATGAGTACTATGAATCTTGGACTATGTATAGTGAATTTCTAGTTGCATGAATATAAAGCTTGTGTCTATAATCTGATGCAGGAGCATCCATGGCTCAATGTAATCCTGTGTCAACTACAGGTTTTATTTTTGAATTTTTTTTTAATTTTGGTGTGATAGATTTCATATTGATTATTGAAATCCATATTTTGGTGTGAAATTAGATATTTTGTGATGTGGGAAAATTTTAATTTGAACTTGATTTCAAATTGGGTCAAATTGGTGAAGAGAAATCATGGAGAATATGCTTTAAAACTGAAAAAGCAGAAAAAAAATAAATTATGGTGTGGATTTATTGGAGCCATTAAAACCATTTGTAACTCATATTTTAAATTTCTACAGCTCCTAAAAAATAGGAACCCAAGGGTGGGCACCCAGAATAAGGAATCTGATTTTTTGCTTTATTTGAGAAAGCATAAAAGGCATTTAGAGCCCATATTGCATTTTGGCTAAGTTTGGAGGAATAAAATACATATTTTATTAAGGTTTGAATATTAAATGGAATTTTTAATTGCTTTCCTAGATTTTCCTAGGGGAGTTTGGAATGAATGCAAATGAAATTGAAATTCAATTAAAATTGCATTCCAGGAAAGCATAAACAAATAAAATGAAATTTCATTCATTTTTGGAACACAATTTTTAGAAAGAAAAATACAAGAAGAGAAGAAGGGTGTTGCTCATCTTCAGATAGAGATTTCTTTGTGGGATTGACAAATTTGGGTGTGTTGATAGAGGAAAAAAAAATCAACATAATTTGTGCAAATTGAAGACATTGTTTGTGGAATGCTTTGAAGTTGCAGGTGTGGGAGAGAAGATGGAATCCAAGCTTTGATTTTCTGCTACAAATCAGATTGTGTGTGATTTCTAGGGGATGCATATGGCTTCTTACAACCTTCACCTTTGATTGGAATGTAGTAGTTTGATTTTCCATTAAATAATACAAAAGATTTGCCACTTGCACACTACAATCTGGGCTTGAATTTTTGTTCTTTTCTCTCTTTGTGTGTGCATGAAAGTTATTTGTGAGTTTTTTAATTTTTATTTGTAGCAAAGTATTTTAAATTAAATATCTCATACATTATAATCATTCTTCTGAGTAATAGATTTTGTAGTGATGATGTAATCTTGAAGTGCTCTCAATGGTCACTGCTCTTTGTCATTGTTTCCAAAGGGGGAGAAATTGACATGAGATGGAGTTGGTTTATGGAGTTTGGTTCATCATCACAGGGGGAGATTGTTGATATCAATTCCAAAGGGGGAGTTTTTTGGAATTGGTATTATTTTTCTTGTCATTGTTGTCAAAGGTCATGGATACAAGGTAGGTTTGGTTCATCATGCAAAGTTAAGGTAGGAACATATGCGAGAGGTGATTGGTGTTGACACTCTTTCATTTTATGGTGATAGACAGACAAAAAAAATTTGTTGTTCATCTCATTTTTGAAGGCTCTACTTAATAGACAATATCAGTGTCAACTAAACCTTAGTAAGTTACAAAGTGGTCTTGACCTTACTTGTTGTCTTTATGTGAATTACGGTTGTTATAGTTTACTTCACAAAGTTTGCATTTGAATTTGACATAGTTTACTTCACAAAGGTGGCATTGAGGCTTATAGAGAGCATATGAAGTTGGTTGAAATATCATGTTAAGACTTTTATTGCTGCAATTTCTATATCCTATAACCTTATATCTAAAATCCTAAGATCATTCTATACTAGGGTTCATGCTTATGAATATTTTTAATACAATAATTCACTTTTCTTATATCTTGAAGGTGACTTGATATAACCGATGGTAGGTCACTTGAGTGACCACTTAAGGGGATCATGCCCATTGTCAGCTGACCCTTGATCTTAGCCTTAAATAGGAAAGCATGTTAAATTCTTATGTTTGAATGCACTCATTGGTAAGATCAAAGGCTATTATTCGATTTGTGACTTGGTGGGTCTCGATGATCAATGGCTCTCATTTGAACTACATAACGGTTAAATCTTGATGGTATCACATTGATAGGATAATGAACGTCAATGCTAGTGGTTTAGCTATGCATATTTTCATAACTATTTGAGGCAGCGAAGGAAAGTAGTGAGGATTCTTTTCCAACATATTAAGTAGGTTAAAAAAGGTGATTAGAGTTCGGTGAAATAGTTTTTTGGGGAGTTGATGACACCACAGTTTTTCAAGGTTATGGATGGTGACAAATTTATGTGAATGATAATGACAGTACATGTTTTTTGTATTTTTTAAAGTGATGTGTGTGTAATCACAGATGTTTTTGAAGATGAGTTGAGGTAAATATTGAATATGAATATGCAACATAGAGAATAAGATAGTTGTGCATTAAATTTTGCATGTTTGTTTTCTTCATTCATGGAGTTTCCTTTTATTGTATAGTATAGTATGTTTTCTAGTATTTAGAATGTCTTTTTATGATCAAACACAAAGAAAGAGATTTGAAAAATAGTGGTAAGTGATGTCACTATACTTTTGTGTTCATGAAGGTGTGTCCAAGCTTAAGACTAGTGTGATTTAAATGAGATGACAAGGGACTTGAGATAGTATGTGAGTTTGCACAACAAGTGTTCCAAGTGTGCAAATGTTCATATAACTAAAGTCTAACATTGCAGAGAAGAACATATTATTGAAGGGTTTCAATTTTACTCCATGTAACAATATTTATGAATTGTTTTTATTTACTTTTCACAAATACAGAGATAGATCACATAAGAAATGAAATGTATTGCAATAGGGTAAACCCCTGAAGTTATATATTTTCTTCCATGTAGATTGGTTAGTAAGACCATGGAGAGTTTCCAGTGAGACATGTTGTGTAGTCAGTAAGGCATAAAAAGTAGCGAGTGAGGCTCTATAATTAGTGGGATTTCATTAAGCTAGTGAGGCAATTTTCTCGAGTGATTTTTTATTCTTATGAGGGTTTTCCACTCATAAAAAATGCTATGTGGGTATGTGCAGGATCATGGTGGGCCAAAAAGTGGCAATGGGAAAAAATCACGTTTTGGATCGACTCAAAAATGTAGAAATGCCGAGTTGAATTTTTTTAGGTTTGGGTGTCAATACATTGCTCCAAAGAAATGCCCAAACCTACTTTTGCAAATCAGATATCTGATTTGAAAAGCCTATATAAATAAAAATACCCAGCTATTAAAAGTCATTTGACACAATTTGGATGCGAGCGCACAGGGAGAAGAAGAAATCTGATATCCGATTTCATGAAAAAATCTGATTTGAAAGGTAAGTTATTGGTTTTTTTTATGTTTTAATCAATTTTAAAATTAGATTGTAATAATTTTAAGTAGTTTTTATGAATTTTTTTTCAAAAGTAGGGTTTTTTTATTGATTTTTATTAAAAACTAGAGTTTACAATGAATTTTTATTAAAAATTAATGTTTTTAAATGGATTTTGATTAAAAACTAGTGTTCTTGATGTATTTTTATCAAAAACTATAGTTTTTAATGGATTTTTGTGAAAAATTAAGGCTTTCTTTGGATTTTTATTAAAAACTAGGGTTGTTTTACAATAATTTTATTTATATTGTGTAATTTTAATTAGATTAATTGGTAAAAAATTGAAGCAATTGAGGGGAATTTGTGAAGTTTATAAGGCAAACCCTTGATTAATAGATATGACAAACACATTGAAGGAAATAATTAATAATATAGAAACCCTCTCCACCAAAATAATGTCTTTCATTCATGGCGAGAAGACATGAGGGAATATTATGCATGTGGATTGTCTTACGATGATGTGAAATATCTCCAAATAACCAAAGCCCAAATAGCCTCTTTATTCATTAACCCCCGCACCGGTTTGCCAATGAATATTAATAAAACAAAACTTTCTATAAAATGGTGCATGAATAGGGACATTATAGATAACTTTTAGGATTGTTGGTGTATGGTTTTTGATAAACCATCGAACAACAACTATGATATACCATTTTACTTTATTAAAAAATTATATGCTGAGTTTTTGTTAGGGCATTATGTCAATTAATTTGACATTAAACCCTTCCAAGGCATCGGTGGAGGTATGCCCTAGGATAGACTAGGGGCAATTAGATTAGTCTCGTGCCCAAATGTTCCCCTTCCTCCCCTTCCTTCGCCACCTCCAGTATATCATCCAAAGATTATCCAGGATACAACTACACAGACTATTCAGGCTATTCACTCTTTGAGTGGTCATTTGGTTTCGCATGCTTCTACAATAGCTCAACCACATTCTGGTGATGTTGGTGAAGGCTCGAGTGATGTTGCATCATCCTCTTTAGGTCCACATATTTGTGTGCCACATACTTGCACTATGTGCCACTAGATATGATTGGGTCCTCTTGTAAAACCCGCTAAGCATCCCTTGGACACTTCTGATTATGACCTTCATGATGTGGACATTATAGATCAATCACAGGGGAGTGAAGTGCACCCTACAGAGTCCTCTCCTGCTAGAGAGGGGGATGTTGGAATAGTGACATAGGTAAGATTTAAGTTGTAAATTCATAACTTGGATTTATTTTTAAATGAATATTAATAAGAGACAGTATCAAGTACTAATATTTATTTACATGGTGTATTTAACAGTTGATGTCTGAGGAGGATCTCACACGGGTGACTGATAGCACCCTTAGGGACATTTCATTTGGCTTAGACACACACACAGTATATATTTTTGCATTCACTCATTTAAATTTTTTATTATATACTTGCTTGTCATTTGAATTGTCATTTATGAAATTATATAATTACTTATATAATTATCTTATTTTCCTCTTGTAGGAAATACCTAGTGCGAGTGAGGTGCAACCTTGTCCAAACTATGGAGGCACAAAGTTAGATAAGGGGAAAGTAATTGAACTCAAATTGGATTGAATTGAGATTTTTAAGATCTTTTATTGATTATACATACATCGACATAGATTGGTAGTTTCATATGTACTTGTCATTTTTATGTACAGGCAATTATGAGCTATATAGAGTTGTTGACAAGTGACACACTGCCTAAAGGAGTAGTTATTGGAACACCTCAAGGAGTAGGTGTTGAAATACCTCAAGGAGGAGGTGTCGAAATACCTGATGGAGATAAAGAAAAAGATCAACCTAAAGAGGTATGTGTTTGGTAAATATGTTCCTATTACCAATAATCGTATGCTAATTTGGACCAATTTTATGTTTTTGTTCACATATATAGATTGCCATTTCAAAATTTGGTTTGGTATATTCTAGGACTCCCGAGCCTATGAAGAGACATATATTTCAGGTAATCAAGATTTCAATTTTAGAGTTCAATTAAAATGAAATGTATATTGATTTTGATGTTAATTATTCAATTTTAAACTATATAGTATAACTAATCTCAATTGTGGTTTGATTTTTTCTTGTCTAGCTACCTTAAGAGCCAACGAGTGCTTCAAAGAGGCTCCATTTTGATGATCCACTAGTATTTTAGGATGAGATAGACATTTTGGCATGTAAATTTTGAATATATATTGAGATGGCATATGCCCCATTTTGTAAAACTTTGTTTGAGTTGATGTCGATGCAATTTTTGTATATGGACATACACTTGATATTTGGATAATTTGATATATAAAAGTTGACAATCAAAATTTAATTTGTTCCTCATGTGCATGATTAAACTCTTTGAAAATTTTATCTTGAGAAATGGTTAAATATCAATGTCCAATAGCATAAAAAACAATGGTTATATTATGTAGTTTATATTTATATCATTGATTACATTGCATTACACATCTTTCAAACTCAAATCATTGCTTCACATTACATAACTAACAACTAGATGTTCATAGATGAAAAAATTTCAATTACAATATAGTTTTTACTAAGTCAACCTAAGCAATTATGCAATTACTTCACATTGCATAACTAAAAACTATGAGCAGATGTCAATTGCATTTGCTTGTCATGGAATTCTATGAGACCATGTTTCTTCAAAACTTTTTTTCAAATAGTCCACTGCCTTGTCTATACTACCACATTTTGCATACATGTCTACCAATTTTTTTATCAAACAGTTCATTTTTCATACATTTTTCATAGTGATCACATTAAGTTGAAATAAATTAAATGATAGTCTATGGTTATTTAATTTATACTCATTTGATTTAAATGGATGAGGCCGACCTTCCTTGATATTATTTTGTAATTTATTATTTTCAATAGAGGCCAACCTCCTTGAAGAGTCACCTTATTTTTTATAAATACAAGGTGATGTTTGTTCATTTCTTCAAGTAAGTTCATTCAGCATAGTTCGCATTCCAAGCAGAAGTTTGCACTTGAGCAACAGTGCTTCATCTTGCAACAGCAAGCCAATTTCAAGGAGAAGCATATTCAATTGTATATTTTCATCTAGGAGAGGTGCTATTATTCATTGTGTCAAATTGAACCATGAGCTAGGCTTGAGTTGTAAGTAGATTTCTGCTCTTATTCCTTCATTATATAAGAGGCATATTTTATAGGTTTTTCTCCCTCAAGAAGAGGGTTTTCCCAAGGTATCTTGTTGTGTTTATTGTCTTATGTGTTGCATTTTTTGAGTGCTTTCAGTTGTATTATCTAATCATTAAAACACTAACGTGGTATCAGAGCAGGTTTGGAAAATATTGTGATCAGATTTGTTATTGCAGCGATACCTCTATTCCCTTTTTTTTTTGTCTATCTCTATCTTAGTCAAGATGGTGAATGGTCTTAAAATTGAGGATAGACTTGAAGGATCATCAAACTTCACTTCATGGAGATTTAGAATTATGCTCACTTTGGAGGAAAATGAATTGGTTGAGTGTGGAGAGAAAATTTTTCCAACCTACGGATGAGGAAGAGAAATTTAAATGGAGGAATAAATATATCAAGGTGAAGAAGATGTTAGTTCATTTCATGAAGGACCATATTGTTCCTATCATCTCTAAGTTGAAGACATCGAGAGAAACACTTAAGAATTTAGAGGAGATGTATGAGATCAACAACACAATTCATGCTCTAGCATTGAAGCAACAAATTCATCATGTTAAGATGGCAGAAGGAGAATTTTTCATCACCTACTTCATGAAGATTTCTGAATTGAGAGATCAACTCTCTACCATTGGTCATATTGTTGATGACAAGGATTTGACCATGTTGGCTCTTAATGTTCTTCCTTCATCTTGGGAGTCTTACATTCAAGGAATTAGCGTGAGATCAAAACTTCCCAAGTTTGATCTATTGAGGGTTGACTGTATTCAAGAGGAGTCAAGCTTGGCTGTGAGAGGTATTGGACGAAGCCCTACAAATGAAGACATTCATTTTCTTTCTGCTCAGTCCTCGAAGAAGGAAGGAAAAGGAGGAAAGAAAAGATACTTCAAGAGGAATAGAGATAAAGGGTTAGATGGTGCTCCTGAATTCAAGAATAATTGGGACCTCTCTCATGTTCAATGGCTTAGATGTGACAAGTTTGGTCACTATGCAAAGGATTGCCCTACCAGGCCTAATCAGGATTGCTAAAAGACAACAATATTTGACAGGCTATTACGTGGAAATCGTGATGCTTACAAACTATTTTTCTAAGGATATGGGTTCATGTTGGGACCATCTACAATAACCTCTCATGATTTCTTTCTATCTCAGAGGCGTTTTCCCGTGGTGATGATTTTTCAATTGAGGGAAAAGTTGCCAAATGCAAGCAATGTAAAGTTGCAAAGTGGTACAACTTTCATTCTCCAACTCGTACAACCAAATGGACTATTCCAACACATCTGGCTAGGTATGCGTACACTAGGTATGGTCATCTTTTTCACCCAAATACACCAAATCACTCTGAGCTACATTGGACCAACGATTTCCCTTAAGAGTCCAAAGTGCTAAAAGACAACAATCTTTGACGGAATATTACTCAGACACCATGATACTTATAGACTCTTCATCTAAGGATATGGGATTTTATTGGGCCCATCTACAATAACCTCTCTCATTTTTTGCTATCTCAAAGGCATTTTCCCGTGGTGATGAGTTTTTCAGTTGAGGGAAAAGTTGTCAAATGCAAGCAGTATAAAGTTGCAAAGTGGTGCAAATTTCATTCTCCAACTCGTATGATTAAAAAAAATATTCCAACACATCTAGATGAGTACATTTACGCTAGGTATGGTTCTTTTTTTCACCCAAGTACGTTGAATCACTCTAAGCTACATTGGATCAACAATTTCCCTTAAGAGTCCAAAGTGCTAAAAGGCAACAATCTTTGACGTATTGTTACTTAGAAACCGTGATGCTTACAGAATCTTCGTTTGAGGATATGGGATTGTGTTGGGACCATATACAATAACCTCTCTTGGTTTTTTCTATCTCAGAGGCATTTTACCCATGGTGATGAGTTTTCAGTTGAGGGAAAAGTTGCCAAATGCAAGTAGTGTAAAGTTGCAAAGTGGTGCAAATTTCATTCTCCAACTCATACGAACAAACAAAATTTTCCAAAACATTTGGATGGGTACATTTACACTAGTTATGGTGCTTTTTTTCACCCAAATACGCCGAATCACTCCAAGCTACATTGGACTGACGATTTCCCTTAAGAGTCCAAAGTGCTAAAAGGCAACAATCTTTGATGGACTGTTACTCTACAACCATGATGCTTACAGACTCTCCATCTAAGGATATGGGATCGTGTTGGGACCATCTACAATAACCTCTCTCTGGTTTTTCTATCTCAGAGGCGTTTTCCCATGGTGATGAGTTTTCAGTTCAGGGAAAAGTTGCCAAATGCAAGCAGTGTAAAGTTGCAAAGTGGTGCAAATTTCATTCTCTAGCTCATACGACCAAACAAACTATTCCAACACATCTGGATGGGTACGTTTACACTAGTTATGGTCCTCTTTTGCACCCAAATACATCGAACAAGTTCTAATAGATGTGTTTGATGAGTTTATAGGGCGTGGAAATGTTTGGGGAGTGAATTTTCTTCCAAGTTTGATTTTGAATTAAATCATCTTTAATTGTAATTGTGCTATTTAAAACCACCTAACTCTTGCATCGAAAAAATCTTACCCAATCAAATTGAACATCATGCACATCCAAATACCTTGTTTCCACTTTGCTAGATCAAAGAACCAATTACATGGGAAATGAAATTCACATGAACTTTTTACATTTTTGTTTTTGGAAAAAGTGTTAAGCCACTGGAATTTATTATATATAAATAGGAGATATTACAAAACCTAGTTCAAATGAGCATACTGATATGAAATAACCAGGAAAAAAACCTCTGGTTGTAGCTCGATTAAGTACACAAAGCTCTTTACATTTTAAACATACCCTTTATACAATGCCAGACATTTGACCCGTATTTCAAAAAACATCACTGGATATAGATTATGCCTATACATAGTTACAACCTTGTTACATTGTTTCACATTTCAAAATTATAATTTTACAAAATTTTCCTATTGGAGGCATTCAGGGCATAGTCTTCCACAAGAATAGTATGTTGATGTTCTCAAGTGACAAGCACCTATACAAACCATCAAGGTAGCAATTAAACTACATACAATAGAAAATATGCTTAGAATAACCAATCTATATTATTCTAAATGACCTAATTGATGATGAGATGGTAATGCAAACTATAAAATATGCTTTGAATAACCAATCTATATTATTGTAATCTATTGCATACCTCTCTCAAAGGATCAAAGCTGGCTATTGTTATAGCAGGTCCATGATCAATCTTTCCAAAAATATAACTATCTCTTGCATTCCTTCTCTGATCACCAATGTGATGAATGATTCTCTCACTCGTCCAATTTCGTTGTTGGAACTAGAAGAGGTTGTGTTTGGGATGAATAAAGGGAAAGCTCCTGGTCTGGATGGTTTTCCTATTCAATTTTTTCAAGAGTTCTAGGATATCATCAATCTTGATCTATTGGAAGTTGTTCAGGAGTCTCTTCATAGTAAGCAGATGCTTAGGGCTATGAATTCTACTTTCTTGATTCTCATACTCAAGAAGGAAGGTGTAGATAAGCTTGAATTTTTTTGACCTATTGCTCTTTCTAATGTGGTTTACAAGATTATCACTAAGCTGATTGCTGAGAGGCTCAAAAGTGTCTTCCTGTGGTGATCTCTAATGAACAAGGCAGTTTTGTGGCTGGAAAAAAATTCTTGATGGGGTGGTGGTGGCCTTTGAGGTTATTCATTCTATGGTAGCTTATAAAGCTAGATCTATGTTCATTAAGTTAGACATGGCCAAGGCTTACGATAGAGTCAAATGGAGTTTTCTTGAAAAACTTCTCCTAGATTTTGGTTTTAGTCTTGATTAGGTGAGTTGGACCATGAGCTTTGTTACTTATGCCTCATTTTCTATTATTATGAATGGAGAACCTTCTGAGTCTTTTGTTTCATCTAGGGCCTTCGCCAAGGGGATCCTCTCTCCCCTTATCTATTTATTATTTTGGCTGAGGGTTTGGGCCATTTTCTTAAGCTTCGATCCTCTCAGGGACTGATCCATGGGTGGCAATGGGGTAACTATTTACCACAACTCTCACATATCCAATTCATGGATGACACTGCGCTTATGGGATTGGCTCATCTTAGGGAAGTTGAGTCCTTTAGACATGCCTTGGATATTTACCTTGCTGCTTCTAGTCAGAAAGTTAATGAGCATAAATATTCTATTTTCTTCTTCAACACTCCTTTGGCCATTCAACAATGTATTGCTGACATTTTGTGGTTTCAAATTGGGAAGCTTCCCTTTGTTTATTTGGGCATCCCTCTCACTAGCGGTAGACATCCTAGGTCCTCCTAGTAGATTGTGTTTGACAAGTTATGACAGAAGGTGAATCATTAGACTCACCATTGGTTATCTTATGTTGCTCACTTGACTCTTCTAAAGTCTTCTATTCAAGCCCTTCCTACCTACAAGTGTTTTGTTCAAGATGCTCCTATGTATTTTCTTTGAGAATTTCATGCTCTATCTTGTCAATTTCTCTAGAATGGTAACTTATCGTCTACAAGATGGATTTTGGTGAAGTGGGAAATAGTGTGTTGGCCTAAGGAAGAGGGTGGCCTTGGCTCAAGATCTATAATCTTGAATGGGCAAGCTCTTGCTGCTAAGTTATATTTGTGTTGGTTCTCTAGCCAAGATCAACTTTGGGCCCGTATTCTCACCCTTAAGTATCTTAAGGATGCTAATGTGTTTGATGTTCCTCGCTTTCCTTTGGTTAGCAGTGGTTCTATGATTTGGAATACCCTGAAACTTGGAGCTCACTTGGTTAAGAATGGTCTCTTCTAGATATGTCATTCGAGATTGCAAGCTCTTTTTTGGCTCGATTCGTGGGATGGTCATCCTTCTATCCTCTCTAATCATACTCACCTTCATCCCGTTTGTGAAATTTTTACTGTTTCTGGTTGTGACATTGTTGGTCATTATAATATTGCTCTTGATTGTGGTTGGGTTGTCTGATTTCGATGGAAAATTCCTTCTGAATGGCCTCCTGGAGGTTCTATGGAGGCTAGGGCTGAACTATCTCACATTTTGGAGTCTCGCGACTACACTACCTTGGATGGGAATGATGTTCTAGCTTGGGCTAGTAGTGATTTGTCTGGCAAGTTTTCTGTTTCTGCTGGGTATGGTGAGTTAGTGCGATGGACTTTCGGGGACAGTCAGGTTTCCTGGTGGAAGCATGTTTGGTACAAATTATCTTGGCCCAAATGCAATTTTTTCTTATGGTTGATGGCACACAATAGGTATCTTACTTGGGATAATTTATGCAAGCGAGGTTTTTAGGGCCCCTCATTCTATGTGTTATGTTGTTCGAATGAAGAGAGTGTCTCTAATCTCTTCTTCCAATGTGCTTTTTCTAGATATATTTGGCATTTGTGGTGGCAGGTGTGGAATCAAGCTTGTTGGCATCCTACCTCTTTGGTTGAGCTCTTTGAGAGGTGGAGCAAGGCCCCTATCAAAACCTCCTTTCTTCAAGTTGCTTGGGCACTTGGTCCTTCCTTTATTCTTTGGCATATCTAGTTGGAGAGAAATTGTCGGATCTTTCAACATGTGTTGTTGGAGTCCCAACATCCATGGTGGAAGATTCTTCACTCTTTGAGGGAAACAATTTTGGCAAAGTGTGAACTTTTGAAGGCCGTGGATCCTGTTGATGCTAATTGTTTTACCAGGCTCCATCTTTCACCTCCACATGGCTAGCTCATGAGGAATAGATGCAGACACCCTCTTCAGAATATCAACAGGGTGGGGAGGTGGATTCCTCCTCTACCAAGTAGTTTGAAAATCAATATGGATGGGTCTTCACGTGGCAACCTTGGTCCTACTAGAATTGGTGGTGTGGGAAGAGATAGCATGGGACTATTCAATTCTTTTTTTTAGTGTTCAAAGGTCATCATACCAATAATTTGATGGAGGCTTTAGCTATATTGTATGTTGTCGAGCATGCTTGTTCTCTTGGATGGAGACATCTCATCTATGAATTAGACTCACAAGTGGTGGTGCATTTTCTGACCCGACAATACTCTCAAGATGTTAGTTGGAGGTTGGTGTTGGTGGTTAACCAGATTCTTCATTTGTGTGATTCTTTGGAGTCTGTTACGTTTACTCACATCCCTAGGGAGTGGAATGGTGTGGCGGATTGTCGGGCCAAATGGGCTTCTGACCAGATGCAAAACTAGAATATTAGGGAGAAGGACCAATTGCCTATAGGTTTGTCTCAACAGTTGGATCACTTAGTGGATCTTGATAGGGTTGTTTGATGCCCCTTCTTTGTATTTCTTCTTGCTTGAAAAATTTTTAACCCATCCTTTATTTCATAAATCCACATGCATGTAAATATAAACTATCTTAATTAATAATGCATGAACTAATTTAATAATAGAAAGGCATAGTGGATATCATTACCTCAAATGGCCCTTTCTTGAGTTGTTAAGTCCACAACATATATCAACACTTACTACTTGATAAAAAATCATGATACTGAACTAGCTCCTTTATTGCATAACTTTGAACTCAGACAAGAATCTAATCAAGATTTATCATTCAAAAATATATATTCATTATTCAACTAATAAAAAGAAACTAATAATGATAATAAAAAATTGGATAACTAGTAACTAGATTCGCTCCTCACAAAAATTCCCACTATATAGGATCCGTGAGGAGTCCTATTCATCCTAGGACTGAGAATAGAACCATAATTTTTTTGTCTACTCTCCCTCAAGAATAAGGAGAGGACTTAGTACTATAACAAAAACCATAATTGAAAAGTAGAAGAAGAAAAACTAACTTAGAGCTCTACCTTAATGGTTAACCATAATCTCATAGATGTGTTTCATAACAATTGTCACATCACAGGTTACTCCAACTTAGAACAAAGCCCTTATTTTAATCATCTTATTTGGTGTGCTTGTAGTGACTCATGGTTTCCTATTCAATGGTCACCACAGTTCTTCTCTAGAGCTGTCACACTTTAATCATTTCGGCCACTTCCCTACAATTGTTTATGGTCCTTATGCTATGGGTTACAATTCTTTGAGCTATAAAAGGTTAAACTCATTCTAAAGCACATAAATCATTAATAATTATAAATTAAGCATAGAATCATACTAAATTTCATGAACATTCATACATTCACTCATACAAATTCCATCATATCATCTTTGTATTACCAAATACTAAATTTTTGTTTAATATGCATAAAAGGTATAAAATATGTATGTCTTAGGATTGTTTGTGAACTTTGGCAGATTGAAATGATAAAAGACATAAAATTATTAAAGAAAACTAGCCATAAACTGAACCCATCAATCCTTATCCTTCATAATAACAACATAAGAAATTTTAACAAAGAAGTGGCCAGAAGGTTTAGGGGACCAACAACATGCATCTTTCTTTTAACAAGACTAAAAAAGTAAAAATTACCAATAATCTTGTACAAAGTATGCACCTCCTCTTTCCATTCTTTTTTCCTTCAACTCCTCAAGTTCCTTCTACTTAGTTGACTCTCAAATTATTTCCACTTAGTATGGGGCCATTCCAACTAATGTACCCATTGATTTTGGTACTGTTTAATCTTATAAGTGGTCCCCTAACATGAGACAGACTCTAGTCAAAGGATAAGGAGAAACCTTCAATTCAATTATCATTCTAGAAGTTAATACTCTTTCTATTTCCCACATTCCAAAATAATCGTTGCTTAATAGCATTCCTTGTTTTGATTAACTAGTTTCATATAACAAAATCAAGAGGGAAAAAGGATCGAGGAAATGAAGTAGCAAGGATTAGCGTTTTCTAAGTACATTACATTGAGAATGTGAGTCCAATCTATGTTCCCTTCCACAAAATTTCTTCCAATTTTAGAAATCAATGCTTTATTAAGTTTCTTCAATCTCCTTATGCCTAAAGCCCCTTGACTCTTAGGTTTACATAAATTATCTTACTTCACCAAATAAATTATATTTTTGTCCTCAACTCTAGCCCAAAGAAATTTATTTTGGATCTTTTCAAAAATTTCAGCCATAACCACAAAATTTTTGAATAGAGATAAGTAGAAGATAGGGATGTTCTAGAGGGAGGTTTTTAGCAAAAAAATATCACCTTCTTGTCTCAAAAGCTCTACTTTCCACCCAACCAACTTTCAATACCCTCTTTCCATAATTTTTTCCTAGTAAGTGTTAGAAATCATTTTAGTAGTGAGTGGGAGGCCAAGATAAGTGGTAGTTAAACAAAACTATTGGAAACCAAGGATGTTCACAATCATGTCTTTAATAATGCTCTCAAAATTGAAGAATTATATCATACTTTTATTATTGATGATAGGAAGGGGCTAAAAAGGAGGTAAAATATAACCCCTGGGAGTTTATTTGAGTCAATAAGTTTTTGAAAACTTCTACCTAGAGCCTTTGCAACTAGAATTAATAAGTAGGGGGAAAGGGGGTCTTCTTATCTTAGCCTCTTTCCAACTAAGAAAGAACCTCTAGGGAGCCCATTAATTAGCACCAAGTAGGTTAGGGAAGAGATACAATTGTTAATAATTTTGAGGATCTTCTTTCCAAACCTAAAATTTTCAAGGACAATCAAAAGGAAGGGCCAAAGTAGTCTATCATAAGCCTTGGAGATGCCAAATTCTAGGAGCATAGTTCTCCTTTTGTTGATTTTCATAGAATGAGTAAGTTCATGGGTATTAAGCACAACATCAAGAATCTTCCTGTTAGGGACAAAACCTTTTTTACTAGAAGAGATAAGTCTATGAAGGAAAATTTAATTCTATTGACCAAAAATATAGAGAAGATCTTATATAATTTTTTACAAAGGATAATAGGCTGGAATTTAGATGTAGTAGTAGCCTCTACCACTTTAGGGACTATAAAAATAGAGGTTTGGTTAAGTTTATTAAGAATCTTACTATATCCCAAGAATTCTTGTGTTACAATAAATAGATCTTGAGAGATAATCTCAAAAAAAATACAAGAAAGAAGGAGGGAAACCATCTAGACTAGGCGCTTTGAAAGAACCAAAAGAGAAAACTAAAAACTTGAATTTCTCTAGAGATACATCCTTTCACATACCCACATTAAATCAACTTCATTCAACACCCTAGGAATAACTTCCAAAAAACCACGTAGGTCATTCATCTCCTGGTTTCCTTCTTCAAGATTTTCCTTGAAGAAGGAGACAAGATTAAGTATGTACCTCCTTCAAAACCATAGAACCATAGCTAAGGGTGAGATTACTAGTTATGTTTCTTCTTCTATGTTTCAAAGAAGATTAAAAAAAAACTTAGTGTTCCTATCCCCTTCTTTGAGTCAAATTGGATTCTAGATTTTTTCTTCCAAAATAATTCCCCCATCTTCATGGGGTCGTTACATTCCATTATGAGGCCATATTCCTTGGAAAAAGTTTCAACATCAATAAAACCATTCTCCATAGAGTCATGAATTTTTTTAGGTCATTTAATAATCTTTCTTTTAAAAAACCTTACCAAAGGACATCTTTTTCTATTTTTTCACTTTTCTTTTTATTAAGTTTAATTTTTGGGCTAGAGTGAATATAGGAGTACCCTAGAAGGGGATATTCCACCTCTTCTCAATCAATCCTCTAGAATCCATATGGGATTACCACATGATATCATATCCAAAAATATAGGGGCCCAATTTAGTAGCCTCCCCCCAAAGTAAGAAAAGAACACAATAGTCCAAACCTATACGAGGAAGAGCCTTGAGGGATAGGCTAGGTAAGATGTTCCAATCATGGGAGATTAAGAACCTATCAATATTCACTTGTATAATATTATCCCCATACCTTCTATTTGACTAGGTAAAAGAAGAACCATGAATCTCGATATCCATAGGACTAGTGTTAGCTATGAAGTCAACTAAGTCACCCATGTTATCAAAATAGTCTTCAAGAACCCCTAATTTCTTAAAAGGGATCAAAGGAGTGTTGAATTCCCCTCTAACATCCACAAATCTCTCGGGGATTATTTATAGCTAAGGATAGAGAATACCATAACTATTATCTAGCCAATTTAGAATTAGGCACATAAATGTTAGTAAGAATTTAATTATAATTCTTTAGAAATGTAAGAGAAAGAAACAATAAGGCTTTTATTTTTTGTTCTAAAATTGTACCCTTAAAACACAAGGGGCTACAAAAGGTGGAAATATCCCCTCAAGCAATATTGGTAGGGCTAACACAATAATATCAAGAAGGCCAAATATTAGAAGCAATTTCAAAGAAAGTGAGTTCAAACATTTTAACTTCTTCAATGAACATAATATCAATTTTATGTTCCAAAATGTATATTTTTATCATATGTTATTTGTGTGGGGTGATCAGCCCCTAATGTTTCAAGATATAATTTTCATAAGAAAAGTAAAAGGGAGGAGAAAATCTCACAAATTTAGAGGAGGTTTTAAAACCCATTTCTTTAGAGTTTTGGACCCTGATAGCTCCAAGTCCTTTATTTTCCCAACACTACATCTCTTTTTGCTTCTCTAGATCTTGTTTATCTTTGTGAAGGTATACTTGAGATATCCTCCCCCATAAATCTTTTATTTCTCTTTTGTTTTCCATGAATTTTTGTCCATTCCTCATCTTAGGAAGAAGTGAGGGTTGATCTAGAGGTCAAATAACCAACGTTGAGGCTAATAGGAGACTGAGAGTCCTTCATCATGATGAAAGAGGCCTTTAATTCAAACAATAGTAGATACTTACTCCCTTCCTAGCCTTACGATTAATTATCCTCTACATGCTCTTTTGGGAGAGATTCATTCAAAGAGATTTCCTTTAAATTCCACTTTTTAAATTCCTCTATCATTTTCTCTTCCTCTACTTTTGAGTCAACCAATGTGGATCTAACACTTTTTTTATTAGGTGTGCCAAAAATGAGCTCAAATAGAGATACTTTTGTAGATTTTTAAGTCAAGGTCTCCATGTGGACCTCAAAGGGAGACGAGGCTTCTAGTTCCACAAAAAACTTAGGGGGTAAGCCCTCTATACGAAGTGGGAAGGATTTTTGGTCCCCCAAAACACCTATCGAGCTAGAGGGCACTACAGGGGAGGTAGTCGAGACCAAAGGATCCTTAGTATTGTTATCCATAATATGAACCTCATTCAAAGCCATGTGCGATATCTTGGTGGATTTGAGCTTTTAAGAATCTTGTTTTTTGTAGTTATTACTCAGGTGTTTGAACTTGTTATAGATCTAATAAAATATTCTAGCATTCTCATACACAATAGGTTGCATCCAACACCCAATCCTATATTTTAAAGTGTTCTTTAAGGAAAGAACTGTGTTGGTAGCAACATTGACACATTCTCACAAAAAACAATTTGGATTTTTGGATGGTAACTTTATTGACTGTTTGCAACTATCCAAAGGAATTGATAATGCATTGGAATATATTATAGCTATAGAGTTCCAGATTCAAACTAGGAATATATATCTAGGTGGTAGAAAAATTTGTTAGATCCTTGACAAAGTTAAAAACTAGTTTCAATTTACACAAGGAGATGAAGTTCTTGGGAATTTTGTCTAGAGCCCAATGGCCCCCAATTAGAATCTTCACCAGATCTTCCTTATTGAAAAAATTTAAATAAAAATAGGTCATTGAACATAGCACTTATGATGATGTTTCCTTTAAGTTTTTAGGTCAATAAGGCCCATTTCCTAGCTTGGTCAATATTGGGTCTAAAATAAAGGAACTTACCAATAAGGTAATTGTCCATTTTCACCAACATGGCTTTGAGAAGATCATCAGGCATATCTATCACAAGAATCTCATTCAAAACAAAGATATGGGGGATATAATATGTATTCAAATGAGGGGAATTTTGTCTGATAACGTTTTCCACAAAAGAAACAAGATCCTCTCCCTTGAAAAGAGAAGAAAATATGCCCATATCCACATCTATGCTAGAAATTAGGGAGACTAGGGGGTCCCCCTAGGACCCCTACTAAGAGGATCATGTGTTGGATCCCACCATATAAACTTAAAGGAAACAAAACAACAAAACATATAAAAGTGATCACGTGGAATTAGCAAGACATCACTACGTTCAAAGAAACAAAACGTGAACTAGACCATAAATTCAAAAACCTCCACATACATTAAATTGTTGCATGATGTTATGTCTTAAAGATTATGTATGATCCTATTTATTGATTTATATGGTCATATATATTTATATTGAATTGATCATTTATATATTCAATTTTCATATGATGTTATGCATATATATTCTATGTGATTAAGTATATGAAATTTAATATAGGATATATTATGTCTTAGATATTATGTATGATTAGGCATACATAATTCAATATAGGGCACATTGTGTCTTAGAGATTCTAGATATGATTCTATACATTGATATTCAATTTTTATGTTATCTTACATTTTTTACATTATGTTTTGTCTTTGGGACTGTCTATGATCTTATATATTGGTATGTACAATCATATATATTTATATTTAATTCATCATTTATAGATTACATTGTTATATGGTGTTGTCTTTAAGAGATTATGTATGAATCATTATTTGAACTTAAATATAGGAAACATTATGTCTTTTCAACTTAGATCTAAATTTATATATTAATATTCAATTTATAAGTTATGCCTTAGAGATTGTATATGATCCAACATATTAATCCATAAGATAATATATATTCATATTGAATTCATCATTTTTAATTTATATTGTTACATAAAATTATGTCTTAAATATTTTATACGAATGAGTATATGAACTTCAATATTTGATACATTATGTCTTAGAGATTCTATAAATGATCTATTTATTGACATTCAATTTACATGTCATATTGCATTGTTACATGATAAGTATTAGATATTCTATATGATCCTATTTATCAATATAAGACATTCATATTCAATTTATATGTTATCTTACATTGTGTACATGGTGAATTATGTACTAGAGATTGTATCTAATCCTACATCTTGATCTATAAGATCATATATTATCATATCAAATTCATCATTTATAGATTCCATTATTACATTATGTTATGTCTTAGATATTTTATATGATTGAGAATATATGTTTCATTATAGAGTACATTAAACTTGTTAGAGATTTTACTTACAATTCTATATATTGATGTTCAATTTTTTATGTTATTTTACATTTTATACATGATATTATGTCTTAGAGATTCTATTTGATCATGTTATTTATTCACAGGACCATATATATTCATATCAGACTCATCATTTATAGATTATAGTGTTGCATGATGTTATGTCTTAGAGATTCTATGTGATCATATATTTATATATTGTATCTACCATTTATAGATTACACCATTTCACCATGTGTCTCAAAGATTGTAGATATGATCTTACATATTGATATTGATATTCAATTTATATGTTCACATGCTAAATTACATATAAATAAATTCTAATATATTCATACATTCAATTTATATATCTACATATTAAAAATTATATATAAATATCCATATTCATATTCGTATTCAATTTATATATCCACATACTAAATTACAAATAGATAAATGCCATGTATCAATGAACATCATATATATCTACATGTACTAGTAAGTTACATATAGATATAAATGTATATATCAATAAATATATGTCAAAATAAATACATTATATGTAAGTCCAACTAGAAAATACATACATAGAATGAACACGTGTCACTCATCATGTCAATTAAATAATTTTTTTAGACAAAATCAATTTAGTGAGTGAAAAAGAGAAGGGTAAAAAGACAAGTATGAATTTCTAATTTATAACAAAAATTGCATTAGCAATTCACTATATCAATAGCCCTATGTCACCTTCAATCATCTAGAAGCATTGTAGCCAAGTTCCAAGAAGGATTTGGATTTAATAATTTTTTTTTTTTTTTTTTTTTTATGGAGGTCATCCACAAATTGTTTTTTGCTACCCGATATGGGAGCAGGAGCCTTCTAGGACTGAACCTCTTTGGCTAAGAGCCAAGGACTGAGGGGTATCCATTCCGCCAAATTTTCCTTGGGCACAATCCCAGCCTCATCCTTTTTTCGGTGTTGAAGCCTTTGCACTCAACAAGACTTGATCCCTGGTGAACTCATTTAGAACCTTTCAACTTCACCAGTAGACCAAGGGCCCATTGACAGATTTAATAAATTTCAAATACTAAAACAAATAAATTTATATATATATATAGATATAGATATAGATATATATATTAAAAGAATAACTTATGTTCTTACAAAATGTAAGAGTAGAACTCATACTATTATCACATGTGAATATTGGAATTTGGGACCTAATATTTTGGTGAGACATGTAAGATTGGTCAAACCTCTTATACAGATGAAAAAAGTTCAAGAAACTTT
This sequence comes from Sequoiadendron giganteum, assembly GCA_007115665.2. Lineage (NCBI taxonomy): Eukaryota > Viridiplantae > Streptophyta > Pinopsida > Cupressales > Cupressaceae > Sequoiadendron > Sequoiadendron giganteum. The sequence goes on from CM021102.1 coordinate 325,371,713, forward strand.
CACAAGCAATAGTAGTGTAAAACAAGAAAAAAAAATTGTGAATACGTTTGATGAAAATCAAGCCGTTTGACCAACTGAGCTGGAAGCCTAACAAATTCACACTTGAATTACCAATAAAAAACTCTTTTTCTAGTTTGTTTTGAAAATTTTTATTTAAGTTGTGAAACCCATGACAATCTAGGTTGATAAAATCCCCTTGTTTATAGTATAAAGGACTATTTTGGAACTCCAATTACCCAATGAATCAGTAATTCAGTTACCAAATGAATCAATACTCCAATTACCCAATGGATCAACATTTCAAGTAACAAATGAATCAAAAATACAATTACTAGTACAGGAGCACATCCAATTTTACACTTCTTTAACATTTTTCCACTGTGATCCTTCTAAAATGTCAAGTCCTAATGTGAGATGCTAGATAAAAACTAATAATGCAACAAGAAGAAATAACAAGATAAAAGGGCACCTCAATGATTAGCCTAAGAAAATGGATAACATGGAAGTAAGATGAAACAAATTGAATTTTGTTTGTTATACCTTCTATGTTGCTCTTTCCTTGGTTGGCCCTTGATCTTGAAGAGTTGTGTGCTCCTTGGATGATAAGCTATGTTGATATGCAAAATGATATGCAAAGTGGATGAGGATGTGATGATTATGAGATGAGAGTTCAAATGGAAAATGGACAAGAGTTTGGTAGCAAAAGACTTGATCTCCAAAATGGGAGAAATGAGGGGGCATTTATAGGATAATTGGAATTTTCTAGAGAATTCAACGGTTGAGATTGATCCAACAAGATCAAGATGAAGGGCTATGGTGAGTTGAGGACTCACAAGCCCTCACATCTTGACATGTGGAATGTGAGATGTCTTAGGGTGGAGTGATTTGGAAATGAGGTGGAAGGGAAGTGCATGAGGTGGATCTTGGGGGATGAGAAGATTCCTTGGAGGAATAAAAGTGAATTAAAAATTCACAATGATTGGAAGAATCTAGCTGATAAGAGAGGGTTTCCAAAAAGGTGGGGATTTTCCACATGTGAGAGATGTGACAAGTCCAAGGTTCTATAAGCCTTGGGAACATGTAAAATGACAAGTCACATTTGCATGGGGATAGGGTAAACATTGGAAGAATAAAAAGGAATTAAAAATTCCTTGGGGGATGGGGAGAGTTGACCAAGGTACTAATCAAGCTGATGACCTTCATTAAGGTTGTGCAAACATAGGATTAGGATAATTAATGAGGGATTAGAGGCAAGCGGGAGATTATGGAGGATGTGATACTAATCGTGATTAAGTGGTGCACATCCTAATCACAAGGAGAAAGAAAAAGAGGGATTAAAAATTGATTTTTAATCAAAAAGGTTAAGTGACTAAATTAAATAAATTGTCTTATTTAATTAATTTAGAGAAGAAAAGGTGTAAGGTGAAGTTTTTAATTATTTAATTACATACTTTGGGAAACTTAGGTAGAAAATAAAATAATGATTAAAAAAATTATTTAGTCACTATTATTGAAATAGATGAATAAAGTAGACAATTTTGATCATATGAAAGTGATCAAATTTAGATGTCTACATTTTTCCCCTCTTCGAAGTACCATTAGAATAACCGTGCTTCAAAGAAAAGAAAATGCAGATGACTCTATTGAGGAAATAACCAAAAGATGATGCCCCAGTGTGGGAAGGAGGACCTGAGATGTCCCATTAATGGGGGAATGGATGAAGATGACCCAATCCTGCAAGGGAATGACTATGGCAAGGAAAATGGATAAATGTGAAGGGTATGCCCCCTCGAGAGGGTGACGGGGGAAAAAGAGGGGTCCTGGGAAACTTCTTGATAGGAGGAAATGGGTGGTATGGTTGGAAAGAGCACAAATTAGGCAAGTTTTCTTTTTGAATGAAGTCAATTGGACAAATAGGGTGCAAATGGTGGCCCCGGGAAGAAAAAGGAAGAAAAGACCTATAGAGGAGCGGGTGGGAAAATAAAAATGGGTAGGGAGTTAGAGGATGGGGGGAAAAGATGAGAAAGGGGATATGAAGATGATGATGTAAGTTGATGATAAGTGATGGGAGATAAAGGTGAGCACAAATGAAGTCGAGGACACATATGATGTTGCCCCAGTCAAGCTACAAGCCAGGTTTGGCAGATGGCTGATGGAGTGTTGTTTGATAAGGGCATGATACATCCCCAAAACAACACAAGGATGGGGAAGGATACATCCCAATGAGAGTGTTATTAATGAGGGAAGGATTCATCCCAGAAAAACACAAGGATAGGGAAGGTTACATCCTATTGATGATGATAATGATGATAGAATTGTTGATGAGGGAATGATATATCCCAAAACAACACAAAAGGATAGGGAAGGATACATCTTGCTACTGATGATGATGATAGCCTTGTTGATGAGGGAATCATTTATCCCAAAACAACACAAAAGGATAGGGAAAGATGCATCTTGAGGATGATGATGAGGAGGAGGAGGATGATTCAATCAAGGCTTGTAGCCAGGCTAGGAACAAGACCAAGAGTGGGATGAGATGATTTATGCGAGATTGAATGAAGTAGGATTGGATGGGGATGTGAGATGGTTAAAAGGAATGAAATGATGGGGTAAAATATTCTTAGAATAAGCAATTGGTAGTTTTCTAAGAATATTGAAGAGATGATGATAAGAGATTGGATGGATAGGGGAGGGATTTTGATGGATAAGAGGACGAGGAATACATGCAAGATGATGGAATGGAAAATGAAATGCAATCCTAATGCAATTTTCCATCTTCAGAGCACTGAGTTTTGCTATAGCATAAGACATTAGGCATCAGGATATGTAAACCAAGACGAATTAGTGTTTAATGCATAAAACAAACACAACAAACAAGAAGGCTATCCCAACACCCCAAAGTCGCGATACTTTGGTTGGGCCAGGTATTGGAATAACCACAAGCATAAAAGGATGCCCCAACATAACACAAGACCTCAGGGATCTTGGTGGGTACCACATGGGATAACCAAGAAGACAGAAACAAAGAAATAGGGGCAGATCAAATGATCAACCTTTCCTACATGAAAGTACAGAGGCCATGTAGTGCGACACAAGGCCAAAGATAGACAATGAAAGAGGACAAGACAGACAAAAGATAGAACCCTGAGGGCAGATCAAATGACCGACCTTGCCTACGTGAAAGCACAGGGGTAACATAGTTCGACACAAGGCCAAAGATAGACAATGGAGGATGATAAGACAAACAAAAGATAGAGCCCTGGGGGCAAATCAAGTGATCGACCTTGCCTACATGAAAGTTTTGACACAAGACCAATGACAAACAATGGTCTTGCAAGATAAATGGAAAAAAAGGATGGAGCCGATATGATGAGACAAGATAGACTTGCAAGATTGGATAGGACGATAGTTGATGTGTAAGATATGTAGGATGTGGAGCTTAGGGATGGGATAGGTAATCAGATCATTAGAATATGAATTGGAAAGGTGAGATGATGGATAGATGAGTGATGAAGATGTGAGAAAGATGTGGTAAATATATAGGAGGGATGAATTATGATGTGAATGGCATTGGGTTGCATGTGGGTAGCCTAGAGCTAGATACCAATGACAAGGGATAATAGAGGGAAGTGGATGGATGGATAAGAAGATGATAGGATAGGTGGATAGATGAGATGAAGATTGAGAGGATATTGTAAAGATGTGAGAAATAGATAGGAATGATATCGTGAGATAGCATGGCATTGGATTTCATGGGGGTAGCCGATAGCTAGATACCGATGACAAGGGATGATGAGATAAAAGGAAATGGATGGATGGATAAAGATGGGGAGATAGAAATATGTGAGGATAGGTGGATAGAGGGATACAAAATTGGAAGGATGGAATGGATTATTGGATGGATAAATGGATGGGATGACTAGGGGATGAGAGTATAGGAAGATAAGGATTTGGAGATGGCAGGGATTATTGTATGGATAAATAGATGGGGGGAAAGGATGGGTAGGATGGGGAGATGGAGAGGATTCCCTGAGGAATGGATGTACGATGTCTCAAGGACTAAGACAAAAAGAAGGAGATGCCCCCACTCTAGATGTGTCATGTGTGATGAGGCAAGAGGGATAGCATGATGGTTGGATAAGGGAGTGAGATGGGTAATGGAAGATAGATAGATGTGGATAGAATGCATGGATCATAAAAGTAGATGGAGGGGGGGAAGGAAAATGATAGTGTGTGGATGAGGCAAATATATGCCAAGAGATGTCCAACACATGTATAGAGGCTTGCCCCTACATTTATCAAGATCACAAGGAAGATGGAGGGACTGGGATAAATGGGATTAGAGGGATAGGATGTTTGCCAGGTTTTCATCAAGGTGCCTATCCAAGGTGATTTTTTTCCAAGTATTCACCATTGCACGAATGAATTTCTCTTGACTGTTTTTCTTTTTCTTTTCTTTTTCTTTTTTTTGATTTTGATTTTTTTTTTTTTTTGTATTTTTCGGACTATGATGTGGATGAAGATGGATAAATATAGGGAGATGGATATGATTTTAGAGGATAGTTGATAAGGAGATGGATGGAAGGACTCAAGCATCAAGTTCCATATGAGGTAATAAGAGACCATGTGTAAAGTGACCATCGGATGTTGGTACAACCTTATTAGAATGGATGGATTATGCAAGAGGATGGATTAAAGGGATTTGATGGGGGAGATAGAGGGGATAGTGGATGGGATGTTGGAAAGTGTATGGATGTGTGATTGGGGAAGGTGTTCAGGACCAACATTGGCACATGGGATGGTGGATGAATGGATGGAGAGGGTGGAGAGGGTGGCGATAATGGAGGAGTTGGGATAGTGATTTTTGGGATGTAGGGACCCAAAATAGATTTAGGAGATGGAGGAGGTGAATGATTTTGTGGGGGAATAGAAACTCTGGATGTCATTATGGACTTTTCATTTGAAGGTATGGCACTATTTCTCTTTGGGATCCACATAGTTTTGATTTTTGCTTTGGTGGGCCTTTGTGGCCTTTTGGATTGATTTGGATTTTGGACTTGATTTTTATTTTCTTCAACATGTATTTTGAAGGGGACATGAGGAGAGTTAGATTCATGTGGACATTTGGATTTATACATTTGTGCTTTGGCATCCAAAGTTCTTTCAGTAGCAAGGGGATAGGTGCGAGGGGATGGATGATGTGGAGAGATGGAGGTAGGATTATAAGAATTATGTGTAGATGGAGAATGTGTAGGTATGTTCCTTTGTTGATCTATGAAAGGATGAGTAGGATAAGATGGAGGGGGTGATTTTGGGATAAAAGGACCCAAAATGGACTGTGTATATGGGAGATGTGTGGGGTTTGATGGAGGGCTATAAGAACCCATAGTAGATGAAGGATGAGCAATGATGGATGGAAGGACATAAGGACCCAAAATGGATTGAGAGGATGAGGGAGGAAGATGGATGGTTGTTTTTAGGTAATATGATGGAGGAGGGGGGATGGCAGCAAATGACTTGGTAGAACGATGGAAAGTACCTCTTGTGCCTTTAGAAGAGGATCGTTTAGGATGTACGGAGGTTGTACCAAAATATTTAGAGTGTGGGCTTTGGGAGATATATCCAAGACCATGTGTGTCTAGATGTTCTTTGACTTGGATGGGCTCTTAAGTACCTTGCTCATGAAGGCCTAAACCTTTTCCTTGATAGTGCATGTTTTGTAGCATGTGATTTATTGTAGGATGCTTATTCTTTTGGAAGCATGATGAGAGCGCATTAGTAGGTGAAAGAGGTAGGGTGGTGCATATGCTTTGTTTTTCTCTTGTAAGAAGGCCACCATGGATAAGTATAATGTGACCAAGGTGATACAAAAGTGGCATTGGGATGGTAGGACTAGATGGCGATGAAGGATCATGTGATGGAGATGAGGGGATAGCAACATCAAGAGGAATGAGTGATAAGGGACCGAGAGAGGGATTAGGGAGTGTGATGGGATCGGTATTTATGGAAGTGGATGATAAGGGCTCATGAGATGGAGTGATTGGATCATGAATGCAAAGGGGATCATGGGATGAAGTGGATGAGATAGTGTGATCTTGAGATGGGGTGGATGGGAGGATAGAATCATGACTTGGTTGAGGATATGGATCATGAGATGAAATGGATGTAAGACTATGTTCTTGATATGGAGTAGATGGGATGGAAGGATCTTTATTTGGAGGAGGGGATATGCTTGTATGCTTTGGATCAAGCTCTTGGCATGACTCATCTTGTGTGGGATGTATGATGATGGAAGAGTGTTGAAGGGATTCCTCAATTGGGGGAGATAGGAGGATGGAGGATTCATGAAGGTCATGGGATTCAATTTTTTGAATATTAGGACTGGGAGGAGGGGATTGGGTGGATCTAGTAGTAGAAGATGGGGAGTCAATGGGTTTGACCGACTCAACCATTTGGACAGTGTTAGGAATGGTGATGGGAGGGATAGGTGTAGGATGGAGGAGGGACTCATCACTAGTGATAGTACATGATAGTGTGGGAGGGAATTGTGTCTCTTCTGTCATGAGTCCTTGGGAAACATTTGGAAGGGATGTAGGATTAGGTAGAGTGATGGGAATGGATGGATGATCAGGGATGGTTAGAGGACTAGGATTAGGGATTGGTGGATTATGATTAGATGTGGGGATGGGATTGGATGTAGGACTAGGGGGAGATGGAGGATGAGGATTAGGAATTGGTGGATTAGTATTAGGATTAGACGTGGGGATGGGATTGGATGGACTAGGAGGAGATGGAGGATTAGGATTAGGGATTGGAGGATTAGAGTTATGGATTGGTGGGTTAGATGATTGGATGGGTGGATGAGGATTAGATGTAGAACTAGGAGGGGATGGAGGATTATGATTAGATGAGTGGATGGGACTAGATGGAGGACTAGGAGGAGATGAAGGAATAGGGTTAGGGATTGGAGGATTAGATGAGTGGATGGGACTAGATGGAGGACTAGGAGTGATTGGAGGTGGGTTATGTTTAGATGGAGGATTAAGATATAATACGGTGAAAGGGGAAGTGATGTGGGAGGATGTGTATGATGAATGAAGATAGGGGGATGTAGATGTTGGATTAGGTTGGGGAGATTGGGATGGTGGGTGATAGTAGGAAGATGTAGATGAAGGATTAGAATGGGGAGATGTGGAATTAATGTAAGGATATTGGGATGGGGGACTGTGATAGGAAGGTGTGGATGTTGGATTAGGATGGGAAGATTGAGGTGGTGGACCACCATAGGAGGATATGGATGCTAGATTAGGATGAGAGGATTGAGATGGTGGATTAAGATAGGAGGAATATTGGGATGAGGGATTGTGATAGGAAGGTGTGGGTGTTGGATTAGGATGGGGAGATTGAGATGCGGGATTAAGGTAGAGTTATTGGGATTGTTGATGATGATAAGGAGACAAGGATATGGATGTTGGGTAAGATAGAGGTTGAAAGGGAGGACATGATGAATATATTGATGGTGAGGATGTTGGATATCCCTTGTCAAGGGTAGTATAAGGACCATTATTAGATGCGAATGAAGGTATGGAGGGACAGTTCGAAGAAGTAGTGGGATTTTGGAAGGTGGATAGAGAGAGATTGCTAGCAACGATAGCGTTAAGGGGATGTATATAACAATCTTCATGATCAACAAGATTTTTGTTATCGTCATCAATGTAATTAGGATTCCCCTTGACTACTATTATTGGTCATGTGAGAGGGGGATAAGGATTCATGATGGATACAAATTAGCAGGAAAGAATAGATGATGAATAGAAAACTAGGATGGATTGAAAGCTGATATGGGGATTAGATGAAAGCTCAGATTGGGATTGAATAAATTAACGCTCAGATTAGAACTGGATTGGAGCTTAGATTGGGATTGGATCAAAGGATATGATAGGATTGATTTGAAACCAAGATCATGGGTTTTAACTAGAGGAGGTAAGGTGTTGACAATCAGATTTTTGCCAAATTTGGCAGTTTTCAAAAATTGTCAAATTTTGCCATTTTAGGAAACTTCATAGGAATAAGCTTGAAAGTCCAAATTTTTTCCAAAAAATACCCAATACTAAGATAGGATGAATTGTCCACTAACATACCAAATATGAGATATTGATTCAGAGTTATTAATGGAAGTGTTTTTTCAAAAACTGGAAAAAAACATTAAATTGAGATTTTGAGGGTCAAGATGAAACTTTGGGGGTTCGAAAATGTGCTGAAAAGGGGTCCAACCTATTCTTGATGGGTTGGGAATCCACATACCAACTCATAACGCAACCACTCGTAAAATTTCAGCCAAAACCCACATCCGAGTCAAAAGTTATGGCCTCTGGAAGTTTTTGCATAAAAGTCAGAACCTTCAAAATGAAGTTTAAATTATTGTGATGGATGATTTGATGATAAATATGGACTCTGATGATGTTCTAAGAAACACCTATATGTTTTTGGTCGATGAAACAATGATTTTTAGAAAATGTTGATGGATGCTTGGAAGAGAGAAATGGCCACTCGAAATGGGTGATCTGACATTCAAAATGGACAGATGGATGCTTGGATTGGTTAGGAGAGTGTTAAGGATGATCAAATGGTCAAATGGAGACTTTGGGATTTTAAACGGGGGTTTAGAATGGTCAAGCAGAGAAATTGTCCATTCAGGAGAGCGTATCTACACTTCTGCAACAAAAACTGGTAGAAATGTCGGAACAGGGGGGCATATCCGCACTTCTGCAGCAAAAACTAGTAGAAATGTCAGAACAAGGGGGTGTATCTGCACTTCTACAGTGAAAAGACTAGCAGAAACGTCGAAACAAGGGGGCGAATCCGCACTTCTTTAGCAAAAAGACTGGAAGAAACGTCGAAATAGAGAGGCAAATTCACCCCTCTACAGAAAAACAATGACTTGGTTTGAAAATGAGGGATTATGGCAAAGACTTGGAATGATTTAATGAAGGTTTGACTTATCCAAATTTATTGGTTTTTCACAGAAAGACACTTTGAACAAGCACAATCCTATGATTAGTATAAAGGGGTATGGCCAGCAAAGGTCTTACTCTAGGATGAACAAGGTTTCTAAGGAGTCCTTGATATATGCTTGGTACGTGAGGCACAACCATGAACACTAGTCCATCACAAGCATGATTCAGGAACCCTAGCGAGATATTGAAAGGGTCGGACCAACTCTTCACGTCTATCTAGGTATCACCCTAGCTTCGATGCTCCGCCCATTACGATGCAACTGGATTGGGGTACAACTTTGACTATCCCCTCTTTATATACCCCACCGGTACGCATGGTTGGGATCATCCCTTGGGGTGATGAAATCCCCAAGCAGGTCCCACTAAGAAGAAGACACTAATCGCTTCCAACTACCCCCCTCGGATCTACACAAAATGCAAAGGGAGAAGGTGAAAACGAATTAATGCCCCCTTTAGGGTAACACAAATAAAACAGACACAACAAGCAACAAATATTACTTTCCCCTACTTATACTAAGTGAATAGATAAAGTAGTAAGAAAAGACTTCAAAAACCAGAATAAAACAAAGGCCTGCAAGCAAATGTTAGTTGTTTTATCTTTTTGCCCTTTGTGATTTTCAGCAAAATACTCAAGATACCAACAAAAAATCTGACTTCACCCACCTACAAATAGGGTTAGAGGATTAGAGCATGAAACAATAGAAGAAAGAGATAAAAACGAAGCTAAAATGCAACCTTTTTACCTTCCTAAATGTGTTGTTTAGGGCAAATCTGCCCCTCTGGAGTGAAAAACACTAAACTAGGTGGGCGAATCCGCCCTTCTGTAAAAAACAGTTAGCAAAAATGTCAAAATGTTGGGGCGTATCTGCACTTCTGTAGAAAATAGTTAGTAGAAAATGTTGGATCACTGGGGCATATCCGCACTTCTGCAGAAAATAGTTAATAGAAAATATTGGATCATTGGGGTGTATCCGCACTTTTGCAATAAAAACTGGCAGAAACGTCGGATTGTGAGGGCATATCCGCACTTCTGTAGAAAACTGTTAGCAGAAAATGTTGGATCATTGGGGCGTATCCACACTTCTGCAAAAAATAATTAGCAAAAAACGTTGGATCACTGGGGCGTATTCGCACTTCTGTAGTAAAAACTGGCAGAAACGTCAAATCGTGAGGGCATATCCGCACTTCTGCAGAAAATTGTTAGCAGAAAATGTTGGATCACTGGGGCGTATCCGCACTTCTGCAGAAAATAGTTAGCAGAAAACGTTGGATCACTAGGGCATATCCGCACTTCTGCAGAAAATGTTGGATCACTGGGGCGTATCCGCACTTCTGCAGAAAATAGTTAGTAGAAAACGTTGGATCATTGGGGCGTATCTGCACTTCTGTAGTAAAAACTAGCAGAAACATCGGATCGTAAGGGCGTATTCACCCCTCTGCAGTGTCCAAGAGGGAAAATTTGCCCTTCTGCGACCTAAACCTGCAAATAAATTAAACAACATAAAATGTAAAAGAAAGAGACCCCTTTGTGGGTCCCACTAGGCGTGCCAAAAATGTGATCCTTCTAAAACGTCAAGTCATAATGTGAGATGCTAGATAAAAACTAATAATGCAACAAGAAGAAATAACAAGATAAAAGGGCACCTCAATGATTAGCCTAAGAAAATGGATAACATGGAAGTAAGATAAAACAAATTGAATGTTGTTTGTTATACCTTTTATGCTGCTCTTTCCTTGGTTGGCCCTTGATCTTGAAGAGTTGTGTGCTCCTTGGATGATAAGCTATGTTGAATATGCAAAATGATATGCAAAGTGGATGAGGATGTGATGATTATGAGATGAGATTTCAAATGGAAAATTGACAAGAGTTTGGTAGCAAAAGACTTGATCCCCAAAATGGGATAAATGAGGGGGTATTTATAGGATAATTGGAATTCTCTAGAGAATTCAACGGTTGAGATTGATCCAACAAGATCAAAATGAAGGGCTATGGTGAGTTGAAGACTCACAAGCCCTCACATCTTGACATGTGGAATGTGAGATGTATTAGGGTGGAGTGATGTGGAAATGAGGTGGAAGGGAAGTACATGAGGTGGATCTTGGGGGATGAGAAGATCCCTTGGAGGAATAAAAGTGAATTAAAAATTCACAATGATTGGAAGAATCTAGTGGATAAGAGAGGGTTTCCAAAAAGGTGGGGATTTTCTACATGTGAGAGATGTGACAAGTCCAAGGTTCTATAAGCCTTGGGCACATGTAAAATGACAAGTCACATTTGCATGGGGATAGGGTAAACATTGGAAGAATAAAAAAGAATTAAAAATTCCTTGGGGGATGGGGAGAGTTGACCAAGGTACTAATTAGGCTATTGACCTTCATTAAGGTTGTGCAAACACAAGATTAGGATAATTAATGAGGGATTAGAGGCAAGTGGAAGATTATGGAGGATGTGACACTAATCTTGATTAAGTGGTGCACATCCTAATCACAAGGAGAAAGAAAAAGAGGGATTAAAATTTGATTTTTAATCAAAAAGTTTAAGTGAAAATTAAATAAATTGTCTTATTTATTTAATTTAGAGAAGAAAAGGTGTAAGGTAAAGTATTTAATTATTTAATTACATACTTTGGGAACCTTAGGTAAAAAATAAAATAATGATTAAATAAATTATTTAATCACTATTAATGAAATAGATTAATAAAGTAGACAATTTTGATCATATGGAAGTGATCAAATTTAGATGTCTACATCCACATTCAATAAATTGTTTTACTAGCACTTTGAATCACTGTCTTGTTTTCAATATTAGATTTGTATTGCTCAAGCCTCAAAGCCATTTTTCCAGAAGAGCTGAGCTTTTTCAGCAGCTTTCTAGCCCTCTGCATTGGCTTTAGATTTAGAAGACCACTAGGTAAGCTTTTCATAGCTTTCTGTATATTAAATTTCTCTTTTTCTATTTTTTCTTCCTCCATACTTGGGATCAGCATGTTTGATTCTCTACCTAAAATATCCTCTGTAACTATCTTTATTTTCCTCTAGCAAGATGTTTTTTTCCATGATTTTATTTATAATAGCTACTTCACCTTTTTGAAATAGCAACCCCTTTCCTCCTATATTTCTCTAAATTTTTTACCTTCTTGCAAGATGCTCACAACCTTTATATATTAAAATAGCGAGTCGAAACCAACTAACCTAAGAGTCTGAAACCTAAAACACTACTAAATAGAAAGTACTCCAACCCAAGACCTTCCAAATACTACTACACTTGGTTTAACACCAAAGCACTACAACCATAACCTCCCAAATATTGGTGAGAATGCTCTAAATCTAATCTATCTGAAATGTGTATAAGAGGAAATATACTATGGTTTTCACCATTCCCCATCATAACATCATGCAATGACCTAATTATTACAAATGGGTTTCTTCTTTGCTATAATTCTATGTTATTATTGCTCATATTTTTTATGCGAGATAAAACTGTTAATTAAATTTGAAGCACAAAGATACCTAAATTGATATTAGCATCTGATAAATCATACCTTGGGAATTTTTGTCGCTCAAATTGACAAATCATGTCTATGTTTAATAAACACCATTCGAATAATGAAAGGATATCTGATGGCATTGAGGTTGTGGGCACAGGAGGTATTGTGGGCTTGTGGCATGTAGCAGGTCGCTTCCTGCATGGTGTTTTCCTTTGTTACATGTTTGTTTCCTTCTAGGTGTTGGTTCTTTAGACTGCATTCCTTGTAAATCATATTTTTGTAGCTTTGTTTCTTTCTTGTTATTTAGCAGTTTGGGGGGAGTAAGGTGTGGTGGGCTAGGAGCTATGTTGTGTGAGGTAAGTGGGTAATGAAAGCGATGTGGGTTCAGAGGGGGTGTTAAGGTGAGGGTTGGGTGTAGGGATTCAGTGAGAAGGTATGGAAAAGGCTTCCAAAAGCTTGGTTCTTGTTGGGCCAAATACATCTCTGAATTTTTTGAGAGCCATGCATGCACAAAAATTGGATTCATCCTTTGTGGGTGAGAGATCTAATCTCAAGAAAGTGAACGGGTGCTTGTCATGGAGTCAAGATCGCCTTGTTCTGGTTATTTCTCCTGAATCGGTTTAAGAGAACATAGCTTATTGGAACCAACATGTTCAGATCTATAAGTTCTTGGGTATTCATGTCCCTCTCTCAATGTTAGAGTCTTGGATCCATCGAAGGTGGTAGGTTGAAGGTGATTTTGATCTTTTGGTCGCTACAAATGGTTATTTCATGGTTGATTTCTCTTGCATTTTAGATCGAAATCATGTTTTTGAATGAGGGTCATATTTTTGCAATCATGTTGGCCTGTTAATTAAGCCCTAGCATGGAGGTTTTAATGCGACAGAGGATCTCCCTACACGGGTTCCTGTTTGGGTTTGTCTTCCATGGCTGCCATTGGAGTTTTGGAGGGAGGATATTTTGCACCGGATTGTTGCTTTGTTGGGGACATTGGTTACCATTGCTCAAAATAATTTGGATAAAAAGGTGTTCTCTCATGCTCGTATTTGTGTTGAAATTAATTTAAATAACCCTTTTTTGGATTCTTTAGAAATTTGTATTGGCTCTACCTCATGGATTCAACCACTCGATTATGAATCCCTTCCTTTTCATTGCCACTTTTGTCACAAGTATGGACACCTTCAGCGCTAGTGCCCTCGAGCAACCAAAGTGGTAGGGGCTTCTTCTTCTCCTTCTTTTAGGCCTTCAGTGGAGAAGGGGGATAAAGGCAAGGCATCTATGGGTAAGGGTGGGTAGAATAAGGATGGATTTATTATTGTTAAGCAGAGAAATAAAGGGAGGGGTCAACAACGAGCCTATAAGGATAGACAGAGTGATCAAGGTTTCAATCGGTTTGAGGTCTTGGATAATCAGGCTTTGGAGGAATGGATTCATGTTGAGATTTATTCTGGGGCCATTGGTATGGATGCTGGGTTGGATACAGGGCTAGAGCAGGAAATTGTTGTTCATAATATTTCTTTGGCATTGGAGCAAAGGATTTTTGTGCCTCTTGGGGCCTCTACAGATGTGCAGGATGATATTATTTTAGCAGATTTAGCTAAGGCAGTGTTCTCCTCAGGTAAAGGTTGGGGATCATCTCCTACTTTGGGTGTGCTACAACAACCTCTCAAGAAGGGGCATTTTGAAAATTCATCAAAAGTTGGTCTTAAGAAGGATACAAACAAGCTTAGATCTACTGGGGATCTATTGGTGGAATTTGGTTCTATTAAGACCCTTGAGGCCCACTTCTCTCAACCTTCCTCATGATTATTCTCTCATGGAATGCAAGGGGGTTGAATAGCACCTCTCGTCAAAAGGCTATTCAAAATTTGATTGTTGTTCATTCTCCAAACATTTTTTGTGTTCAAGAAACTAAGCTTTGGGTGGACCTCATGCTTCAACATGCCCCTCATCTTTAGTTTTCTAGCCAGTGTCAATGTATTGGTTCTAGGGAACCTTTGGGGGTTTGGCTCTTTTCTACAATCCTTATAAGCTCATTCCTCGTTGGTGGATTTCAAGCCAGTCTTTTATTTTTGTGATGGCTTCAGTTTTGGAATCTAGTGAGAACATTTTGGTTAGTAATGTTTATGTTCCAATTGATATCCATGGTAAAATCCAGCTTTGGGCTCATATCGGATATGTTAGGTCTTTTGCACCCTTTCTGCCTTGGATCTTAGCTGGTGATTTCAATGTTGTGTTGAGCTTGGAGTAGAAAAGGGGAGGGTTGCCTAGACTTGGTCCTACTTCAAATCTATTTTGGACATATGTGGGCTCTCTTGATCTGGTGGATGTTAAATCCTCTAATGGAATATTCACCTGGAATAATAGATGGAGTGGGCTTGAAGCGATTTCCTAGCAGCTTGATCATTTCCTTGTCTCTTTCTCTTAGGTTAGAGGTAGATTAGTCATTTTCTCTGAGATTCTTGACTGGTGTGGCTCTAATCATTGGCCAGTTAAGTTTTTGACTTCTCACACCTTTCAAATTCTAGCTCATGTGGTTGCATGATCCAACTATGTATTCTCTAGTTAAGAAGCTGCAATATGTTAAGTATCATATTAAGCAATGGAATAGGTTGTGTTTTGGTAATTTTTGAGCCAGGAAAAGAGAAGCGCAGGATCGCCTTGCTATTATTACCTGCCATATTCAGGATTTGGGATTCTCGGAGGCTCTTGGGCATGCTGAGGCCCAAGCTATGAAATTGGTGGAGGAGTGGGAGCTTCGTGAGGAGATTTTATGGAAAAAAAGGTCTAGGATTGATTGGCTTCAAGAGGGTGACATGAATACTACATTTTTCCATCATTCAACACAAGCTCGTTGGAATAAGTGTTTTATTTCTTCTCTTGTTAACTCTGAGGGTCTTTTGATCTCTTCACAACATTATTTTTCTAGAGAGGCTTGTCAGTTCTATTCTATTTTTTTCATTGATGATTAACTTCCTGCAGAGGTTGATGAGAATAGGGTCCTTGCTTGAATTCCCTCTTTAATTTTTAATGAGTTGAATGCTTATCTTATTCGCTCGGTGAATTTGTCGAAAGTGAAGGAGGTGGTGTTTAGGATAAATAAAGGGAAAGATCCTTGCCCTAATGGTTTCCTAGTTGAGTTTTTCTATGAGTTTTGGGATATTGTGAAGCATGATTTGTTGGAGGTGGTTTAGGAGTCTCTTCATAGTAAGAAGATGCTTCATGCCTTGAATGCTACTTTTTTGGTTCTCATTCCTAAGAAGGAAGTTGTTGACATGATTGATCTCTTCAAACCTATTGCACTCTGTAATGTGGTGTACAAGATTATTACAAATTTTATTGCTAAGAGGCTTAAACCTTATTTGCATGATCATTTTTGAGGAGCAAGGCGGCTTTGTGGCAGGTCATCGAATTTTGGATGGGGTGGTGGTTGCATATGAGGTCATTCATTCCATGGAAACCTCCTAGGATAAATCTATGTTTATCAAGTTGGATATGGCAAAATCTTATGACAAAGTTAAATGGAGCTTTCTTCAAAAGATTATGTTGGCTTTTGGTTTTTCCTCTATTTGGGTGAGCTGGATTTTGAGCTGCATGACCTCTTCCTCTTTTCCAGTTATTGTGAATGGGTAACCTTCAAAGATTTTTGGGGCTACTAGGGGCCTTCATCACGGAGATCTTCTCTCTCCTTATTTGTTTATTATTATGGCAAAGGGGCTAGGTCGGCTTCTTAAATCTCGGGTTTCACAAGTTTTGATTCATGGGTGGCAGTGGGGGATGGGCTTGCCAACACTTTCTCATCTCCAATTTTTGGATGACACCTCTCTTATGGGACTCACTCGTATTAGGGAGGTTGAATCCTTCAGGAAAGCTTTGGACATCTACCTTGTGGCTTCGGGATAGAAAGTCAATGAGAAGAAGTCTTCTATATTCTTCTTTAATACTCCTCAAGCTATCCAGCGATGGATTGCAGCTATTCTACAGTTTCAAATTGGGTTTCTTCCCTTTGTCTACTAGGGTGTTCCTCTTGTTGTTGGTAATCAACCTAGGTCCTCCCAAAATTTGTTGCTTGATAAGATTAGGCGAAAGGTTACTCATTCGACTCATCGTTGGTTGTCTACTATTGCTAGAGTGACTCTTCTCAAGTATATTATCTAGGCCCTTCCCATCTACACTAGCTTTGTTCAAGTAACTCCTATGTATTTCCTTAAGGAATTTGATGCTCTTTCACATCAATTTCTTTGGAGTGGTAATTTGTTGTCTTCAAAGTGGAGCCTTGTTAAGTGGGAATTTGTGTGTAGACCAAAGCAGGAGGGTGGTCTTGGTTTACGCTCTACTATTTTGAATAGGAAACCTCTTGTTTCCAAGCTATATTGGCGATGGTGTACCAATCCACATTAGTTATGGGCTCATATTCTCAACCATAAATATCTTCGAGGTGTTGCTTCTTTTGAGGTTCCTCACTATCCTCTTGAAGGGAGTGGTTCTATGATTTGCCATAATTTGAAAGTGGGGGCCTAGTTGATTAAGTGTGCACATTTTTGGATCTATCATTCGGGGTTACAGGCTCTTTTTTGGTCAGATTCTTGGGATGGTCACCCTCCTATTCTCTCTTCTTTTCCTCGCCTCCAGTCCCTGTGTGATGTTTTTATTGCAGTTGTTTGGGATATTGTGGAACATTAAAAGGTGGTGCAACATGGTGGATTGGCAATAAGTTTTCGCTGGAAGCATCCTTTTGAGTGGCCACCTGGAGGTTTTGAGGGGGATATGCATGAGCTTTCCCAACTTCTAGCTTCCTGTGCTTGTAATTATTTGAGGGGACCTGATGTCTTGGCTTGGGATGGTTCAGATTTGTCTGGAAAGTACTTTGTGGCGATTGGTTATAAGTAGTTGGGTAGGTAGGTTTTTGGCAGCATTGAGGTCCCTTGGTGGAAGCAAGTTTGGCACAAACTATCATGGCCCAAGTGAAATTTCTTCATGTGTTTAGTGTCTCAAAATCAGTGTCTCACTTGGGATAATTTATGTAAGCGTGGTTTCCAAGGCCCTTGTATGTGTGTTTTGCATCATGGTTGTGAAGAGAGTGTCTCCCATCTCTTCTTCCAATCTTCCTATGCTAGGGATATTTGGCATTTCTGGTGGGGGTGTGGAATATGATTTGCTGGCATGTTTCCTCTATGGCAGAGTTTATACAATGGTGGGGTAGGGCCCCTATTTCTATCTCCTTTCTTCAAGTTGTTTGGGCCATCCTTTATTACCTGGAACCTATGGTTGGAGAGGAATAGATGGATTTTTTAGGATTCGTTGTTGATCACCCCTTACCTATGGTTGAAAATTCTACACTCTTTAGGGGAAAATATTGTGGCTAAGTGTGATATGATTGTGTTGGTGGACCCTCATGATGTTGCTTGATGTAATAGTCTTCATCTTCCTCCTCTGTAATGACAGATTATGTGCAACAAATGTAGACATCCTACTCCAAAGGTGAATAGGGAGGGAATATGGACCTTTCCCCCTCATGGAGTCCTAAAAATCAACTCGGATGGATCTTCTCATGGAAATTTGAGTCATGTTGGAATTGCAGGTGTTGGTTGGGATAGCTCTAGAGATGTTTAGTTTATCTTCTTTGTGTATAAGGGTCTCCATACCAATAATATTATGGAGGCTCAGGCCATTTTATTGGTTGTGGAGTAGGGCAGTCAATTGGGATGGTGAAGGATCATATGTGAGTCTGACTCCCAAGTGTGGTGAACTTACTCAAAAGGTGGTATTTGGATGATGTGAGCTGGCAGTTGGCTTTGATTTTTGAACAAATTCTCACTCTCTGTGCTTCTCTGGAGGATATTACTTTCACTCGTATTCCTCGAGAATGGAATGGTGTTGTTTATTTCTTGGCTAAATGGGCTTCTAATCATATTCATGATTGAAATTTGGTGGATCAGGGTCAACTACCCCAGGATTTTTCTCATCAATTGGATCACTTGGTGGAACTTTATAGGGCCATTTAATGCCCTTTCTTTGTAACGTTTCCTTGTTTTAATAAAAAAATTACCCCTCCTTGATGTTTAATAAATACCGTTCTTACTCCTGGGAAGGAAAAAGATAGAGAAATTGCTAGAAACTGTTGTGTGGTTGTGGGTTTCCTCTATTTTGATATGAAATGTTTGACAAAATCTCTATATCATATCATAGATATGTCTTCCATAGAATATATCAAATATGCATACTCACTTGTGTAAACTACATAAATCTTCTCCAAGGATAGTTTCATTTGCTAGATTCAATCGAGGTAATATTTCCCATATACAGATTTTCCTTTAATTTGTTTGTTGGGTTTGTCTTTATATTATCATCTAGTTGTAGGCTAGATCCACCATGAAACCCACATGAAATTTATGTTGTTTAGCTAATGTAGATGGATGGCACAATAAGAGAGATACAAACCAGATCTTCATGTGCAACTTGCAAGATCAAAAAAAGAAAATGTGAGGAGAAATGTCTACTTGCTCCCTATTTCCCATGAAGCAATCCTGATAGATTTTCAAAAATAATGAAAGTATTCAGAGAAAGAAATATTTCCAAGCTAATTAAGGTTGACAAGTTTCCATTTCTTTTATTTTTCAAAGAATGACTCTACGCTATAAATAAAAGGAGAAAAAAACAACATTTACAACATGCATATCTAACATGGTATTTTGTTGCAGGATACTCCACCAAAGAAGCAATCAAATGCTGTGGAGAGCATGATATATGAAGCAAGTGTTTGAAACCATGATCCTGTCAATGGTTTTGAAGGTGTCATAAGTGATTTACAAAATCATGTTTGGGATTTGCAATCCTAGTTGGTAGAAGCTAAAGAAGAGTTGGTTGCCTTCCAAAAGGCCTCTAATCACTCTTTCATTACCGATTCTTCTCCTAAATTAGAAGTAGAAGTAGGAGGAACCATATCAGATTTGGTATGAAGGATACCAAAAGAGGTTGATGTTGAAATGGATGACATAATAATGAGGGAAGATGATGCATATTAGTCCCTAAACTGGGAGAAACTAATTGGGTTTGATCTTCAAGAGTTCAGTAAATGACATCTCGGAGCTATGATATTCAACACTGGTTCTATATTTTTATTGGTTTTGATGTATTTGTTACTTCATTTATTCTACACTTGGTCAGTTGATAAGTTTTTTAAATCTACTTTTGGATTAACATAGCTCTGTAGTGAGGAATCAAAGTTAATCGGTATTCTCGATGTGAACTTGTCTACGGATTTTAATGTTTGTAGTTTGGATTGGAAACATTTGGCTTTTAGATTTCTTTCTTCCATGGATACCAGATTAGCCTCACATCATTCAATGAAGTCAGTGTAGAAGAGAAAAAGCATAAGTATTCTATAGGAAAAATATTATTAAAATCTTATTATTATCATTATTAGTACTATTGTAATGAGTTTTACCTTTTTTAGCTAATTAGTTATTAATAATTTTATTTTTTACTGGTTAAAATATTTGTTTAGTTTTTCTTATTGGTTAAAAAAATTGACATATAGAATAAATTAGAATCTTTTCCTCAACAATAGCAGCCCCTACCTTTTACTCAAAAACTTAAGCCAATGCAAAGGGGGTGGGGCTAGAAATTGCCCCACATACTTAGGTTTTTTTTCTACCACTTGTCAATCATATGAAACTTTAAAATTACAAAATTCACTAGACCACCCACTTTAAAATAACCCTAAAAAATATCAACAACTCATACACAATTTAATCTAGAAGTGTTTACTCTATCATTCATGGTTGATTTATTAATATTTAACAATTATTGATTTGAATGAAGAGATTTAATTGCATTTGTGTCTTCTATGAATCAAACCTAATAATTTAATTTAATATATTTATTTTTTAATTAAATTATATATATATATATAACCAATAATAAATAATTATTTTAATATATAATAAGAGAAGAAACATTGCCCACATGTAATATCTAACTTTTAATTATTATTTTTATTTAATATATAATAATTTGTAGTATAACATTTATTAAGTATATTTAAAGTTAGTGATTAAAATTAGCTCTATATTTATGGATAGTATTACCATCATAGTTAGGGTTAAAGATAGGTCTAGGATTAGGATAATGGATTAGAAATTATTGTTAGGGTTAGAGTTAGGTTTAAGGATAGAATTAGAGTAAAGGGAAAGCTGATAATTTATTAGTTCAAAATATCATTAATTATTAATTTTTAATACTATAGTGATTTTTGATTCAGTAA
This sequence comes from Sequoiadendron giganteum, assembly GCA_007115665.2. Lineage (NCBI taxonomy): Eukaryota > Viridiplantae > Streptophyta > Pinopsida > Cupressales > Cupressaceae > Sequoiadendron > Sequoiadendron giganteum. Next base: position 325,392,487 of record CM021102.1, read on the forward strand.
TGCAAATCTTCAACAACCACAATACTTAAAACAGTACGAATAGAAGTCATTTTAACAACTGGAGAAAATATTTCATCAAAATCAATACCCTTTTTTTGTGCAAATCCTTTTACAACTAATCTAGCTTTAACTCTTTTCTTACCTCCATCCTCCTCTTTCACCCTATAAACCCATTTGTTTGGTAAAGTCTTTTTACCTACAAGCAACTTGCATAATTCCCAAGTCTTATTTTTTAGCAAGGAGTTCATTTCTTCTTCCATTTCATACTCCCACTGAACCTTGGTAGCCACCTGCATAGCTTCAACATAACATTCTGGTTCACCAACATCAGTTAATAAAATAGAATACAAAGAGGGAGAAAATATTTATGGAGGTCTACTTATCCTTGAAGATCACCTAACATTCACTGGAGTTTGTCGTATTTCTTTTTGTTGTTGCGGAGCATTAGGAACCACTAGACCATTGTTTTTTGTAATGTCATCCAACATTCAATAATCCTTTTCTTTCTTCTAATGCTGTTGCAATAGATATTTGTTCAACACTTTCTCATTAAATATGACATCCTTGCTTCTCACAATTTTCTTATTTTCAAAATCCCAAAGCCTATAACTAAATTCATCAATGTCATATTGAACAAATATACATTTCTTTGATTTTGCATCAAACTTGGTTCTATTTTCAGAGTCTACATGTGCAAATGCTTCACAACCGAAGGTTGTGAGGAAATAATAACTCACCTTCTTACCTATTCCCACTTCCTCTGAAATACAACAACCCAAAGGATTAGAGGGACCTCTATTAATTAAATAAACAACAATTTTTGCAGCCTTTGCCCGCATTTTTCTTGAGTGGTTTTTTATCCTTATGAGGGTTTTCCACGCATAAAAAATACTGTGCTATGATTCTTTTATGGCCATGTGATTATCATGGTTCATGCTATTTAGTCTTTCTGCTTTTTTTTATCTACTTTGGAACATTTTAGTTTTCATGTTGTTTAAGGATCTACTATTGGCTATCGCATTTGGTTACAATCTTGAAACTGAACATTCAATTATTACAAAGAGATAAAGAAAGGGTGAGCTTTATAATTATGTTTCTTCTTCCATATTTCAAAGAATATTGATGAAAAACTTAGTGTTCATATCCCCTTCTTTGGGCCATTGGATTCTAGATTTTTTCTTCTAGAATAATTCATCCTTCTTCATGAGGTCATTTCTTTCCATTATGAGGCCACATTATTTAGAACAAGTGTCAACATAAATAACCCCATTCTCCATAGAGTCTTGAATTGATTTTAGGTCATTTAATAATCTTTCTTTCTTTTGAAAAACATTACCAAAGGACATTGTGTTCTAGTTTTTCAATTTGTTTTATATTAAATTTAAATTTTGGGCTAGAGTGAACATAGGAATACCTTGGAAGGGGGTATTCTACCACTTCTAAATCAAGCATCTAAACTCCATATGGGATTACCACATGATCTCATATCTAAAAGGTTAGGGGGGCAGTTTAGTAGCCTCCTCCTAAAGTAAAAAAAGAGAATAATAGTTTGAACCTATAAGAGGAAGAGCATTGAGGGATAGGCTAAGTAGGATATTATAATCATGAGAGATTAATAACCTATCAAGATTCACCTGTATAATATTATTCCCATACCTTCTATTTGATAGGTGAAAGAAGAACCTCAAATCTTTATATCCATAAGACTAGTGTTAACTAAGAAGTCAGCTAAATCACCCATTTTATCAAAATAGTCTTCAAGACCCCCTAGTTTCTTAGAAAGGATAAAAGGAGTGTTGAAGTGCCCCTCTAACATCCACAAAGCTCTTGGGGGTTATTTATAGCTAAGGATAGAGAATCCCACAACTATTTCCTAGCCAGTTTGGAGTTAGGTGCATAAATATTAGTAAGAATTCATTACAAATATTTAGAAAGGTAATTTATTGTAATATAATATATAGGAAATATTCCTTTTACCCAAAAAAATATTTATATTTAGAAAGGTAAGAGAAAGAAACAATAAGGATTTTTTTTTTGTTCTAACATTGTACCCTTCAAACACAAGGGGTTGGACCAGAAGGTGACAATACCCCCTAAAACAATCTCGGTAGGGCTAACACAACAATCTACAAAAGGCCAAATATTAGAAGCAATTTGAGGGAAAGCAAGTTAAAACATTTTAACTTCTTGGATGAGCATAATATCAATTTTATATTCCAATGTAGATTTTTATCGTATGTTATTTGTGTGGGTTGTTTAGCCCCCTAATGTTCAAAGAAATAATTTTCATAAGAAAAGTAAAAGAGAGGAGAAAACCTTAGTGGTACAATTAGTCTAGGTTTGATGAAGAGGCTCAAATATAGAGGAGGTTTTAAAACTCACTTCTTCGGGTTTTTTTATCCTAATAACTCCAAGGTCCTTTATTTTCCAAACACTACATCTCGTGTTGCTTCTTTGGATCTTATTTCTCTTTGTGAAGGTATATCCTTGCACATCAAGTTTTTTATTTTTATTTTTCTTTCGATGAATTTGTGTCCATTCCTTATCTTGGGAAGAAGTGAGGATTGATCCAAAGGTCAAATAATTAGAGCTAAGGCTAATAAGAGACAAAGAGTCCACCATCTTGGCATAAGAGACATTTTCTTCAAACAAAAGAAGATACTTACTCCCTTCCTTGTCTTGCAATTGATTCACCTCTACATGCTCTTTTGGGGGAGAGTTGTTCAAAGAGAGATCCTTACTTCGCAGAGTCCTTTATCGTTTCCCCTTTCTCTATTTCTAAGTCAACCAATGTGTATCTCACACTTTCTTTATTAGGCATGCCAACAATGAGCTCAACTAGAGATACTTTTGTATCTTTTTTAAGTCGGGGTCTCCATGTGGACCCTAGAGGCAGAGTGGGCTTCTAATTCCATCAAAAAATTAGGGGGTAAGCCCTTTTTAGGAGAGGGGAAGGGCCATTTGGTCCCCCCAAACACCCACCGGGATGGAATAGGCAAGAGATTCGAGACCAAAGGCACCTTAGCATTGTTATCCATAACAAGAACCTCATTCAAAGCCATGTGTGATATTTTGATGGCTTTAAGTTTTTGAGAATCTTGTTTTTTGTAGTTATTAATCGAGTGGTCGAACATGTTATGGATCTGATAAAATATTCCAGCATCATCATACATAATAGGTTACATCCAACATACAAGGCTAGATTTTAAACTGATCTTGGAGGGAAGAACTGTGTTGGTAGCAACATTGACACATTCTCACAAAATCCAATTTGGATTTTTAGATGGTAACTTTTTCAACTATCAACAACTAGACAAAGGAGTTGGAAATGCTTTGGAACATATTATAGTTATAAAGTTCTAGAGGTAAAATAGTCTGATAGATCTAGGTAGGAGCAAAAATTGCTAGATCCTTGGTAGAGTTAAAACCCAGTTTCCATTTACACAAGGAGATGAAGTTCTTGAATTTTTTGTCTAGAGCCCAAGGGCCCCCAATTTGAATCTTCACTAGATCTTCCTTATCGAAAAATTCAAATAAAAATAGGTCGTTGACCATAGCACTTAGGATGATATTGCCTTTAAGTTTCTAGGTCAATACTTGGCCCATTTTCTAACTTGGTCAACATTGGGTCTAAAAGCAAGGAACTTACCAATAAGGCAATTTTCCATTTTTAGTTTTACTAGTATTTCTTTGAGAATATCATTAGGCATATCCATCACAAGACCCTCATTCAAAACAAAGAGATGGGGGACATACTGCATACCCCGTAGAAAATTCAACCTATCAAACCTCAACAAATTCTTGTCTCTATAGAAATTTCTTCCCTCGGTCGACATCCTAGTTTCCTTAGCAATAAAATCTTGACTAATAATGGCATCCCTACCAAACATGCTTACAACCCTATCGTGCTAGGCATTGAAAAATTCTATGGGGACACTAGTTTTAAAGCCATGCAACCTTTCCACAAAAGGGGTAACCCCTCCCTTTTGCAGGATATCCCACACATCGATATTGGCCTTGAAATCATCACAAGAAAGTGGCTCCGTTCTGCACCTTTCCCCACCCATCATCGAATACTTCATAGAAGCAAGGAAAAATAACAAACAATTGCGAATAAAACTAAGTCATGAGGAAAAAAATCACCCAAAAAGGGTGTGTGTCTACCAAGAGAAATATTGAGGACAATAATGGCGAGGAGGCTCTTGCATCTACGATTTGTATGCCCATAGATTTCAATTATCATCACAAGCTTGAAGTGTCTGATCAACTAGAGATATGCATGATAACCATGCAAGCTTTTAGTTGAGTAGATGGCTTCCACCAACGAGCTAAGATTTGTCATTATTGAGAAAATTAATTAAATCAAAGGGAAGGATATCATTAGCCTCCCACTGCCTAGCTGACACCACCCCATGATTCACCACCCAATCAGCCACCCGATTCGCCTCACGAAAGGTGTGGGATATATAGACTTCATTAAAATATTTCAAAATAGCAAGGGCATCCAAAATGAAATTTTTAATAGTCCATGAAGGGGGAGAACCCTTTCTAAGGAAATTAATAATATTAAGGGAGTCCCCTTCAATCCATAACTTAGAGATCCCCTTGTCCCTACCCATCTTTATGTCATGGTAGGCTGTAGATAGATTCCATTGTTACATGATATTATGTCTTAGATATTTTACTTAAGTTCTATACAATGATGTTCAATTTTGTATATTACCTTACATTGTGTACGTGATATTATGTCTTAGAGATTCTTTTTTGTTATATTTATTTATTTATAGGATCATATATATTCATATCGGACTCATCATTTATAGATTACATTGTTACATGATGTTATGTCTTAGAGATTCTATATGATCATATATGTATACATTGCATCTACCATTTATAGATTATATTGTTTCACCATGTGTTTCAAAGATTGTAGATATGATCCTATTGATATTGATATTCAATTGATATGTTCACATGCTAAGTTATATATAGTTAAATTCTCATATATTCATGCATTCAATTTATATATCTACATATTAAAAATATATATAAATAAATATCCATATTCATATTCATATTCAATTTATATATCCACATATTAAATTACATAGACAAATGTCCATTTATCAATAAACCTCATATATATCCACATGTACTAGTAAGTTATATATGGATATAAATGCCTATATCAATAAATATATATCAAAATGAATACATTATATGTGTAAGTCCAACTGAAATATACATACATAGAGTGAATACGTGTCAATCATCATGTCAATTAAATAACATTTTTAGATGAAGATCAATTTAGTGAGTGAAAAAGAGAAGGGTAAAAAGACAAGTATGAATTTCCAATTTAAAACAAAAATTACAATCATATTATTTTTCAACTCTTATGAATGTTTGGTCTTTCTTTAGGAACTCACCATATCAATAGCCCTCTGCCACCTTCTCTGAATAAAATGTTAAAAATAATTATAAAAGTATCCAGAAGCATACTAGCCCAGTTCCAAGAAGGATTTAGATTCAAGAAATTTCAAATACTAAAGAAAATAAATTTGGAATATATATATATATATATATATATATATTTCTTAAAAGAATGAGAATTTATGTCCTTACAAATTTTTAAGAGAGCAGAACTCATACTCTTATGACAAGTGAATATTAGAATTTGGGACCTAATTTTTTGGTTAGACATGTCAGATTGGTCGAAGCTCTTATCTAGAGGAAAACAGTGCAGGAAACTTTCACAAGCAATGGTAGTGTACAACAAGAAAAATATTATGTGAATGGGTTGATGAAAATCGGGCCGGTTGATCAACTGAGCTGGAAGCCTAGCTAACTAATTCACACTCGAATTACCAATAAAAAAATTATTTATATAATTTTTAAAAAATATATATTTAAGTTGTGAAACCCATGACAATCCAGCTTGATTAAATCCCCTTTGTCCTCTAGCATAACTATTAAGGACTACTTTGAAATCTTCAATTACCCAATGAATCAGCATTCCAATTACCCAATTAATAAGCATTCCAATTAACACATGAATCAGTAATCCAACTACCAGTATAGGAGCTGCAATTACCCATGTTAAATAAATCTATTAAATTGAAATTTGCTTTACTATATCCAATTTTCCACTTCTTTAACTGTTATCCACATTCAATAAATTGGTGTTACTAGCACTTCAAATCATTGTCTTATTTTCAATATTAGATTTGTATTGCTCAGGCCTCAGAGCCATTTTTTCAGAAGAGTTGAGTTTTCTCAGCACCTTTCTACCCCTCTACACATCCTTCAGATTTAGAAGACCACCAGGTAAGTTTTACATAACTTTCAGTTTATTTAATTTCTCTTTTTCCTTTTTTCTTTCCTTCCTCCATACTTGGGATCAGCATGTTTACAGGGTTAAATGAACTAATACTTGCTGTTTAATTAAGTGTTTGGTTTAGATGATTTTTATTGTAGTGGCATTTTTCTGTTCTACCTTCTAAAGAATGGTTATAATGGAAATAGAAGATTATAAATTCTTATTCCTATTTTTCCTTTGCAAACTGACAGTGTAAAAGGACATCAAGTCCTCATGGTATTATTGCCTGTGAAATACGGTAATAAGCCCAATTGGCCATTCTTGAAATGCCAAACTACAATATCCAAATCGACAACAATAGCTGCAGTAGGAATCTCATTAATTACTAGAAGTTGAAAGGTTACAATAGGATATAAACCCCCAAAATCTGCATATCGACTGCGAAATCTCATAAAAAGAGGCCAAATTGTAAGGTCTAAAGCGATAGCTGAAGGATGTAATAGAGAATATCATTTACTGCAATCTGGAGCAAGATCTGATCTAATGCTCTAAAAATTGCTGTGATTTTATGAATCTAGTTTCCTAAATATTTTTTTTTGAATTATGAATTGGATAGAGATAGAGTTTTGAAAGTGTTCAAACCAATGTCTAATGAATCTGATGGGATTATTGCAGCCACAAACCACCTGCAAAACAAGTAGTAAGATATTCAACACTAAGGTGTCCTCTTAAGAAGATTTAAACCATGATCTTCAGTTTTAATGGTCCAACCAATTGACATCACAATTATTATCTCTATATTTTTCCTTTTCCTTGCATTTCCATACTTTTTTTCCTTAGGAGTTAGGAAGCATCCTGGTATCTAATAGTGTTAATCTTTAAATCAGCTCAAAGGACAAGATATGTCGATTCAGAATTGGTGGATTTTGCAAGACTGAAAATTCAGGATTACAACTTTCGATCTGAGCACTGAAAAGATCATTGTTTGGATAAACTATGCATCCGATAACTTTTTATGCACTAAACCTAGTTAAAGAAGGTTTATAGACAATGGTGATAGGAAGCATAAGGTCTTTGAATCTAGGAGATATATAGTATGGTATATATCTCTTTATAAAAGTACTCACATTATATCTTTATATTTTTAACACAATATATGATAAACTTTAATTTCAATCCTATTGTTTTTCATATTTATTTATAAATTTTAATAATAGTTTTACTTCATTTCAATTTCATATTTTGGAATCAGTCAAGGTAAGCTTTCTCATATACAAATTTTCCTCTTATTTATTTGTTGGGTATGTCTTTATATTTTCATCTGGTTGTAGGCTATATCCACCATGAAACCCACATGAAATTTATGTTGTTTAGCTAATGCAGATGGATGGCACAATAAGAGAGCTGCAAACTGGATCTTAATGTGCAGCTTGCAAGATGAGAAAAAGAAAATGTGAGGAGAAATGTCTGCTTGCTCCCTATTTCCCATCAAGCGACCCTGATAGATTTTCAACAACAATGAAAGTATTCAGAGCAAGCAAGATTGCCAAGCTAATTAAGGTTGACAAGTTGCCATTGCTTTTATTTTTTAAAGAATGACTCTGCAGTATAAATTTTCAAGGAGAAAAAAACAACATTTGCAACATGCATATCTAACATGGTATTTTGTTGCAGGATACTCCACCAGAGAAGCGATCAGATGCTGTGGAGAGCATGATATATGAAGCAAGTGTTCGAAAGCGTGATCATGTCAATGGTTGTGCAGGTGTCATAAGTGATTTGCAGAAGCATGTTTGGGAGCTGCAATCCCAGTTGGCAGAAGCTAAAGAAGAGCTGGCTGCCTTCCAAAAGGCCTCTCATCACTCTTTCATTACTGATTCTTCTTCTAAAGTAGAAGTAGCAGGAACACTAAAAGAGGTTGATGTTCAAATGGATGACATAATAATGAGGGAAGATGAAGCATTTCAGTCCCTAAACTGGGAGGAATTAATTGGGTTTGATCTTCTAGAGTTCAGACATCTCGGTGCTGTGATATTCAGCATTGGTTCTATAATTTTATTGGCTGGGATGTATTTGTTACTTCATTTATTCTACACTTTGTCAGCTGATAAGTTCTTTAAAACTAGTTTTGGATTGTCTTTGGATTTTAGTCTGTTTGTAGTTTGGATTAGAAATACTCGGTTTTCAGATTAGTCCCACATCAGAAATGTTGGTGATCATGTTTTAAAAAATTATTTAGTTGACATTTATATTGGAAAATAATAAAATTTAATGAAATAAAACAACATAATTTTAAATTTATATTTTTTAATATTTTTTTGGATAGATGTATTTAAGATATTTGTTTCAATTCAATAGATAAGTATGTTAAGTCTTGATAGATTAAAGTCCAAAATGACATTAATTATTAATTTTTTTAATATTTAAATAAAGAAAGTGGAATTTTGTTATATATTAATTTAAAAGATTAAAAAATATATTTCAAGGACTTGATAGACTAAACAAAGACAATTAATCTATCAAAAATGAAAAAAACCTTCTTATTGTAGGGTACAACCAATCCTAGTACAAGGGGACTTATTTTTCTTTGCATGAGAATAGAGTGACATTTTGCATTGATCAATGCTTCAACTTGAGAAAGATTTCTTCTATTTAACCTTGGTCTAATTATTAGAACTTAAACGAGCCAAATCCTTAGAAAAGTATTACCACTAATTTACAATATCTTTATAAGAAGTTATTTCCCAAAAATCTTCATTGGGGCTAGCATTAGCAAAAAGTCCTTAGGCCTAGCCACAAAGGGAGAACAATTTGAACCAATCAAAGAAGTGGGGTGAATCTTTATGTCTAGTCATAAACGAAAGACAATCTACACTAATTGAAGTACCCAAGGGAAAGTCTTATGACTCCATGTAAGAGGTGAGATTCAATAATGAGGAGGAGTTGCAAAGGACTAAAGTTGAAACTTAAATAAAAATGACTAGACAATTGAACACTTTTATTTGCCCCTTTCCACTAAGAAGCCTACATTGGAGTGCATTCCCCTTTTAGAAGAAATTGAAACTTTGAACTAACTAATCACCAAATACCAACCTTGACATTTGATCTACATCTAAAAGAAATGCTTTCATAATCATGTTGTTTACAAATTTTGTTCCTTGAAATACCCAACCTTGAAACTTGATCTACATCTAAAAGGAATAACTTCATAATCAAGTTGTTATTTTCAAATATTGCTCCCTACCTTGAACTTGCTCTCAATAGGTGAGACTCTAGAGAGACTTGGAGCTCCACCAAAAATTGAGCAAAGGTGGATTTAGAATAGAGTTACGTAAAATCTAGTATAGCAATGGCTTTCCAAAAGGAGTTTCTAAAAATAAAAATATTGGAAGATCCCTCAAATTGAAATGGAAGGTAGGGTAAATAAACCCAAATTGGAGTAACCAAAAATAATTTTGTAAGAGGGTTTAATTTGAGTACCATTGCTTCATACAAAAGGAAGTTTCGTTCCAAATCCATTGAATCTCTTAGAGCAATCTATGTTTTACCTCTAAGAAATTGTAGATTACTAGAAATAAACTCTTCATGAAAGGGTGAAAGTTTAGAGTTGTGTCACATTTTGGACCAAAAAAATAGATTCGGGTGAATAGTTTCATTTCAAGTAGTTTTGGGTAAAATTGTTTAGCTCAAATTATGTAGCCCTTTTGTGACACATGTAGTTTCAATTGAAACTCTCAAAAACATTAACTTGATATACGTTTAAAATCAAAATTGAAATGGATATTAATTTGTATAGAAGGCTTTCACCAAAAATATTTTATGTCAAAGGATTTTGATCAAAACTCTTCCACCCAAAACTGTTGAGCTAACAACCCATGTGGCAACCTAACTCCTATTTTGAGAAAAAATAACAAAATTAAAAATTTAAGTCCACATTTCTCCAACAAAGAACATTTTCATGAAAATCTAAAAATACCGGCACAATTCAATACAAGTAAAATACGATTTCTTTACCTCTCTTGAAATGAAAATAAATCCAAAATATACAATGTCTAATGTTCAAGAAGTTAGGTCACAACTCTATTGGATCACTCATCATTCGATTATGGTTTGTTTATTCAAGGGGCCTTTGATGATTCACAAGCATTTAAATAAGTCTCTTCTCTACTTATTCTTCTCATTGTTTTATGCAATTTTTTGTATTATTTTTTGTTTTCTATATTTTAATTTTGAAGTTATATTCTATTCTAATCTAAAAGATTGTAAGAAATCAAAAGAGATTGAGTTAACAAGAATTTAAAAAATGAATATTTGATTTAAACATTTCATACTTTACACATAAAAATATGAGAAATTAATCTTAAATTCACTATATTATGATCAACTTGATTGTTGAATCAACAAGAAAGCAAGTGAAAAATACAAAGGATTTTAGAGAGACAAAAGTGCATTCATTAAACTACCATATTTCACACAAAAACTTAATGGACTCTAGCAACTCAATAAAATAGATTTTCAATTCAATTATTCTCATTTTTTATAAAATTTTAAAGCAAAAAGAATTGATTAGTGCACTCTACGATTTTGGAAAAAAGCAAGACTTAAAAAATATGGGATCTTTATTAATTTTAGCAATACTTTATACATCAAAATTGAATCTTCTTCAAATTTATTTCTCTAACTATTACTAAAATAAATGCTTCTAACTATTATTGCCTCACAAAATAGATATAAAAGGAGACAACCCTTATACAATATATGATGCATCCTTTTATAGGAAAAAGAAGAGCTAAAAATATCCAATCTTCATACATAATTTGTAGTTGATAATTTCATGCAGATGTTGCTATATTTAGATTACCTACAAATTAATTCTCTAACTCCACTTTTTAGAAGTTGATTCATGTATCACATTGCATAAGTTCATGCATTGTTCTAAACTATCACTTGATCATGCATAAAATATAGGAACCAATTTATGAATTGAGTGGGACCCATTTTACATCAAGTTTTATTGAATTAAAAATGAAATAATAAATTAAATGTTCAAATGTTTCAACATGTTAAAAATAGAAAGTTTGATTTAGCAAAAAAAAAAATTTAATTTCAAATATATTCTTTAGAATTTTTTTCTACTAGTAGTCCCTATATGATTTCAATAAATTTTCCAAAATGACTCCATCTGGCCCATCAAGCCGATCCAACCTAGACTTAAAGTCTTCATACTTTTTCTCTAAAAAATCTAGCTGGTTCTTCATGTCAACTAGATTTTTTCTAGAAGAGTTAAAATTTGACTTAAATTGCATAAGATGATTGAGTGAGTCTTCAATTAAAGGTCTGTCTTATTTCATTAACCTTATCATTCAAAAAATTCTTGATCTCCCTAGGTGTCTTCACTTCATGCTTCTCCATATTCGCTAGTTCAAGACTAATTACTATACTTATAATGTCTTCAAAACTATACACTTATCCTTATTCGATTATTTTTGGTCTAACATAATTGTACATATATACAAAGCTAGGACATTCCTTCTAAAAGCTAACACCTTTATTGTTTTCTCAAGAAGGTGAGTCATTAGGCTACAAATTTATGTTAGATAGTAATTCCTAAGGGGATATATTATTTAAATCTCTTATTAAAAAAATATTATTTTATATAATTCATCTTCATTCTTCACAACCTCATGGAATTGACCCATTACCTATACTAATTGGTGGATCTAATTATAAAACCTTCATCAATAATCAATTTTTTTATTCAATTGAACTAAAAAACTATCTATCTATCTATCTATATATTGAGCTTTATGTTTTATTTCTTGTAAATCATTTCATCTACTCTAATTATACCTTGAGCTCCTTCCTAGTTTCTTGGTCCCTTTTGACTTATAGCTTCAGAGTCTCAATTGATGTATCCTACAAAATTATTTCCTCTTCTCTTGTTTTCTTTCCAAGATTAACTTGATTTGTTTAATAATCCTAAGGTGTCATCTCTCTAGCATCTTTATTAACCATAGGTGTTTCTATTTCAGCAACTCTTTCTCTATTTTGACCCACTATAGTGCGCCTCCATTCTCACCGTGGATGTGCAGGTAGTTTGGCTTTGGAACTTGCAAATGAAGGTAAAATAATAGGGATATTTAAAGGTATGTGCTAATGATATTAAGCAGTTGATGTTGTATATTATGAATTTATGGACTATGTGTGAAGGTTAGGATATGACTTATTATAGATGTTTAAGGATAGGTTTATCATGATGTGTGTGTGTGCGTTTAGACATGACCATTACTAGGATGCATGCTATGGACATATTGATGTGATGGTAGTGTTTTGTTGAATCAGGCTATAACTTGGTGGAATAGCACCATTAGGAGTATGTTTTGTTTTAATGTAGATGGCATGAGTAGGGAAGGCGGATGGAAGGGTTTGGAGTGATTCCCTAGGTGTGTTTTCATGATTTTTTGCTTAAATTTGATGCCTAAGAATAGGAGTTTAATGAAATAGTGTTGATAAAGGATGGGAGAAGGTTTGATGAGCATGTGTAGACCTATTTTGAAGTGTTTGAGGTCTTAGTTGGCAGATTAGAAGCCTAGAGTGTGGATTTTCAATAAACCCTCATTGGTTCAAGCATGTAAATGGCTTAAACAAGGGTTTGGCGTCTTAGTGAGTTTGTGGATGACTTCCCTATTAAAGGTTGGTGATCTGGTGTTTTTGTAGCCTATTTAGAAAATTGGAACAAGAATTTTGGATTGATAATATGTTTGAAGTGCACTTGCTTTGAAAAATAGGCCTAATTGGCTTAAGGGGACAGCATACCAGTCAATTGTTGGAGATGATGTTCCAAAAAACCATATGAACAAAGAAGATATGTTGAAGAATGACAATAGATATTTGAAATGATGAATATTTTGTGGATTGAGGGCCTTCTCTAAAATATATTCCCAAATTTCATGGTTTGGTGTGCTATAAGGAGATAGGAAGGAATTGAGGGTTAAATGTCAAGTTAGGGTTTTGGTGATTGAATAATTGTTTAAAATAGTTTGAATTGTGATTGTTATGAGGTTGCCTCCCTGCTCTGCATCAATTGGTATTAGAGCATGCATATTAGATCTTTTGAGGGTGAAAAGTTGAATATTGAAGAAGGAAAATTGGGAAGTTGAAGAGACAAGATCCCTCCTAAAGGTAGTGTAGTACTTGCAAGGGAGATTAAGTTGTTGAAAGAGTCCCAAGAAGAAATCTTAGCCAGGTTTGCAACATTAGAGACAAAGCAAAGAAGAAGAAATGCCACTGGAGAGGAAAGTGACAAAGAGGAAGAGGAAGAGGGTGAGAATGAAAACCCTCCAGGTAGAGTCCAAAATGGTGAGTTGGACCTTGAAGAGAGAAGGATGGTGAAGATGTTAAAAGCTATTAGAGGAGATACTTATGGTGAGAAAATAGATATGCCAATGTATAATGGAAATTTGGATGTTGAAGAGGTATTGGATTGGGTTGATGCAATTGATAATTACTTTGAGTACAAGAAGGTCGCCGATGATCAGAGGGTAAAGTTTGCAAAAACTAAGCTAAAAGGTCTTTCTCTTATATGGTGGAATTATGTTCAAGAGGAAAGAGTGAAGAAAGGGAAAGCAAAAATAAATTCATGGGATAGGATGGTGTCAAATATCAAGAGTGATTTTTTGCCAAATGATCATGCAATTCAGACATTTAAGAAGTTGCAAAGCTTAAGGAAGAAATAAAAGGATGTTATGGCCTATACTGATGGATCTCACATGCTAGGAACTAGGTTTGGTTGTGTTGAAGATGAAAATGAGAAGATAGCAAGGTATATGAATGGTTTGAGATTTCAAATTCAAGATGAATTGAGTTTAGCTACGCCTAGGGCAGTTGAGGAATGTTTTCAGTTGGCTGCTAAGGCAAAAGAGAAACCAAAAAGAAGACAAGAAATACAAGGAAGAGGAAAAGGCAACATTAGTAGAGGAAGAGGTACAATATAATCCTATGAAGATCAAGAAGATGCAAGAAAAAACAAAGACCAAGTGGTTGATCAAAGAGGTGAATTCAAAGGCTTTAGAGGAAGGTTTGGTGGAGGTAGAGGTTCAAGTTAATTTTTTAGTAGGTGCTATCATTGTAATCAGTTTGTTCATCTAGCATTTAAGCATCCTGAGAAACAAGGTTCTAATTCAAGTGGTGGTGAAAAAAGAGTGCAATTGATGCAAGAGGAAGATTGTGAAAGTGTTCACTCTCCTAATCAACTTGTTGCTCCAAAAGTTGGAGAAAATATGATGGTGAGAAGGACATTAATCAAAGTATCAAAAGAGAAGAAGATGACTCAAAGAAGGGCACTATTCGAGACCACCTGCAAGCTCAATGGAAAGGTATGTAAGGTAGTGATAGACTCTAGAAGCACTGATAATGTGGTGTCAAATGAAATGGTTGATAAACTAAAATTAGAAAGAATACCTCATGAAACACCTTATAAAGTATCTTGGTTGAATGATGATCAATAAATTTTGGTTAATGAACAAGCTTTAGTTGAGTTTCACATTGGTGGATATAAGGATAGCATTATTTGTGATGTGTTTCCCATGAATTATTGTCATTTGTTGCTTGGAAGACCATAGCAGTTTGATAGACATGTCATACATGATGGAAGAGTTAATACATATCAGATTGAGGAGGGAACCACTTTCACATTAACTCCATTGGCAGAGGATGCTAAAGCACAAGGTAAGGCAGCAAAAGTGATCATGATGGGAAATGAGTTTGTAAAGTTTGAGGAAAAGTAGCATGAAAAGTGTGCAACCACTACAAAAGAAGAAGATGTGAAGATAGTATGTTTGAGGAATGATTCCTTGTTAGAGGGAAGAAAATATGATGATACGTTGGTGTCAAGAGTAGACAAAGAGGTCAAGGATGAATTGCAAAATTGGGTAGAAAAGCATGATGAGATAATGGTGGGAAAGATATTTTGTCTAGTGGTTGTAAAAGACGTTAGAGGGTAGTCTAATTTTTTCAGTACAGTGATTTGTAAACATGATCAAGAAGAGATCTTAAGGGTAGAGAATCTGATGACAAAGGTTAAAGGAAAAGATGGATTGATTCAAGGAGAATGGAAAATCCAAAGGGGTGAAATCAAGTATGCTTCAAGAGTAGAGAAGAGGATAGATCAAAACAAGGATGATAAAAATGTGTTTGCAAGTATGAATACAAATTTAGCATCAACTTTTGATAAGGGAAAGCTAAGAGGACATATAACAGGTCAACTTGGGAAGGTGGAGCAATACCTAAGTTGCAACAAGTTCAAATGTGCAAAGAATGACACTAATATTCAGTATCTAATCCAATGGAAGGGATCACCAGAAAAAGTAACAATTGGAGAACAATTAGGTGGAATGATCAAGCATGATCCAAGCAATATAGTCCTCAAGGGACTTGAGGTCTTTTTCAGGTTGGGTGTATGGTGTAGGGGCACCATGTTACTCATTTTGTGTAAATAGGGTCATATGTCAAATTTTGGTATGTTAAGTCTAAGTTCATGCATAATAAGGTCATAATAGATCATTTATTATTTAACTTGAGTCATTTTTGAGTTTATCTTGCAAAAGTATCAAAATTCTCAAAAGTTGTCAAAATTGCAATCTTGTAAAGTGCAAAGAATGCAAGATTAGGAAGTCCAATGGTCAAGGGTATTCATATGTAGTTGAGGCTATTTTTTTGGGTGGAAAACATTTAAATTTGATGGAAAACCTTGAGGTAGAGGTTGGAGAATAGTTTGTGAAGCTTAAAACAATAAAGTTCCCTGTTTACATTAGAATTTTTGTGTGTTTTCATTAACCAGTGTTGTTATAGGGTTTTGTACAAACCTGTACTAAGGAAGTTGATTAAAAATTCTTGAACTAGATAGAGATATGTGTTAAGTTCATTTTGGTTTTTGTGGGACTTGATTTCATGAAGAAATAAGGCTTTTATGAGCATTTTTTGTAAGTGGTATGTAACTCTAAATTTGTGGTTTTGAGAGTGAAAAACTGAAGAACTAGGCCATTCCACTTGGTGAATCAGGCTATAACTTCATGGAATGGAATAATTAGGAATATATTTTTCTTTAATGTAGATTGCATGAGCAGGGAAGGTGGATGGAAGGGTTTAGAGTGATGCCCTACGCGTGTTCTCATGAGTTTTTGCCTAAATTTGATGGCTAAGAATAGGAGTTTAATGAAATAGTTTTGATAAAGGATGGGAGAAGGTTTGATGAGAATGTGAAGACCTATTTTGAAGTGTTTGAGGTCTTATTTGGTAGAGAAGAATCCTGGAGTGTGTATTTTCAACAAACCCTCATTGATTCAAGCATGTAAATGGCTTAAACAAGGGTTTGGTGTCTTGGTGAGTTTGTGGATGACTTCGATGTTAAAGGTTGGTGATCTAGTGTTTTTGTAACCTGTTTAGAACATTGGAACAAGAATTTGGGATTGAGAAGATGTTTGAAGTGCACTTTCTTTGAAAAATAGGCATAATTGGCTTAAGGGGACAGCATACCAGTCAATTGTTGGAGATGATGTTCCAAAACAACCATATGAACAAAGAAGATATGTTGAAGAATGACATAATGGGTCTGAAATGATGAAGAATTTGTGGATTGAGGGCCTTCTCTAAAATATATTCCCAAATTTCATGTTTTGGTGTGCTACAAGAAGATAGGAAGGAATTGAGGGTTAAATCTCAAGTTACAGTTTTGGTTTTTGAATAATTATTCAAAATAGTTTGAATTATGATTGTTATGAGGTTTCCTCCCTACTCTGCATCAATTGGTGCAAGGGCACCATGTTAGTAATTTTGTATAAATAGGGTCTTATGTCAAATATTGGTGTGTTAAGTCTAAGGTCATGCACAATAAGGTCATAATAGACCATTTATTATTTAACTTGAGTCATTTTTTAGTTTATCTTGCAAAAGCTGTCAAAATTACAATATTTTAAAGTGCAAAAAATGCAAGATTAGGAAGTCCAACAAGCGGGGGTATTCAAAAGTTATTTGATGTCATTTGTTTGGGTGGAAAATATTTAAACGTGATGGAAAAACTTGAGGTAGAGGTTGGATAATAGTTTCTAAATCTTAAAACAATATAGTTCCTTGTTTACATTAGAATTTATGTGTTTTCATTAACCAGTGTTGTTATAGGGTTTTGTATGGACTTGTACTAAGGAAAGCTTATTAAAAATGATTTGAAATGGCTAGAGATATCTTTTAAGTTCATTCTGGTTTTTGTAGGACTTGATTTCATAAAGAAATGTGGTTTTTATGAGCATTTTTCTATAAGTGGTCTGTAACTCTAAATTTGTGGTTTTGAGAGTGAAAAACTGAAGAACTAGGCCATTCCACCTAGTGAATCAAGCTATAACTTGGTGGAATGAAACCATTAGGAGTATTTTTTGTTTTAATATATATGGAATGAGCAGGGAAGGCAGATGGAAGGGTTTGGAGTGATGCCCTATGTGTGTTTTCATTAGTTTTTGCCTAAATTTGATGGCTAAGAATAGGAGTTTAATGAAATAGTGTTGATAAAGGATGGGAGAAGGTTTGATGAGAATGTGTAGACCTATTTTAAAGTTTTTTAGGTATTTTTTGGTAGAGTAGAAGCTTGGAGTGTGGATTTTCAATAAACCCTCATTGGTTCAAGCATGGAAATGGCTTAAACAAGGGTTTGGTGTCTTAGTGAGTTTTCAGATGAATTCCCTATTAAAGGTTGGAGATTTGGTGTTTTTGTAGCCTATTTAGAATATTGGAACAATAATTTTGGATTGGGAAGATGTTTGAAGTTCACTTTCTTTGAAAAATAGGCCTAATTGGCTTAAGGGGAGAGTGTACCAGTCAATTGTTGGAGATGATGTTCCAAAACAACCATGTACACAAAGAAGATATGTTGAATAATGACATAAAGGGTATCTGAAATGATGAATATTTTTTGGATTGAGGGCCTTCTTTAAAATATATTACCAAATTTCATGGTTTGGTGTGCTACAAGGAGATAGGAAGGAATGGAGGATTAAATGTCAAGTTAGGGTTTTGGTGATTAAATAATTGTTCAAAAAAATTTGAATTGTGATTTTTATGAGGTTTACTCCCTGCTCTATCTCAAATTGTTCAATTTATTAAACTTTTTTTTCAATCCTATTATTCTTTATAATTATTTATAAATTTTAATACTAGTTTTATTTCATATGGATTCCATATTTTGAAGCATCCAAATCTCTACCTTCAAGAAAACCCTATCCCTTTAATTCTTTGCCTAAAATGTTCTCTGTAACTATCTTGCTTTTCATCTAGCAATATGTTTGTATCCATGATTTTATTATAACAACTACTTCACCTTTTAGAAACAACCCCTTTCCTCCTATATTTCTCTAATATTTTTACCTTCTTGCAAGATGCTTGCATCTTTTATATATTAAAATAGTGAGTCAAAATAGACTAACCTAGGAGTCTAATATGAAACCTACAACACTAAAAGTACTAAAACCTAGGACCTTCCATATACTATTCCACTTGGTTTACCACCAAGCACTACAACCATAACCTCCCAAATATTGGTGAGGGTGCTCTAAATTCGATCTATTTTAAATATGTTTAAGAAGAAATACACTATGGTATTCACCATTCCCCATCATAACATCGTGTAGTCACCCAATTATTACAGATGGGTTTCCTTTTTTCTATAATGTTATGCAATTATTGCTCATAAATCTTATTAATGGTAATATGATAGTTTATAAGGATCTATGATGTAAGATAAAACTATTAATTAAATTTGAAGTAGAGAGATGCCTAAATTGATATTAGCATCAGATAAATCATACCTTGTGAATTTGTGTTACTCAAATTGATAGATCATGTCTATGTTTAATACACAACAAGTTAGGTTTGTCGACACACGCATATGTCCAAATTATAGTTATAGTGACTTCAAAAATTAATTTAAAAAATATGTAACAAAAAATTATAAAAAAATCCTTTCTCTAGATATTGATGTTGAGAATCTATATTTCAAAAATTGGAATTTTATCCTTTATAGAAAAGAATTTATGTTGCATGACACTAACATTGCTTTCTAAAAATGTTGTCTTTTGTTTAAAACTAGCTATTAAAGGAGATGTGAAAGATTCATAAATTTTTTCAGATTTTTTTTTAAAATATATATTTAGAATCTACACACAAATTTCCACAAATCACTAGTTCCCATCATCTTCAAATTCTTAATGATTTGGCTACTATAGGCCTCATAAGATGAAGATTTAGTTAAAAATATTGATGTAAATGTCCATCTTGGGAAAAAAGTGAGACACAGTATTGTGAGTTCACCTTGGTGTCTTCAAAAAATTGTTGATGAGAGGAAGGGACTACAAAGGAGGTAAAATCTAATCCTCGGGAATTTATTCGAGTCAATAATTTTCTGAAAGCTCCTAACTAAAGCCTCCACAACTAGAATGAACAAGTAGGGGGAAAGGGGGTCCTCCTTCCTTAGCTCCTTTCCAATCAAGAAAGAATATTAGGGGTCCCATTTACTAGCACCGAGTAGGTTAGGGAATTGATATAAGTGTTAATAACTTCAAGGATCTTCTTTCCAAACCTAAAATTTTTAAGGACAACCAAAAGGAAGGGCCAAAGTAGTCTATCAAAAGCCTTGAAGATGAAATTTTTTAGGAGCATAGTGGGCCTATTTCTTTCCATATAATGAATAAGTTCATGGGTAGTAAGCACAACATCAAGAATCTTCCTGCTAGGGGCACGACCTTTTGGCTAAAAGAGATAAGTCTATGAAGGAAAAATTTAATTCTATTGACCAAAAATATAGAGATCTTATTAAAAGTGTTACAAAGGCCAATGGGCTAGAAGTTAGACATATTAGTAGAAAATCTTCCACTTTAGCCCGACTAGAAAAATGAAGGTTTGATTAAGTTTCTTAAGGAGCTTACTATATCTAAAAAAGTCTTGTTTGGCAATAAATAGATCCTTAGAGATGATCTCCCAAAACAATGAAAGAATGGAGTAAACCCATCTAGAATAGGGGATATGAAAGCACCAAAAGAGAAAAAAACAACTTTGACTTCCTCTAGAGATGCATCTTTGCACATACCCACATTATCAACTTCATTCAACACCTTAGGAATAACTTCCAAAAAACCAGGTAGGTCATTCATCTCTTGGTTTCCTTCTTCAATATTTTCCCTAAAGAAGGAGACAACATTAGCTATGTTCCCTCCTTCAAAACCATAGAAACATCACTAAAGGTGATCTTACTAATGATGTTTATTCTTCTATGTTTCAAAGAAGATTGATGAAAAACTTAGTGTTCTTATCCCTGTCTTTAAGCCATTGGATTCTGGATTTTTTCTTTCACAATAACTCCTTCATTAGGTCATGTCATTCCATTATGAGGTCATGTTATTTGGAACAAGTGTCAAAATAAATAACACCATTATCCTTAGAGTCTTGAATTTATTATAGGTCATTTAATAATCTTTCTTTCTTTCGAAAAACATTACCAAAGGACATCTTGTTCTAGTTTTTCACTTTATTTTTTATTAACTTTATTTTTTGTGCTAGAGTGAACATAGGAATACCATGGAAGGGGGTATTCCACCACTTCTCAATCAATCCTCTAAAATCCATATGGGATTCCTATATGATCTCATATATGAAAGGATAGGGGCCCAATTTAGTAGTCTCCTCCAAAAGTAAAAAAAGAGCACAATGGTTTGAATCTATATGAGGAAGATCCTTGAGGAATAGGCTAAGAAAGATTTTCCAATAATTATAGATTAATAATCTATCAAGATTCACTTTCATAGTATTTCTCTCATACCTTCTATTTGACTGGAGGTAAAAGAAGAACCCTAAATCTCGATATCCATAAGACCAGTGTTAGCTAAGAAGTCAGCTAAGTCACCCATGTTATAAAAATAGTCTTCAAGACCCCCCAATTTCTTATAAGGGATAAAAGGAGTGTTGAAATCTCCCTCTATCATCCATAAATCTCCTGGGGATTATTTATAACTAAGGATAGAGAATCTCATAGTTGTTTTCTAGCTAGTTTAGAGTTGGGCACATTAATATATTGATTGATATTCAATTTATATGTTCACATGCTAAGTTTCTAATTAAGGTAAAAGCAAGTTTTGAAGGGGGCCCAAAAACCTTTAACAACATATAAAGTAAAGATAAAGCATATGAGAGTTCAACATAAAAGATACGAAGCTTCCTACAAAGATTAAAAAAAAGACCAACACAGAGACAACACAACATAAAACCAACAAAAGTCCAGCAGAAAACCAACTGCTAAGCCAGATTGCTTAGAATATCAGCAACTTCCTTTTCCAGATTGTCCATATTGATTGTTGCTTTCTTCATCTCATGAATATCCATAGGGGTCTTATCTGCCTTCCTTTTCAGGATGTTCACATGTAAAGTTATATATAGATAAATTCTCATATATTCATGCATTCAATTTATATATCTAAATATTGAAAATTATATATTAATAAATATCCATATTCATATTCAATTCATATTCAATTTATATATCCACATATTAAATTGAACATAGACAAATGTCCATTTATCAATAAACCTCATATATATCCACATGTACAAGAAAGTTACATATGGATATAAATGTCTATATCAATAAAAATATATCAAAATAAATACATTATGTGTAAGTCCAACTAGAAAATACATACATTTAATGAACATGTGTCAATAATCATGTCAATTAAATAACATTTTTAGATGAAGATCAATTTAGTGAGTGAAAAAGAGAAGGGTAAAAAGACAAGCATGCATTTTCAATTTAAAACAAAAATTGTAATCATATGATTTTTCAACTATTATAAGTGTTTGGCCTTTGGTTGGATTTTTCAGCTTTTCTGATAAATTGTTAAAGATTATTATAAAAGTATCCAAAAGCATCATACTAGCCCAGTTCCAAGAAGGATTTGGATTCAAGAAATTTCAAATACTAAAGCAAAATATATATATAAGAGAGGAGAAATCATACTCTTATCACATGTGAATATTGGAATTTGGGACCTAATTTTTTGGTGAGACATGTCAGATTGGTCAAAGCTCTTATTTAGAGGAAAATAGTGTAGAAAACTTTCACAAGCAATGCTAGTGTAAAACAAGAAAAATATTATGTGAATGAGGTTGATAAAAATCAAGCTGGTTGACCAACTAAGCTGGAAGCCTAACCAATTCACACTCGAATTACTAATAAAAAAGCTCTTTATGTAGTTCTTTTTTTAAATTATTTAAGTTGTGAAACCCATGACAATCCAACTTGATAAAATCCCCCTTGTTTACACTATAAAGGACTACTTTGAAAACTCCAATTACCCAATGAATCAACATTCCAATTACCAAATGAATCAGTAATCCAATTACTAGTGTAGGAGCTGGAATTACCCAATTACCAGTGTAGGTGATGGAATTACCCATGTTAAATAGATTTATTAAATTGAAATTTTCTTTACTACATCCAATTTTCCACTTCTTAACTTTTTTCCACATTCAATAAATTATGTTACTAGCACTTTGAATCACTGTCCTATTTTCAATATTAGATTTGTATTGCTCGGGTCTCAACTTTTTTAGAGGATTTGAGTTTTCTCAACAACTTTCTAGCCCTCAGCACTTCCTTCAAATTTAGAAGACCACCAAGTAAGTTTTTCAAAGCTTTCAGTATGTTAAATTTTTTTTTTTAATTTTTTTTCTTCCTCCATATTTGGGATCAGCGTGTTTACAAGGTTAAATGAACTAATACTTGTTTAATTAAAATTTGGTTTAGATGATTTTTAATTGTAGCGGCATTTTCTGCTCTACTCTCTCCCAAATTGTTGTTTGTACCCCTTAACCACCAAACATGCTTTTTGCCTCTCGATCCTTCCTTCGGCATTGCACTTGGTCTTGTAGACCCATTTCACCCCAATAAATTGTTTGTTGGGAGGAAAATCTGTTAACTCCCATGTGATGTTCCATTCTATTGCATCTATCTCCTCATCCATGGCCTCACACTATTTCTCCTCTTTCACAACATCCTCAAAATAAATCAGATCACTATGAGAAAACAATGCAAAATTCATGTTCTCATCAAACTCTTCATCATACCTTTCATCTTGGTAGATCTCCCTTAGACTCTTGGTCTTCTTTGGCATTAGGGAGGTGAGTGTGGGGTCTGAACTTTCACTACTATTGTTGTTCTACTGAACTGGCAGGTTCAGGAGCTCTTGGGAGCTCTCATGAGTCGATCTTTTGGCTGTCTCTAGCTACTTTCCTTTTTGTTTGCTCGCTTCAGGAGCTCTCAGGAGTTGTTGGGAGCTATCTACTACCAAGTCTTTAGCTGATTGCGACTGTCTTCTTGGTTGTGTCTATCTTTCTGATTGTGATTGTCTTCCAGCTTTAGGAGTTCTCAGGAGCTATCAGGAGTTGTGGGGAGCTCTCTCTAACTGAGTTTTGTGACAGTCCATTTACCTACCTATTTACTTTAGGAGATCTTGGGAGTTGACTATTTTTGTTGTTGTAGGATCTTGTTGATCTTCCTGTTCATCTTCTTCATCATCCTGAACTCTCGGGAGCTCTCGGGAGCCATTAGGAGTTGTCAATCCATCCCATGATTCATGTTCTAAGAACTCCATGTCTCTACTAATGATGATTTTCTTGTTGATCAGGTTATACAACCTATAGGCTTTGGACTCTTCACTATAGCTCGTGAAAATGCACTTTTTACCCTTGTCATCCAATTTCTTCCTCTTCTCTTTTGGCGCAAGTGCGTATACCACACACCCGAACATTCTCAAGTGCTCAAATGTTTACTTGTGTTTTGTCCATGTCTCTTGTGGTATTTTGTCATGGACCACCTTTGTTGGACTTCTATTTATTAGATAAATAGTTGTTGCTACAACCTCTCCCCAATATTTAGTCGGGAGTCCCTTTGCTTTCATCATTCTCCTTGCCATCTCCACAATGGTTCTATTCTTTCTCTTAGCCACTCCATTTTGCTATAAAGTATAACTGGTTGTAAGCTCCTTCTTGATGTCATTTTTCTTAAAAAAATTCACAAAAAAATTGGAGGTATACTCTCCTCCTTGATCTGACCTTAGGACCTTGATGAAATGTCCACTTTTCTTTTCAACCTGGGCCTTAAACAACAAAAACTTATCAAAAGATTTATACTTATGTTGCAATAAATAAACCCATTTCCTACGGCTGAAATCATCAATGAAGGTCATAAAAAATATACTATTACCAATAGACGTGATTTGCATAGGGCCTACCAAATCCATATGTACCAGCTCCAATGGTGCTCTTGCCCTTGTAGAGTTGCTCAATTGAAAGGGCTTCCTATGTTGCTTGCCCAAAATGCAAGCCTCACACCTAACATTAGGCTCTAGTATTTTTGGAAAACCATCAACCATATTATTCTTTGACAAAATACCCAGACCAACAAAGCTTAAGTGTCCATACCTAAGATGCCATAGCTTGGAGGGATCTTCAACAGAGCTCTTGAGGGCTACTGAATGTACTGTTTTACATTTTCCATCCATGAGAGGTGCAACAATGGACTGAGATGAGAAACATGTCTCAATCTTCAATGGAAACATCCAGTTCTTTGTCATTTGTATTGCTGCAAACACCTTCATCCTCTCATTCTTGTCATAAATGACACATTAGCCCTTTTTCCATCAGCACTTTGTATCCATTTTGGATTAGCTACCCTACATTCATGAGGTTATGCTTTGACCTAGGTGCAAAAAACACATTTTGAACCTCTTTCTTCTCACCTTGCTTGGTGTGGATCATAATAGATCCTTTTCCCTTTACAGGAACTACTCCATTGTTCCCCATTCTTATTTTTGATTTTATATTCTTATCAATGAAAGAAAAAATACTTTCATTACCACTCATGTGGTTGCTACAACTGTTGTCCAAATACCAAATTTCGGGGCTGCCTTCTTCACTAATGTTGCACATGATGAAGGTTGTGGATTGGTTGCCTTCAACCACCTCAAATCAACCACATTTGCATTCTATCTTGGTTGATTTGCGTGCTTTTTTTAGCACTCACTAGCATAATAGCCAAAATTATGACAGTAATACCATTCAACGTTGCTCTTGTCATTTCTTCCACTTGAACTGTTGTTCTTCATGCCTCTTCAGGAGTTGTTCTGAGATTTGCTCGCTCCTTCTTGGTTGTTTGCTCATCCTGAGCTTTCTCCACCAACATTTCCTTGTCTGGATCTGCCTCTACCTCTTTAGGAGCCATTTCTATCTCTCCCCCTACCTCTTGCATTCAACTGAGCTTTAAAAGATTTCTCTTGGGAAGAAGTAGCAAACCTCTTTAGGCATTGCTCATTGGTATGAAGAGAACCCATCATCTCATACATCGTCAAAGTAGAGAGGTCCTTCGCCTCTTCAATAGCAATGACAAGTGCATCATAACTCGTGGGTAGACATCTAAGGATTTTTTCAACTATCTTTTGCTCCTCTATAATTTCTCCATTTTCTCTCAGCTAGTTTAACAAATCTGAGAACCTTGTTTGAAAGTCTGCAACAAATTCACTTTCCTTCATTTCAATAACCTCAAACTCTCTTCGAAGTAACTGGAGCTTCATGGATCTAACTTTATCAGTCCCTTTTTAGCCAGTTTGGAGGATTTCCCAAGCTTCCTTTTCATATTCAACTATTGTTATTCTAGGAAAAATGGCCTCTATCAAGCTCAATACCTTAGCATCCTTCTTTCTCTGCTCCTTTAACTGGGTCTTTTGGTTGTTTGTGAGAGTTGCATACTGAGCTGGGTCTGTGACATCCACAAACCCATTTATCAAAAAATCCCATAAATCATTGGTGACCATAATGGTCTTCATCTTCTTTGCCCAAACATCATAGTTCTATCCATTAAAGGACGGTGGCTAATGCCAACTCTTTCCTTCATCTCTAGCCATGTCTCCTACAAAAAAAACTTAAATACCCAAATAAAATAATGTCCAAACTCACACAAAAATAGGGCCTATGGCTCTTAATACCATTTCAGAATTTTATAAACTAAATGCAAACACAAAAATACTATTTTTTTTCCCAATCAGCCGTGAATACACAAACTCAAAACGCGAAAGCACAAGGAGACATGCAACATTCTTATTTTCATTCAATAACTAGAAATGACAAATACAGAAAGGAAAGAACATAAAACTCAAAAAACTAAACTTACTCTATGGATTACAAACTTGTTGGGATTGATTTGCTAGATTTAGTCAAGGTAAGCTTTCCCATATACAATTTTTCCTTTAATTTGTTTGTTGGGTATGTCTTATATTTTCATCTGATTGTAGGCTAGATCCACCATGAAATTTATATTGTTTAGCTAATGTAGATGGATGACACAATAAGAGAGTTGTAAACTGGATCTTCTTCATGTGCAACTTGCAAGATCAGAAAAATAAAATATGAGGAGAAATGTCTTCTTGCTCCCTATTTCCCATCAAGCGATCTTGATAGATTTTCAACAACAATGAAAGTATTCAGAGCAAGCAATATTTCTAAGCTACTTAAGGTTGACAAGTTGCCATTGCTTTTATTTTTTAAAGAATGAATTTGCGCTATAAATTAAAGGAGAAAAAAATAACATTTGCAACATGCATATCTAACATGGTATTTTTTTGCAGGATACTCCACCAGAGAAATGATCAAATGAGTTGTGAATAGCATGATATATGAAGCAAGTGTTTGAAAGCGTGATCCTTTCAATGGTTGTGCAAGTGTCATAAGTGATTTGCAGAAGCATGTTTGGGAGCTGTAATCCCAGTTGGCAGATGCTAAAGAAGAGTCGGTTGCCTTCCAAAAGGCCTCTCATCACTCTTTCATTACCCATTCTTCCCCTAAAGTAGAAGTAGTAGGAACCATATCCGATGTTCAAATGGATGACATAATAATGAGGGAAGATGATGCATATCAGTCCCTAAACTGGGAGGAACTAATTGGGTTTGATCTTCAAGAGTTCAGTAAATGACATCTCGGAGTTGTGATATTCAACATTGGTTCTTTATTTTTATTGGTTGGGATGTATTTGTTACTTCATTTATTCTACACTTTGTCAGCTAATAAGTTCTTTGAATCTTGATAACATACTACATAGCTCAGTATCACTATAAGGAATCAAAGGCAATGGGTTTTTATTGATGTGGACTTGTCTTTGGATTTTAATATGTTTTAGTTTGGATTTGAAATACTTGGTTTTCAAATTCCTTTCTTCCATGGATTCGAGATTAGTCCCATATCATTCAATGAAGCTCATGAGTGTAGAGGGGAAAATAACTCTTATCATTACTTATTTATATAATTGCATTGAATTACTATTATTTTTTAATTAATTAAATTTAGAGGTGTTGGTGATCACGTTTTAAAAAATTATTGAGTTAAAAAAATAAAAATTATAAAAATAAAATAAAATAGTTTTAAATTCATATTTTTCTATTTTTGTAGATATATGTATTTAAGATATTGTTTCAATTCAATAGGTAAATAAGTTAAGTTTCCATAGGTTAACTTTTTCAAGAGAAAGCTGATAATTTATTAGTCCAAAATATCACTAATTATTAAAAAAAAATCATAGTTAAGTGAGGGAAGTGGATTTTTTTTTAGATTAATTTAAAAGATTAAAAAAACATTTCAAGGGCTTGATAGACTAAACAAAGGCAACTAATCTATAAACAAGAAGAAAAACATTTTTATTGTAGGGGTACAACCAATTCTAGTACAAAGGGACTTATTTTTCTTTGCATGAGAATAGAGTGACACTTTACATTTCTCAATGCTTGAACTTGAGAAAGCTTTCTTCTATTTAACCTTGGTCCGATTATAGAACTTAAATGATCCAAATCCTTAGAAAAGTGATTGCCACTATTCTACAATATCTTTACAAGAAGATATTTCCCAAAAACCTTCATTGGGGTTAGCATTAGCAAAAAATCCTTAGACCTAGCCACAAAGGGAGAAAAAATTGTACCAATCAAAGAAGTAGGGTGAATCTTATGTGTAGTCATAAAGGGAGAACAATATACACTAATTGAAGTAGGAGGGAATTTTTAATGACTCCATGTAAGAGGTGAGATCCAAGAATGAGAAGGAGTTGTAGAGGACTAAAGTTGAAAGTTGAATAAAAATGAGTAGTCAATTGAACACTTTTATTTTCCCCTTTCCACTAAGAAGCCTACTTTGGAGTATATTACCCTTTTAGAAGAAATTGAAACTTTGAACTAACTAATCACCAAATACCAACCTTAACAATTGATCTACATCTAAAATAAATACCTTCATAATCGAATTACTTACAAATTTTGTTCCTTGAAATGCCCAACCTTGAAAATTGATCTAGATCTAAAAGGAATACCTTCATAGTCAAGTTGTTATTTTTAAATATTTCTCCCTACCGTGAACTCGCTCTCAATAGACCTGTGAGACTCTAGAGAGATCAAGCTCCACCAAAAATTGAGCAAAAGTGGATTTAGAATAGAGTTAAGTAAAATCTAGGATAGCAATGGTTTTCCAAAGAGAGTTTCTAAAAATAAAAATATTGGAAGATCCATCAAATTGAAATGGAAGGTAGGGTAAATAAACCCAAATTGGAGTAACCACAAAAAAATTATACTAGGGTTTAATTTGAAGTGCCATCGCTTCATATAAAAGGAAGTT
The DNA here is from genome assembly GCA_007115665.2 of Sequoiadendron giganteum. Lineage (NCBI taxonomy): Eukaryota > Viridiplantae > Streptophyta > Pinopsida > Cupressales > Cupressaceae > Sequoiadendron > Sequoiadendron giganteum. The sequence continues at coordinate 325,421,549 of CM021102.1, forward strand.
TTGTTCCAAATCCATTGAATCTCTTAGAGCAATCTATGTTTTACCTCTAGGAAATTCTAGATTACTATAAATAAACTCTTCATGCAAGGGTGAAAGTTTAGAGTTGTGTCACATTTTGGGCCAAAAAACAAATTCAAGTGAACAGTTTCATTTCAAGTAGTTTCGGGTAGAATTGTTTAGCTCAAAACTATGTGGTCCTTTCATGACAAAAGTAGTTTCAATTGAAAATTTCAAAAACATTAACTTGATATACGTTCAAAATCAAAATTGAAATGGATACTAATTTGTATAGAAGGCTTTGACCAAAATATTTTTAAGCGAAAGGATTTTGACCAAAACTCTTTCACCCAAAATTGTTGAGCTAATAACCCATGTGGCAACCTAACCCCTCTTTTGAGGAAAATTTAACAAAAATAAAAATTTATGTCCACATTTCTCCAACAAAGAATATTTTCATGAAAATCTAAAAATACCAATTGACACAATTCAATACAAGTAAAATAAGATTTTTTTACCTCTGTTGAAAAGAAAATAAATCCAAAATATATTATCTTCAATGTTCAGGAAGTTAAGTCACAACTGTGTTGGATCACTTATCATTCAATTATGGTCTATTTATTCAAAGGGCCTTTGATGATTCATAAGCATTTAAATAAGTTTCTTTTCTGCATATTCTTCTCATTTTCTATGTGATTTTTTGTATATTTTTTTGTTTTTCAAATTTTTTAATATTGAAGTTCTATTCTAATCTAGTCTAAGAGATTGTAAAAAATCAAAAGAGGTTGAGTTAACAAGAATTAAAAATGTACATGGCTTGATTTAAAAATTTCAACCTTTACGCATAAAAATACGAGAAATTACTCTTAAAATCATTTATTATGATCAACAATTATTAAATCAACAAAAAAGCAAGTACAAAATCTAAAGGATTTTGGAGAGAGAAAGTTGCATTACTTAAACTACTATATTATACACAAAACTTAATGAAACTCTAGTAACTCAATAAAATAGATTTTTAATTCAATTATTCTTAGTTTCTACAATATTTTTTTTAAAATGAATTGAGTAGTGCACTCTACCATACTAAAGAAAAGAAACACTTGAAAAAGACGATATCTTTATTAATTTTAGCAATAATTTATACATCAAAATTGATTGTTCTTCTCCAAATTTCTTTCTCTAACTATTACTAAAATAAATGCTATTAACTATTGTTGCCTCACAAAATAGATATAAAAAGAGACAACCCTTATACACTATATGATGCATCCTTTTGTAGGAAATAGAAGAGCGAAAAATATCCAATGTTCATACATAATCTATAGTTGAGAATTTCATGTAGATGTTCCTATCTTTAGATTACTTCAAAATTAATTCTCTAACTCCACTTTTTAGAAGTTGATCCATGTATCACATTGCATAAGTTCATGCATTATTATAAACTATCACTTGATCATGCCTAAAATATAGGAACCAATTTATGAATTGAGTGGGACCCATTTTATATCAAGTTATATTGAATTAAAAAATTAAAGAATAAATTTGAAACAATGAAAAAGAGATTAACCATAATGAGATCAAAATGATGAACCTAATTTTGCTATGTGTTTCACTCAATTATGAGGGTTATAATGCATAAATGAGTATAAAAAATTAAACCTAACCAATATAGCAATCAAAAGGAAAGTTTTAAGAGGGCCAAATTTTGTGTACCTATTGGATGGGTCTTGGCTAGCATTCTAGAAAATCATATTTTGGGTTTTGTTCTTCAATGTCTGCACTCTGAGATTCGAGTCGGAGGTTGTCAGAAACTTGGAAAGAAATTATGTAGCTCAATTTCCATGATCTTGCAAGAAAGGTGACAAATTTGACAAATTTGCAACTTTGACAACTTTTCTCTCCAATTGATCTTCAACCTAAAACCTGCAATCACACATCAAAGGAGAAGAAAAATGTTGTTTTGTTAGAGAATAGTGGTTTGCCTTGGTCAAACCCCATTTTGGTAATTAAACCTTGAAATAAAATAATGCATAAAGGAATGATGAATGAACAACAATATGTAACAACTCACCAAACCTTGTTGAAACCTTAGATTGCAAATCTTAAACATAGCATGAAATGGCCTCAATGAGTGTGGATCTTGATCATGAACTTGACATAAGATAATGGCTTTGAACACTTGAACTTGATCACCAATGCTACATCATCACATTAGCTCAACAACATGCTGAATTTGACATGATGATTGATATCTTGATTGCTTCAATAAACTTCTATAAATCTACCTTTTAATGCCTTCTTGAATGCTCTTGTGAAAGTACACTTTATTGCTCATAAATTTTCTATTAGGACTTGAACACTTGAAAGCTTAGATGAAACTATGTGAAATAACCTTATATTTATACTTATCTTACTCTTAATTCTCGAAATTCAAATAACACAAGCCAACGTCAAATCTAGGATTTGAAATCATTAAAATATTGCCAGAAACATATTCCAAGGGGGGTTCCTAGGGTTAAGTGAGGACCCATTCACCATGTGGTGAATGGGTCCTAGCACACTTAACCAGGAAACACTCTGGGTGATGTTAAATGTTAATTAAAATTAGGGTCCTAGGACCTAGTGAGGACCCATTTGCCAGGTGGGGAGTGTTGGGAATAGGATGCCATTTAATTGCAATCCTAAACATATTTCGTGTATCTCCTAAGTCCTTGGAAAGTGTTCCCCAACACTAGGATTAGAAAGAGATTAAATTCAAATGAAATGAACATGTAAATTGAAATTTGTGATTATTCCTAAATAATAGGAACATGTAAATTGAAATTTGTGATTATTCATAAATAATAGGAACATGTGGGGATGTCCAAGAAGATATCCTACAAGATAGGAACACATGGGGCACCCACATGGAAGGTGGAATGCACCTTGCTTCAGTTAACTATTTGGAGGATTGATAACACTTTAGTAATGAATGTTTTGTTCCTACAAATTAGGGATTGATATTTACATGAGTGAGGTGGCACTATTAGTTCAGTATTAGTTTAGTTCAATTTAGTTCAATTATGGTTTAGTTATCTTTAGTTGCATGTTGTTATCTTGAGTTGCATACTAGTTGCATGTAGTTATCTTGAGTTGCATGCTAGTTGCATATAGTTGAATTGAGCTGCATGACTAATGACTTCAGTTGCATGATAGATAATAGGTGGATACTTTTAGTTAAGTAGGGATGATCAATCATGCATAATGTTTGCATGAATTTGTGGAGAGATATGTTTCAGTTAACTAAGATTGACTTGGGTCCACCTTGGGCACCCAAGTTGGCATCTATCAGTTAACACCTTTTGCATGAGAAGATATTTACAAGGCTCAATCAAGTGGGCCCATTCTTGGGCGCCAACTTTGAGGTGAAGTTTGCATGATGTCTTCTTGACCAAAGATTAGTTAAGTGTTTAGTTTGGGGCACCTAAATTAAGGAAGACTTTGGTTTGACTCATTGCGAAAATCTACTTGCCCAATCTAGGCATAGATTTTTGTGAGGAGCTTTATGCTCTTGTATTGTACAACTCTTATGAGTTTACATGCTCATATTATTGTCTATTAAATTGCAACAAATTTATGAGATTTCTATGAGATTTTATTGCAGGTTGTGAAGAAGGATTGTTGAAGGAAAAAAAGCATATCAATCAAGGATTGATATAGTATTATTGTAATATTGTTCTAAAGTTAAATAATACAAGCACTATTGGTTTTGGTGGAGTTTTTTCCTGAAAGGGTTTCTCCACGTATATGTTGTGTCACTTCTATATCCTTGTCTCATTCTTCTTCAATCTTCTGTCTCTTTATACAATTGGTAAAACTGATCTAAATAGATTAATGATACACAAATAATTGTGACAAAGAACACTTAATTAGATCTACAGTCTCATAGTTTTTCAAGTTTTAAACTATAATATTACCTTCATTTCTAACATTTGGTATCAAAGTTAATGGTTGGTTAGGGTTTGGGATACCTTTCTCTTAAAAGTTTGAAGGTTTTTTGGCTATAGTGGGAGCTTTTATTATTTTTTTATTGCAGATTTGTAAAAGAAGTGTGTTTCAATGAGTTCCACTTCTCGTCTAGATATTGAAAGATTAAATGGATCTAGTTATGAGATATGGAAACTAAAAATGGAGGATCTCCTTGAAGAGAGATATCAGTGGTTAGTTGTTTGTAATGAGAAAAATCCATCTACAATGATGTTAGATGAGGATTGGGGGTATGTGCAGGATCATGATGGACCAAAAATTGGCGATACGTAAGTGATATGATGGCCCATGTGGTTGACGACCTTTTTTGTACCCAAAATTGATGAAATGAAAAGGGTTTTTATAGGAGATTCTCAGCTTTGCACCAATATAAATTATGTTTACTTTGAATATAATAAATAATTATTATTTATTTTCTATTTGAATTATGACTAAAGTCTTGATTAATAGGTTGATTGAAAAAAATCTATAGCTTTCAAATGGTATCACATTTTTTGAAACCAAAACATGTGTCACATTCTATGCTTCACATACTATAGGATTAAAAAAAAAAAATTGAATTTCATGAAGTTTTGAACAAGGTAAGGTGGTCAAACATACGAGTTTTATATTTTTTAAAAGTTGTAATAAAAAAATCATAATTAATTATTTACCTGGAAAAAACTTACAAAAAAATATTCATCACATCGGGACATGAGTCCTCTACTTATATCTAAAATATTATAAAAAAATATTATCAATTTAGTAGTTTAGAAAGTACATTCAATTTGCTATAGATTCAAGTTAACTTATTCAAATTTTTATGTCAAGTTGCCTAAATTTGTTTTTTCTAAATTTTATTGCCACTTATGGGCCTATTTTTTCCATGATGATCCTGCACATACCCTTGGGCTAAGCTTGATAATAAGGAAAGAGGGACCATAAGGTTATGTCTTGTTGATGTTTTTCTCTTGAATGTTTCAAATGAAGCTACCGTGTATAAATTGTGGAAGAGGATATGTGATATCTATCAAACCAAAAGTATTACTAATAAGTTGTATCTGAAAAGACAGTTGTATTCTTTAAAGATGAAAGATGGTGATTTTGTTGCACATAATTTAAATGCTTTCAATTTTGATTCTAAGTTAGTTAGCATCTATAGATGTAAAGCTAGATATGAAGATAAATGCATTTTGTTACTTTTCTCTTTACTAGAGTCTTGGGAAAATCTAGTTATTGCTATCAGTGGTAGTGGTGCAGATCCTAATATGGGCAATATAATTCCTATTATCCTATCAGAGGAGATGAGGAGGAAGTCTAAAATGGGATTCCAAGATGCCTTGTTTGCAAGAGGTAGGCCTAAGGAAAAGGAACCTAAGGGAGACAAGAAAGGAAAGGGTAGGTCAAAAGGACAGTCTAAAACCCCTGGTAAGAGTAAGGTAAAGTGTTGGAATTGTGGGAAACTGGGACATGTAAAGAAGGATTGTAAGAACAAGAAAAAGAGTTCTAATGCTTCTATAGAGAAATCTTCGAATGGCGGTAATGATGTATTGATTATTTCATGTAAAATTGTTAGTGATGAATCTTGGCTTATTAATTCAGGTTGCTCCTATCATATGACTCCTAACAAGGAGTGGTTCACTAAGTATATTGCATATGATGGAGGGTGTTGTGCCTCTTGCCCACATGCCCCATTGGGAATGGGGACCCTCTCTTTCCTTTTGGCTTGTTGGGTCCTTTTTTCTCTGCCTCGCTTTGTGTGCCCTATTTTGGTGTCCTTGATGGCCAACATGTTCTCAAAAGTCTCATTTAGGGTTGACCTAATTTTTCCCCTTTGAAAAATATTGTCTTAAGTCCTTTCGGGTTTTCTCTATCAGTTGGCCTTTCTGACGTCCATGGGACCCTCTAGGCCCGGACCCTCGAGTTTCCCTTTCTAGGTTTCTCTTTTGGTTCCACCGTTTCATATGACCAGCAGTTGGAGTCTTCATGACCTTTGGACTCCAGTGCCCCGATAGCTGTCTGAATCACTTGTTAAAACTTGGCAACTGCACCTGCATCTTTCCTGCCCTCGGACTTCTGTCTTCGGGCTATTGTCTCCAATTCGCCACTTCCAGTAGCCATCCTCCGATGTATTTCTAGACCTTGGACCTCGGAGTCCTCTTTGTTGTTTGGTTTTTACTTGGCAGATTTTCCAACAGTCGTGCCCCAATGTCTTTTCAGACCTCGGACCCCAGTTCTCCCATCGTCATCACGAAATTTGAATTTACCTACCCAATGGCTACCATACCAAAATTTATTAGGGGGTATTAATTACACTTAAGGCTATTTAAATGATCTCGACCTGTCATTTTCACATGTCAAGAAGAAATTCAAAGTGTTGTGCGACCCCAACAATCTCCTCCTTTGTGCCCGGACATCAACTTCATTGTTCTTCGAGGATTCAACAACTTGCTTCTCTGAAGCCTCAAGGTAGTATCGTCGTCTAAACGTCCTCTTCCTTTTCTAGGCTTCATGAAGTTAAAACACCAAGTAATAAAGCGAAAAACTAAATTCTGGTAGGGGAGAACGTTTCCTTGAAAACCCACAAGTTAAAAAATCATAAAACACCCCTGAGAACATCAAAATCCAGCTTTAGAGTAATGTCGTCCAGTCGCTATTCTTCGGGATAGATGACCGAACCTTTCGGGCCCGAGACTCTCTTCGGCCGCGGTTTTCACTTAACCAAAAAAAATGATCCGATGGTGAAGTTCATTCTGGACTTCGGACTCTGGATTTCTGTCCCCGAAATTCCTTGTCCATTTCGCCATTTCTCAACGGTGGCCTCCTAACGACCTTCCAAACCTCAGACCCCGACCCTCCAAAGTCCGTCACAAACTTGCAACAAAATCAAACTTTGAAGTTGTCCTTAGACCCCAACCCCTGGACTTCCATCCTCGTGCTGTCGTCTCTGCTTCGCCGTTTCGAATGGCTACTGCTGGACATCTTTTCAGTAACTAGGCCCTGGTCACCCTTCCACTCTGCATGATTTGAACAAGGAAAAGAAACTTCCAAAATTCTCTCAGACCCCAGCCTCTAGAATTTTGTGTTGCTTCCGCCATCCCGGACGACTAAACCTATCCGCCTTCCTAGACACTAGGCCCCGAACCTCCATTTTCCTCTAAAGTTTTGACCAACTGCCAAGCTTGCCTTAGGTCTGATCTTCCGAACTTCCATCTTTGGAACTCCATCCACATTTCGTCGTTTCACATGGCTATCCCCAGGTAGCTTCTCAACCCCTGTGACTCGGACTCTGGAACCTTATCCCTAGAATGTCATTTTCCATACATTGTTTCAAACAACCAACCATGGATGGCTTTCCTGTAGCTAAGGACCGAATGACAAAATGATGGCTCAAACAGCCTCCAAATTGAAAATGGACTTCGACCCACGTGCTAAAAATGAACCTTCTTTCACACCAACCCTTTATTGAACAAATCCATGATCGAGAAAGGTCATTGGGAGCACCTTGCCTTGTTTTCCCTTCCAAACAACATTCTACCAGGGGCAATTTGACCCTTGGGGCCCGGGTCACCTGTTTGCCTTCCAATGTTATTATTATCAAGTGTTAGACTTTTCTTAAATGAATATTGTGGATCTAACCTTGATTTGCAAGGATTTTTTTGAGGCTATGTTCTCATGTTAATGTTGCTAACTCTTGTCTCTCTATGCAGGATTTATGGAATCTAGTGTAGAGGCCTTTGGGGTGACCAAGGACAAAGGGAAAAGAACCACCAAGGCTCCCTGAGGCAAAGAAGACAAAGATCAAATGAAATATCAATTCCAAGGAGCACCCTTGCATTCCAGGATCACAACTAGTTGGAAGGATATCATAGACACCAATATTGGACATGTTGATATTGATGATTTTACATGAAGAGTTAGAATAGACCCAAAGACAAATAATGCAAGATTGATCAAAAGCAGAGGAATTACCAAGGCTGCAGGTTTCCCACCTGCCTTAGTGGCCCTTGAATTGGTAATGGCATGCCGGGAGGCATACCAACTTGAAACAAGGACCATCGTGGACAGGAATGGCAATGTCTTGGCTGATATGTCCCCTCTCGGGATAACTAAAACCTTCCACATCCCCGCCTTCAAAAGAATGGAGACCCCAACCATTCAAGAATGCAAAGCATTATTGGATCAAGATCCATTGAAGTGCAAAAAACTGATCAACCAATATTGGTTGAAGGACAGGCGGGGTAGTGTTGCCAAAGTTCCTCAAGAGCTCTACCGCAATTATTTCTTCGAGGACTATCATGATTTGGTCACCCTACAAAGAAAAGTAATGGGCCTTCCTACTGTGACCTTCTTCCAGGAGTGGATGTTATATTTTGTTGAACAAATTCTCCGTGGGGATGACACTGCATTCTATTGGGAGGAGATAATCAGCAATTTCTTTCATGAACAATTTGTTAATGTGAAGAAGACCTCCAAATTCTACATTACATCCTACCTGGTCTATTCGCTTTCTGATCAGTGACATTATAGTGGATTTTCTGTGATGCCCAATGAGACATGGGGGAGAGATTTAAAACCATATGACAAATACCCTCAGCTACAATACAAAAATTTCAAGAGGGACTATTGTAGGGTAAATGATACTTTTACTGCCTACATCATTCGGTCGCATGGAGGTGATTTTGAGAGAAGAGTATCTCGCAGTTCCAGGGCCCTTCTCAAGCACTACGCCTTCCTATTCATACAATTTCCCAAGTTCACCTACATTCGCGCCCAAGGATTCTCCGAAAGGCCGAACAAGCTACCCCGATATCCTAATGACCGAATTATATTGTTGGAACTAACTTGACAGTTGCAACACATACACAACATTCTAAGGAGTAAGCATTTGGTGGTAACCCCTTATCCCCTCGCACTTGGCTAGGGAATGTATGAAATTCATACTTCCCAATGCTCAGGCAATTCAAAGAAGTAGCTAGCCGAGTACCACTTTAGGCTACATACAACTCGGTCACGGATGGACCCATACAGTCACATCAGGAAGGCACTTAAACCAGAGTATGCCCACCTCCACCACATTGAGGATTTTTGGGCTAATTGCAAGGGTGACCTTGAAGTGCGGATACATAATTACATGTGTATGACTGCATACTTCATGAAAAGGGTGAACGTGTGTCCGGTTCCAAATCAGCTTGAAGAGGAGGAAAGCATAGTGATCAACTCGAGGTATAGTACCATTGCAAATATTTCATTGCCTTTAATTGATTGGAACAAGCCAGAGGTTGATGAACTCAACATTCTTACCAAGCCCATTGAGGCTCGGACAAAGGCATGGATCGATGGGCAGGTCGCTCGACTAAAGCAATAGGGAGTCACCTTGACATTCAAGGGGCTCGAAATTGAGCCAAGTGGTTCTGATGGTGGGACAACTGCCACTACAATTGGAGAAACATCCAAATCCCCGCCATCCGTCAAGTTGAGGAAGACAAAAGGAGGTTGATGAGCAACAACCTAACCCAAAAGTATATGCTAGAAAGGCCTCAGAGGGTGAGCCTCCTAAGAAGCATAAAAGAATGAGGAGCATCACTAAGATGCCAGTAATACCTAAAGATCCACTCCATGAGGGAGAGTAGATGGAAGCTAACCCACCAAGATCTCCACCCGCTTCATTTTTTGTCATAGTCGTTGCTGCTATTGCCACCATCCCAACCACTTCACATGCAATAGTTGCTTCCTCTCCACCCGTGGTGGACATTTTTGTCCACCTCGCCTGCACTTCTCCAATCACACGAGTCATATCGGTGGATTCATCCTCCACCACAACCTCGCCAATCTCATCATCCTCCATGTCTCCTTCCCTTCCACCCGCTTCATCTGCTATTGCAATGCCTTCCCTCGCTCTCCCGGAGTCCTTTGTCAAGTATATGCAAAATGTGCCATCCAAACTTTTGGGAATGCTTGAAAATCCAATGGTGCAAGCTGCAATCACCTAAGCAATGGTTAACGCCCTAGCTCTCCCTCCTCCTACAAAACCACCTAGAATGGAGGCTACAATGAAAATATCAGATGAGCTCGAACGACAAAAACTGGAGGCAGTTGAGAGGCTAGAACATGAGGAATTTGAATATCATGAGCATCCAATATACGAACATCAAGTGATCGATGAGGTGGCTTATAAGTCTTCCAGTGAGGACAACGAGGGTCTGGGGATGGACATAATCCAAGAAACAACTAAAACAAAGCTCGATGCGGAGTGGAACAAGCAACTCAAGAAGATCGAGGACAAAGAGGCCGAAGGACAACCTATGGTTGAAGAAAGAGTTGTTGCTACAGAGACTGAAGGTAGTAGGTCTCCTACGAAAGGACATGATCAAACCACAAAGCATGATAGGAAACATCCTTCCATGAATATGAACAAGAGGATAAGCCCGAGCGACGTGGGAATGACCAAGATGAAGAAGAAAAGGGCATTGAAAGGAAAGACCACCCTGATAAGCAACTACTCACCAAATCTCCTACCAAATGTATAATGCTCGTGCAAGATTTCGACAAGGAGAAGGAAGATACAAGAATTGAGTAGGAGGTCCTTAATGACAAGGCCATTGAACTTAGGGTGGAGGACAACAAAGATCGACATGAATCACCCAAGAAAGGGCCCTCGATGTCTGACTAGCTAGAAAGGTAGCTTGAAAAGAGAACTCTTGCCCTAAAGCATCTGAAAGCAAGACTGGAGGCAATACTGGCTAGAGCTCAGATTAGTACCAAAAAGGAGAAGAATCCTAGAATCATATCAAAGGTAAAGATGGATGCCTTTGGATCTAGGGCAGTGCAAATAGCTATGCCGATGGTTGGAGAACAAGGAATAAGCTATAATGTCTCCACCATTGACTTGGGAGTGGCCACCAGGGAACAAAAGGTTGACCACCTCCAAGAATCAGTCGCCACAATGGTGCACCTCATCCAACAGGATAAGGTTTCAAAGGAAGAGATCAAGACACAGGTGGCTAATTTGATGGCCTACATTCAACAATGGTCGTCCGCAGAGGAGCAGCCTATGACATCATCGGCCCCACCAAATTTGTTGTCCCAAGAATAGATCAAGAAGTTGGAAAGAAGGAGGAACTTGGATAAGACCACGAAAAAATGGTTCCGGCAGGTCTTGGAAATTGGGAATATGGGCATTCAATTTGGTTGTCTAAACAACAAACAAGTTCCTAGAAGTGCAAAAATCTCTTGAAGGCATGAGGTAGATCTTTATTGAGTTCCCAAAGAAGTATAAGGTTGCTTACTCAAAAAATTGAGGCCATCCTCACACTGCCAAGTGAGGTTTGGGAAAAGGAGTTTTCCTTCAAGGACGACAACCACTGGTTAATGGATGTGTTGAAGCGGGACTTCAATCATCGAAAGGAGAGGCTGGAGAAGATCCTTGAGTGGGTAACTCCAAATATTGAATGGGCCAAGGAGGCCAGAGGAGATTGTTTTCGATACCTTAAATTGATAACAGGGTAAGAGATGACCGTTGAGAAGATCAATCCAGAAAGCATAAAGGCTCACTTCCAAAGGAGGATGGAATAAGGGATGTTAGTCAAGGTTACCACAGACTTTATGAGCTTTGTTGCCTGATATTTCACCTAGTCCAATCTATTCATGGACCATTCTACCAAGTATGATGAGGATTGGGAAAATCTCGTTAACAATTCCAAGGAATGGAGTTACCAAGTGTTAAAGCCTGACATCATTGAAGTCAACAAGCTTTGGTCGGTGATCTTGAGATTCATAGAGTATGTAGCTTTGAAGAAATGGGAAGGCAACCCTATTATTGATGAATAATTTCTAAAAGAATAGCTGCAACAAAGAGCAATCAACAAAAAAATGAAAAATGCTACAGTGTTGCCACTAGAAGACAAAACAGGGAAAAGACAAAGGATGTATTTTAAAATGTAATATATTTGGGGGTAGGTGAAACCTTGGTGTAAGGTGAATCTTTGTCACACAATAAGATTAAATATTGGCCATTCATTTTGTTTTTTGGAAACTATAAATAGGGGTCTCCTCCTCTCATTTTGAGGGAGTTGAGTTGTTGTAAAGACATGCTGCAAAAATTGCAATAGAAATACAATGATTTTGGTGTATTTTGGATTTCTTCCCATGTTTCATGATTCTTCTCCCATAATTTAAGATTCTAGTTTGAGTTACTTTGTTGTTCTAATTTCCCTTTTAGCTATCCTTGGTAGATTTAGTAATGTTGTCTTTGGTTGTGAAGATTCCTGCTATGTGTATGCTTTTCTTGTCCATACTTTTAGTCATTTGCTACTAGTAAGTGACTGTGAAAAGTTAGTCTGGACTCTGATTTAATAGCTTCTCTTTAAACTTTATCTTTATTCACAGCTATATGGTGAATGAATGATGAAACATTTGCAGTCCTTAGAAGATAGCATAGATTTCATGGTATTGTGAAATTTCTGATTAAGTGAAATTCTATTTTAAGGAAACTGTCCACAGTAGAAACCTCCATGATCATTGTTCATCAGTAGTTGCAGGTCCAGGAACCTCCACTCTTCCCTACCCTTTTTCTTCTTTTTTTAAGAAATAACCTATGCTAAGGTTCATTGCACATTGTAAATCCAAATTCAATGATAAGATGGAGTTCAAGATTGTTGTTTGAACCTGCAACAAAAGTGCAGTAATTTCCTATTCAAAGAACTCTGTTTGCAGATCCGATTCTCCTATATCTTTGGTTCATGTAAGACCACCTTGTGATTCCAGAAAATCACATCATAAATCAACTGATATATTCCAAGCATCATCATGACCTGACATCTAAGAGACCTTGGGATAGCGTTCTGCAATCTAATTGTGGAATATTGTCTTTCAAGAGAGGTGATGCACCTACGCATCGCCTGTGTTGAGAGGTGCGTAAAGACACATCAACAAATAAGAGGTAAAGTTGTGTTTCAGTGATGGTAGAGTTAAGACCCTTGATGATGTTTTACATGTATTTGAGGACTTGCTAGAAATCTACTTTTTGTATCTAAGTTCAATGATTTTAGAATGCATGTGACATTTGACAAAGGTGGTTGCAGATTGGCGAAAGGGAATATGGTGGTTGCTAAAGGATCTTAGATTAGGACTTTGTTTAAGCTTAATATCTCCAATTTGAATAAATCAACCAATTTAACTTAAGCTAAAAATACATGTATGGTGTGGTACCATAGATTGGGCCACATTGGTGAAAAAGGTCTTAGGACCATTCTATATAAGAAATTGGTTGATGATATTCCTAATTATAATATTGGCAAAAACTATTTTTGTGAGCATTGTGTGTTTGGAAAGAAATCTAGATCTTCATTTCCTAATGGAAAAAATAAACTAAAGGATTATTAGAGATTATTCATTTAGATGTTATGAGTCCTATGGATATTGGCTCTATTGAAAAATCTATATATTATGTCACATTTATTGATGATGTCTCAAGATACACTTGGATCTATTTTATGCATAACAAATCTAATGTGTTTGATAAGTTTAAATAATTTAAGGCTTTAGTTGAGAAATAATAAGATCATAAGATAAAAGTGTTGAGATCAGATAATGGTGGTGAATATTGTTCTAAGGAATTTGATGATTATTGTAAGCATGTAGGAATTGTGAGACACAAAACTAATCCATATACACCTCAACAAAATGGAGTAGCAGAAAGGATGAACCAAACCTTAATGGAAAGATCTAGGAGTATGTTAAGTAGTGCTAAGCTAGATTGGTACCTTTGGGTTGAGGCTATAAGTACTTCTTGTTATTTAATCAATAGATCTCCTAGTTAATCTATTGAAGATAAAACCCTTTTATGAAATGTGGTTAGGTAGGAAACCTAGTGTTGCACATTTAAGGTTATTTGGTTGTGAGGATTTTGTTAATGTGCCTAAAGAAAAACGGTCTAAGTTGGATTCAAAAGAATAGAAATGCATATTCATAGTTTATGGTGAAAATGTAAAAGGTTACAAGCTTTGGAATCCTCTAACCCAAAAAATTACTTTATCTAGAGATGTGATTTTCAAGGAATTTAGATCTCATACAAGAGAAGAACAACCAAAGGAGAAGGATGCTTCTCAAACAGTGCATTTTGAGACAAATACTAAGAAGTATGAAGATGTACATGTTGAAGAACAATTGGATGGATTGGATGAGGAGAGTTCACAGAGTTTTGAGATAGATGCTCATGATGAACATATTGAGGAACAAGAAGAACCTTCTTTGAGAAGATCCACAAGACAACGAAATATCGTTGATAGGTATAGCCCACCTAATTTCTATTGTATATTTTCTTTGATGAGTGCTAATGATGAACCTAGATATTATAGGGAAGTTTTTTCTTCAGATAAGAACAAGCTTTGGTCACAAGCTATGCATGAGGAAATGGTTTCCTTGGATACCTATGACACATGGGATCTTGAGAGTTTTCCCAAAGGAATAAATTCGATTGGTTGTAGGGTATTTGCAAGATCATGATGGGCCAAAAAGTGGCGATATGTAAGTGATATGATGGCCCATGTGGCTGACAACCTTTTTTTACCCAAAATTGATGAAACAAAAAGGGTTTTTAAAGGAAATTCTCAGCTTTCCACCAATATAAATTATGCTTTACTTTGAATTTAATGAATAATTATTATTCATTTTCTATTTGAATTATGACTAAAGTCTTGATTGATAGGCTGATTGAAAAAATCTATAGCTTTCAAACGATATTATATTTCATGAAGTTTTGACCAAGTTAAGGTGGTCAAACATACGAGTTTTTATATTTTTTAAAATTTATAATAAAAAAATCATAATTATTTATTTACTTGGAAAAAAATTACAAAAAAATATTCATCATATCAAGACATGAGTCTACTACTTGTATCTAAAATATTATCATTTTATTGTGGATAGGGTGGTTAGACAAACACCTACTTTTTTTTTCCCTGAAATTTAAGTACTACTGCATCAAAACTTCAAATTTTCACTAAACAGATTTTTTTTTTTTTTTTAATCTAGTAGTTTAGAAACTAAATTCAATTTTATACAAATTCTATTCTTACATATTTTTGAAATAATATAGATAACTTATTCAATTTTTTACGTCAAGTTGCCTAACTCTAATTTTCTAAATTTTCATCGCCACTTAAGGGCCTATTTTTTCCATGATGATCTTGCACATACCCTATAAATGGATCTTTAAAAAGAAAATTGGAGCACATGGTAGTCTCAAAAGGTACAATGATAGATTAGTAGCCAAGGGCTACTCCCAAAGAGAGGGAGTTGAATTTAATGAAATCTTCTCTCTTGTTGCTAAATTAACTTCTATTAGATTTTTTTTATATATTGTTGTTGCTTATGATTTTGAGATAGAGAAAATGGATGTGAAAATTGCTTTCTTACATGGGGATCTTTATGAGGAGATTTATATGAGGCAACTTTATGGTTTTTTTGTAAAAGGAAAATAATTATTGGTTTGTAGGTTAAAGAGATCTTTATATGGATTGAAAAAGTCACCTAGAATGTGGTACTAGAAGTTTGATGCTTTTGCATTAAAAATTGATTATGTTAGGAGTGAGGAAGATCATTGTGTTTGCATAAAATTTATTGATGATTCTAGATTTTAATTATTATCTTGTATGTTGATGACATGTTGTTTATTGGTAGCAACAAGGTAATGATCAAAGAATTGAAAGCACAACTCTTTAGCACATTTGAGATGACAGATCTAGGGGTTGCAAAATATATCCTTGGTATGGAGATCAGTAGAGATAGAGATAACATAAAGCTTTTCTTATGTCAAAGCAACTATGTTGATACTATTTTGAAACGGTTTAAACATGTACGATAGTAAACCAATTAATATTCTTTTACTAGTTGGCATGAAGTTAAGTTTAGACATGGGTCCTAAATCATATTTTGATCATGAGGAAATGTTTGAAATTCCTCATGCTAGTGCAATTGGTAGTTTGATGTATGCAATGGTGTGTACAAGACCAAATATAGCCCAAGCAATAGGATTTCTAAGTAGGTTTATGTCTAACCCTGGTAAAGAACATTGGACTTATGCAAAGAGGGTGTTTAGATATTTATGAGGTACTTTTGATTATTGTTTGGTTTATCATGGTGCTAATGATATTGATATTATGAACAAATCATTGGACATACAGGGTTTTGTTGATTCAGATTGGGTAGGAGACTTGGACAGTCAGAGGTCGGCAAGAGGCTATGTGTTTACTTTGTTTGGAGCTGCAGTTAGTTGGATGAGTAAGAGACATCCCATGCTTGCTTTGTCCACCATAGAAGCAGAGTAAATAGCTGCTACACATGCCTCTAAAGAGACAGTTTGGTTATAGAGACTTGGGAAATGTATTGATTTCAATTGCAAGAAAATTAGACTTGAATGTGATAGTCAAAGTGCTATTTTCTTAGAAAAAAATCTTATATATCATACTCGTACTAAGCATGTTGATGTTCAGTATCACTTTGTGTGAGAAGTGGTTGAGAGTGGGAAGGTATTGATTGAGAAAGTTGATAGTTTGATCAATGTTGCAGATTATCTTACGAAACAAGTTCCTACAGATAAGTTCTCCTGGTGCAAGAAGGTCATTGGCCTTGAGTCCTATGCTTGATTTATAATAATGATTCCTTGTTTAGAATAATTGCAATGTATAATTTCAAGTGGGAGAATAATATGCGAGTGGGTCCTAGGTAACTAACCTAGGACACACACCTTGTAAAATTAAGTGTTGTGTAATATTATTTATGAATGTCGAGCTTTATCCCTCAGAATCTACAATTAATTAGGCTTGGATTTGAATTAAAGGGGTCAATTTACCTCAAATTTACCTCAACTAATTAATAAAGCCCTAGATTACTGTGAAAGTGTAGAGATACACTTTACAACACCCTAAATAAGGTAGTCATTAAGTCCATTTTATTAAGAAGGGTCATAAACTTAACGTGAATGTGTAAAAGACATTGCATCACTAAATCAAGGCATAATTAAGCTCATTTTAATATTAATTATTCCCAAATTAAGTGTAAAAAAGGGATACTTTTTTCTACACTACAAAATTAAATGTTCAAATGTTTCAACATGCTAAAATAGAAAGTTTTATTTGGCAAAAAAATAATTTGAATTACAAATATACTCTTTGGCATTTTGTTTCTATTGTGATGCAGGAGCATCAACTATCCTTTTGAATTCTATTTTTAGTTTAGTCTTATCTGAGTGAATGCAGCTCCTGTCACCTTGGTGAATGAAGTTCTTGTCGCAAATTGGTAAGCTTGTCTTCGATAGAAGGAAAGGGATAGTCAACAATTAATGGCCAATTACAAGAAATAGTTAGAAATAGTTAGCGATGTTCAAGATGGTTCAAAAATGGATCGGTGACAGTTGTAAAAAGAGGTAGAAATAGTTTGATTTTAGTTATGAACACTGACAGGAAAAAATTTGAGGCATCAAGAAGTGAAGGGTCGGGGGGATGAGAAGGCCGAATTGACGAAGGCCATTTGTTTTGAAAATAATAGTTGGAGCAGCCGGAATATTTGGAGGAGGCTGATAGGAAGACAAGGCCGATTCGAAAAGAGGCCAAGAAATGAAATATGGGGCCGACTAATAGAAAGAAGAGATATCGATAGAAGAGAGGGAAGATGCATAAATATGAGGATGAAGAATAGAGGCAAGGAGGCATCAAAAAAAATAGGCCTTAAATATTATAGTTTATTATTTGCTTGTAACTAGTAGTTCATGTATTTCAAGAAGAGAACAAGAAATTGAATGTTCATTGTGAGTTCATGTTAATTGGTTGTTATATCAATGTCATGTGGATCATATAGTTAACTTTTGTAATTCCAGTTCGTGGTTAATTGTGCTTTTCTTTGAATTACTGTCGCATGTCATGAGCAAGATAGCAGTTTCTTGTTCTTGTCACCAATGTGACATGAAGACTATGTGAGTAAATGGTGTTGTCCATAGTTTTGAAAACCTATGCAAGATTGTAAATCAGATCTGGAGTCTATGTGGTAAGGAGGTTAATGCCATCAATTGGTATTAGAGAAAATGAGTAGGGGAGGGTGTCATCATTTGGTATCATAGACCAAAAGATCTAGGTAGAGGAATTCATTGTATTGTTTATATGTTCTTACATTCAAAAAATTTGAGTTGTATATTGACAAAGATCTCGGCAATGAAAGCTTGCAGTTGATTTGATAATTTGATGATCATATATTCTTGAAGAGTTGTGTGTTGTGTATAGACTAATAGGCTTTTAAGTTAGGAAAAGGTTGGAAAATTCAGAAGAAATCAGGTGGAGAAAGTCTCGAGAAAAGGGACAAGAAGAAAGAAAACAAAAAGAAGAAAGATGCACAATTTGAAAGAGAAATGGTGAAGTTGAAGAGGGATCTGATGATAGTAAAACAATGGCTAGAAGAAAGTAGCCAATAATAATTTTAGTGTTGGCCAATGAATAAGAAAGTAAAGTGGCCTAAGAAGTTGATTATGGAGAAAAGAAAAAGGAAAAATATGAATGCCTTGAGAAGAGGAAAAAGTACCCACAGAGAGTTTCCATGTGAGAAATGTACACTAGAAGAGGTGAAGGAAGTTATCATTGAAGGGAACATGAGAAGAAAAAAGGAAGAGGAAGAAGTTCCAAGTGTAGCACTTGAGAAGGAAGGTAGTGTGGAGAGGAGAGTAGCACTTGAGAAGGAAGGTAGTGTGGAGAGAAGAATGTCCATGAAGAGGGAATTAATGCAGACATTGTGCTCTCTTATGTTATTTGCTAATATTATGTTTGCAGATTTGTATGCAAGTATGAAGAATGTGATAGGAAGGTTCAAGAATGAGACCTTGAAGATGATGAGAGATGGGGAAAGAATAGCACCCAAGGAAAGAGTTGAAGATGAGAGGAGACTAGTTGCAACAGTGTGTCTAGAAGGGTTTGCAACAAAGGTACATTGCAAAGTGCCTAAGCATAAAGAGGAGTTGGATGTTGAAGATTTCCAGTATGATGATGAAGGTGAGAAGGCAGCCCCAAAATTTTATGATTCCTTGGAAGAGGTTGTAGATGCAGTACAATATCCTTATGAAGAAGAAATAATGAATTCAAAGAATCCAATGAAGGGAACAAATCAGGGAAGCAGGTAAAGGAAGGTCATAATCTTGATTTTGGAAAGAAGAGTGTTAGTTTTGATCATGTGAATATAGATGGACAATTTTATAATGAGAAGAAGACAAAAGTGAATCATAGGTATATAATTTTGAGTTGGCAAAGGAAACATGATTCTTTTGATAATTTTTGTACTAACATGAAGTTGCAAAGTGGAGGATATGTGTTGAGGAATAAGTGGAAACTAGAATTTAGGATGAGTTGGAAAACAAGGGGGCCTAGGGAAGAATATTTGAGGCTGAAGGCAGAGCATAGATCAAGAAGCATAAGTCTAGCAATGAAGGGGCAACAATCCAATGGTAAGGAAAATAAAATATGGATTAAGAATCATTTATCAGCAGAGGATTGTATTTTTGCAAGGCATAAAGTCAAGGAAACAAGGTGACATGATAGAGGATGAGAAAGAGGATAAAGGCCAAGAGAATGCAAAAAAAATTAAGGAAAAGAAACGTGGAAAATGCAAGGAAAAAGGTAAGCAAACTAGTTTTGATGATGAAGCTTTTGAGGATTTGAATAAAATTTATGAAAATGAGATGGATATGTGGAGGTTAGTAGAAGAGAAATATAGGAGGAGAAGTAAATATCATAAGAGAAAGGAAAATAAACAAAGGCAGATTGGAGAGCTTAGAAAGAATAAATATGAATATGGAATGTAAAGAAAGAATGGACCAAAAAGGTTTGGAATGAGGAAAAATTAAAGGGTGAAGGATAAAGAGGAAATGCAGATGAAGAATGTATAGCAGACATTGGGTCAACGGTTGTGGATATAGATATTCAAGATGGAGAGATCTCAAAGAGGAATTTGGAAGAAAGGACTATAGGAAGTAATGAAACAGATGATGGACCAGCAGGCAATCATGGTGAACATGATCTATGGATGCGGTCTTTAGCTATAGAACAAGAGTGGAATGTAAAGTTTTAAGGTATATATGGGACAATGAAGGAAGCGTTGTAAAATATTATAGTCAATAATCAAGAAGTTATTGCAAAGATAAAAGCAAAAGAGGTAGCAATAGTTGTATATTTTTATATGAATGTTGTGAGTCATGAAGATGAAACTGAAAGTGATCTGTTGTTGGCCATGGAGGAGGAGTGGTTGTATAGGATGTTGGATGAAGAGGTTGATTTTGGGAATGAAGTAGCCAGAGAAACTATAGTGAATATTGATGATATGTTAATGCGAGTGTATTGCTTGAGTAATATTGAAGATATGGAAATATTTAATTTCCATCCATTCGGTTATGGTGTTTTGTATGAGGATGAAAAGAGGAGGAGAGATTGGGGAAGAATGATGGATAATGGAGATAAATTTTCAAGGACACAAAAACGAAGTGGACAAGAATTTTGGAAAGAAGTGGCATATGGGCTAGAGATATTGTGGAGGAAGCGAAAGAAAATGGAAAGGTGGGTTTGCAAAATCACCACATGTTTAGGAGCACATGATCTTTTATTCCCCTAGGGAGTCTGATGTAGGAGCATCGACTATCCTTTTGAATTATGTTTTAGTTTAGTCTTATTCGGGTGAATGCAATTCTTGTCACCTTGGTGAATGAAGTTCTGGTTGCAAATTGGTTAGGCTGTCTTTGAATGAAGGAAAGGGATAGTCGATGATTAATGACCAATTACAAGAAATAGTTACAAATAGTTAGCATTATTCAAGATGGTTCAAAAATGGATCGGTGAAAGTTGGAAAAAGAGGTGGAAATAGTTTTATTTTAGTTATGAACACTAGCAAGAATTTTTTTGAGGCATCGAGAAGTGAAGGTTCGGGGCGGTGATAGGGCCGAACTGAGGAAGGCCATTTGTTGTGAAAATATCAATTGGAGTAGCCAAAAGATTTGGAGGAGGCTGATAGGAAGACAAGGCCGATTAGAAAAGAGGCCAAGAAATGAAATATGGGGGCTGACTGGTAGAAAGAATAGAGATCGACAAAAGAGAGGGATCGAGTGATAGCAGAAAGGAAGCATATGGTTGAGGAAAGGGAAATGAATCAATGGTAGGAAGCAGAGAAGAGTGTAGCGAAAGAGTAAGGAAAGATGGATAGAGCATAGATAGAGAAGGAATGTAGAATAGAGAGGAGGGATGAACCGATCAACAATAAGAGGAATTCATGACTAGACGTGATATATGTAGAAAGAAAAAGAGAATATTGGAAGTAGAACCTAGAAATAAATACAAAGAGGGCCACACAGTATACAAAAGAGCATTCATAATGGTAGGTTCGCAGACTAAAGTTGAGAATCGGGAAGAAGAGAGGACAATAGTTAAATATTAAGGGAAGCAAAGAAGATGGGTAAAGACAAGGATGAAGAATAGAGGCAAGGAGGCGTCAAAAAAATCAGGCCTAGAATATTTTAGTTTATTATTTGCTTGTAACTAGTAGTTCATGTATTTCAAGAAGAGAACAAGAAATTGAATGTTCATTGTGAGTTCATGTTAATTGGTTGTTATATCAATATCATGTGGATCATATAGTTAATTTATGTAATTCCATTTCATGTGTTTATCTTTGAATTATTATCGCATGTCATGAGTAGGATAATTGTTTCCTATTTCTATCACCAAAGCAACAGGAAGACTGTGTGAGTGAATGGTGTTGTCCATAGTTTGGAAAACCTGTGCAAGATTGCAAATCAAACCTGGAGTCTATGTGGTAAGGAGGTTGGTGCCATCAATTGGTATTAGATAAAATGATTAGGGGAGCATTTCATCATATTGGTATCCCCTATATGGTTTCAATAACTTTTCCAAAATGATTCCATCTAGCCCATCAAGCTGATCCAACCTGAACTTAAAGTCTTCATACATTTTCTCTAAAAAATCTAATTGGTTCTTCATGTCAACTAGATATTTTTAGAAGAGTTAAAATTTGACTTAAATTGTATAAGATGATCAAGTGAGTCCTCATTTTAGGTATGTCTTAATTCATCAACCTTATCTTTCAAAATATTCTCATTCTCCTTAGGTGTCTTCACTTCATGTTTCTCCATATTTGCTAGTTCGGGATTAAATGTTATACTTATAAGATCTTCAAAACTGCACTTATCCATATTTAATTATATTTTATCTTTCATAATTGTACGTATATATAAAGAAAGGATAGTCCTTTTGAAAGCTATCACATTTATTCTTTTCTCAACATAAATAGTCATTAGGCTACAAAATTTAATTAGATAGTAATTCCGAAAGGGAATATCTTATTTATATATCTTATTAAAGAAATATTATTTTCATATAATTCATCTTCATTTTTCATAGCCTCACAGAATTGACCCATTACCTATACCAATTAGTGGATCTAATTATTAAACCTTCATCCATAATCAATTTTTTTATTTATTTGAGCCAAAAAATTATCAATCCATCTATATATAGATTATGCCTTATGTTTTATTCCTTGTAAAGTATTTCATCTCCTCTAATTATTTTTTGAGCTCCTTCTTAGTTTCTTGATCCTTTATGAATCATAGCTTTAGATTATCCACTGATGTATACAATGAAACTATTTCCTCTTATCTTATTTTCTTTCCAAGATTAACTTGATTTGCTTAATAATTCTAAGGTGTCATCTCTCAAGCATCTTTATCAACCATAGGTGTTTCTATTTTGTCAAATCTTTCTCCATTTTGACCCACACTAATGGTTGATAATGTTTGAGCTCTCTTCCTTAGCTTTTATTTGTCTATTATTTCTATGATAGCTTCTAAGTCTAGTGGTTTTCTCACAATATTTTCCCTTCTAAAAAATCATAACTTTAACAAGTTTGGACCTTAAAGGATATTTTGCACTAATGTATCACCTTGGGATTTTTGTTATTGCTTTAGGATTTAAGGAGTTTGTGCCTATTGATAAATTTATATATGAGATATTTCCTACTGATCCATCTGAAAATCATCATCTTTTGTATCCTAAAATTATATTATAGATCATGTTGAGACTTTGTTTAGCTTGTAGGAGATTGAGGAGTTTCTAAAATATATTCTACTCTCCTCAATTGTTCTTCAATTTCCTTTTATAGCTTATCAACTACAAGTTTTGTCTAAGTTGCTTTGTCATTTTTCTTTGTTTCTAAAGTAGAAGGTGTAATGGAATTTGGTGTCCTTGGAGGTGTCCTTGTTGGAGAGCTCAAGTTCTCTTTGAAGATGAATATGACTAAAAGTAAACTATCCTAGGCTTCTCACTAAAAGGTGATGGAGTTGAATTCACCACTTTTGGTTGATTAAGTTGTGCTTGTCATAAAATAGCTACACCAAATCCTAAACTTACTCCTAGTTTAGTCACCTCTTTACTCCTCTTTTCCTTTTGAAAAAACTGTTATAGTTTTTCTAATGGATCATCTTTGTTTTTTAGGTATTTTAGGAATAGAGGATGTGTTAGCCCTTGTAAAATTCAAGAATGAGTTTGTAATGATTTATATTGTCCCTTTATGTTCCCCGCCATTTTTGGCTAATCTGAGAAATGTCATTGTTGTATTATCCTCAAGTCCCTTAGATGGATGCAGTACCTCTTTGTCGGGCTATGGTCAAAAAACCCATTTTGCAGAATGTCCAAGAGTTTATATTTTCCCCCTTCTTTCTTTTCTCCTTCTTGTCCTTTTAGGGATTTAGGCCCTTTAAATAGACATTTGGACTAATTCCAAATGTCATTGTTTGTCCTGATCTCCCTTTCTTCCTTTTTACTTTTTGTTTGGTTAGGGTTTCAAGTCTCGAACGGATACTTGGACTAAGGTCCAACTCCACTCCTAACTTCTACCCCCACTCTCTTATTTGCTTCTTTTATCCTATCGGGGCTTTAGGTCTCGATTGAACCTTTGGACTAAGTCCAAGTTTTCCTTTTCTTCCTGCTCTTTTCTTTTCTTCTCGATCTGATTGGGACTTTGGATCTAAATCAAGATTTTGGAACTAAGTCAGAATGGTCCAAATACTTTATGAGTTTTCACTCTTTCCCTCTCCTTTTATTCCATCAGGATTTTGGGTCCTCACGGGATCATCAAATCCAAATCCATGAGCTTGCATACATTTTCACTCAAACCTTCTTCCTACTTGTGGAAGTGTGGAAATTATTCCACATGGAAACTTCTCCACAATTCCACAATGCTTTCCCGAAAATCCCATCGTCTTCCTGTAGACGTGTGGAAAACCTGTACCTTGTGGCACATTATTTATGAGCCCACATATTTTTTCCATCAATTTATTTTTGGCACGTGTGTACATGAAAATGATGTCACATGGAATCTTTTCCATGAGCCCACTATGCTTTTTTGTAGATTACTTTTTGGCATGCAAAAGCATAAAAATGATGCCACATGGCATGCTTTCCACATGTATGTGCCTTCTCTTTTGAGGCCCTTTTATCATTCTGCAAATGCATGGGAAACATGCAATGTAGCACTTTTTTCACAATTCTACCAAGCCTTTTTGGTGGGTCCCCTCTCAGTCGACAAATGTGTAGAAATGATGCCACAAGGCATATTTTCCTTGAGCTTTTGGTATTATTTTTCCTAGCCATTTTCCTTCCCACAGAAGCATGGAAATTTTTTCACATGGAACATTTTCTACATGTTCACCCTTTCTTTCTACCACACCCCTCTTTGGCTTGTGGAAGCATAGAAAGCTAACATGTGGAAGCTTTTTTCAGTCAAAAATGTCTCTTTTTTATATTCATCTTGTCGAGCCTTCGGTTTTTGAAAGGATATTTGGACCTTTACATCCAAAGGGTTCAAAATCGATCACGATCTCTAATCTTGATCAATCTTTTCTTTTCTTTTCATCCTATAGGGACTTTGAGTTCAAAAAGTTTTTTCTGACCTAAGGACCGAAAGTTCCAAGTCTGATCAGGATTCCCGATACTGATCAGTTCTTCCTTTCCAATTTGTTCAAGACTTTGAGTCCCAAGAGGACTTTCAGATCTATGGTTTGAAGTGTCCTTATCTGATTAGGATCTTCCGAAGACTTTCTTCTTGTGTCCTGTCGAGACTTCGGGTCTCAATGAGAATTTTGGACATATGTCTGAATTGTCTGAATTTATCTGAGACTTCCCCTCTTGACATTCTTTTTGAACTGAAGATAAAATAGGAATGTGTGATTACCTCCTATTCTATCTAGTTCATTCAATTATGTCCTAAGAACCCTAATTGGATTGACTATCAACCTCACAAGGTGAGTCAATTCTCAATTAGGAGGACCTAGGAAAGGGGTTCTTTTAGATCTTAAGGGGTTCACCACCAAGCAAAAGATTGGAAAAGACACTTTAACTTTCAACTTACAAAACCTAGTAATGCAAGTCAAATAATGAGTGCAAATGATGAAATTAAGCTACACCAAGTTAGGGTATGTGTACCTAGGAAGTTTGGAGATGTAATGAGGATTATAGAAATGCAAAACTATTGTCAAAATATGTATGGAGGACTAAGACGCCCAAGATGACATATTAGTCTTGAGCTATTTTTTTTTGGGGAAAATACAAAATCTTCAAATGTTAGAACCAGATCAGAAAGAATCTTTGAAAGATATTCTTGGGAGGAGTAAGATGCCCAATGTGGCATATTAGTCCCACACTGAATTTCTAAAAATTTTGAATATGGTCTTGAGCTCCAAGGTCTGCACTTGCTTCTTCTCGGATCTCAGGTTTTGAAACTTCTAGATCTGACCTGTAAGTGAGTTTCCGTGAAAATGACAAATTTGTAATGCAACATTGCAACTTTTACAACTTTTCAATTGAAGCAATCTTCAAGTATTCAACCTAAACCTACAAACATAAATATATAAGATGGGAAAAACTTGTTGGGTATGTGCAGGATCATCATGGAAAAAATAGGTCCTTAAGTGGCAATAAAAAGACAGAAAATTAGAGTTAGACAACTTCACGTAAAAATTTGAATAAGTTGTCTATATTATTTCAAAGAAATATAAAAATAGAATCTATAGAAAATCGAATTTAGTTTCTAAACTACTAGACCTTTATTTTTATTTTTTAAATCTATTTGGTGAAAATTTGAAATTTCAATGTAGTAGTATTTAAATTTCAGGGTAAAAATAAGAAGTAGGTGTTTGTCTGACCACCCTAACCACAATAAAATGATAATATTTTTTTATAATATTTTAGATATAAGTAAAGGATTTATGTCCCAATGTGATGCATATTTTTTAATAATTTGTTTCCAAGTAAATAATTACTTATGAATTTTTTATTGCAACTTAAAAAAAAATATAAAAGCTCGTCTATCTAACCACCTTAACTTGGTCAAAAATTCATGAAATTTAATTTTTGTTTCTTTTATCCTATAGTATGTGAAGCATAGAATGTGACGCATGTTTGGGATTCAAAAAATGTGATACCATTTGAAAGTTATAGATGTTTTTCAATCAGCTTATCAATCAAGACTTTATTCGTAATTCTAATAGAAAATGAATAATAATCATTTATTAAATTCAAAGTATAGCATAATTTATATTGGTGGAAGCTGAGAATATCCTCTAAAAACCCTTTTCGTTTCATCAATTTTGGGTAAAAAAAAAGTCATCAACCACATGGGCCATCAAATGGCTTACATATCACCACTTTTTGGTCCATCATGATCTTGCACATACCCTGTTGATTGTTAGTGAATGGGGGTTTTCCTTGGTCAAACCCCTTGTTGGTAATTAAACCTTGAAATGAAATAAAGTAATGAAGGGAAATGGTCAATGAACAACATGCAATGCTACAACTCACCAAACCCTTGTAAACTCTACAAACTTGTGTGAAATGGCTGCAATAGATATGAATCTTGAAATGCTTGATAGATTTTGAATTACTTGCTTGCTTGAATAGAAAGCCTACATTACAATTGTTAGCACAAAAACACACATGATGCAAGAAGCTCTTTGATACAATGCTTGAATCTTGATGATGGCTCCAAATGCTTGATGATTTTCTCTTGAATGCTCTCAAAAAAGACTTGGGTGAAAATGAATGAATGAACCTTGTATTTATACTTATTCATGCTTAATATCTCAAAATTACACCATAACAAGCTGACATATGAATTCATTAAATAAAGGAGGCTAAATCTCGCCTGAATTCGAAATTGGACCCCAAAAATAAGCCTAGGAGGACTAAGACATTGTAGGTGGCGTCTTAGTCCCAAGGATCATATCTCGGGGCACAGACTCCAAAAAGGGACCTAATTGAGAGGTTTCAAAATTAGGGTCCCTAGGTGGAATTTTAGTCCCAGTCCACAAATTAGGGACACACAGACAAAAACATTAAATAATCATTTATCTTTTGAGATTTTTTGGGATTTTCTAGAAAAGGATGTCATTCATAGGGCTTGTGGACGCAAAATAGGACCAATTAAGCCATAAAGAAGCATAAATAAAGCAAGGTGAGCCCAAACAAGTGTGAAAATGCAAGGGTATGCATTTTACTACACTACATTTAGCCCCCACTTTAGTGAAAGGATTAACTTTCTTCAAACTCACACTAAAGTAGCCAACCACACAATCAAGAGGGGTTCAAATGTACAAATGTTAGTAAGATAGGATGAAAATGATCAAGAGGGATGATCAAGATCATATGGTAGACCAACATAAGCACAATGGAACACGCTTGCGGATGATATATGAAGCCATAACCATATCACAAATATATACCATCAAAGATAAGAAAAAAAGGCAAAAGGAGAAGAACTGCAACTGATCAAGCTTCGACTGGTTGTCCAACGCGGTGGATTAGGTCTAGGCTTGAAGAGGGTCTACAAGTGGAACACGTTGTCCACTATGCAAACAAAACACACACTCACGAGGGCAAGTGGGAGCTAGTTGTCTACTAGGTGAGCCCCAAGAAGTCCGTATCAAGGTCATATCCCCATGACTATGGTAAGGACAAAAGAAAATGCATGCTCACATGGGCTAGTGAAGCTAGTTGTTCACTAGGTGAGCCCCAAGAAACCATATCAAAGCCATACCTCCATAAATTTAATAAGGCACAAAAAGAAAATTCAACAAGAAAGAGGGATGTTCAAAGGGATTTTGCTTAGTTTGTGTAAGGTCTCATCTTAGGGAAAATTGTTCTTAATGTATCCAAGAGAGGACAAGTCAATGAATATCTTGCTCTTGGAGTAAATCAAACAAAATGAAACCACCAAGAAAAGGACACATCACAAAAAGAAAATTACATAATGAAACATGAGCATCAATGTATGCCCCCACTTTAAAGCGGTTACTAACACTATTGTTGTGAGCAATTGCTTTAAAGTAGAAGAAGACATGAGAGCTTACCCAAAAATCACTATGCCAAGTCATATGTTTTTGATAAGCTACATCATGAAAAGGGAAGGGGTTTCCCCCAAAAGATAGTATGTCACATGTGAGCCAACTTAAGGCATGCCACCCACATTCCAAGCTTTCTCTTATATGTTCATGAAAGGTGGTCAACTAGCCAAAAGAGACAACGATAAGCGACATACAAGGACAAGACTATCTAAATCCTTGCCCCCACTTAGTGCAAGACAATGATGAGCTGAAATGAAAGGAGGAACTAGGTGCTTCAACCCAAGGGAGAGCACCACATCCTTAATATGTTGAATTTTTTTATTTAAAGCCTCACATTCATTATTATCATGACCATGAATTCTATGATATGTGAAAAATTAACTCTTGTAATAAAATTTCTATCGTGTTCTTGGAGGCAGAGAAATTAGACAATCTTGGAGGAGTCTCATCAAGATACTCTCTTAGTCAAAATTAGGAGATGTTTCTTTATTTTGTGACAAAGATATCTTTTTCTTAGTACAAGATGACATACTGACACAAGACTTTTTAGATTGTGAGATTTTGTTCTCTCCTTTATTGGAGGGTGTAAAATCTAATGAATTTGAATCATTAGTGTTTTGTGTGATGACATTGACATTAAGCAAATATTTTGTTATTTGTTTCGTTTCTTGCAAAGGATGAGAATCATGAACACTAGTGTCTATCATCTCAGGATGCACTATTTTTGAAGTCATCTTAGAATAATTTTTTGTGATAGTGTTGATAACAAGTGAAGGCTTGTTTGTTTCTTTCGAGTGGCAATAACCAAGACCAAGTTAGTTTTTCTTGTGTGTGCAGATCTATGGGGACACAAATACCTTGTTCTCTAGAACCACATCCTTTTCCACTATAACCAAGTTGTTTCATAAGTTTGTAACCTTTTCCATAATTCTTTTTCATTTCTTTTGGATTCGGTGGTTGCTCATGATTAAGTTCATCAAAATTTGTTGTGTAATTTGATTTTTCTTCTAAAGTTGTTGAGGTGGGTGCTTTTGAAGGGTCTTTCGAGTTTTTTGTTGACATTACCACAGTATCTTTTCCCTTGTCTAAATCTTTGTTTATGATCTTTTATTCTCCCATGAATTTATGTTTGAAATCTAATGAACCCCAATCATCTTCTAATAGCTTCGTGACTTATTCAATGTGTTTTCTTTGTCTTTCTGTGCACGAGTTCTACTTGTGTAGTTGGTGTTAATGTTTCTAATGGGTTGTCTTTGTTTTTATCAAGTTGTAAGACAATGTAAGGCTCATTATCAACGTCCAATGTGTACACTTTTTTGTTGTAGACATACTTCATTTTACGATGAAGTGTAGAAGGCACTGCAGGCACTCATGAATCCACGACCTTCCCAAAAGAAGATTATAGGAAATATCATGGGGAATAACATGAATAGGGGTTTTTAAAGTATCCTTTCCAACTATAGTAGGTAAATTGATCACTCCAAGCGATTTATTTCCCACATTATCACATCCCTTAATAGATAAAGAATCGGGTTGAATTTTTGATTTATCAACTTTAAGTTTATCCAAAAGGCTTGCACTACACACATTTAAGGTTGATCCATTGTCAAAAAAGGTTCACTTTATCCCTTTGTTATTGTATTGAGCTATAATCATGAAAGCATCATATTGTTTTTGCACTTCCAAAGTAGGGAGCTCACTTTGGTGGAAAACAATGTCAGAATTTATTCCTTCAATCATGGCTGCTATGTCCTTTGGGTTTGCACTAAAGGGAAACAAAAATTTTTGCAAGGATATTTGAAGCAAGAGTGATAATTAGGTGAATTATGAATCAGGTCCTAGAGTGATATCTTTGCGGGTATATTCTTAAGTTTTTCAACAAGATCATACTCCTTTCCAATTTGTGAAGGAAAATGAGGGGGACCTAGTAAGATAGGATTAGGTAATGAGAGGGATGTTGAAAGTGTTTGTCTTGGTTGTAGATTATTCCTAGTTTTTTATGTATGAGAAATGGTATTATAACTCAATTTATGTGAAACATTATTATTATGTGGTTCAAGGATAAGAACAATTTTGTTTTGAATGTGTGGTTTTTGTGAGGGTGGATAAAGGATAAGTTTAGGCTCAGGAGAGTACTCTAAGGGGTATCTAGTGTGCATAACCTCAGAAGAATTATCATTATTTTCATGATCTCTTAGTGAAGAGGAGTCTAATGTTACTTGATCATCTTTATCTAAGGAATTACTATTGTTAATGTTTTCATTTTCTTGCACCATGGTATCTTCCCTAGTAGGAGATTTTTTAGGAGAACTGCAAATCAAATGTTTTGGACATTCAAGGATTGGTTTTTCTAAAATGACTTCATCACATGTAGAATTTTTTAATAGTTGACTTGTCTTGTTCATCAATAGTGGGGGTATTAGGAGAAGGCTCTATTTGATTATCCTTTTTCTCTAAGATCTCATTCTATTGTGCCATACTATCAAACCTAGTAGGAGAGCTTGTAAGATGTTCATCACATTCCATGGTTAGATTTTGTAAAATAGCTTCATCACAAGTAGGGGAGGAATCAAGAGACAGACAACTATGATTTTCATGCTTACCAAATAGATCTTTCCAAATGGTGGGAGCATTAGAGAAGGAAAGGACAAGATTCTCATGACTCTCAATAGGTGCTTCTTCTAACACCAACCTATTCTCTTTGCATCGAGGAGGGATATTAGGTGAAGGAAAATTTTGATTGTCATGGCTATCTATGATATCATCCTCTTTCGTTAAAACATTCTCACAAGCAAGGGGTGAATGGAGACTAGGTAAGGTGATGTTTAGAAATGTTTTTATGATCTCATCTTCTTGTTTTCTAATGTCTTCCAAAGGGGGATGAACAGAGGGATAATCAAGACTTCCAATTATTGTATCTTCTTTCACCAAGATACCTTCGTCACTAAGAGGAGAGGTATTGGGGGAAGAACAAGTATGATTGTTATGATTGTCTACACTACCATCCTCACCAATGGGCAATGCAAGATTAAGGGTTGTGTCAATGGTTTGGTGATTAACATGTTTCTTAATGACCTCATTGGTGTAATCTAAATTGAACTCATAAGAGGGGATTTTGTACTTATGCAAGACATTTATAACCATATAAAAGCCACATCTCTTGAAAGAAAACATGTTATCAAGGAAAAGTAAAGAAAGTGTAATGACTTAAAGTTGAATGAAATTTTCAGATTTGAAACAAGGTGATTTATTGATTACATTATGCAAATGCAAATTTGGAATTAAGCAATGCATGAAATGAAGCACTTTAAACTAGACTTAGTAAAATGCATGAAACAAAAATTCAACCCACTGAAACAGATAACCAATGACAGTAAATAAAAATGCAGAATATAAAATTTAAACCCTAGAAACTCTAGCTTTAAACTTAACAGGGACTAAGATGCTAGTAAGGGCATCTTGGTCCTACTGAGGGAATTTGAGGGTTCTAGAAACTGAAATAGAATGTAATCAATTTAGATAGGATTTTGAGGTAAAAACCCGAAGAGGGACTAAGATGCCAGTAAGGGCGTTTTTGACCTAGAGGAGGTTTTTTAAATGAAAAACAACAAATTTTGAGTTGTTTACAATGTTCCCAGGTTTCCTACCTAGGGACTTGATGTTGAGAAACCAAAAATTATGCAAATGAAAGATAGAAAAAGTAAGTAGTGACAAGCAAGTGGATGCAAAATTGAATGCAACGTTTTCAATTTTGAATGTAATAAAAATGTTCCTAAATGTAATTAGGATGATGGACAATGCACGTTTCATTTTTTCAATGAGACAATATGATGCAAGAAAGAAAAAATGTAACCTATATGTAATTTTACTAATGCAAATATGAGAATCCCTAGATGAACTTTCACTAATGTAAGATGCAATGCAAAAATGAATGCAAACTAGATCTAGTGTCTTAATGAACTCCAAATCAGAAAATGAATGCTCAAGAAGTTGAGTTCACCAAAATGAACCAAAGATAAAATAGGAATGTGTGATTACCTCCTATTCTATCTAGGTCATTCAATTATGTCTTAAGAACCCTAATTGGATTGACTATCAACCTCACAAGGTGAGTCAATTCTCAATTATGAGGACCTAGGAAAAGGGTTCTTTTAGATCTTAAGGGGTTCACCACCAAGCAAAAGCTTGGAAAAGACACTTTAACATTCAACTCACAAAACCTAGTAATGCAAGTCAAATAATGAGTGTAAATGATGAAATTAAGCTACACCAAGTTACGGTATGTGTACCTAGGAAGTTTGGAGATGTAATGAGGATTTTGGAAATGCAAATATGTTGTCGAAATATGCTATGGAGGACTAAGACACCCAAGATGGTGTATTAGTCCTATTGTTGTTTTTTAGAGAAAATACAAAATCTTCGGATGTCAGAATCAGATTTGAAAGAATCTTTGAAACATATGCTTGGGAGGAGTAAGAAGCCCAAGGTGGTGTATTATTCCCACTCTAAATTTGTGAAAAAGTTTGAATATGGTCCTATGCTCCAAGGTCTGCACTTGCTTCTTCTCGGATCTCAGGTTTTGAAACTTCCAGATCTGACCAATAGGTGAGTTTTTGTGAAGATGACAACTTTGTAATGCAACTTTACAACTTTGACAACTTTTCACTCCAGGTGATCTTCAAGTCTTCAACCTAAACATGCAAATACAAATAGACAAGATGGGAAAAACTTATTGATTGTTATTGAATGGGGGTTTGCCTTGGTCAAACCCCTTGTTGGTATTTAAACCTTGAAATGAAATCAAGTAATGAAGGGAAATTGTGAATGAGAAACATGCAATGCTACAACTCACCAAACCCTTGTAAAGTCTGCAAACTTGTGTGAAATGAATACAATGGATATGGATCTTGAAATGCTTGATAGATCTTGAATTGTTCGGTTACTTGAATCAAAACCCTACATCATAAATTTTAGCACAACAACACACATGATGCAAGATTCTATTTGATATGATGCTTGAATCTTGATGATGGCTCCAAATGCTTGATGATTTTCACTTGAATGCTCTTGTGAACTTAATTTTTCTATAGTGAATTCTCTCACAAAATGCTTGGGAAAAAATGAATGAATGAACCTTGTATTTATACTTATTTATGCTTAGTATCCTAAAATTACAGCACAACAAGATGACATATGAATTCATTAAACAAAAGATGCTAAATCCTGCCTGAATTCAAAATTGGACCTCGAAAATAAGCCTAGGAAGACTAAGATGCCCTTGGTGGCGTCTGGTGCAGGAGCACCTAGGTCTTGAAATGCCTTCAAAAGGCTAACATCTTAAATTTGAAATTTTCAAGTCAAATTGATGTGTCAAAGCCATTGTAAAGGTTAATTATAATGTATTCAAGTCATGTAAATGGGTCTAAGGTGGTCAAGGAAATGAAAAGTACAAAACTAGTAACATTGTCATATTGTAAAATATGTAAAAAGAACAAAAAAAAAAGAAGGAATGTGAAAAGACAAAGTGGAATAGGTCATTCAAGGTAGTTGAAGGGGTGGTTATTAGTTTAGAAAGTTATAAAAAAGCATGTAAAGGCGAGGAAAAGTAGAACTTTGTGTTCTTGTAATCATATTTTGAAATAAAATTCCCTGTTTCCGAGTTTGCAACATCTCTTTTATTTTCTTCCTATCTTTGTGCAAAAGGTTTAGCAATATTCAAGGCTAATTCCTATGTGATATTTTTTAGAAAGAATTTAGTTTTCATTTAAATAGTTGGATGGTTAACTTTTATGAAACAAATGAATTAGAAGGCAACTTCCTATCTCCCGGACAGTAAACTGTTCACAGTGGTTTGAGAGTCTATTAAGGAGTCCATGGCCATTCCACCAATGTAGTGATAGATAATAGATGGAATGGATTGTATTTGTTTTCTTTTCAATCTTGTGAAGTTTGTGGTTGCAGGGGTAACAAGAATATGAAGTCAAGTTGTTGATTCAAGACAAATTTCTCAATTTTCCACTTGAAAATGGAGGTTACAAGCAGGGTATTGAAGGAATAACACATGCATGGACTAGAGGATGGATTCAAAAGAATAATCAGACATATTTTGACATGTTCCAATTGTTGGTCGGAGGTCTTGAGGTTTGTAAGGGTGATTTTCATGGAACCCTCATTATTGGTTGGTGTTTTAACCCTATAATCAAGGGTTTAATAGAACAATCGGTTTCAAAGATTTTCAATCTTTAAAAGTTGTAGAATTTTGAGTTTTATGATTGGTTGAAAGACTATTTGAGGTTCTTTGATGATTTGGAGTTGATATTGTGGGAGCTTCTTTGAATTTTTGGCCTATTTAGTAGCCTAAAAGCACGGAACAGTGATTGGTTATGTTGATATTTATAACACAAAGATATCTAGGGTTGTGATATGATTAAATTGATATAAATGGCTTCCAAAATAGTAATTGGATTCAAGAAGTTTTATTGTATACTGACTGATATACTCATTTTGAATGTAAGGCAATGCTACAAAAGTTTAGGACTATGATTGCAAAAAGATGAAATTTTGTGAACACAAAGATCTAAGAGTTTTCTTTTGTATTGTAACTGATAGAATAATGATGGTAAAGTTGTTACAATGACCTGGGAAATATATTGAAGCCTAGTTTGTTGTTTGGGGTGTTTGAGCAATATGAATCTAATGGGTAAAGTGGTGTCATGACTGCAGAGATAGTAAGTCTATTGGACCAATGCTTTGGGAATGAGTATACTGGTTTCCTCAATCAAAATTTTGATGTTCACAGTGTCTGGGAAGTTTAATGACAGTTGGGAGATAAGAATGCATGATTTAAAGTTGCTTTGTCATGGGTGTAAGTTGTATTAAAGAGTTATTTAGTGAATCAATTAAGAATTGAATGGTTATGTGTTTTGGTACAGTTAGGTTGATGAAGGTTTAAGATGTATTTGTATCTGATATTGGTGGAGATTATTGATTTTGTGAAATTGATGAAAAGATAAAGCAATTTAGTTGCTTGTTTAATTTGATCTTCTCCTGATTCATTTGGGGATTGAAATTCCCTAAAGAATGAAGGTTTTGTTTTGATACTTTGCATCATAATGGTATCAGAGCTTGAAGATGCCCTGAGAAATTTTTTTATGGTTAAGTTGTTGCTGATAGTAGGTTGAGATTTTTGGTTGGTTTCAGGTGCTTATCCATCTAAGCTGCATTGAGAAATTCCAAGAGACTATGGAAGAGTAAGAGGAGACACCTAGGTGAGGCAAGATGATTTGTGTTGCAGTTAGAACCTGATGGATTCCTGTCTGAAGAAGCATTGAAGAGTTGCAGCCCTGATGAAGGATACTCCACTGGTGGGAGTAAAATGATGGATGATTGTTGAGGAGAAGGAATAGTTTTCAAGGATAGTCATGTGTCATGGGTTGAGAAAGGATTTAGAGAAAAGATGAAAAGGATAGTCATGTGTCCTTTTGGAAGAGAAAATAGTTTGAGAAACTAATAATGAAGACTGCGAAAGGTACAAGGAAAAGAGATGAAGGTCGAGATGGAGAAATAAGATGACAAGAGAAAGCAAAGTGAAGATGAAGACAAGTGAAAGAGATGAAGACAAATGAAGATGAAGAAGACAAATAATGAAACCAAGGTAGATGAAGATTCAAGAGAAATGAAGAAGAAGAAGTCCAAGGAAGATTTGATTTTGTTTTGCAGGTACAAGTATGTTTCTAAGGGACTTGGAAAGCTTTGTTGGTTGGTTGTATGGTGCAGGAGCACCTAGATATTGAAATACCTTCAATAGGCTAATATGTTAAATTTGAAATGTTCAATTCAAAGTCATGTGTCAAATCCATTGTAAAGGTTAATTCTAATGTATTCAAGTCATGTAAATGGGTCTAAGGTGGTCAAGGAAATGAAAAGTGCAAAACTAGTAACATTGTCATATTGTCAAATATGTAAAAAGAACAAAAGAAGAAGGAATGTGAGAAGAGAAAGTGGAATAGGTCATTCAATGTAGTTGAAGGGGTGGTTATTAGTTTATAAATTTATAAAAATAATGTAAAGGTGAGGAAAAGAAAAACTTTGTGTTCTTGTAATCAGATTTGAAATAAAATTCCATGTTTTTGAGTTTGCAGCATCTCTTTTATTTTCTTCCTATATTTGTGCAGAAATTTTAGCAATATTCAAGGCTAATTCCTATGTGATCTTGTTTAGAAATAATTTAATTTTCATTTCAATAGTTGGAGGGTTAACTTTTAAGAAACAAATGAATTAGAAGGCAACTTCTTGTGTCCTGAGCAGTAAACTATTCACAATGGTTTGAGAGTCTATTAAGGAGTCCATGGACATTCCATCATTGTAGGGATAGATGATCAGTGGAATGGATTGTATTTTTTGTCTTTTCAATCTTCTGAAGTGTGTGGTTGGAAGGGTAATAAGAATATGAAGTCAAGTTGTTGATTCGAGACAAATTTCTGAGTTTTCCACTTGAAAATGGAGGTTACAAGGAGGGTATTGAATGAATAATGCATGCATGGACTAGAAGATGGATTCAAAAGCATAAGAATACATATTTTTACATGTTCCAACTGTTGGCCGGAGATCTTGAGGTGTGTAAGGGTGATTTTCATGGAACCCTCATTGTTGGTTGGTGTTTT
This sequence comes from Sequoiadendron giganteum, assembly GCA_007115665.2. NCBI lineage: Eukaryota > Viridiplantae > Streptophyta > Pinopsida > Cupressales > Cupressaceae > Sequoiadendron > Sequoiadendron giganteum. The sequence continues at coordinate 325,458,656 of CM021102.1, forward strand.
TACCCTATAATCAAGGGTTTAATAGAACAGTTGGTTTCAAAGCTTTTCAATCTTTAAAAGTTGTAGAATTATGAGTTTTGTGATTGCTTGGAAGACTGTTTGAGGTTCTTTGATGATTTGGAGGTGATATTGTGGGAGTTTCTTTGAATTTGTGGCCTATTTAGTAGCCTAAAAGCATGGAACAGTGATTGGTTTTGTTGATCTTTTTAACAAAAAGATATTTGAAGTTGTTATATGATTAAATTGATATAAATGGCTTCCAAAATAGTAATTGGATTCAAGAAGTTTCATTGTATATTGACTGATATACCCATTTTGAATGTAAGGAAGTGCTACAAAATTTTGGGACTGTGATTGCAAAAAGATGAAATTTTGTGAATACAGAGATCTAAGAGTTTTCTTTCATATTGTAACTGATAGAATAGTGATGGTAAAGCTGTTACAATGGTTTGGGAAATATCTTGAAGCCTAGTTTGTTGTTTGGGGTGTTTGAGCAATATGAATCTAATAGGTAAAGTGGTGTCATGACTGCAGAGATAGTAAGTATATTGGACCAGTGCTTTGGGAATGAGTATATTGGTTTCCTCAATCAAAATTATGATGTTCACAGTGTCTAGGAAGTTTGATGATAGTTGGGAGATAAGAATGCATGATTTAAAGTTACTTTGTCATGGGTATAAGTTGTATTAAAGAGTGAGTTAGTGAATCAAGGAAGAATTGAATGGTTTTGTGTTTTGGTACAATCAAGTTGATGAAGGTTTAAGATGTATTTGTATCTAATAATGATGGGGATTATTGATTTTGTGAAATTAATGAAAAGATAAAGCAATTTAGTTGCTTGTTTAATTTGATCTTATCCTAATTCAATTGGGGATTGAAATTCCCTAAAGAATGGAGGTTTTATTTTGATGCTTTGCATCAGCGTCTTAGTCCCAAGGCTCATATCTCAGGGCATAGACTCCAAAAAGGGACCTAATTGAGAGGTTTCAAAATCAAGGTCCCAAGACCCATGGAGGACAAAGACACCCTATGTGGTGTTTTAGTTCCAATCTACAAATCAGGGGCACACAAATAGAAACATTAAATGATCATTTATCTTTTGAGGTTTGTCAGGATTTTCTAGAAAAGGATGCCATTTGTAGGGCTTGTGGACATAAAATAGGACCAATTAAGTCATAAAGAAGCATAAATAAAGCAAGGCGAGCCCAAACAAGTGTGAAATTTGAAGGGTATGCATTTGACTACACGACACTTTTCTCTTCCTTCTTTTTCCTATCAGGGTTTTGGGACTCGATTAGAATTTTGGACCAAAGGTCCAAATGTCTTGATCCATTTTGATTTCTCAGACCCGATTCTTTCTTCCTTATCAAGACTTCAGATTTTTTGTGAACTTCTGGAATTTTGACCCTATAGTCTAAATTTGATTTCTTTTTCTGCTCACCCCCTCTAGTTCACTCTTTCTTAGGATCTTGTTGAGGTTTCTAAACTTGATCTAACTTTTGGACACTACAAGATTTTCACATTTTTCACCATTAATGTTACAAAAAAATTCTCAACTACTAGATTTGATTCTTAGGGCTACAAGAATGATCCTAAATGCATTTTTCAACAAGGTCATGTGGGACAATATCGAAACCATTCTTCTTTATGATTATAAGGCCTCCTTTATGTCAGAGAGTTAATCTTGGCCATGATTTGTTGATGATTTTGTGGGGGTTTTGTTCCACTTTTGTGTGCTCATTAATGTGGATGCATGGCATGCGTGTTGGGGCCTATGTGGCTTGATTTCCTCTCAAATTTGGATGTCCACATGTCTGCATATAATTTTAGGGTTCCAGGCCTTGTCCTTGGCCTCAAGTCAAAAACAAGATCTTGTTTTTTTTAAACGGGATCATGTTTTAAATTGAGATCTTGTATTTTTTTAAATGGGATCCTGTTCTAAAACGAGATCTCGTTTTTTTTAAAAATGGGATCTCGTTTCATAAAAAAAATATTTTTTATGCTTTTAAGAAACGAGATCCTATTTCATAAAAGCATAAAAAAAAAAAATCTATGAAACATGATCTCGTTTTTTAAAATTTAAATTTTTAGTCGAGTTTTTGCTTTGTTTTTCGGTTTGAAAACACTTGGGGACCCAAACCTAGGCCTTGGACCTAGTTTGACCTGCATGTTGAAGGTCCTAGCAATGTCACAAGAAAATAGTGACTTTGGGCATATGTTTGAAGACTTTTTTTGTAGAAATTTTTGGCGAAATTAAAACCCATTATAGATGAGACACTGTAGATTCCAAATATGTAATATTTTTTACAATTGGATTATTTTTTCTATTTTTCAATTAATTTTTCATGAAACAGGTCCATAAACTTGAATTATCAGGGTTTTTTTAATATTTCAATAACTTTTTATTAACATAATTTAAAAAAAAAAAAACTGTATGAAAGCATACTTTTGACAATTATTTTCAATTTAAAAAAAAAAAATCGAAAAATGATAAGTTTAGGTCATCTCAATGCATGACATACACACCAATTTTTTAAAACACCAAATTTGGCCAATAAAAAATTAACAAAAAAATATTCAATAAAAAAATACAAAAAATATGGAAAGCATGCTTCAATGAGTTACAAATCTTTTCCAAAAGGATTTAGAAAAATATGATTATTTAGGTCAAAATATGGATGACGTACATGAGCATGGTATAGTTAAAAAAAAGTGACTTTTAAACAGTAGATTTTAGAAACGCCTATTGAAAATAAATTTGTATCATCTGCCCGTATTGAAATAAATTACATATTTAGACACTAGACTCTGAGTACTGCATTTTATGATTAGTGAATTTTTTTAAGATTCCATCTCTAAGTGCTTCCAATTTTAAGGTCAAATGTGACAAATTCTAAAAATAAGGGAAAACACCCACTTTTTGGCCAAAACGTGGACTCAACTTCTTGCCAAAACCCTCCTTCCAAAGTAAAAAAGGAGCACACTGGTCTAAACCTATATGAGGAAGAGCATTGAGGGATAGGCTAAGTAATATTTTCTAATCATGAGAGATTAAGAACCCATCAAGATTCACTTGTATAAGATTATTCACATAGCTTCTATTTGACTTGGTAAAAGAACCCCGAATCTTGATATCCATAAGACCAGTGTTAACTAAGAAGTTAGCTAAGTCACCCATGTTATCAAAATAGTTTTCAAGACCCCATGGTTTCTTAGAAGGGATTACAGGAGTGTTGAAGTCCCCCTCCAACATCCACAAAGCTCCTAGGGGTTATTTATAGCTAAGGATAGAGAATCTGACAACTATTTTCTAGCCAGTTTGGAGTTAGGCACATAAATATTACTAAGAATTCATTACAAATATTTAGAAAGGTAATTTATTATAATATAATATATAGGAAATATGCCTTTACCCAAATAAATATATATTTAGAGAGGTAAGAGAAAGAAATAATAAGGCTTATTTCAAGTTTTGTTCTAACATTGTACCCTCCAAACACAAGGGGTTCCAAAAGGTGGCAATACCCCCTAAAGAAATCTTAGTAGGGCTCACACAATAATATTAGAAAGGAAAAATATTATAATCAATTTGAGAGAAAGCAATTTCAGACATTTTAACTTCTTGGATGAGCATAATATAAATTTTATGTTAAAAAATGTAGTTTTTTATCATATGTTATTTGTGTGGGTTGTTCAACACCTAATGTTCCAAGAAAATTAAAAGGGAGGAGAAAACCTTAGTGGTACAATTAATCTAGGTTTGATGAAGAGGCTAAAATCTAGAGGAGGTTTTAAAACTCACTTCTTTAGGGTTTTGGACCCTAACAACTCCAAGGTCCTTTATTTTCCAAATACATCTCTTTTTGAAGGTATACCTTGTTTGAGATATCCTCCCACATCAAGTTTTTTATTTCTCTTTTTCTTTTCATGAATTTGTGTCAATTCCTCATCTTGGGAAGAAGTGAGGGTTGATCCAAAGTTCAAAGAAGTAGTGCCAAGGCTAATAAGAGGCACATAATCCACCATCCTCTTAGAAGACGTATTTTCTTCAAACAACAAAAGATACTCCCTTCCCAACCTTGAGATTGATTTTCCTCTACATGCTCTTTTGGGAGAGAGTTGTTCAAAGAGATCCCCTTACTCTTCAGAGTCCTTTATCATTTCCCCTTCCTCTATTTCTAAGTCAACCAATGTGGATCTAACACTTTACTTATTAGGAGTGCCAGCAAAAAGTTCAACTAGAGATACTTTTGTAGCTTTTTAAGTTAGGGTCTCCATGTGGACCCTAGAGGGAGAGGGGGCTTCTAGTTCCACCAACTAATTAGGGGGTAAGCCCTCTATAAGGGGGAGGGCTCATTTGGTCCCCAAAACACCCACTGAGTGGAGGGTGCCATAAGGGAGAGAGTCGAGACCAAATGCTCCTTAGCATTGTTAGCCATAAAATGAACCTCATTCAGAGCCATGTGTGATATTTTGGTGGCTTTAAGATTTTGAGAATCTTTTTTTTTTGTATTTATTACTCAAGTGGTCAAACTAGTTATGGATCTATTAAAATATTCTAGCATTCTCATACATAATATGTTACATCCAACACCCAAGCCTAGATTATAAAGTGATCTTGGAGGGAAGAACTGTGTTGGTAGAAACATTGACACATTCTCACAAAAAAAAAAATGGATTTTTGGATGGTAACTTTGTCGAATCTCAGTAACTATCCAAAGGAGTTGGAAATGATTTGGAACATATTGGAGTTATATAGTTCCAAAGGTAAACTAGGCAAATAGATCTAGGTAGGAGCAAAAATTGTTAGATCCTTAGCAGAGTTAAAACCCAGTTTCCATTTACACAAGGAGATGAAGTTCTTGAATATTTTATCTAGAACCCAAGGGCCCCAGTTAGAATCTTCACTAGATCTTCCTTATTGAAAAATTCAAATAAAAATAGGTTGTTGACCATAGCACTTATGATGATATTTCCTTTAAGTTTCTAAGTCAATACTTGGCCCATTTCCTAACTTGGTCAACATTGGGTCTAAAAGCAAGGAACTCACCAATAAGGCAATTGTCCATTTTCACCAACATCCCTTTGAGAATATCATCAGGCATATCTATCAGATGACCCTCATTTGAAACAAAGAGATAGGGGACATAATGTGTACTAGGAAGAGGGGAATGTTGCTTGATAACTTTTTCCACAAAAGGAACAAGGTCCTCCCCCTCGAAAAGAGAAGCAAAGATACCCGTATCCACATCTGTGCTAGAGATTGGGGAGACTACCTAGGCTCCCCCCAAGAACCCTACTAAGGGGATCATGTGTTGGATCCCACCAAAAAATCTTAAAGGAAACAAAACAACAAAACACATGAAACCGATCACGTGGAAGTTGCAGGACACCACTTCCTTCAAAGCAACAAAATGTGAACCAAACCATAAATTCAAAAACCTCCACATAGATTATATTGTTTAATGATGATATATCTTAGAGATTATGTATGATCCTATTTATTTATTTATATGATCACATATATTCATATTAAATACATTATTTATAGATTGAATTTTCATATGATGCTATGCATATTTATTCTAGATGTGATTAAGTATATGGAATTTAATATAGGATATATTATTTCTTAGATATATTATATGTGATTAGGCATATGAAATTCAATATAGGATACATTATGTCTTAGAGATTGTATATGATCTTAAATATTAGTATGTACAATCATATATATATCATTCCTTAATAGTAATTCCAAACCTTAATAGTAATTCCAACCCTACCGTTAACACTAACCAAAGCCTTATTCCTAATCTGAAACCTGTTATAATTATAATCCAAACCCTAACCCTAACCCTAACCATAATTCTACCCCTAACCCTAACATAATTCTCACACTAACTATGACCATAAACCCAACCTTAATGCTAAACCTTAACCCTAATCATAATAATAAATCTAAACCAAACCCTATCCCTAATGCTAACCCTAACCATGATATAAACCCTAATCCTAAATGCTAACTCTAATCATAACCCTAAATATATTAATTTATTCAATGTGTTGCACACGTTGCGACTACTACTAGCTTATCTATCTTAATATATTAAGATATATATATTATACGTCGAGAGATATCATTTTCGAGGCGTATTTTTTAAATTCAAAGAAGCAAAAGAAGAAGAAAAAAAATACGCCTAGAAAATGATATCTCTCGGTGTATAATATATATCTTAATATATTAAGATAGATAAGCTAATTTATAATTAATTATGTTAAGAGGTGTTGGTGATTATGTTTAAAAAAATTATTGAGTCGATATTTATATATATTTGAAAAAAATTAAAATTATTAAATAAAACAAAATAGTTATAAATTCATATTTCTTTTTTTTTTTTAGATTGATGTATTTAAGATATTTGTTTCAGTTCAATAGATATGTATGTTAAGTCTTGATAGATTTTTTTTTCAAGAGAAAGCTCATAATTTATTAGTCCAAAATATCACTAATTATTAATTTATTAATAGTTAAGTACATCAAGGAAAGTAGTAATTTTTTATATTAATTTAAAAGATTAAAAAAAACATTTCAAGGGCTTGATAGACTAAACAAAGACGATAATCTATCAACAAGGAAAAAAACACTTTTATTGTAGAGGTACAACCAATCCTAGTACAAGGGGACTTATTTTTCTTTGCATGGGAATAGAGGGACATTTCATTCAAACATTCATAAATTCACTCATACAAATATTGACCATCATACCATATTTGTATTACCACATACTAAAGTTTGGTTTACGATGCATAAAAGGTATAAAATATGTATGATTATTAGGATTGTCTATGAACTTTGGCAGATTGTCAAAATGATAAAAGACATAAACTCAATAAAGAAATCTAGCCATAAACTGAACCCATCAATCCTTATTCTTCATAATATGAGCATAAGCAATTTTAACAAAGAAGTGGCTAGAAGGGATAGGGGGACCAACAACATGCATCTTTCTTAACAAGATTGAAAAGCTAAAAATTACCAATAATCTTGTACAAACTATGCACCTCCTCTTTCCATTCTTGTTGCCTTTAACTCCTCAAGTTCCTTCCACTCAGTTGACTCTCGAAATATTTCCACTTGGTATGGGGGCCATTCCAACTAATGTACCCATTGATTTTGGTACTGGTTAATCTTATAAGTGGTTCCCTAACATGAGAAAAACTCTAGTTAGAGAATAAGGAGAAAACTTCACTCCAATTATCATTCTAGAAGTTAATAATCTTACCATTTCCCACATTCCAAAATAATTCGGGATACTTAATAACATTCCTTGTTTTGATTAACCGGTTTCTATAACAAAATCATGAGGGACAAAAGGAGAGGAAATGAAGTAGTAAGGATTAGTGTTTTCTAAGCACTTTACATTGAGAATGTGAGCCTAATCTTTGTGCCCTTCCCCTAGATTTCATCCAATTTTGGAAAGAAACACTTTATAAAAGTGCTTCAATCTCCTTATGCCTAAAGTTCCTTGACTCTTAGGTTTACAAAATTATCCGACTTCACCAAAGAAATTCTATTTTTCTCCTCAACTCTATCCCAAAGAATTTTCTTTTGGATCTTTTCAAAAAATTTAGCCATGACCACAAATTTTTTGAATAGAGATAAGTAGAAGATAGGGATATTCTAGAGGGAGGTTTTCAACAACAACAAAATTACCTACTTGGCTCAAAATCTTTCATTTCAACACAATTAGCTTTTGTTATACTCTTTCCATAATTTTATCCTAGTAAGTGTTAGAAATAATTTTAGTAGTGAGTGGGAGGCCAAGATAAGTGGTACTTAAACAAACCTATTGGCAACCAAGGATGTTCACAATCATGTTTTTAATGATTCTCTCATAATTGAAGAAGTATAGCATACTTTTATTGTAGTTAATATGTTTCCCAAGAACATTAACATAAGCATACATGATAGCCTTCCATAGTTTATCCTCCACAAGTGAAGAAGCCCCAAACATGATGGTGTCTTAAAACAAAATTGATGAGAGGAAGGGGCTACAAAGGAGGTAAAATATAGTCCTCAAGAGTTTATTCGGTTCAATAAGTTTATAAAAACTTCTACCTAGAGCCTTCACAAATAGAATGAACAAGTAGGGGAAAAGGGGGCCCTCCTGCCTTGGTCCCTTGCCAGTCAAGAAAGAACATCTAGGGATACCATTTACCAACACTGAGTAGGTTAGGGAACAAATAAAAGTGTTAATAACTTTAACAATCTTCTTTCCAAACCTAAAATTTTTAGGGACAACCAAAAGGAAGGGCCAAAGTAGTCTACCATAAGCCTTGGAGATGTCGAATTTTAGGAGCATAGTGGGTATTTTGTTGTTTTTCATAGAATGAAGAAGTTCATGGGTAGTAAGCACAACATCAAGAATCTTCCTACCAAGGACACAACCTTTTTGGCTAGAAGAGATAAATCTATGAAGGAAAAATTTAATTCTATTGACCAAAAATATAGAAAATATCTTATAAAAAGTGTTACAAAGGCTAATGGGTTGGAAGTTAGACATAGTAATAGCCTCTACCACTCTAGAGACTAGAAAAATGAAGGTTTGATTAAGTTTCTTAAGGAGCTTACCATATCTAAAAAAGTCTTGTGTGGCAATAAATAGATACTAAGAGATAATCTCCCAAAAAAATGGAAGAAAGGAGGAAACCCATTTAGAATAGGGGATTTGAAAGAACCAAAAGATAAAACAACAACTTTGACTTGAACCTCTAGAGATGCATCCTTCACATACCCACATTATCAACTTCATTCAACACCCTAGGAATAACTTCAAAAAAACTACCTGTGGGTCATTCATCTCCTAGTTTCCTTCTCCAATATTTTCCCTAAAGAAGGAGACAACATTAGCTATGTACCCTCCTTCAAAACAATAGAACCATCAGTAAGGGTGAGATTACTAATGATGTTTCTTCTTCTATGTTTCAAAGAATATTGATGAAAAACTTAGTGTTCCTATCCCCTTCTTTGAGCCATTGGATTATGGATCTTTCCTTCCAAAATAACTCCTTCTTCATGAGGTCATGTCATTCGATTCTGAGGCCACATTCTTTGGAACAAGTGTCAAAATAAATAACACCATTATCCATAGAGTCTTGAATTGATTATAGGTCATTTAATAATATTTCTTTCTTTTTGAAAAATATTACCAAAGGACATATTCTTCTAGTTTTTAACTTTTTTTTATTAACTTTATTTTTTTGTGCTAGAGTGAACATAGGAATACCCTATAAGGGGGTATTCCACCACTTCTCAATCAAGCCTCTAAACTCCATATGGGATTCCTATATGGGGTCGGTACAGGATCATGGGGGTTCAAACTAGGCCTCTAAGTGGGGATAAAAATTCAAAAAAATAGAGTTAGGAAACTTGACATAAAAATTTGAATAGGTTATTAACATAATTTGAAAAATATGTAAGAAAAAAAGTTGTAGCAAATTGAATGTAATTTCTAGGCTACTAGTCCTAATTTTAGAAAAAAATGATTTTTTTTTGTGAAAATCTGAAATTTCAATGTAGTGGTACTAAATTTTCAAGAAAAAGATAAGAAGCATGTGTATGTCTGACCACCCTAAGTACAAGAATTTTTATTTATTTTTTGACTCTTTCAATATATGTAGAGGACACACACTCAGATGTGCCAGATTTTTTTTTGTAATTTTTTTTCATGTAAATAATTAGTTATGAATTTTTTATTAGAACATTTTAGAATTATTAAAATGTGTGTATTGACCACCATAACTTGGTCAAAACTTTATGAAATTCATAAAAAACTTTATCCTATAGTATGTGAAGCATATAATGTGATGCATGATCTTGTAGCTTCGAAAATTGTTAAGTAGCTTGAAAGTTATACAAGTTTTTCAATCAACCTATCAATCAGGACTTTAGTTGTAATGAAATTCAATAATAATTACTTATTAAATTCAAAATAAGGAATTTAAATTATATTAGTGGAAAGTTGACAATTTTTTCTATAAACCCTTTTTGTTTCATGAAATGTAGATAAAAAAAGTCATCAACCACAAGGGCGAACTTCAGATCACTAAGAAAATTTTGTAAACATGCTTTTTTAGTTAAATTTCTAGGTTTGACAATCCCAAGCCAGAAACCAAGGCAAACCCGAGGGAAATCCCAATTCTATAGATTTTTTCAAACAAAATAGATATCCATTTTGTTTTTCAAAACAGATATCCATTTTGGAAAGCAAGAACCCATTTTTTTGAAAAATAAAATGTGAAAAGATACTCATTTTGAAAAAAAAAAAATGGATATTCATTTGAAATGGATATCCGTTTTGAAGACCTAAAAATCCCTCTCTAGTAAAATGGGCATAGCTTTTGCATTTCTTATCAAAATTCTGACTTTTTTATAGGGATTGGAAAGGTGGTCGAGATCTCTACACAATGGGCTAGGTAGTGTTTCTATATTGTACATAAAATTTAATTGTAATCATTTGAACTTCATATTTCATTTTTGAAACATCAAATGCTCACTACTTATGCATGCAAAGTGTCTTTTTCATGATTTTTTTTGTAACACTCATCTCAAAATACTTGAGACATTAGGAAAAGTAATCAATAATAAAATATTTCTATTTTTTGTAGTAAGGAGATGAACAAATCTTCATAAATCATCATATCTCTTTGTCCTTTTCTCTACCTCTTTATATTTCATTGTCTTCCTATAAGCTTTGGGCCTATCCCTCCACTTATTTCTCCCTCCCCCCCTCCCTTACTTTTTACCTCTTTAGACCTCTCCCTATCAATCTATTGAACTCTAGAGTTAACTATATACTTATCCATCCCTCCCTTCTTCCTTCTCTCTTTATCCCTCTTTAGACCTCTCTCTCTCTCTCAGGTACCTCCCACTCCCTCTCTCTCTCTCTCTCCATCTCCATCTCCTTCTCACTCTCCATCTCCCCATCTCCCTCTCTCTCTCTCCCTCCCTTTGAATTATCCCTTCCTCTTAAGTCTCTCTCCCTCTTAGGTATCTCTCTCCCAGGTCTCTTCCACTCCCTCTCTCCCTTGTAGGTCTCTCTCTCTCACAGGTCTCTCCCACTCCCTCTCTCCCTCTTAGGTATCTCTCTTTCAAGTCTCTCTCACTCCCTCTCTCCCTCTTATGTCTCTCTCTCTCTCTATCTCTCTCTCTCACACACACACTCACACTCTCCATCTCCCTCTCAGGTCTCTCTGTCCCTTTCTCTACCTCTCTATATTTCACTATGTCTCCCCTTAAGCTCTGGACCTGCACCTCCACTTGTTTCTCCCTCCCTCCCTCTCTTTTTACCTCTTTAGATGTCTCCTTATCAATATATTGAACTCTAGATTTAACTATCTACTTCTTCATCCCTCCCTCTTTCCTTATCTCTTTATCCCTCTTTAGACCTATCTTTCTCACTCTTGCCCTCCTTGAGCTTTAGACCTATCTCTCTACCTCTCTCTCCATCTTTCCTTCCCTCTCTCTTTGTCCCTCTTTATATATATATATATCTCACTCCCTCTCTCACTATCAGGTCCCTGATGAGGTAAAAAAACCTCAATGATATCAGTGACTTAAAACCCTTTCCTAGCTTTTTCCAGCCCTTTTACTCTGCCAATTAACTACCTTTAGGATTAATAAGTGCTCTCTTTTTGAGAAAATTGTATGAACTTTATTTCTTTGAATTAATTTGAATTAGCTAACTCATGCTAACTTAATAGTTTAGATTTTGTAGAAGTAAATAGGTTTCTTGGTTATCATGTCCAACTAAAGGAATTTAGCGCATGAAGATCAACATTCAAGACTCAACGCACAATCCATAAAGACTGAGGATAGGTTTCAAAATTTTAGGTGCCAGAATTCTAGGGCATTGATGTATCGAGGCTTTTATAGTTGTTTTAGTATTTTCTGTTAAAAAGACTTATGCCTCAGTTATGAGCCTCTTTAATGTTTTATGTTTAAACTCAGTTTGTTAGTTTGTTAAGACTATTGAAAGACTTTTTCAGAGGCACTTTCCACCACCTGAAATCTAGGATTTTGGTAACAGTTTTTATAAATATGTAATTTTTAGAAATGAAAAATACACACAACAAAAGAGTATCGTTATGATGTAATGAATCTCTGAATCATGTTTTTGTATTACACTCTTAACATGAATAAAGAAAATTTGGTTTACCTTATTCTATTTTGCTAAGTGTTGTGATGGAATTTTACTAGATAGAGTAGTTATGGAGATATCAATGCATGTGATTTGAGTTAGACTTTAGAAGAATCCATGAGCTCGCCACTCGAGGGATTGTAGGAATCAGTAGATAAGTATTTTTACTTTCACTATTTCGTTACTTCTATTTTGTAAATGATAAAAGTGTGAAGTTGAGACTCTTGTAGCTCTATTAATTAAAGTTTCGATGCACCTTTCCTTTTGTCAAGTTTTAAGTTAAGAGATTGTTTCTTGTTTACTATTAAGTTTGTTAATTCATAGTTAGTCAAATTTTTCATAGTTTCTTTACTCGTTTTTCTTCTTTGAAAATTTATATGCTTATTAGCTTAGTCATTTCAATGCTTTCTAGTCTAGTTGTGATGTTGTTTAGGTTGATAGTTTATTGTTTTATAGTTTAATCATTTCAAGATTTCTAGTTTAATGGCCTTTAGATTTAAGTTTTCTTTCAGTTGTTCCACTTAAAAAATCTAAGAGAGTTAGTTGAGGGATCTTCCCATTGCATATAGCCTTGAACACTACTTGGTTGATATTTGTTGTAATTTTCAACTAAAGAGATAGGTATAATGACAACCTATCACTTTTTGGCACCATTGTCAGGGAGTATTATTTTTCTAAGTGTTAGTAGGAAATACCTTGAGTACCTCTTTTGGGAACAAAAATAGTCCTTTGGCTTCCTTTTCTGCATGGTTAGGAAATGAGGCCCTGATGGAAGATTCATACCAACCCCCCTCCCTCCACCAAATTTATGAACCAACCACGAGTGGGGAAGAAGGAATCTTAGTTCAAGAACTTTCTAAAAAATTGATCAACCAGGATAAACCTAAGACCTTCCCGTATACTCTAGAGAGAATACATATAGTTGAAGAGGAGCATATTCCTCTCCAAAATCTTGAGCCTCCTCCATTGGAGCAATTTTTTGACGAGGAACAAATTTTCTTCAATAATATAGGTGACTGTAACCATAACCGTAGAGATGCCAATGTTGATGCTCCACCAACGCCACAAACATTTACTTATCCCATCATGATCAATGTTGATGATGATATGAACATGAAAAAAAATTCACCATCTTTCTTGCCAACCTTCTGAGGTTTGTCTTTTGATGACCCTGACTAGTTCCTCTTTGATTTTAAGGTCTTGTGTCAAACCTATGACTACAAGAATGATAACTAGAAACTTAAGATATTTCCCTTGACTCTGAGGGACTTAGCAATGCATTGGTTCATGGGGCTAGCCTTGGGATCCATAACCTCATAGGATGATATGGAAACTATTTTTCTGGATAAGTAACAAATTTATTCTCGTGTGAGGGATATGAAGGAGGAGTTGTTTAAAATAAGATAGAATGAAGATGAGAGACTAGAAGATTCCCTAGATAGGCTTCTCTTCCTATCTAAATGATGTGGCAAAGAAGCCATAAGTGTTGAGATTTTAAAGACCATATTTCTCAAAGGTCTTGACGATGATGCTCGAAGGAGCCTAGATTTAATGGGCAAAGGGGATGTCTCACAATTGGACCTTGGTCAAAATCACTGAGCTATGTCAGAACTTCTCTCGTACTCGAGGGGGGATCCGAAATTCTACCCTTTTCAAAGGTTCCAATGAGATAGGAAAATTGTGTGAAGAGTTAGTTAACCTTAAGACTGACATTATGGTTCAACTAGATACCACATTGGATGGAATACAAGCTAAAATGTGAAATCCAAAGACCTTATCCATTTACTGCGCAAGATGTCGAAATAAGCATTTGTTAAGGGAATGTCCTTTGGAAAAAGTTGATAAAATTGTTGTTTTCTAGGTTTGTGATAAGGACCACCCCATTGATCAATGTGAGCTCTTGAATTCCATTAAGAACTCTAAGAAAAGAGCAATCCCAATTGAGGAAGAAATAAACTTTATCAACCAAAGAATTGGAGGCAACTTTTCTTATGGCCAGAATTCAAATCCTGCTTGGAGACCACAGAACAACTGGAACAATAATCATTGGACAACACCTTGGCCTCAGTTTCCACCTCAAGTACCACCTAATTGGGGAACCTATCCTTGGGGACCACCTGAATGGGAAAATCAGTCATGGGAAAACCCTTAGTGGCCCAACCAGAACCAACAATAGTGGTATCCTCGGAACCACTCTCCTTAATGGAATAAAAAACAGAATCAGTTTTACACTAGTCCCAGGAGAGGGGTCACTCAACAACAAAATTTATTACCACCTCCCATGAACACTCAACAAACAAAACAATTTAATCAACCACAACTTATGGCGCAACCTATTCCAAACCCAAAGAATAACCGATAGAATACTCCAGTGTATTCTACTGAACAAGATAATATTAATGGACTTAATGCCATACATTGTGGTAATTTACAATTGATCTTTGGGAAAACACTCCACCCCTCGACTATTATTAATTTGATTTTATCAATTTCTACTTAAGCTCCATGGCTATAATCATGTTGCTCACTATGTGGGTTTATAGCACATAATACTAATGTCATGTTAAACTAACATTAAAAAAATTTCAACTAAAGAAAGTTTATTCAATCATTAAAGAAAGCAAACACAATTCTTTGTGTTCTTGCAAGTTGTTTACATGGTTTCATAATGTTGGTTCTCAACTTTGCAGTGCTTGAAGTGGCATAGGTATTTAATATTTTTTGCATCTTGCCTTGTATATTGATTAGTTATAATCAATATGAGAACACTTCAAATTGGTCTACTTTTGTCAAAATAATATAAGTATTATTCTTTGTCATCCTCCAAGTCCTTATCATATATTGAATCTTGTAAAATTCCAATTAAATCCTTGGTTTGAGTGTGTTCTAGTCATTTTCCATTCATTTCACAATGTTGTAGACTTTTGGTGTGGAATTGGTTATTTTTTGTTTGACCAATAGTGTGATCATATGTCTAATCTCATATGAAAGTCTTGTGAATTTCATTGTATTGGTCCTTCATTTTGCTTCCCTTATTCTCACCTCATTTGCAAGGTATCAATGTGGATTTGGATATTTCTTCCACCTCTCGATCCTTTGTCCACTGTCACACCATTTCTTTACAATATTCCACTTATCTTGATCTATGTATTTTTTAAAAAATCATTTTTTTGTCACCTTGATTAAGGGCAACTGCCCCTAAAATTATTATATTAAAGTTATTTTGTTTTCTATGTTTGGTTTTCCATCAACCCTATTGGGGGTTGTTGCTCCAAAATCCTTGCTTCCCCTTAACTCTATAGAGGGTTATTTCCCCCAAAACCATTGATTTTTAAGTTATTTTGTTTTCTATTTTTGGTTTTTCATTAACCCTATCAGGGTTGGTTGACCCTTGACCTCACTTGGTATAAAAAAATACTAATGTTTTTTTAGGATGCACTAGAAATAAAAGCTTAGGTTTTCCACTAATTTGGCTTGAAATAACAAAAATTATATTTTATCCTTATTGTTTCTATGATTGGCATGGTCTTGTTCTCAATTTTCATTTATATTATTATTTCACTTTTTTTTTCTTCTTTTTTACAATGCATGTTGAGGCCTCTTCTATAGATGGGTCCCTTTGTGGAGGTGTGTACAATTTTATTTTATTTGTTCCCTTGCTTCCTCCAGACTGACTAGATGCAGTAGAGATTCTTTGCTCTTCTGCTTCTTTTATAAGTCCTCATTTTTTCTTTATTGTTTTCTACCTATTCTTCAACTTTCTTCTTTAATAAATATCCATATATTGTTGGTAGGTTGTGAATTTCTCCATATTTGGATCTTTCAGCAACTAAAGTAAAGTTACTACATAAGAATATCAATTTCTACATCTCTTACTTTGTAAGGTAGTTACAATATCCATGATGTGTGGGATTCAATAGCTTCCATGAGGGTGTAGTCCTTATCAATCAAAATGACAATGTCTTTGATATACCTCCACACCACATCATATGAGATGCATTCTTTATCCTATGAATTTTGTTGTAGGGATTTGAAAACTCCCCAATATGTTGCAATTAAAGAAGTGGCATCCTTGAAGTGCTTGGCATCGCCATTGATCTTGGAAGTTATCAATCTAGTTTTTCCCAAATTTTCCTCACAAATTTTGGTACCATATTCAAGAAGTAAAATGTGAGACAAATGATTAGGGTCTCATACCCAAGCTAATAATGGGATAGCTTGGTTCAATGAACATTCTCCAAAATAAATTTAACACTATTTGACAAGGTCGTGTTGAACCATTTGAGTTATGATGATGATGGTTTCAATGTTGTAAAAATCATTAATGGTGTTCAACATCCCCCTTAAGCCACTCTAATAGAATTCTTGGGGCTCCTAGCCTGGCTTGACTCTTATACAATGCTAGAATATAGGATCTTAGGAAGTTAATCATTATAAACAAGATATAAAATAAATAAAACGATAATCATACAAGCATAGATTTTACACATTACACAAGATATACATGGAGAAACCCTTTCGGGTAAAAAATCCTATAAAGCATCATTTTATTAAAACACTTACAATAATGGTTTATTATAACATAGACCAAACCTGGGATACTCCTCTACATACTTCCACATGGCCAATAATATCTCATGTGCATAGTGATATAGTTCACTATATAATCTCCAAATTCTTCACCTCTCAAATGAGAGGGAGCCTCCTTAAATATAGGAGAATGGGTGGCATAATACCTTAATGGGCATTAGTCACACCTATTTGAAATAACCATTCTTAAATAATTAATAATCTAATAGTTATTAGACTATAAATATTTTAAATGGGATATGCTTAAGAAAGCATATAATATATAAGGTTTAATAACCTTATATAAATGTTATAATAAGGGTATGACCCCTAATAACATTATGTTCTAACATAGCATGAATAAGTTCTAGTGTAGAAAGGCCATGAGTATTGCATCATGTAATTGATTTATTTATGGTTCCTCATTATGTCATTATAATGTGAAATATTAAGTGGGATAATATTAGGAAAATTTCATAACTAATTACAATTTTAATGTACTAATGTTGGTTCTCCAAACATCTTGGAATGGGTACTTAGACACCATGTAGGTGGTTGATGAATATTAATATTTATTATTTGTCCTTATAACTTGGAATATTAGTTGTAGTGGAATTAAGAAGGGAGATGGAGCACAAAGTAAAAATTACAAGTTGGTTTGACTTTGTTTAGACCATTTTCTCAATCCTAGGCTTCAGGAGTGAGAGTGGAGGATCTTTCCATATTTGGTGGGATCCACAATGTGTAGTGGAGTAAAAAATGAAGTGATAATTTTGAGGATTTGTTCCCACTTTTCATATGGTTTAAAGATAGTAATAGCTTTGCTTGTGGCCCATTGATTAATTTTATTATAGGGGCAGTGAGGTTTTTCCATACCATGATTTTGGGTAGTCATAGTTTCAAGAATCCACTTATGGTTTCCTTTCAAACATTCTCTATAAATTGAATGTATTGGATGGAGGTGTTATAAAAATAATAATAGGTACATAGGTGTTGCTAGAATATAATTAGAGTAAACAAGAAAGTTATATTGATGTAACACATTATTTGGATTAATACATTATTAGTGCTCTATTTGGTGGTGGATATTTTTTCAAAGGGTTTTTCCACATACATCTAGTGTCATGTGTTTGAATCTTATGGTTTTCTAATTTCTTATTTGTTGATTTATACTTTCACATATCCAATTTGTGGTTTAACTAAAGTATGTCCAATCTTTTAGATTTGCACACTAAGTGAATCTTTCATTTGTAGTGTTTACCCTATTTTACAATAATTTATTTTTTCATATTTTTTGTATATGAAGGGTTTACATTGAGAAGAAAAGCATTCATTGTGGCACATAGAATTTCAAAAAACTTTAACTTTGATATTTATTTTTATTGGGGATATGGATGTGTGAGGTTATTAAAATGAAGTTAGTGACTAATAAGAAATTTAATGGTAAAATTCAACATCAAAGTAAATCTCTACATATTTGGGTAACTAGAGTGTGAGTAGAATTCTTAGGAGTTGACTTTCAACGAAGCCAAAGCAACAAAAGTTATATTTGGGTAACCTTACTCCAGCTAGGAAATTAACTAGGATAAAAACATAGAAATTGTATAGAAAATAGAACATTTTAGGTCAATAAGGAAAGACCAAACTACTGACATTGATAGAATCTCAATTTAGTCTTTGAAATAGAAACTCATTCCCTCTCATGTTCAGATTAATGGTGTGCTAAAGAGATTTGATGAATAATTATAAACCTAAAAGAAATAATTATTGACTCAACTTATTCCTTCTAATGGTTAAATATATGTTAGAGAAATTTAATATCGTACACAAAACCATCCCTTTGAATTCTATTTTAAGTGAACCGAATATTTTCTATTCCTACTTATTTGTAAATGTTTCAAAATTTTACCTAAATTAAATTTTATGAAATATTAAAAAATAATAAGATAATATTGATCAATAATTAAGGATGAACATTTATTTTTTATTTCTACATATTATTTTCCATAATTGTTGTCTGGCATCGATTTAAAGACTTAAATAAAAACAAACAGTTCTTTAATGGCGAAAGGAAATAACTTGATATTCTTTCATTCACGCACAATATATCTCCCTAAATGGAATTTGAAGGAGGCTCCATTGCAAATTATTTAAATGGAAAATAGAAAAAATGTGTATTTTAAATATAAACCCGTCCAATATAAACGACTAAATTCTAAGAAATGAGGATCGAATGAACTCCAAATCAAAGTTAACAGTTTATCAGATGACGGTCAAACGGACATCAAATTTAACTTTCAACAGTGGTACTCTGACTGATGAATGCATGTCACATTTATTTTAACAGCTTTTATCAAATGACAGTCAAACAAACGTCAAATTTAACTCAAAATGGAGACACTGTGACTGGTGAATGAACGTCAAATTTAATTCATTATAACAGATGACGGTCAAACAAACGTCAAATTTAACTCCAAAATGGCACTATGACTATCGAATGGACGTCAAAATTAATTAGATATTTTGTGTCCGACATGCTAATGCCAGTCAAATTTAAATTACTAAAATTCGAGATGATGGTCTTGAATGGACGCCAAATTTTAAATACCTTTTTAAATGACAGCCAAAATGGACGTCAAATTTTAAATAATTTTTTTTAAATGACAGCCAAGTGGACGTCAAATTTAATTTACAATTTTCGAGATGACGGTCATACTAACGTCAAATTCATTTTTTCGTATACGATAATGATAGTTAAATGAACGCCAAATTGGAATTGCTCAAAATTAACAATAGACGGGCACACAGACGCCTCAATATTGACATAAATAAAATCATACAAATGACGGAAAAAGGGCGTGAATTTTTTTATTAAATAAAAAAATCATAGAAATGTTTGACGTCTCCCATCTCAGCACATGCAGAAAGCAAAGTAATGTAGTAATTGAACTGGATTTACATCTTTGATGATTGCCATCATTAAAAAAATCTATGGACTTTTGTTAAACATTGGTTTGCATATTATGATGAATCCTTTACCCCGCCTTTCGAACCTGCCAAAGAAACACATGCATTCAACACAGAAGCATTAGTGAAATGACCTGATTTTCGCATGTAACAGTATACTTTAAACCCCCACACACCAGAGGTTTGATTGCTTAAAACAGGCTGAAGGATGGCATGGTTTGTTTAAGAGGATGAAGGGTACTAAAAACATATTCCATGCTAACAGATTCTTTTGATTCCTGAGTTACCATATGATTGTGCACACCATAGGAAGAAGCCATAGGGATCTATATGACTCTTTGGGGGTCTTAGATTAGTTTGAATTCAAAATACATTTCTATGTTTTATGATCTAATTTATCAACTCTTTTGGATTCAAGATTTCTGAATAGGTTGGAAGATCCAGATTCAAATATGGCTCTTGCAAACCTATTCTTCATGGTGACTTCCTCCTCAAAGTTGAGTTCATTTAGTCCAACTATAGTAGCATCTTCCTCTTGTCATGTAAGCAAGGTTTGCCACACATGGTGCTCTCCCACTTATACTATTTTCCACTCCTCTTATTCTTTTGTGGGCCATAGCTCCACTAGTCTACTTGAAATGTGACACATGCACAAATACACTTTGTTATGGAGATCATACAACTCACTTAAAAGGAAAACATGTTCAATATATTATTATTGAAGAAATGGACATCCTATGGGCCACTTCGAAATGAATGGCATTCAACCAAAATTTGGTACTCCACAATGAGTATATTCATCCTACTTGTAGAGACTCTCTATGATGGGAGACATTACATCTAACCATTTTTCAATTCTCAATTTTGAATCTTTGCAATTTTAATTGCATTGGTACATATTAATGAATATCTTTCAATGTCTACATATCTAACTTCCTTCCATTTGCAGAGTTAGATTCCTTCATAAATAGCATTAAATTCTACTTCATTATTTGAGCCAAGAGAAAGCTTTTTAGATATAGCCCAAATAAGAGGACCTCCATTATTTCTTAAAGTGCTTTTAGCACTTGAGGCTCCTAGGTTATGATGAGAGGACACATCAAAACTTAATTTCAATCTTCCATTCTGAGGAACCATCCATCTTGCCTTAATTATTTTTTACCAAGAGTTTATCTAGGAGTCATTAATGTTATGATTCAATAATGTTCTTAATAAAGTACAAGATTTCATTATTTGATTATCTTAGATTGTTATGTTCTCCTTTTTTTTTCAATAATTCATTTATTCCAACATTGATTCTTTTTATGACTACTCCAACTTTCACTTTCCTTTCTTTAAATATTTTACAATTTCTATCCTTCTATATTTGCCAATAAATCTTCCTAAAATGCCTAGATCAACCTAACCTCTCAAGTAACCAACACTAGCATTGCCTACCAAAAGGACACCATAATAAGAGATTAGTAATAGTCTCAATTGCATTGATACTTAATGGGCATCTCGAAGGAGCTAAGATACCAATGAGTTTAGTCCATCCCTAATTAAAATCCTTTTATTCAAAGCAATCCACACAAAGGCACCCAATTTTGGTAATACATATGCTCCCCAACAAAGATTCATCAACCACAATGGTTTAGTAGAAATGGGATTCTTGAATCCAATGACCTATTTTGATCAAATAGTTTCTTGATTTGGCTCCACATAAAATAATTTTATTCTCATTGGAAACTATTTTAAAAATATCCTAATCCACTCTTGAAATTAACTTTAAATTTTGAATTCACATTCAACACCACTTACCCCATTTCTTTTGGTGACATAGTCTATTATGATTCATTATGATGTTCATTGATAAAAATTAAAAATTATTTAAGTTTTAAAACTATAATGAATAATTAAAATGTATTTTGTAATTCATCTTTGCAATCAACTTTTTTTTTTAAATTGAGAATTTCAATATGCATGTAATATGAACTACCTTAAATTTATAAAACATTATTATTTATATTTTATATGAAATTATTTATACATAAGCTTATCTTAGCTTCAAGAATATTTCTTCAAGCATTCTCTACTAGCAAGGCCAACCACGCAAAGGTGTAAGCTTGCATGGCCTTCCCTAACTGACCTAAGACAACCACAAAACAATACAACACCATACAACACATATTTTATTTTGTTTATTTTTTTTATTATTTATATAGCTTTAAATATACAACTTAAATATGACAATCATAGTTTGTTGTCGAATTCTCATATTTTATGATTTGTTGTTAGTTATGGAATATGCAATTATTTTAAAGTTTCAAAAGCATTTAGTTATAGAATATGCAATTATTTTAAAGTTTCAAAAGCATTTAGTTATAGAACACGCAATAGTATTAATATGTTACAAGTCAAAAAACATATTTTATATTATGTTGACATTCTCACCTCATGCGATGCTCTTTTAAATGGCATTTTTGTAATGATGTTTGGTTTAAAGTCATTTACAATAATGTTAATTATGTGTTGTGTGCTGTCATAAATGATAAATTTATTTTCAAATTTTTGATTTGTGATTTTAGTGTTGAGGACAAAATTAATAAATTATTAAATCAAAATTCAACATTAATCAAAATTATCCAAAAAAAATCTAAGAAAACACAGTCCTTAAAGAATGACCTTGGCCTATAGACCATTCTTTAAGCTGTCGGAAAAACATGACCTCAAGAAATAACCGTGGCCACTGACTATTCCCTTCAGTCTTAAGAAGGGATTTTTAGCCCCTCCCAATAAATTATTTTTATTAAACATTATATTTATACATATTATAATACTACTAGATCAATGTACTTGATCAAAATACTATTAAGGAAATGGTGAATGCCTAATTCCATCTCTTGCTCCTTTGAATACAGACCAGAAATCACTTCTAATTTTGACCATAGTAACGAAAAATGACTAATTCAAAAAGTTGCGCAACTCTCTTTAACATCCTTTTTATCAAAATTTTCAATGAACTTGCACTGTCAAGTGTGTAACCCTGTCATGCCAATTCAACCATAAATCAATCACCATAATACAAATAAAATGTATAAATGCAAATAATCTAGAATCCATGAAATCACACATTTTACAACTACCACAAACAAACAAACAAACAAAAATCACAAAGGTAGAAAACACTTTTGGAAGTCTGAAGACTCACAGTCTAAAATGGTGGCTAATTAGCTAGTCCGGGTGATGAAAGAAACACAAAATTTATAGAAATTTGTGTATAAAACTTGCTTTTCTTTGCATAGATCCATTAGGTTTCGTAGGAAGGAATTGAAGGTATTCGAATCTGTTCTATTTTAGAAAATAAAGAGTGTGTCAGGTATTATAAATCATTTCATACGCATGGTGTGTGAATCGATTACTTGATTAAAATGCCAAAAGGCATTTGAAAACTGTTCTTGAACATGGAATTTCTTAGTTAATTCAGATCAAATCTAACTACAGAGAAAGGAAAAAAGAATGCTATTGTGAAACCAATAGGTGTTTGGCTTAAAACTACTAAATTCGATAAGAGAGAGTTGATTACAAATCCAGGGAGATATGTTGAAGTATAAAATTACTCTATCCAATTCATAGGTTTGAGAAAAGAAGGTTAATATATAACACAACAAGATAGCCATGTTAAGGTTACATGGTGACAACTGAATAGACTGTTTCAACAACTTCAAGAAACAAATTGCAGAAATATTGAGCATTACACAGACTTGATGAAAGTTTTGGAGAGCTTTAGGATAAATCTAATCTGTGGCGCATGTTTTATGGTATGAAACTAACAATAGATTCAGTCCACTAAGATCCTAATCATTGAAGACACAAAAATGATAAAAAAAGATGTTCTTTTTCATGTCATTAGTATTACCTTATTTAAAACTGGGAACCAATATACATATAAAGCCCAGGATCCAGCTTCCCTATGTCCCTGTCCCTCGTGATTTCTTGCCATCCCCAATGCCCTTTCCCTCCCCTACCAATCAGAAATTTGGAGTGCACCTATTTAGTGTGTCTTAATCGGATTTGAAAGAATCTTTGGAAGATATGCTTGGGAGGAATTAGACGCCCAAGGTGGCTTATTAGTCCCACTCTGAATTTATGAAAAAGTTTGAATATGGTCCTGAGCTCCAAGGTCTACACTTGTTTCTTCTCGAATCTCAGGTACTGAAACTTCTAGATCTGACCTATAGGTGATTTTTCACGAACATGACAACTTTGTAATGCAACTTTACAACTTTGCACTCCAAGTGATCTTCAAGTCTTCAACCTAAATTTGCAAATACAAATAGACAAGGTGGGAAAAACTTATTGTTTTTTAGTGAATGGGGGTTTGCCTTGGTCGAACCCCTTGTTGATAATTAAACCTTGAAATTAAATAAAGTAATGAAGGGAAATGGTGAATGAGAAACATGCAATGCTACAACTCACCAAACCCTTGTAAAGTCTGCAAATTTGTGTGAAATGGCTACAATGGATATGGATCTTGAAATGTTTGATAGATCTTGAATTGCTCGCTTATTTGAATCAAAACCCTACATTACAAATGTTAGCACAACAACACGCATGATGCAAGAATCTCTTTGATATGATGCTTGAATCTTGATGATGGCTCCAAATGCTTGATGATTTTCTCTTGAATGCTCTTGTAAACTTAATTTTGCTATAGTGAATGCTCTCACAAAATACTTGGGTGAAAATGAATGAATGAACCTTGTATTTATATTTATTTATGCTTAATATCCTGAAATTACAACACAACAAGACGACATATGAATTCATTAAATAAAGGATGTGAAATCTTGCCCGAATTTGAAATTGGACCCCAAAAATAATCCTAGGATGACTAAGGTGCCATAGGTGGCGTATTAGTCCCAAGGCTCATATCTCAAGGCATAGACTCCAAAAAGGGACCTAATTGAGAGGTTTCAAAATCAAGGTCCCAAGACCCATGGAGGACAAAGACACCCTAGGTGGTGTTTTAGTTCTAGTCCACAAATTAGGGACATAGAGATAGAAACATTAAATGATCATTTATCTTTTGAGGTTTGTCGGGATTTTCCAAAAAAGGATGCCATTCGTAGGGCTTGTGGACACAAAATAGGACCAATTAAGCCATAAAGAAGCATAAATAAAGAAAGGCGGGCCCAAACAAGTGTGAAAATGCAAAGGTATGCATTTTACTACACTACACTTTTCTCTTCCTTATTTGTTCTATCAGGGTTTTGGGACTTGATTAGAATTTTGGACCAAAGGTCCAAAAGTCTTGATCCATTTTGATTTCTCGGACCCGATTCTTTCTTCCTTATCAAGACTTTATATTTTTTGAGAAATTTTGGAATTTTGACCCAATAGTTTGAATCTGATTTATTTTTTCATTCACCCCCTCTAGTTCACTCTTTCTTAGGATCTTGTTGAGGTTTCTAAACTTGATCAGACTTTTGGACACTACAAGATTTTCACATTTTTCACCATTACTGTTACAACAAATTTCTCAACTACTAGATTTGATTCTTAGGGCTACAAGGATGATCCTAAATGCATTTTTCAACAAGTCCAAGTGGGACAATATGGCATCCATGCTTCTTTATGATTATTAAGCCTCCTTTATGTCAGAGAGTTAATCTTGGCCATGATTTGTTGATGATTTTGTGGGGGTTTTGTTCCACTTTTGTGTGCCCATTAATGTGGAGGCATGGAATGCGTGTTGGGACCTATGTGGCATGATTTCCTCTCAAATTTGGATGTCCACATGTTTGCATATAAATTGTTAGGGTTCCAGGCCTTGTCCTTGGCCTCAAGTCAAAAATCAGATCTTGTTTTTTTATTTTAAATGGGATCCTATTCTAAATCGAGATCTCATTTTTTTTTTAAATGGGATCCTATTCTAAAACGGGATCTCATTTTTTTTTTAAATGGGATCTTTTTTCATAAAAAAAATATTTTTTTATGAAACATGATTTCGTTTTAGAACAAAATCCCATTTTTTAAAATTTAAATTTTTGGTTGAGTTGTTGCAAGCTTTGTTTTTCAATTCGAAAACACTTGGGAACACAAACCTAGGCCTTGGACCTGGTTTGACCTACAAGTTGAAGGTCCTAGCAATGTCACACGAAAATAGTGACTTTGGACATATGTTTGAAGACATTTTTTGTAGAATTTTTTGATGAAATTAAAACCCATTATAGATGAGAAACTGTAGATTCCAAATATGTAATATTTTTTACAATTGGATTTTTTTTTCTATTTTTCAATTAATTTCTGATGAAACAGGTCCATAAACTTGAATTATCAGGGTTGTTTTAATATTTCAATAACTTTTTATTGACATAATTTTTTGAAAATAAATTTGTATGAAAGCGTACTTCTGACAATTATTTATAATTTAAAACAAAAAACAAAAAATGATAAGTTTAGGTCATCTTATGCACAACATACACAACAATTTTTTAAAACACCAAATATGACTAGTAAAAGATTAACAAAAAAAATGTTCAATAAAAAATTACAAAAAATATGGAAAGCGTGTTTCAATGAGTTACAAATCTTTCCAAAAGGGTTTAGAAAAATTTGATTATTAGGTCAAAATATGGATGTCGTACATGAGCATGGTATAGTTAAAAAAAAGTGACTTTTAAATAGTGATTTTTAAAAACGCCTATTGAAAATCAATTTGTATCATCTACCCATATTAAAACAAATTACATATTTAGAAACTAGACTCCAAGTACTTCATTTTATGATTAGTGAAATTTTTTAAGATTCCATCTCTAAGTGCTTCAAATTTTAAGGTCAAAATGTGACAAATTCTAAAAATCAAGGAAAACACCCACTTTCTGGCCAAAAAGTGGACTCAACTTCTTGCCAGAACCCTCCTCCCAAAGTAAAAAAGGAGCACAATGGTCTGAACCTATATGAGGAAGAGCATTGAGGGATAGGCTAAGTAATATGTTCTAATCATGAGAGATTAAGAACCTATCAAGATTCACTTGTATAAGATTAAATTCCCATACCTTCTATTTGACTTGGTAAAAGAACCTTGAATCTTGATATCCATAAGACCGGTGTTAATTAAGAAGTTAGCTAAGTCACCCATGTTATCAAAATAGTTTTCAAGATCCCATGGTTTCTTAGAAGGGATAAAAGGAGTGTTGAAGTCCCCCTCTAACATCCACAAAGCTCCTATGAATTATTTATAGCTAAGGATAGAGAATTTGATAACTATTTTCTAGCCAGTTTGGAGTTAGGCACATAAATATTAGTAAGAATCCATTACAAATATTTAGAAAGGTAATTTATTATAATATAATACATAGGAAATATGCCTTTTACCCAATATATATATATATATATATATATAGAGAGAGAGAGAGAGAGAGAAATAATAAGGCTTATTTCAAGTTTTTTTCTAACATTGGACCCTTCAAACACAAGGGGTTCCAAAAGGTGGCAATACCCCCTAAAGAAATCTTAGTAGGGCTCACATAATAATAATATTAAAAAGGCAAAATATTAGAAGCAATTTGAGAGAAAGCAAGTTCAAACATTTTAACTTCTTGGATGAGCATAATATCAATTTTATGTTCCAAAATGTAGATTTTTATCATATGTTATATTTGTGGGTTGTTCAACCCCCTAATGTTCAAGAAATTATTTTCATAAGAAAAGTAAAAGGGAGGAGAAAACCTCAGTGATACAATTTATCTAGGTTTGATGAAGAGGCTAAAATCTAGAGGAGGTTTTAAAACTCACTTCTTCAGGGTTTTGGAACCTAACAACTCCAAGGTCCTTTATTTTCCAAACACATCTCTTTTTGCTTCTCTGTATCTTATTTATCTTTTTGAAGGTATACCTTGTTTGAGATATCCTCCCACATCAAGTTTTTTATTTCTCTTTTTCTTTCCATGAATTTGTGTCCATTCCTCATCTTGTGAAGAAGTGAGGGTTGATCCAAAGGTCAAAGAAGTAGCACCAAGGCTAATAAGAGGCACAGAGTCCACCATCATCTCAGAAGAGACATTTTATTCAAACAACAGAAGATACTCCCTTCCCGGCCTTGAGATTGATTGTCCTCTACATGCTCTTTTGGGAGAGATTTATTCAAAGAGATCCCCTTACTTCTCAGAGTCCTTTATTGCTTCCCCTTCCTCCATTTCTAAGTCAACCAATGTGGATCTAACACTTTCTTTATTAGGAGTGCCAACAACAAGCTCAACTAGAGATAATTTTGCATCTTTTTAAGTCACGGTCTCCATGTGGACCCTAGAGGTAGAGGGGGATTCTAGTTCCACCAACTAATTAGGGGGTAAGCCCTTTGTAGGAAGGGGAAGGATCATTTGGTCCCCCAAACACCCAACGGGTGGAGGGGACCATAAGGGAGAGAGTTGAGACCAAATTCTCCTTAGCATTGTTAGCCATAACATGAACCTCATTCAAAGCCATGTGTGATATTTTGGTGTCTTTAAGCTTTTGAGTATCTTGTTGTTTTGTAGTTATTACTCAAGTGGTCAAACTTGTTATGGATCTATTAAAATATTCTAGCATTCTCATAGATAATAGGTTACATCCAACACCCAAGCCTAGATTTTAAAGTGATCTTGGAGGGAAGAACTGTGTTGGTAGAAACATTGACACATTCTCACAAAAACCAATTTGGATTTTTGGATGATAACTTTGTCGACTGTCAGTAACTATCCAAAGGAGTTGGAAATGCTTTGGAAAATATTGGAGTTATAGAGTTCCAAAGGTAAACTAGGCAGATAGATATAGGTAGGAGCAAAAATTGTTAGATCCTTAGCAGAGTTAAAACCTAGTTTCCATTTACACAAGGAGATGAAGTTATTGAATATTTTATCTAGAACCCAAGGGCCCTAGTTAGAATCTTCACTAGATCTTCCTTATTGAAAAATTCAAATAAAAATAGGTTGTTGGCCATAGCACTTATGATGATATTGCCTTTAAGTTTCTAGGTCAATACTTGGCCCATTTCCTAACTTGGTCAACATTGGATCTAAAAGCAAGGAACTCACCAATAAGGCAATTGTCCATTTTCACCAGCATCGCTTTAAGAATATCATCAAGCATATCTATCACAAGACCCTCATTTGAAACAAAGAGACATGGGACATCATGTGTACTGGGAAGAGGGGAATGTTGCTCGATAACTTTTTCCACAAAAGAAACAAGGTCCTCCCCCTCAAAAGAGAAGCAAAGATACCCATATCCACATTTATGCCAGAGATTGGGGAGACTACCTAGGATCCCCCCAGGACCCCTACTAAGGGGATCATGTGTTGGATCCCACCAAAAAAACTTAAAGGAAACAAAACAACAAAACACGTGAAACTGATCATGTGAAAATTGCAGGACACTACTTACTTCAATGCAACAAAATGTGAACCAGACCATAAATTCAAAAACCTCCACATAGATTATATTGTTACATGATGTTATATCTCAGAGATTATGTATTATCCTATTTATTGATTTATATGATCATATATATTCATATTAAATTCATTATTCATAGATTGAATTTTCATATGATGTTAAGCATATTTATTCTAGATGTGATTAAGTAGATGGAATTTAATATAGGATATATTATTTCTTAGATATACTATATGTGATTAGGCATATGAAGTTCAATATAGGATACATTATGTCTTAGAGATTGTATATGATCTTAAATATTGGTATGTACAATCATATCATATATATATATATATATATATATGTATGTATATATGTATATAAAGTTATATATATATATATATATATATTTATTTATTTATTTATATATATTTATTTATTTATATATATTTATTTATTTATATATATTTATTTATATATATTTATATTGAATTCATCATTTATAGATTACATTGTTATATGGTGTTGTCTTTAAGAGATTTTGTAGGAATTATTATATGAACTTAAATATAGGAAAAAATGTGTCTTTTGGATTTAGATATAAATTTATATATTAATATTCAATTTATAGGTTATACCTTAGAGATTGTACAAGATCTTATGTATATGAATCCATAGGATAATATATATTCATATTGAATTCATGATTTTTAGATTATATTGTTACATAATGTTATGTTTTAGATATTTTATATGAAAGAGTATATGGTCTTAGAGATTCTAGATATGGTCTTATTTATTGATATTCAATTTATATGCCATCTTGCATTGTTATATGACGAGTATTGGATATTCTATATGATCCTATATATGTATCAATAATATATTCATATTCAATTTATTTGTTATCTTACATTGTGTACATGGTGTTATGTACTAGAGATTGTATCTAATCCTACATATTGATTTATAAGATCATATATTCTCATATCACATTCATCACTTATAGATTAAATTGTTACATGATGTTATGTCTTAGATATTTTATATGACTTAGTATATATGTTTCATTATAGAATACATCATGTGTTGGAGATTTTAGTTACAATTCTACATATCGATGTTCAATTTTTTATATTATCTTACATTGTGTACATGATATTATGTCTTAGAGATTCTATTTGATCCTATATATTTATTTATAGGAACATAAATATTCATAGTATACTCATCATTTATACATTACATTGTTACATGATGTTATGTCTTAGAGATTCTATATGATCATATATTTACATATTGCATCTACCATTTATAGATTACATTGTTTCACCATGTGTCTCAAAGATTGTAGATGTGACCTTATATATTGATATTGATATTGATATTCAATTTGTATATTCACAATTAAGTCACATAAATAAGTGCCTATATTCATGTATTCAATTTATATGTTCACATGCTAAATTACATATAGAAAAAATCTCATATATTCATACATTCAATTTATATGTCTACATATTAAAAATTATATATAAATAAATATTCATATTCAATTTATATACCTACATACTAAATTACATCCATTTATCAATAAACATCATATATATGCACATGTACTAATAAGTTACATATACATATAAATGCCTATATCAATAAATATATATACCAAAATAAATATATTGTGTAAGTCCAATTGGGATAAGTCCAATTTGTAAATACATATAATAAACACATGTCACTCATCATGTCAATTAAATAACATTTTTAAATGAAGATCAATTTAGTGAGTGAAAAAGAGAATGGTAAAAAGAAGTATGAATTTTGAATTTAAAGCAAAATTTGCAATCATATGATTTTTCAACTCTTATGAATGTTTGGTCTTTCATTCGGAACTCACCATATCAATAGCCATCTGCCACCTTCTCTCAATAAATTGTAAAAAATCATTATAAAAGTATCCAGAAGCATAATAGCCCAATTCTAAGAAGGATTTGGATTTAAGAAATTTCAAATACTAAAGCAAATAAATTATATATATATATATATATCAGAACTTATGTTCTTAGAACTCATACTATTATTACATGTGAATATTGGAATTTGGGGCCTAATTTTTTGGTGACACATGTAAGATTGGTGGAAGCTCAGGAAACTTTCACAAGCAATGGTAATGTAAAATAAAGAAAAAATTTATGTGAATGGGTCTTATGAAAATCAGGCCGGTTGATCAACTGAACTGGAAGCCTAACGAACTCACACTCAAATTACCAATTAAAAAATTCTTTTTATAGTTTTTTTTTTAATTTTATTTAAGTTGTGAAACCCATGACAATCCAGCTTGATAAAATCCCCCTTCCTTACCCAATGAATCAGTAATTCAATGACCAAATGAATCAGTACTCCAACTACCCAATGAGTCAGCATTCCAATTACCCAATTAATAAGCATTCCAATTAACAAATGAATCAATAATCCAATTACCAGTATAGGAGCTGCAATTACCCACATCCAGTTTTCCACTTCTTAACTGTTTTCCACATTCAATAAATTGGTGTTACTAGCACTTCAAATCACTGTCTTATTTTCAATAATAGATTTGTATTGCTCAGCCCTCAAAGCCATTTTTTCAGAAGAGTTGAGTATTTTCAGCAACTTTCTAGCCCTCTGCATTTCCTTCAGATTTAGAAGACCACCAGGTAAGTTTTTCATAGCTTTCAGTTTATTAAATTTCTCTTTTTCTTTGTTTTCTTCCTCCATACTTGGGATCAGCATGTTTACAGGGTGAAATGAACTAATACTTGCTGTTTAATTAAGTATTTGGTTTAGATGATTTTTATTGTAGTAGCATTTTTCTGTTCTGATCTCTAGAAAGAATTGTTATAATGGAAACAAAATCTGTTCATATGTATGGATACACATCTAACCAATGAATTGATATCTATGTCTATAGACAATTGCTGTAATTCCATACCACACTAGGGAAATTTGAGTCTAGTAATTCCATTCCAAGTTTCCAACTGACATACAAACAGGATCCATAGTCTAAATCCTGCAAAATGGAATGTACACAACAACAAATAGAAGATTATAAATTCTTATTCCTATTTATCTTTGCAAACTGATAAGGATTCCAAATAGCATAGTAAAAAGACATCAAGTCCTCATGGTATCATTGCCTGTGAAATACAGTAATAAGCCCAATTGGCCATTCTTGAAATGCCAAACTACAATATCCAAATCGACAACAATAGCTGCAGTAGGAATCTCATTAATTACTAGAAGTTGATAGGTTACAACAGGAAAGAAACCCCCAAAACCTGCATATCGACTGCAAAAACTCATAAAAAGAGAGGCCAAATTGTAAGGTCTAAAGCGATAGCTGAAGGACGTATAGTGACTATCATTTACTGCAATCTGGAGCAAGATCTGAAGCATCCTGGTATCTATATTTTTCCTTTTCCTTGCATTTCCATAATTTTTTCTTCCTTAGGTGTTAGGAAGCATCCTGGTATCTAATAGTGTTAATCTTTAAATCAGCTCAAAGGACAAGATATGTCGATTCAGAATCGGTGGATTTTGCAAGACTGAAAATTCAGGATTGCAACTTTCGATCTGAGCACTGAAAAGATCATTGTTTGGATAAACTATGCATCTGATAACTTTTTATGCACTAAACCTAGTTAAAGAAGGTCTATAGACAATGGTGATAGGAAGCATAAGGTCTTTGAATCTAGGAGATATATAGTATGATATGTATATCCTTATGAAAGTACTCACATTATATCTTTATATTTTTAACACAATATATGATAAAATTTGATTTCAATCCTATTACTTTTTATAATTATTTATAAATTTTAATAATAATTTTACTTCATTTCAATTTCATATTTTGGAATCAGTCAAGGTAAGCTTTCCCATATACAAATTTTCCTTTTATTTATTTGTTGGGTATGTCTTTATATTTTCATCTGGTTGTAGGCTATATCCACCATGAAACCTACATGAAATTTATGTAAATTTTACTTTTATTTATTTGTTGGGTATGTCTTTATATTTTCATCTGGTTGTAGGCTATATCCACCATGAAACCCACATGAAATTTATGTTGTTTAGCTAATGCAGATGGATGGCACAATAAGAGAGCTACAAGCTGGATCTTCTTCATGTGCAGCTTGCAAGATCAGAAAAAGAAAATGTGAGGAGAAATGTCTGCTTGCTCCCTATTTCCCATCAACCGATCCTGATAGGTTTTCAACAACAATGAAAGTATTCAGAGCAAGCAAGATTGCCAAGCTAATTAAGGTTGACAAGTTGCCATTGCTTTTATTTTTTAAAGAATGACTCTGAAGTATAAATTTTCAAGGAGAAAAAAACAACATTTGCAACATGCATATCTAACATGGTATTTTGTTGCAGGATACTCCACCAGAGAAGCGATCAGATGCTGTGGAGAGCATGGTATATGAAGCAAGTGTTCGAAAGCGTGATCCTATCAATGGTTGTGCAGGTGTCATAAGTGATTTGCAGAAGCATGTTTGGGAGCTGCAATCCCAGTTGGCAGAAGCTAAAGAAGAGCTGGCTGCCTTCCAAAAGGTCTCTCATCACTCTTTCATTACTGATTCTTCTCCTAAAGTAGAAGTAGCAGGAAGCGTATCAGATTTGATATGCACGACACCAAAAAAGGTTGATGTTCAAATGGATGACATAATAATGAGGGAAGATGATGCATATCAGTCCCTAAACTGGGAGGAGCTAATTGGGTTTGATCTTCAAGAGTTCAGTAAATGACATCTCAGAGCTGTGATATTCAGGATTGGTTCTATATTTTTATTGGTTGTGATGTATTTGTTACTTCATTTATTCTACACTTTGTCAGCTGATAAGTTTTTTAAATCTACTTTTGGATTAACATAGCTCTGTAGTGAGCAATCAAAGTTAATGGGTATTCTTGATGTGAACTTGTCTTTGGATTTTAATGTTTGTAGTTTGGATTGGATATACTTTTTTCAGATTTCTTTCTTCCATGGATTCCAGATTAGTCTCACATCATTCAATGAAGCGAGTGTAGAAGAAAAAAAGCATAAGTATTCTATAAGCAAAATATTATTAAAATCTTATTATTATTGGTATTATTGTAACGAGTTTTGCTTTTTTTAGTTAATTAGTTATTAATAGTTTTAGTTTTTTCTTAATCCGTGAAAAAGTTTGTTTAATTTTTCTTATTGATTAAAAAGTTTGACGGATTTCTAAGAAAAACAAGGTAAACATTTTTTTCTAAAGAATGATTTTTCTTTTTTTCTTTATAAAATCATTATTAAATTTTTCTAAAATAAATAAATGTTACATAGGGTGGGGTTCCATGAAGCAAAATAAAAAATGCTATAGAATAAATTAGAATATTTTGCTCAACAATAGCAGTCCCTACCTTTTAGCTCAAAAACTTAAGCGGGTGCAAAAGAGGTGGGGCTAGAAATTGCCCCACAAGCTTAGGTTTTTTTTTGCCACTTGTCAATCATATGAAACTTTAAAATTATTGCCAAATATTTTTTTATTATTTTATATTTATGTACTCAGCTGGACCTTAAGCTTTTAAGCTTAAACTATGTTACAAAATTCATGAGACCACCCACTTTAAAATATATATATAATCTTTTATATTTTAACCATCTATATTTTATTTTTATTGAATCATTTATTAATTTTTTGACTTTATATTTTATATATAATCTCATCTTTTTAATTTTTTCTTTGATTAAATTATTATTGTTTTAAGTTGTAATAATTTTGGTAATTTTTCCTCAATCATTTGTTATATAATTCTTCTTTATAATTCTCTTAGAGTTATTAATTGTTTGAAACATTTAACCTTTAACTTTTTTGATCCATTTATTTATGTTATATCATATATTATTCATTCTTTTGTTATATTTTCATCATTCATTCATGGTTGGTTCATTAATATTTAACAATTATTGATTTGAATGAAGAGATTTAATTGCACTTGTGGACCTACTACAAATCAAACCTGACAATTTAATATAATATATATAATTTTTTAATATATATATATATATATAATTAAAAATAAACAACTTGTAATAAATAATCATTTTAATGTCAAAAAGAGAAGAAACATTGTCCACATGTAATATCTACTTTTAATTCTTTTTTAATTATATATATAATAATTTGTAATATAACATTTATTAAATATATAATTTATTTAAAGTTAGTGATTAAAATTAGGTTTATAGTTATGGATAGTGTTACCATCATAGTTAGGGTTAAAGATAGGTCTAGGATTAGGATAATGGATTGAAAATTATTGTTAGGTTTATAGTTAGGTTTAGGGATAGAATTAGAGTAAAGGGAAAGCTAATAATTTATTAGTCTAAAATATCACTAATTATTAATTTTTTAATAGTTAGGTGAGGGAAGTAAAAAAAATTATATTAATTTCAAATATTTAAAAATACATTTCATGGGCTAGATAGACTTAACAAAGACAACTAATCTATTAACAAGAAAAAAAAAGTATTGTAGGGGTACAACCAATCCTAGTATAAGGGGACTTGTTTTTCTTTGCATGAGAATAGAGTGACATTTTACATTGCTCAATGCTTGAACTTGAGAAATCTTTCTTCTATTTAACCTTGGTCTGATTATTAGAACTTAAACAAGAAAAATTCTTATAAAAGTGATTGCCACTAATCTACAATATCTTTACAAGTAGATAGTTCCCAAAAACCTTCATTGGGGCTAGCATTAGCAAAAAATCCTTAGGCCTAGCCATAAAGGGAGAACAATTTGTACCAATCAAAGAAGTAGGGTGAATCTTTATGTCTAGTCATAAAAGGAGAAAAATCTACACTAATTGAAGTAGGAGAGAAAGTTTTATGACTCCATGTAAGAGGTGAGATCCAAGAATGAGGAGTTACAGAGGACTAAAGTTGAAACTTGAATAAAAATGAGTAGACAATTGAACACTTTTATTTACCCTTTCCACTAAGAAGCCTACTTTGGAGTACATGCCCCTTTTATAAGTAATTGAAACTTTGAGCTAACTAATAACCAAATACTAACCTTGAAATTTGATCTACATCTAAAAGAAATACTTTCATAATCAAGTTGCTTACAAATTTTGTTCCTTGAAACCTGATCTACATCTAAATGGAATACCTTAATAATCAATTTGTTTGTTTCAAATATTGCTCCCTACCTTGAACTTTCTCTCAATGGGTGAGACTCTAGAGAGATCAAGCTCCACCAAAAATTGAGCAAAAGTGGATTGAGAATAGAGTTAGGTAAAATCTAGTATAGCAATGGTTTTCCAAAGGGAGTTTCTAAGAATAAAAATATTGGAAGATCCCTCAAATTGAAGTGGAACGTAGGGTAAATAAACCCAAATTGGAGTAACCAAAAAGAATTTTGTGAGAGGGTTTAATTTGAGGTGTCATTGCTTCATACAAAATGACGTTTTGTTCAAAATCCATTAAATCTCTTAGAGAAATCTATGTTTTACCTCTAAGAAATTGTAGATTACTAGAAATAAACTCTTCCTGCAAGGGTGAAAATTTAGAGTTGTGTCGCATTTTGGGCCAAAAAAATAGATTCAAGTGAATAGTTTCATTTCAAGTAGTTTTGGGTCAAATTGTTTAGCTCAAAACTATGTGGCCCTTTCATGACACAAGTAGTTTCAATTGAAAATCTCAAAAACATGAACTCTTGATATACATTCAAAATTGAAATTGAAATGGATATTAATGTGTATAGAAGGCTTTGACCAAAATATTTTTAAGGGAAAGGATTTTGACCATAACTCTTTCACCCAAGACTATTGAGCAATCAACCCATATGGCAACCCAACCCCTCTTTTGAGGAAAATTTAACAAAATTAAAAATTTGAGTCCACATTTCTCCAACAAAGAACATTTTCCTGAAAATCTAAAAATACCAATTGACACAATTCAATACGAGTAAAATAAGATTTCTTTACCTCTCTTGAAAAGAAAATAAATCCAAAATATATTATCTCCAATGTTCAGGAAGTTAGGTCACAACTATGTTGGATCACTTATTATTCAATTATGGTATATTTATTCAATGCCCTTTCATGATTCACAAGCATTTAAATAAGTTTCTTCTCTACATATTCTTCTCATTTTTTAAGTGATTTTTTTTTATATTTGTCTTTTTTTTTTCAATGTTGAAGTTCTATTCTAATATAATCTAAGAGATTGTAAAAAACCAAAAGAGATTGAGTTAACAAGAATTAAAAACATGAATGGTTTGATTTAACTTGATTTCAACCTTTATGCATAAAAATATGAGAAACTAATCTTAAAATCACTATATTATGGTCAACAATTATTGAATCAACAAAAAAGCAAGTACAAAATCTAAAGGATTTTAGAGAGACAAAGGTGCATTCCTTAAACTACTATATTATACACAAAAACTTAAATGAAACTCTAGCAACTCAATAAAATATATTTTTAATTCAATTATTCTCAATTTTCACAAATTTCAAAGCAAAATGATTTGACTAGTGCACTCTACCATACCAAAGAAAAGCAACACCTGGAAAAAATAGGATCTTTATTAATTTTAGCAATAATAATTGAATCTTCTTCTCCAAATTTCTTTCTCTAACTATTACTAAAATAAATGCTACTATTTTTTTTTGTCTCACAAAATAGATAGAAAAAGAGACAACCTATATGTACAATATATGATGCATAATTTTATAGGAAATCGAGTCTAGCTAAAAATATCCAATGTTCATACATAATCTATACTCGAGAATTTCATGTAGATGCTCCTATCTTTAGATTACTTCAAAATTAATTCTCTAACTCCACTTTTTAGAAGTTGATCCATGTATCACATTGCATAAGTTCATACATCATTATAGTATTGTTTGATCATGCCTAAAATATAGGAACCAATTTATGAATTGAGTGGGACCCATTTTACATTAAGTTATACCGAATTAAAAATAAAAGAATAAATTAAATGTTCAAATGTTTCAACATATTAAAATAGAAAGTTTGATTTGGCAAAAAAATAATTTGAATTTTAAATATACTCTTTGGCATTTTGTTTCTATTGGTAGTCCCTATAAGGTTTCAATAACTTTTCCAAAATGATTCCATCTAGTCCATCAAGCCAATCCAACCTGAACAAGTAAAGTCTTCATACACTTGCTCTAAAAAATATGACTGGTTCTTCATGTCAACTAGATATTTTTTAGAAGAGTTAAAATTTGACTTAAGTTGCATAAGATGATTGAGTGAGTCCTCATTTTGGGAACTTGTCTTCTTTCATTATCCTTGTCTTTCAAAAAAATCTCAATCTCCTTAGGTGTCTTCACTTCATGCTTCTCCATATTCACTAGTTTAGGACTAAATATTATACTTAAATAAGATCTTCAAAATTGTACTTATCCTTATTCAATTATTTTGTATCTTCCATAATTGTGTGTATATATAAAGTAAGGACATTCCTTCTGAAAGCTATCACCTTTATTATTTTCTCAACAAAAATCGTCATTGGGATACAAAATTCCATTAAATAGTAACTCCTAAGGGATATCTTATTTATATCTCTTATTAAAGAAATATTATTTTCATATAATCCATCTTCATTTTTCGTAACCTCACAGAATTGACCCATTACCTAGATACCAGTTGATGGATCTAATTATAAAACCTTCATCCATAATCAAATTTTTTATTTATTTGAGCCAGAAAAATTATCAATCCATCTATTTATAAATTGAGCTTTATGTTTTATTCCTTGTAAAGTATTTCATCTACTCTAATTATTCTTTGAGCTTCTTCCTAGTTTTTTTATCCTTTTTGAATCATAGCTTCAAAGTCTCCATAGATGTATCCAATGAAACTATTTCCTCTTATCTTATTTTCTTTCCAAGATTAACCCGATTTGTATAATAATCCTAAGGTGTCATCTCTCGAGCATCTTTATCAACCATATCATGTGTTTCTATTGCATCAACTCTTTCTCTATTTTGACCCACACAAATGGTTGATAATATTTGAGCTCTCTTGCTTATTTTTTATTTCTCTATTATTTCTATGATAGCTTCTAATTCTAGTGGTTTTCTCACAATCTTTTCCCTTCTAAAAAAGTATAACTTCAACAAGTTTGGACCATAAAGGATACTCTACACTAATGTTTCAAAAATTACCTAAATTAAATTTTATGAAATATTAAAAAATAATAACATAATATTGGTCGATAATGAAATTGATAAGATAATATTCGTCAATAAAAGTGATATTATTTCATTCACTGAATGGAATTTGAAGGAAGCTCCATTGCAAATTATTTAAATGGGAAAGAGAAAAAAATCTATTTTTAAAATAAAACCCATCCAATATAAATGACTAAATTCTAAGAAATGAGGATCGAATGAACTCCAAATCAAAGTTAACAATTTATTAGATGACGGTCAAACAAACATCAAATTTAACTTTAAAAAATGGTACTATGACTGATGAATGCACACCATATTTATTTGAACAATTTATCATATGACGGTCAAACAAACGTCAAATTTAACTAAAAATAGAAGCATTGTGACTGGTGAATGAACGCCAAATTTAATTCAACCGTTTATCAGATGACAATCAAACAGATGTCAAACTTAACTCCAAAATATGGCACTATGACTGTCAAATGAACGTCAAAATTAATCAAATATTTTGTGTTTGACATCCTAATGCTAGTCAAATTTAACTTACTAATATTCAAGATGATGGTCAAATGGACATCAAATTTTAAATAAATTTTTCAAATGATAATCAAATGGACATCAAATTTTAACTCTAAGTTTTAGAGATGACAGTCTAACGGAGTAAAAGTATGTGACAACCAAATGGACGTGAAATTTAAATAAAATATATTAGAGATGATAGTCAAATGAACATCAAATTTAAACCTAAAGTTTTCAAGATGACGGTCAAACGAACGTCAAATTCATTACTCGTATACGATAATGATAGTTAAATGAATCCCAAATTGGCATTGCTCAAAATTAACAATAGATGGGAAAACAAACGCCTCAATATTGACATAAATAAAATCATACAAATGATGGCAAAAAGGGGAGGCGTGAATTTTTTTATTCAATAAAAAAATCATAGAAATGTTTGACATCTCCCATCTCAGCACATGCGGAAAGCACAATAATGTAGTGATTGAACTGGATTTACATCTTTGATGATTGTCATCATTAAAAAATCTATGGACTTTTGTTAAACATTGGTTTACATATTATGATGAATCCTTTACCCCGTCTTTCAAATCTACCAAAGAAACGCATGCATTGAACACATAAGCATTAGTGAAATAACCTAATTTTTGCATGTAACAATAAAGTTTAAACCCCCACACACTAGAGGTTTGATTGCTTAAAACAGGCTGAAGGATGGCATGGTTTGTTTAGAGGATGAAGGGTACTAAAAACATACTCCATGCTAACAAATTCTTTTGATTACTTCAAGAAATTAGGAAATGAGTTACCATATGATTGTGCACATCATAGGAAGAAGCCATAGGGATCTATATGACTCTTTGGGGGTCTTAGATTGGCTCAAATTCAAAATACATTTCTATGTTTTATGATCTAATTTATCAAATCTTTTGGATTCAAGATCTCTGAATAGGTTGGGAGATCCAGATTCAAATATGGCTCTTGCAAACCTATCCTTCATGGTGACTTCCTCCTCAAAGTTAAGTTCCTTTAGTCCAACTATAGTAGCATCTTCCTCTTGTCCTTGGTAATGTCCTTCATCACTAGCACTCTTCTTCTCAAAACAATATAAAATTAAGCCTTGTTTAAAGGTGCTTATCATGTAAGGAAGGTTTTCCACACATGGTGCTCTCCCATGTTAATGATATTATATAGCCACATGAGGAATACTCTTGGTTCGATTTAATAAATTTAAATATAGCCTTCAGGTATTTAAATTTACTTGGTTTGATTTCATTGAAGAGGTGCTTCAATCATTAATGAGATAAACAAATATTAAAAAGAAAATAAATATTATTTATTATTTTATTTTATAGCCAACCTATCTTGAGATTCACGCCCCTCCAAGAGATGTCCTTCTATCAAGGTCAACTTCTCTAAATGAAAAGGTGCAAATCTCTTCAAGTGCTATATATATGAGATGGCTTCATTTGTGTCAATTCATTAAGTCAAGCAATTATATTCAAGGAGAAGAAGTTCAATTGAAGCATAAGAGGAGAAGAATGATCTGAGCAGCAGAACGAATCTTTGTGTAGCAGATCGATTTAGATCCTTGCGTCTAGGATAGGTGCTATTCATTGTATAAGATAGGCATTACTTTGTGCCTAAGTTGTAAGCAAAATTCAGATCTTATTTGCATCAATTTATAAGAGATATATTGGTTGGGTTTTTCTCCCTTAGGTTGGAGGGTTTTCCCAAGGTATTGGCTGTGTCATTGTGTCAATTTTGAAATTAATATTTGCATTCTAATCTGATCCTATATATCTAACATGGTATCAGAGCATGTTTGAAGAGGATCCCAATCAGATTTGTAATTAATTCAGCAATACCCTTGTTTTATTTTCTCATCTTTATTCACCTTTATCAATTTGTCAAGATGGTGAATGGTCTTAAGATTGAGGATAGGCTCGAGGGAGCATCAAAATTCACTTCGTGGAGATTCGGGATCATGATCACCTTGGAGGAAAGCGAATTGGCAGAGTTTGTGGAGAGCTCCACCCCCGAGCCTACAGATGAGGAAGAAAAGCCCCTATGGAAGAAGAAAGATACTAGGGCAAAGAAGATGTTGGTTGATTCAGTGAAGGATCATATTGTCCCTATTGTCTCCAAGTTAAGGACTGTGAGAGAGATGTTCAAAATCCTAGAGGAGATGTAAGAGATCAACAACACCATTCGGGCTCTTGCACTAAAGCAACAACTTCATCACTTGAAGATGGCAAAGGGAGAAAGTATCATTGCATACTTCATGAGAATAACTGAATAGAGAGATTAGCTCTTGTCTATTGGGCATGGTGTCAATAGCAAGGATCTAACCATGTTGGCTCTCAATGGTCTCCCTTCATCCTAGGAGTCTTATATTTAGGGAATCAGTGCAAGATCAAAACTTCCCAAGTTTGATCGATTGAGGGCTAACTGTATTCAAGAAGAATCTAGGTTGGCTACAAGAGGTATTGGGAAAAGCTCCATTAATGAAGATCTTCATGTTCTTGCCTCTCAATCCTCAAAGAAGAAAGGAAGAGCAGGGAGGAAAGGGTATTTCAAAATAAATAGAGATAGAGGATTTGATGGTGGCCCCACATTTAAGAAGAAGAGGGATCTCTCCAAGGTCCAATATTTCTGATGTGACAAGTATGGTCATTTTGCAAAGGAATGTCCTTCCAGGCCTAGGCAATAGGCCACCTTTGCTAATGTTAATGAAGTCTCCATTCAGAAGGATACAAGTGATTACCTGCTCTATTCTTCCTTGTCAAGTAATGTATCTACCGACACCAACACTTGGCTAATAGATAGTGGTGCCTCTCGCCACATCACCGGATTCAAGGAGCACCTATCTGATTTGGTGATGGAAGATTCCAATGAACAAGTTATTATTGGAG
Source organism: Sequoiadendron giganteum (assembly GCA_007115665.2). Classification (NCBI taxonomy): domain Eukaryota; kingdom Viridiplantae; phylum Streptophyta; class Pinopsida; order Cupressales; family Cupressaceae; genus Sequoiadendron; species Sequoiadendron giganteum. The sequence goes on from CM021102.1 coordinate 325,501,453, forward strand.
ATGATGTTAGTTACTTGGTTAAGGGAGTTGGGACTTCATCTCTACACACGGATTCCAGTGATTCCTTATAGTTGGATGATGTGTTATTTGTTCTAGGCATCAAGGAGAACCTTTTTTCCATATTAGCCTTGGAAAACAAGGGTTATCAAGTTGCTTTTTCTGAAGGCAAAGTTCTCATATGGGCAAAGAAGTCTAACATCAAAACTACTCAGATGATTGGAGTTAGACATGGGTGTCTCTACAGGCTATGCACAGGCCCCATTCAGGCTCTAGTACATGACTCTACAATTTTGTGTGATCTTTGGCATCGAAGATTGGCTCACCTTCACTTTAGTGCGCTACCTGTTATGGAGAAGATGGTGACTGGCCTTCCTAAACTCAACCAGAAGCATGAAGGAACCTGCAAAGGTTGCGCTTTGGAAAGACTTGGATCTATTTCTTGAAATCTAGAGAATCTGAGGGGATATTAGAAAGGTCCAAAGAGTTCAAAGCTCAACTGGAGAACCTGTCCGAAAAGAAGATCAAGGTGTTGAGATCCGATAACGAAGGAGAATAAGCTTCGGTTATCTTCCGTAACTTCTACATTGAACCAGGGATTAAGAGGGAGCTCAACATTCCTTATAATCCTCAACAGAACGGTGTTGCAGAGAGAAAGAATAGAACTATTGTGGAAGTAGTCAAAGCCATGCTTCATGACCAAGACTTGCAAATCTCTCTTTGGGCTAAAGCATCCAGAACTGTTGTCTATGTCCAGAATAGAAGTCCTCACAAAATCTTGGAGAATATAACTCTTGAAGAAGCATTCTCTGGGGTGAAGCTTGAAGTAAGTCATCTGAGGATCTTTGGGTGTCTAGCGTATGTTCATATTCCAAAGGAAAAGAGGACTAAGTTGGAACCTTCTGACAAGAAGGGAATTTTGGTAGGCTATAGTGAGACATAAAAAGCCTACAAATCTACATTTCGGGTCAGAAGACTATTGAGATCAGTAGAGATATCACATTTGAAGAGGATGTTCCATTCAAAAGATCCAAAGGCACTCGTATGGAGATCGATGAAGAAGAACCTCCTCAAGATATGGAAGTTGACCATGTTCTTGAGAATCAGAGGGAGGTTCCATAACCTAAAGAAGATGATGATCTAGCTGAGCCCTTGGAGCCTAATGATGGGCCTACAGATATTGTGATTGGAAGGAAGATACCTCTTTTGGCCAAAAAAATAATGCAGGAGGCAAAAAATTTTGCAGCCCCAAGAGGAACCTTCAGAGAAAGCAAGAGACCCAAATAAGTTCTCCAGTTATGTAGCCTTGATGAGTCAGATTATTGAGTGAAAGCCTTCTAGTGTTGAGGAAGATTCTAGTCAACAAGTTTGGAAGGATGCTATGACTGAGGAGTATCAATCCATACTTAAGAATGATGTTTGGGATATTGTTCCTAGACCCAAAGGCAAATTTGTGGTGTCTTCTAAATGACTCTTCAAGATCAAGCATGCAGCTGATGGGAGCATTGAGAAGTACAAGGCAAGATTCGTGGCTAGAGGTTTCTCACAAAAAGATGGAGTTGACTATGAAGAAACCTTTGCTCCTATGGCTTGTTATACTTTTGTTAGAACCATTATTGCTATTGCAACATCTAGAGGATGGAAGATTCACCAAATGGATGTAAAGACAACCTTTTTGAATGGTGTCATAAAAGAAGAGGTTTGCATTGAGCAATCCGATGGATTTGAGTTACATGGGAAGGAGTCTCATGTTTGCAAGCTGAAGAAGGCCTTGTATGGTCTTAAGCAGGCTCCTCATGCTTTATACGAAAGGATTGATCATTACCTATTGAGTTTGGGTTTCTCAAAGAATGATGCAGATTCTAACCTCTACTTTAAGGTAATAAATGGTGAAGCATTGATTTTGGTTATGTATGTTGATGATTTGATTATCACTTGAGAAGAACACCTCATTCTAAAATGTAAGGAGTTAGTTTCTGAATTTGAAATGAAGAATCTTGGTCTCATGCATTACTTTCTTGGCTTAGAAGTTTGGCAAAAGCTAGATGAGATGATTTGAAGTCAAGGAAAGTATACTATTGACATTCTGAAGAGGTTTGGTATGATTGATTGCAAACCTATGTCTACACCTATGGGGAGAAACTTACATAAGTTGAAGGAGGTTGCAACTAGTTCATAACTAGTGGATTCTACAATGTATAGGCAGTAGATTAGTTCATTGATGTATCTAGTTAACACTAGAGCGGATATATGTTATGCAGTGAGTGCACTTAGTCAGTTTATCTATGAACCAAGGCAAATACATCTTGTTACAGTTAAACATATCCTAAGATACTTGTGTGGTGCAGTTGGATATGGATTAAGATACTTACAGGTGTGGATTTGGAGCTACATGGTTTTACTGATTCTGATTGGGTAGGGTGTGTCACTGATCGGAAGAGTACCTCTAATTGTTGCTTCAGTTTGGGTTATGCCATGATATCCTATTACAGTAGGAAGCAATCTTCAGTGGCATTGAGTACAACAGAGGCAGAGTACATTGCAGCTTGTGTGGTAGCTCGTGAAGCAGTGTGGCTTTGTAAACTCCTTGTAGGATTGTTTGGACAATCAATGGAGCCTATTATCATTCATTGTGATAACTAGAGTTGTGTGAAGCTTTTTGTCAATCCTGTGTTTCATGATAGAACAAAACATGTTGAGATCAAGTACCATTATATTAGAGATATGGTATTAAGGAAAGCTATATAGTTGAGGTATATCAGCACCGATGAGCAAACAATAGACATTCTCATCAAGCCTCTCTCCAGGATAAAGTTTGTGTACTTTCAAGATAAGCTTGGTATGTTGGAGAATACAAACTTAACTAAGAAGGAGTCTCAGTATCAGTGATCCTCTTTAATGAGTTCTTCTCTGTGAGAGAAGTTCAAGGTGAAATCCCTTGGTTATGAGTTCTTCTCTGCAAGAGAAGTTCGAGGTGAAATCCCTTTATTCCACCCTTTGGGAGAGCCATGGTGGATGCCATGTGTGTGACTCCATGACAACATCACGTGAGGGAGTCTGTGATGATTTACTTGTACGTATGTTTCACCCTCTGGAGGAGCCATGGTGAAAGTCACAATGAGGTGACAACATCACATTGTGTGATGAGCACTTGTACCTACCATCTATGGAGGTAGCCATGATGGTTGATATCACGATGAGGTGATATCTGATATCACGATGAGGTGATATCTGATATCACGATGAGGTGATATGCTTTCACGATGAGGTGATAAGCTCCTTCTTTCATGAATGTAGTCATGTTGATTAAACATCACTGTGAGGAGATATGTTCTACACGGATGGAAGTATTCCTCTCTAGCTAAGAGGGAATGTTAATGATATTGTACAACCACATGAGGAATACTCCTGGCTCAATTTAATAAATTTAAATATAGCCTTCAACTATTTGAATTGACCTGGTTCAATTTCATTGAAGAGGCACTTCAATCATTAATGAGATAAATAAATATTAAAAAGAAAATAAATATTATTTATTATTTTATTTTATAGTCGACCTATCTTGAGATTCGTGCCCCTCCAAGAGACGTCTTTCTATCAAGGTCAACTTGTCTAAATGAAAAGGTGTGCAAGTCTCTTCAAGTGCTATATATCTGAGATGGCTTCATTTGTGTCAAATCATTAAGTCAAGCAATTTGATTCAAGGAAAAGAAGTTCAATCGAAGCATAAGAGGAGAAGTACGATCTGAGCAGCAAATCAAATCTTTGTGCAGTAGATCGATTTACATCCTTGCATCTAGGAGAGGTGATATTCATTGTATAAGATAGGCATTACTTTGTGCCTAAGTTGTAAGAAGAATTTTGATCTTATTTGCATCAATATATAAAAGATATATTGGCTAGGTTTTTCTCCCTCAAGTTGGAGGGTTTTCCCACGGTATTGCATGTGTCATTGTGTCAATTTTGAAATTAATTTTTGCATTCTAATCTGATCCTATATATCTAACATCCCACCTATACTATTTTCCACTCCTCTTATTCCTTTGTGGGCCATAGCTCCACTAGTCTACTTGAAATGTCACACATGCACAAATACACTTTGTTATGGAGATCATACAACTCTCACTCAAAAGGAAAATGTGCTCAATATATTATTATTGAAGAAATGCACATCTTATCGGCCACTCTGAAATGAATGGCATTCAACCAAAATTTGGTACTCCACAATGAGTATATTCATCCTACTCATAGAGACTCTCTATGATGGGAGATTTTACATCTAACCAATTTTTAATTCCCAATTTTGAACCTTTGCAATTTTAATTGCATTGGTAAATGTTAATGAATATTCTTCAACATCTACATATCTAACTTCCTTCCATTTGCAGAGTTAGATTCCTTCATAAAGAGCATTAAATTCTACTTCATTATTTGAGCCAAGAGAAAGCTTTTTAGATATAGCCCAAATAAGAGCACCTCCATTAACTCTTAACGTGCATTTAGCACTTGAGACTCCTAGGTTATGATGAGAGGACACATCAAAACTTAATTTCAATCTTCCATTCTGAGGAACCATCCATCTTGCCTTAATTATTTTTTCCCAAGAGTTTATCTAGGAGTCATTAATGTTATGATTCAATAATTTTCTTAATAAAGTACAAGATTTCATTATTTGATTATCCTAGATTGTTATGTTCTCCTTTTTTAATTCTGATACTTAATTTTCAATAATTCATTTATTCAGACATTGATTCTTTTTATGACTTCTCCAACTTTCACTTGCCTCACTTTAAATGTTCTGTAGTTTATATCCTTCTATATTTGCCAATAAGTCTTCCTGAAATGCCTAGATCAACCTAACCTCTCAAGTAACCAACACTAGCATTGCCTACCAAAAGGACACCATAATAAGAGATTAGTAATAGTCTCAATTGCATTGATACTTAATGGGAATCTCGAAGGACCTAAGATACCAATGAGTTTAGTTCGTCCTCGATTAAAATCCTTTTATTTAGAGCAATCCACACAAAGACACCCAATTTTGGTAATACATATGCTCCCCAACAAAGATTCATCAACCACAATGGTTTAGTAGAAATGCAATTCTTGAATCCAATGATCAAATAGTTTCTTGATTTGGCTCCACATAAAATAATTCTATTTTCATTGGAAACTATTAAAAAAAATCCCAATTCATTCTTGAAATTAACTTTAACTTTTGAATTCTCATTCAACACCACTTACCCCATTTCTTTTGGTGACATAGTCTATTATGATTCATTATGATGTTCATTGATAAAAAATAAAAATTATTTGTTTTAAAACTATAATGAATAATTAAAATGTATTTTGTAATTCACCTTTGAAATCACTTTTTTTTTTTTTTTTTGAGAATTCCAATATGCATGTAATATGAACTACCTTAAATTTATAAAACATTATTTATATTTTATATAAAATTATTTATACATAAGCTTATCTTAGCTTCAAGAATATTTCTTCAAACATTCTCTACTAACAAGGCCAACCACGTGAAGGTGTAAGCTTGCATGGCCTCCCCTAATTGACCTAAGACAACCACAAAACAACACAACACATATTTTTTATTTTATTTTTATATAGATTTAAATATACAACTTAAATATGGTCATCATAATTTGCTGTCAAATTCTCATATTTTATGATTTGTTGTTAGTTATGTAATATATAATTATTTTAAAGTTCCAAAAGCATTTAGTTATAGCATATGCAATTATATTAAAGTTTCAAAAGCATTTAGTTATAAAACACACAATAGTATTAATATGTTACGAGTCAAAACACATATTTTATTATTATGTTGACATTCTCGTGTCATGTGATGCTCTTTTAAATGGCATTTTTGTAATGCTGCTTGGTTTGAAGTCATTTACAATAATGTTAATTATGTGTCTTGTGCTGTCGTAAATAATAAATTTATTTTCAAATTTGTGATTTGTAATGTTAATGTTGAGAACAAAATTAATAAATTATTAAATCAAAATTCAACATTAATCAAAATTATCCAAAAAAAATCTAAGAAAACACAGTCCTTAAAGAATGGCCTTGACCTATAGACCATTCTTTAAGCTGTTGGAAAAACACACGACCTCAAGGAATAACCATGGCCACTGGCTATTCCCTTCAGTCTTAAGAAAGGGTTTTTAGCCCCTCCCAATAAATTTTTTTTTTTAAATATTATATTTATACATATTACAATGCTACTAGATCAATGTAATTGACCAAAATACTACTAAAGAAATGGTGAATGCCTAATTCCATCCCTTGCTCTTTTGAATACAGACCAGAAATGTCACTCCTAGTTTTGACCATAGTGACGAAAAATGACATATTCAAAAAGCTGCTCAGCTCTCTTTAACATCCTTGTTATCAAACTTTTCAATGAACTTGCACTGTCCACTTGAATTGTGTGTAACCCTGTCATATCAATTCAACCATAAATCAGTCACCATAATACAAATAAAATAGATAAATGCATATAATCTAGAATCCATGAAATCACACATTTTACAACTGCCACAAACAAACAAACAAAAATCACAAAGGTAGAAAACACTTTTAGAAGTTCGAAGAATCGCAGTTTAAAATGGTGGCTAAATAGCTATTGCGGGTGGTGAAAGCAACACAAAATTTATAGAAATTTTTGTATAAAATCTGTTTTCCTTTGCATAGATCCATTAGTTTTCCTAGGAAGGAATTGCAGGTATTCGACTCTGTTTTGTTTTAGAAAAGAAAGAGTGTGTCAATATTATAAATCACTCCATACGCATGGTGGGTGAATCGATTACTTGATTAAAATGCCAAAAGCATTTGAAAACTGTTATTGAACATGGAATTTCTTTAGTTAATTTAGATCAGATCTAACTACAGAGAAAGGAAAAAACAATGCTACTGTGAAACCAATAGGTGTCTGGCTTTATCCTTGAGCTTTAAACTACTAAATTTGATAAGAAAGAGTTGATTACAAATCCAGGGAGATACGATGAAGTATAAAATTTATATAAAATACTCTATCCAATTCATAGGTTTGAGAAAAGAAGGTTAATATATGACACAAGCAGATAGCCATGTTAAGGTTACATGGTGACAACTGAATAGACTGTTTCAACAGCTTCAAGAAACAAATTGCAGAAATATTGAGCATTACACAGACTTGATGAAAGTTTTGGAGAGCTTAAGGATAAATCTAATCTGTGGCGCATGTTTTATGATATGAAATTAACAATAGATTCACTCCACTAAGATCCTAATCATTGAAGACATAAAAATGACAAAAAGAAATGTTCTTTTTCATGTCATAAGTATTACCTTATTTAAAACTGGGAACCAATATACATATAAAGCCCAGGATCCAGCTTCCCTATATCCCTGTCCCTCATGCTTGCTTGCCACCCCCAATGCCCTTGCCCTCCCCTACCAATTAGAAATTTGGAATGCATTCGTTTAATGTGTCTTAAGTGCGCCCTACATCCTAGACACATCTCTGATGTTTCTCAACTGTCTCAGGGACATCCAGTTGTCCACACACAATTTTTCTTTTTATTTTATTTTAAAATATATATATTTTATTAGTTGATAGAGTTTACATAATATAAGGTTGGCCATACCAAACAAGAATTCATGAGTAGGGAAATGATTACCTATGGTATGGACCTCCAATGTAGCTGGGTAACAATTATTGGCCCTTTGATTTTACTAGTTCAATATTCTTTTGAATTTTAACATGACAATTTATTGGCTTGACATATGCTCAGGATGACTATAAGGATCGATCAGTAATTGACAGTTGAGATTCCTATTAAAATGATTATCCCTAAATTGTGTGTCTTCCAAATCTAAAGCACATGGTTTTCTCATCCTTGAATGTTGTTTCTTATCAAGAGCAAATGATAGAAGTCAGTGAACCATGGAGAGACATCCCCAGACCTAGGACGCTGTCCTGGGGATGGAGATGAAAAGTTTCCTCCCCATCTCCAACATGCAGGAAGAAGGGACACTCTAGTAATATGAGGGTATTCCCTCTTGAAGAAAAAAAGCAGGGCCAATTCTCCCAACATGTCAGCTGATACCCCTTGACATTCTTAAAGTCAAGGCCACCACTTAATAGTCCTCATGATGGGGATGTTGGGATGACTCTGGCAGTTGTTACCTTAAAAAAAAGTTTGAAAAGAAAAAGAATTATAATTAAAAAAACATAAATAAGCATAAAAGGGGGACCCATCAGTCCCTCCACCCTAATACAACCCCTAAACCCAGTCCATTTTGCAAAACCAAATGAAAGAGAAAACTTGGGAGGAAGAGAAAACTTGGGATGAAGAGAAAATGGGAGGAAATTAAATCAATATGAGAAGTGTTCTTTTAAAAGGTTTTCAATCTGTTTGTTGGACAAAATAGATGTGTGGAAGACATCTTTTATAGAGAGAGAAGAGAAATAATATTACAATGTAATAAATTATCAAGTGACTTAACCTATTACCCTCAATTTTTATGTTGCAATTCACTTATACTCAAAGAAATAGTATAATGAAATGCATATCAACACTAAAGACCCCAAATTCATAAAATAACTCTTAAAAATTCATCATAGAAAAAGGAAGGGTAAAAAGAAACACACAAAACAAATAAAATTCATAGCAGTCACAAAATATGGTCATGAAAACAATCTAAAACATTAGACATATGTACTTACCGGGTTCCATTTTTAATCATTCCTGCCAACCTCACTAAACACGCCCAACTTCAATGATTACAGCTTTTCTGTATTATTACAGAAAAAGGAAGGGTAAAAAGAAACACACAAATAAAATAAAATTCATAGCAGTCACAAAATATGGTCATGAAAACAATCTAAAACATTAGACACATGTACATACCGGGTTCCATTTTTAATCATTCCTGCCAACCTCACTAAACATGCCCAACTTCAATGATTGCAGCTTTTCTGTATTATTACAGCCCATGGACAATCCTGGTAGCTGATTGTTAGTCATAGCATTCCAAAACTTGACCAAAACTAGTTAAAATACAAAATATATTAAAACATAATGATATAAAACATTTGTGATTTATCTCAAATTAAGATGTTCCACTTCACAAACTTTTTCTTCGAATAAAACGACGACACCCACCTAATAAATTTAAAAATTTGAAAAAGAAAAAGAAAAAAAGAAAGTGTTAACAAGAAAAAGAAAACCACAAGCCTGAATTTACCTTCCAGCATTTTACACACTTGATTCGGGCTTATACACTTGATTTGAGCTTGCTATTCCATTGCCAACTGTGTAATTTAAAATCTAATGGCTATTGGTTAGTGGAGTTTATACATTTGCACATTTTGTGTTGAGATTTTTTTCTATTATTTAGGATGTAGACTCTGTTTACCATGTGATTTTATATTGTGAGCGGATAAAAAATAAATGCAAAAGACAACACTCCACACCCTAAGTTTTTAAATATGGAAGTGCTCATAAATAATACCAGCAAGGCCTCCTCTGAGAAATGGACCCGTCGAGTGAATCCACTGGTACCACCATGAACAGCTAAACATAAAAATAAACATGAGTCGATCTATTAGAAGTTAAAACAAACCAAAACATTCATTTGAAAAAAACAGTGTAAAAACTGAAAGCTTAAGAGAAAAATGGCCTCTAAATGGTCGAATCTGAAACATTTTATCTACAAATCTATATTCCAAACATTAAATTATATCCAAGATGAAAAGTAGCTAATGATGATAAGGTGAAAAATATTAATTGCATCAAAGCATTAACTTATATGCAAGATCTAACATGTAATTCCGACCACTGTCATCTTAACACCATGGAGAGTAGGCAAGCCATGCCAAAAGCAATAAGGATAATAATACTAAGGGTGAATAAATCAGGACTTTCAGCCATTTTTATTTTATTATCTTAGTATAATCAACTTTGATTCTTGATTCTTATTCACCCTGGTAGGGCAAACAGTCCATTAGTTTCTATGATAAAGATAATTTATAGGAAGAATTGTGTAAACAATCTGTGGCAGGACAAACAGCTCATTAATTTTTATGATAAAAATAATCTATAGAAAGAATTATGTAAACAATCCATGATATTCATCCTGGCAGGGCCAACAGTCCATTAGTTTTTATGATAAAAATAATCTATAGGAGGAATTATGTAAACAATCCATGATTGTTATTCATCCTGGTAGGGCAAATAACCCATTAGTTTTTATGATAAAAATAATCTATATGAAGAATTATGTAAACAATCTGTGATTGTTATTCATCCTGGCAGAGCAAACAACCCAATATCTTTTATACTAGAGATAAACTATAGGAAGAATTGTGTAAACAATCTGTGAATTCCTTATTGTTCCTATGCAATGGTCTAACTGACAGAAGTGTTTGATGAATATTAAAATGGGGAACAAAATGAATGGTGATGAAAAGAGCATAAGGTTTCATGTCATTCAAAGGCATCTTATATGGAAGCAAGGTGAGGGCATGTCAATTGAAACTCTTCAGATTAAAAATAAAATTACCTGGAAGAAGAATTTTTGTCCTCATTAGTTGCTGCTTTCTTTTCCCTACCTCTTCCTCTGCCTCTGCCCTGCCTCTTATGCTTCCTTTTGTCTACCTCTTCATATGCTACCACACAAATGTAACACACAAACAAAAAACAAAAACAAAAACAAAAAAAACTAAAAGATAAAAACATGGACACAGAGAGATGAAAAACATAAACACAAAAACCAGCGTGCACGCTGTAGACGATCCTTAAAAAAAATCAAAACAAAATAAATTTCTAAAAAGAAAAACTAAGCAAACAAGTGTTGAAAACAAATTATATGAGAAAGAAACACAAAAAGATAGAACAAAGAATTCACAGAAAGTGAAAAATAATCGACTGCATTCTATCAGCTTGTTGGGCTTCCCCATTGCTCGTTTCACAGCAAATGTTTCTCTCAATTCCTTCTTCAGATTGGGCTTGGGAGTGTGAAGAGTGAGGAGAAAATAAAAGTATATCGAATGACCGCGCAGCCTCCGAAGTATGTCACGTGGATGAGATGGAGTGCGGTGTGAGGAAAATTGAGCAGAGCGGAGGAGCCCTTCAAACAGAGAGGATTGGCTTTCTGAGGATTGTCATCTTCTCCTCTTCTTCGGCTACCGAATTTCAGACACCCATTTTCCCCAACTCCTTTCTCTCTTCTCCTTCATTCAAAGCCCTAGCAATTAATTTCTTGGCTGCGCTAAATTTATGTTTTCCAACAGCCCAACTTCTAAGATTGGTGAAATTCCACTATTATATTAAAAAACTTGTCGTTGAGGAACGATTACAACATTGATATGCTTTTTCTGGCTTGTAACATTTGAATTTGAATTTTCTCAACGGCTATTTTAGTTTTTAGTTGGGACAATTGATATATAATTTAAACAAATTAATAGTCTATAAGTATTATTTTTTTATTTTAATTAAATTTATGTGATTTGATTTTTGTATATTGAAATTTATATATAATATTAAATTTTTAGATGTTTAATGGATTTGTCATAGTAATGTATATTTTTTATATTTGTTTTATATAAATAATTAAAAATATTTTCACACTTAAGAATGATAGTGGAGAAAAGATTTAAATCTTCGTTTAAAATGTCAAGTATTAAAGATACAAATAACAAATCCATTAAACTTGAGAAAACATTAAATTTTGAAAACAACAAATAATGGTGGCATTGTTGCTCTATGGTTTGATGGAGTAAGACATTTAGCCAATAAAGTTATGATTCTCCCAATCAAACAAACATAGATCTTTTATTAAATGCTAAAAAATATAAATCTACAAGTGGAAAACATAATCACCTCCAACATAATATAGTAAGTTGTTCTACCCTCCACCTAGCCTACTTTTCTATAGGGGCAAGTCATGAAACCTCACACTTCCCACCAAATTTCAAGAATTTCTAAATTATTGGACCCTCAAATGTCCTCTCTAAGAAGATGACCATGTGCCAGGAATTTTTTTGTTGTTCTACAAGATTCCCATCTTCAAAAAGGAGTTGAAAACTCAGCTAGACAAAGAGGTCCTCATGATTTGGAAGAGGTTCCACATAGGAGAATTTGCATCCCCAATAGAATAAATAAATATAGAACTTTACCCCATCTATAAATTTGCAACATCCCAAATTGGAACAGAGTTGCTAAGAAGGGTGAAGGTGTGAAGCCTGGGGGAAGACATTAAGAAAGTGCATTGTAGCATTTATGACATGGAGAAGATGATTGGAGAAGTCATGTTGAAATGTTTGGGCATGTTGCATGGCTCAAGAGGACCCTTCATTTCATGTCAATAACATTCTCATCTCTCTCATATGTCTTTTATGCATCATATTGTTCCTTGTTTGATATCAAAAAACCACCTCTACCACAAGTGACAAAGGATTTTGAAACACTACCACTACCATCCCCACCATCCAATTTCCTCTTCCACCTTCCTTCATTCATTACATTCAATGGTCAAACCATTATAAACCTACTCAAGCTCTCATGTTGGGTGCATCATACAAATAATTTAGAATCCCTCTTCCACAATTGTATAATGTAATACACACTCTTAATTTTTGTTTAATAAATGTAATTTATGTCTTGTTATACTTTTCTTTGTCTTTGAAAGATTTGAAAATGTTGGTTTATTTCACTCTATCTACCTGCATTTGGGTTCTTGTTTTTCCTACTCCTCAAAACCTCACACTACCAACATGACCCAGTGTGTATAGAAATCCTCCTAGTTTAGTGTTCTAAATTATCTAAAAATATAACATGAGGAATTTTTTTGTGAAGGTATGAAAATCCTCTTCTTTTGTAGTGTTTGTTGTTAATATTCAATCTTTTTAGATAGTCACCAAGGTTGGGTACATGGTGAGAAATAAATGGATAAGGTGGTAGATGAAGAAGAGAATAATTCAAATTGTCTTTATGTGCCTACACGATTTTTCAATGGCATCTAAGTTGTATAAGTAGAATTTTTACTTTAGAATTTATCATTGATTTTAATCTTTATAGAAAATTCAAGTTTTGGGAGTTATTTCTAGTTGTTAAATTCATGATTGAGGTATATATCTATATTGATAATAGATTATATTTTTTTTTTAGTAAATCTTGGTGAGGTTATGAGCCACCTTCAACAATGTGTGGTAGTTTATGATTGGAGTCATTTTTAGTAAGGATGAGTGTTGGCAATTTAACAAATACTTTCACATTCTCAACACATTCATTCAATGGTGGCACATGTTGTAGTCCATTCAACTTTTTATTATGATATGCAATATTTTCTTGTTTTTTAAATGAATATTCTTAACTCATTCAGTGGTACATGTAAAAATGGATTTTGGTAGCTTGTGATCTGGTGTGAAGGTTGTATTTGATAAGTGACATGTTTGGTACAAAAAATATGTTTAAATGTGATGCTAAACATATAAATTATATAGAATACTATATAAATGTTAAAATAGCATTGGGTCAATAGAAAAGTGGCATTTTATAAGAGGTCTTAAAAATGTTTATTGCTTGCTAATTAGAGATAAAGTCTCAAAATTAAATAATTATATTAGGATTATTGTTAGACAAGGGTATGTAATAGAGCATAAATGTTGTCTATCATTATTTAATTAATTCATCAATAAGTAACTATTCTTCTATGTTTTATGACTAGAGCTTTATCTTTTAGTGGGAGAGGGAGGAGGAGAGGGGGGAAGTTCACTCATAGGTGTGGTTGTTCCCCAACAAGAGTATATCTATAGAGCTAAGGTTTTGATTGTGAATACAAGTATTTATCAAGTACAACATGGAACTTAATCAAATATGAGGATATAAATTGATTTATCTCAATTTTCATTTCATGATAAGAGACACAAATTCTCTATAATGGAAAAAATGAGTTATAAGAAAAAATAAGTTTAACACAAACATTAAAATAACCTCATTCATTGTTTTCAAAGCATACTAAAGATAAGAATAAAATTAATAGAATACATTCAAATGGACACATGGATATATGATATTGGTGTCACATCCCTATCAAAAGACCATTTCATATGGGCAATTGTGATCAATAAAGAAAAAATATTAAAGTAAATTAAAATGTTGGCTAAAATAAGAAAAGGGAAAAGCAAGAGACAAGGCACATTGATGAGGAGTGAGTGTGGGTAAACAAATAAGGTCATGCAAATAATAAAGCATAGAACTCCTCAACTAATAAAGATGGAACTCCTGCACACCCCCATACTTCCATCCACTTTTCCATGTGAATGGAGTAAGTGCAGGTAGGTAACGGAAAGAAGCGAGAGTAGATATTAAACCTCCATGACCCACTTAGTTTCTAATTTAATTCAAGGTTGGAGATCGAAGAAAGCACACAGGAGAGACATTCACAGGTATTAGGAAGAAAAAATGAGGGGAGGGAATGCAGGGGAGAAGTAAGGAGAAACAAAATCGAAGGAGGCAAGATGTGAGCAGTAAAGGCGACTGGAAGTGTGATGTGTTATTTTGGAGGAAAAACATGATAGAAATAATGACAGGGAAAGTGTGTGGAAAGAGGGAAAAACACTTGGAGAAGAAGAAAATGGATGGGTGGCAGATGTTACACAATGCAAAGGAATAGTCATGCAGGCGAGTGGAAAGGGCATGTGAGAACAAGGTGAGGGATGTCGATCCCTATTGGGCTTACGTGAGTTGCAATATTATGGTTTGTGATGGTAAGTGTGGAAGCTCAGGTGGAGCCCATGATTTCTAGTAAAATGGGTGTTTAGAGGCTTGATCGTTGATCTCAGACAACAATGAATCAGAGTAAGCAGAAAGATATGATCCCAAGTCACTTGCGAACCCTGCTTAGAAATTAAGCAATAAATAGCTTTTATTTTAAGAATGATTAGTAAATTTGGTAAGTTTCTTCATTAGTATTTAGGTGGTACAATGATGCGCCATAATAAACTATGAATATATTGAAATAATTTTGAGCTCACTTGGAAGGGCATTATAGGGATTAACTCTTTAGAATTAAATTATTTTATTTTCTAAATGTTTGAAATGTTTTATAAATAAAGTTAAAAAGTTTTATATGTTCTTATTCTAATTGGTTATATGAAATAAGCTGATCTTGAGTTTTAGATTAAATCTATAGACCTCTTTATATATTATGATGTCATCCAAGAACAGTATATAGCCACCTATAATGTCATTCAATTTATTTTGTATTTTTGGAATTTTTTCCAATGTCTTATCAATGACTTCCCTTTTGAATCTAAAAACTTCAATCCATTCTCTAGGTTTATCCACATCTTCAGATGCAAGAATATCCTCTTTTACCAGTATCTCTCTGGGAATTTCCATTACTTTCACCAACCTTATCATGGATTTGTCATCTATTCCTTTGCATTCTTCTACTAGCTATTGTACATCATCCAAAAAAGAAGAAGTCTTTTCATGCAATTGTAAAATTTCCTCTTGATTAAGACAAAACTTTTTTATACACCCCATTTATCCATTGTTGGGTTATTTGTACATATGTCTTCATCTTTTCAACTTCATTAATGGCATCCTTGGATAATATGTTGGTTGGAGTAGATGCACCCACTTGATCCCAACTCTGCAAAGGCCTAACCAAATGTTGAATGTATTTATGCAATTCTTCAACTTGCTTTTGCAGCCTCTCCTTTGCTTGTGTCTCTGTATCCAACCTCTTCAGGATTGAATCTACAAAATCCTTTGAGTCTTCAGTTTCCTACTCTTTTGTAGATGGTCATAAATTGATGGTTTGTATATTGTAATATGTAGGGGTAGCTTCATCTTTGTTCTTTTCAACAATTAGAGTGGCAACATGTAATACCTTGTTATTAAACTCATCTCTTGTGTTCTTGGAGATTACCTTAGCCTTCTTTTCTCCTTTGTCCTTCCTAAGCTTTCCAAAAAACTGTCCCAATCTAGAACTATCTCTTTAGTGATCACTAGCTTAGGTTTCAGACTCTCTTTCAGCCAATCTAGAGTAGTGGACTCTTCTAAATTTGAATTAGTATGAGGAATATTTTTTCCTCAGAGGTCTTCTGACTTATCCATTTCTAGATTCTATGTTTGTTCTTCCTCCTTATTCACATTTACTTTATCCGATTCATGCATATCTTCCTTTCTAGGTGAATCTTTATGTATTTCTCTTGTCCTTTCAGGCTCCTTCTCTTCCTGACTCTCTACTTTAGAGAAATTCTTCTCCAACTACTCTCCAAGGTTGTTGGGGTCTCCATCTTTTGGAGTCTCTAGCTTCTCTTCTTCTTGCTCTTGTTCCTTGAAAGCCTCTACCACATTTTTTGTTATCTCTCCTTCCTCTTTATCACAGTGAATATGTTGATGGGGTGATTCAGGAGGGGTATTTTCTGTGGTAGCTCCTTTTGCAGCTTCATCCTTATCAGATGGTGGCTCATTTGTAATTTTCTCTGATTCTTCAGTCATTTTTTCAGAATCTTCCACATTGTAGATGAGAATCCTAGTCCTAAGAGAATTCTTTCTGGCATATACTTGAGTCTTGTCCCCAGAACTTTCAATATCAATTGCTTCCTCTTGTGTTTCTCCCTCTGCCCCTTGCACATTTTCTTCACTATCTTTAGTTTTCTTTGATCTCTTTGAAGGAGAGGAATCCTTATTTCCTCCTCTGACTAATTTTCTTCTCTTTGGGGATTGAGCTTTTGTTGTTTCTTGAGAAACCTCTTTTGTAGGATTTCTCTTCTTATGTATTGGTTGTCTTTTGAGTTCAATCCCCTTAGCCATAGCCTTGGCCTGACCTCTAGTTCTCCTCTTGATAATAAATGGTTGATCTTCCTCATATTCTTCCCCTTGAGCACTAGGAACATCCTCTTTTTAATTCTCTGAATCATCCTCTGAAGAGGATTGAGACTCCAAGTCTCCTATTAGCTCATATGTGGGCTTAATTCCATCAGCTTCTATTTCCAATGTCTTATTCTTTACCCATTGTTTTGAATATTTGATTATTGGTGCATTAATTGAATTCAACTTTACCACTTCATCTTCAGCCCAATCTATAGCTGGAAGAAGCTTATTCTAATATTGCATGTAATCATGATACTATATTACCTCTTCTTGATCTTCAATTTGGTTTGGTGCTTGGACCACTCCATAGAGTCTTATCATTTTCAAGGACATCCTAGAAAAATTTCTCTTGATCACCTTGAATTCATCTCTACAGTTAGCCTAGTAATCTTTTATATTGTCTCTATGCATGTACTCTCTATTGGCCATCTTTTGAGCTACTCCATTGAGTCAAAATTTTCTCTCCTTGAATGTAGAAGAAAATGGAGGTGTTCCATTTCTACTTCTGAATGTTGAGCACTATGAATTGTTTGGAAAGCCTCTCATCCATTAACTACCAAGGGAAATTCACCACTAACTCCAGTCTTATGCATAGCTTTCAAAACTGAATAAAAGGCCACCGACTACCTTGTTACCTTAAGCAATATCACCTTATCTATTGGATACCTTGGGAGCTTGTAAGGTACCTTGGGACTGCCTTGGATCCTGATGTACGTGAACTTGGGAAACTGTATGAACCAGTACCCATACTTCTTAATCAACTCCATTGCATAATTGGAGATCCTTACACTACAATAAATCCCTATGATTAGCTCCCTTTTTTGCTTCCACCCACTATTTTAATGTATTTTTCTCCAATTTTTTGAAAAATTTGGTGCTATTTATCAAGCTGGCGCCATTTTTGGCTTTTTTTGCACCGATCAAGACAAGTAGGTGCTAAATCAGGCACTAATTAGCACCGGCTTTAGCGCTAGATTTAGCACCAGATTTTGCATCGAGTTTAGCATTGGGTTTAACGCCAGATTTAGTGCTGAATTTAGCGTCAAATTTAGTGTTGGATTTAGCGCCGAATTCAGTATCACTAGGTTTAGCGCCAGATTTAGCGCCGGATTTAACGTCAGATTTAATGTCAGATTTAGTGTTGGATTTAAACAATGGCATATCGATAAGAGATATTAACTTGTGTCAACGACACTGGCAACCAACATTAGAGGAACATAAGATCTAATGTCAATGAGATATTGAGATATCGGTAAGACAAATAAGATTGTCTCATCGACACTCTTCAAGTAATGATCAAAAGCATACACCGCTATAGTGTCGAGAAGGTGAGCAACATATGTTGTAGAGCGGTATACACCGCAACCTTGCTACTAGAAGGCTTCTGCGGGGTGGCAGTATACCGCGCTACCTCCAGATAGTCAAAATCCTCTCACAGTATGGTAGTCAACACCGCACTACTGCCAGGTAGTAATAAATCTCCCACTGTATGGCGGTATTAGGCAGTTTGATTTGGCACCGGATTTAGACAGTGGCATATCGGTAAGAGATATTAACTTGTCTCATCAACATCGGCAACCAACATCAAAGGAACATAAGATCTAATTTCAATGAGACATTGAGATATCGATGAGACAAATAAGATTGTCTCATCGACACTCTTCAAGTAATGATCAAAAGCATACACCGCTATACCGTCGGGAAGGTGAGCAACATATGCAGTAGAGCGGTATACACCACAACCCTGCTACTAGAAGGCTTTCGCGGGGTGGTAGTATACCGTGCTACTACTAGACAGTCTTTATCCTCCCGCAGTATGGCGGTATACACCGCACTACCGCTAGGCATTAAGAAATCTCCCACGGTATGGCAGTATACCATGCTACCACACCTCTCTCACAATCATCCAGTAGTATAGAGGTAAAAGCATGAACTTAACACTTATGAATTTAATAGATAATAGTAATTTTTTATTATAATTTATATATGTATTTTGTTTTCTAAATTTGTTTGAATATTAAAAGATTTAATGATTAAACATATTTGAGTTTCTTCACATCAATATTTTTGCCACCATGATTTGAGTTTTTTCACATCAATATTTTTTCCACCATGATGAGTTAGAACAAAATACCCAAGCCCTAATTTTTAACTCTCATTTTCACTTGGTTTTTTGAGCTCCCTTGCCCTACACATGTTGCCATCATTAGAGTTTGAAACCTCGAGCTTTCTGAAGGAGTATCTATCAATTTTCTCACTGATTTTGAGATTTTTCTTCACAAAAAATTTTGTTGAGGCTGAATCAGGTAAATCTTTCATGGTTCATCATTTGTTTCCACTTATCTGAATGTGTTTTCAAAGACATTCCTCCTCGGATTCTCATGCATTTTTCTCTTGCTTTGCTCAGTTGATGCCTTTCTTGTCTTGAGGCTGACATCAAAGCACTTCTAGAGCTCGCATTTCTTTGAACAACAAGAAGTGGAGTAAGTTTCTATGCATCATTTCTTTGTATCTTACCTCTGTTTTTTGTCAAAACAAGCTCAATTTGGACTCAATAGATACGAATGAATGGGTGTTTTATTTCTACCATGCATCCTTATTTTGTAACCAAGCTTATTTTGTAACCCTTCTATCTTGGCTTGGCTTCTCTAGACTTAGCTTACTAGCAAAAGAAATGAAACAAATCATACTCTCCATATTCAAATGGTTCGATCAAACGATGAAATATTTTTTTATTTCTGCATTTTTTCTCTTTCCTGGTGATAGCTTGGTCACGGCCTCTCTAGAATATTTTTTCTATTTCCAAAAAGAACATAGTGTAAACTTTTATTTATTATATTTTTTAACCTCCTTCATGGCCCAATGATTATGGTTGCAAGCTCTATTCAATGGCATTTTGGGTTTGTCTTTGATCTAGGGTTTTTCAAAAACCCGTGACTCCTATTGCAGATACGAGCTCTCAGAAAAATGAGTGCAAACCTTTTGGCACGATCTTTCACTTCTTAGAAAGAAAAATAAATCCTTCCACATTTGGGGCTCAACCCAGAAACCCTAAAACATGGGTTTGTAATATTTTGCATATCCTTCTCCTTTCTTGCAAGTATTTTACATTTTCATTTTTTAGAACCTACTTCACAAGACAATTGCACTATTTTTTTGTATGTTCATTTTTCTTTGAACAAGACAAAAATGGAGATGATTGATGCAGAGCATGGTGGGCTTCAAAGGTCTTCAAAGACACAAACACAGATTTTTGCAAGATCACTTGTGTAAGCCTCTAAGAAGCTTCTCAGGCTGCTAATTTGTAATTAGTTTGCAAGGGCTTGTTCGCTCTTTCTTTACCAATTTCCTATTTTATAGGGAGTTATGGCATGTTTCTTTCCAATCACAAGGTGCATTTCAGTGAACTTGACCATTCTGAATTATTTAAATGTAGACACCATATGGTCGATGTAGAATGCTATTGCTGCTCCAAGGCACTTTGACTTCTTCCTTAGACAGTGAGATTCCCTCAAGACATGAGTGTGGTTATCATAGCTCTAAACACTCAGTTCAGCATGAAGAATGCATCAATGTGTAGTAGAATTTGTAAAGCACTTGTCTCTGATTATCAATGTTTTAGATTGTTACATATAGTCATGGTCAGATTCTCATGATAGATTCCTTTGAAACTTGTGACAATTATGTATCTGAGGACCAAATTGAGTTTATCAAGGAATCAGTACTTGAAGGAGAATAGGTACTTTAACAAATTAACTCATATGCTGATATTTTGAATTGCATATCAGATATCTTCTTTTGATTTAAATAGTAATAAGATATATGTTTCTTGCTTTAGTTGATTGGACTAAACTTTAGAGAACAAATGGAAAATGTTTTAGATTTTTATATGTATTTTTATAAGACTTTTTAACTTTACAACATAAATTATGTATTATTCACTTTTGATTTTTTGTTATTTTTCTCATTATTGATGTTTTATCCTAAATCAGGTTGAGGGTGATGATTTTGAAAACGATTCTAGGGAAAAAACAATGTCACACAAACTCTTGGTGGGATGCATTTTATTAATGCCTAAAATGAGTGCAGCATTTAGCTATAGAAGGTATCAGAAATAATTTTGCACCATAAACTGTTTAATGTACATATATTATATGAATCAACTACTTTTAATTTTCATTTTACTCCACTGAAATTCAATATATCCTCATTTGCAATCATCAAGCCACTGGAAGGAACATTGTTTCCTTTTATTTTATTCCTGACATAGCAACAACTAAAAGTTTTCATGTTATTTCCAAAATTGTTGGTTATTTGATGCTAGCTTAACTTTTCTTGCAATGGTTGTATAGGATGAAAATAATAGCCATATCAAATGCCTTTTTCTCAAGTCCTACTCTCTCAAGGTTAACAATCTCAATCTCACTAATAGTGATTACTAAGAAAGGTAATTCCACCAACTCTACCAAATAGTTTATTGTAGGAACAATAAAAGCAGACGCTTTGAAAGGAACTCCATGAAAACCAAGCTCTCTAAATGGTATATCAAACTCTAGTTCAAAATCTTTTAGATGAGGCTACTCCTATAGCTCTGTTATTCACTTGACAAATCCTTGAAACTTTGCATTGATTTTATTTTTCTTGTCCATCTCTTGTTGTTCTTCCTCAATTTCATCAAGATCATACATTGACCTTCTTGCCCATCCTAAATTTTGGACCACATCCATTACCTCCACATAAAACTGGACATCCTTGGTCTTCTTGGTTCACACCATGATAGGTTATGTAAATGAAAATGAAGCAAAGTAATCATCTCCTTCTCCACTGGCTAGAAGAAATCATGCTTAATATTTTGATACATGATATAAGCTCTCTCTTCTGCTCTCATGGTTGAATATCGAAATCCATTATGGTGGGCCTCCAAAGTTCCAGTCATCTTTCTTCCTCTTCCACAAAATTCTGGCATATTTTACTAACGTTTATTAGAATTGTTGCATGTTTTACATCATTGGAATGACATATTAGCTGTAACGTTTTTTAAATTTTATTATGGTATGTGCACTTTGATATGATGTAATATGATTATGGTTTTGATTCACATGTTGTAATATTAGATATATAATAGAAAAATAAATTATTGCATGAAATAAATAATAACTTTTCATTTTAAATGATTTTTTTTGTAGAAAACGGGTCTTCCAAAAGATCAAGATGATCCTCATGATATAGATCCATAATATGTTGGTTTTGGTATAGATCACGTGTCAGAGGATGATGATGATGATGATGATAACGATGGTGATGATGATGATGAGGTAGTTGCTAGTAGTAGCCAGTGACATTCATGATCATATAGACTGCATCATGGATCATTGATGATATATCATTATGATGCCTCTTTTTATGGTTACTATAATATGTATCATTTTCATGGCTTGCAGTACCATATTATTGAGTTGTACCATTTTGACTTATATCATTTGCACATGTATCGTTTTGACTTGTATCATTTTGATCTATATAATTTATCATTTTTAATTATATCATTTGTACATGTATAATTTTGACTTATAGCGGCTATTGGACATGTATCATTTTGACATTTTATTAATCTAGTGGCATATTTGACTCACTTGTTTTAATCACTTATATAGATATTTTATTTTATTTTGATAAAAGTGGCAAGCCACTATATATTTAATTATTATAAGTAATAGAGTGTACATCTTACTGGCTCAAAGGGCATACCGGCAAGAAAGAACCAGTGAGAAAACCTCCGATTATAGCCCAAAATATAAAAACAGAACAATATTTAAAGGTTCAAATTACAAAATGATGACAATTTATAGTCATACAAACATGCCATGGTCTAGCTATCTAATATTATAATTTTATAGATTATATCCTATTCAAATAACACTATCAAGCTTGTTTACAAGCAATTACAAAATCTGCAACACCTACAAAATTCCCTATTGCATTTCCTTTTACTCCTCCATCTGCATGAAGTCATTCAAATTGTCACCTGATCATCGTTTCCTTCTTTTTCCATCTAAGAGCTCATAGCTATGTTCATGTCCAGAATGCTAACAATAGCAAGCTCATATTGTTACCACCATGTGAATGAGCTTGTACCATCATATGAGAGCCTTCATGAGCCTAGGTGTGCACTGATCTCGAATTTCTTTGTAGTGAAGATGTTGCATGATGAAAATTATGATGAAGAAGAAAAGAAATGTAATAGAATTTCTCCCTAAAACTTTCAGTCATATCCCTCCCCAAATGGTGAGAGTATCTCATTAGTTCCCTATTCAAATGACTTGGGTTAGAAAGTTCTAAAGATAACTTTAAAGCATCAAATGCATTAACCATTACTTTGTTATGAGGTAAGAAGTGAGGAGGGAAGATACCACCAATATAACCTTCTCCACGCGAGAATGCCTCATTTTTAAAAAATATGACATTTACCATTTTATCAGCAATGGCATTAACTGATTCCAAGCACAGAAATTGGTGTTTCCCAACTTTGAACTAGAAGCCACATTCGAAAATTTTGTGGGAGATACTTCATTTCTCTACCTATGTCTTAACGCTTACCAGCTAAATAGACAAAGCAAATATTACTAAATCTCCACCTTAACTTATTCGATGAAGAAAATAAGACAATGTTGTCCTATATATAAGCTTTTGGCTGCCTTGATTCTTAAAAGCTTTCCTCTTTATCATGACAAATACCTTATCACCTTGTTATGACATAGTACCTTGATATCCTTTACACAAATTTCCGAATGTGCTAAATAAATATAGCAAACTTATCTAATGGAAAAAGAATAGCAATGAACCAACAAAACCATCCCATCTGGTATGGGAGATCACCATTATTTGCCATGTGAATCTAAGCATCAAAATACTTGACAAAATAAATGTGCCAACCTTTATATTATGATAATTTTTAATTACATGTAGCTGTTAGCAGGTTAAGATAAGCCACGATATATAAATTATGTCAGAACTTGACATCATATTTTTTGAAATGTACACCTTCATCCCCTATAATCATTCTTACAGCAAACCAAAGAGCCTTATGATCTCAGCTTCATACAACTTGAACCACACTTGCACATTAAAAGTGATACGCAAGATTGATAGGAGTCACAATCAATCAACATATATTCCTAATTTTGATTATAACATGAATATCAAAAGACAAAAAAAGATTAATAGAATTTTGATAACTTGTCAACAATAAATATGTTAGTTGAAAGTTAACAACTTAAAACTAACACGTCCATAGTTGACAAATTCAGCAAAATGTATTAATCACTTTTTATCAATTTTGATCAATAGAAATTTCCCCTTTTGAAATTCATTTTTCCAACTCAATGTCAATTTTCCCAACTCGGACAATATGAGTCATTTCTTTTTCATTTTGGTTGCATCCCAAATTGGCTAAATAATCTGCCACCCTATTTCCTTCTCTATACGTATGCAATAAATTATAATGCAAGAAAATTTCTAGAAGTTTCTGAATTTGCTTTACAATATAAGATAATTTCCAATAACAACCTTTTTGTGATTTTTCCTAGATTAATCTGTCTGCACATGATGAGACATAGACTATTATATCCTTCATTATAGATGCAATGATAACCTTATGGTTGTTATCAATTGGCTCTTTCAGAAAATCCTTCCAATTGACTTTCCCTGATAAAGACTCAACATTGTCAAAATATTGATGAACATATGAACCAAATTTATGAGACAAAAAAGCTATTGAGGAGCCCAAATTGTAACAATTTAATTTCTTATACCCATTCCAAGAGTCATTCCAAAAATGTGCATGTTTGCCATCATTAATTTCCCAAGATAAATGAGGGAGGATTAACTTTCTGCATGACAGTAGGAAATTCCACATTACCGAACCTAAAGGGGGATCAAAGTCAATAAAAATTCTTGAAGGAATCTAATTATCCAAGTATTTATTTTGCATTATTCGACACCATTTTAAGGAAGGATTTGAAAATAACCGCCAAACCATTTTAGCACCTAAGGCCAGATTTCTATTATCAAGATTATGAAGTCCTGCACCTCCATTTAACTTATTCATGCACATAGCCTCTAAAAAAATTAATGGTATCTTCTTTTTAATATCCACATTACCAGACCACAAAAAATTTCTAATTAATTTCTGGATTTGAAGTAATATAGACTTGGGTGCTTTCAAAACTGACATAAAATAATTTGGAATGGACGAAAGCACTGACTTAACCAGAAGAATTTTTCTTGCTAAGGATAGTCATCTTCCTTTCCATGACAACAACTTGGATTGAATGGTTTGAATAATTTTGTTCCAGTGAGAGACCCTATTCTGGCCTGAAAAGAAAGGAATTCCTATATATTTGCTAGGCAACTAATCTTGATTGAAACCAAAAAGCTTGAAAATAGATTTAACAGTTGAATCTTTAGTGTTAAACAAATAAATCTTTGATTTATCTTCATTTACCTTTTGGCTTGACACACTTGTATAATTATCCAAGAGATTTTTTATGCTTTTTGCTTCTGCCATATCAGCTTTGCCAAAAAGAAGAGTATCATCAGCAAATAAAGAGTGAGTTACCGATAAAATTGCATTTGGAAAGGTAACCCCTTTAATCTTCCCTTGAAGATTTGCATTTTTAAATGATCTACTCAAAGCCTTAGCCAAGATGATAAATAAGAATGGTGATAGAGGATCACCTTGGAGAACACCTTGAGATGAATTGAAAAACCCTACAGATGAGCCATTAAGTAACACATAAAACCTTGCACCATAAATGCAAGCCATTATCCATTTACACCATTTAGGGGAGAAGTTAAACTTCAAAAGCACTTGATTCAGAAAACACCAATCAACTCTATCATATGCTTTTTGCATATCTAGTTTAATTATCATGGCTGACAATTTATTAGAAGCTATGGTATGCAAAGTTTCATGAGCCACTATTGCCCCTTCTAGGGTTTCTCTGCCTGGAACAAAGCCACCTTGCTCCTCTAAGATAATTGAGGAGATGAGAGGATGAAGGCAGAGATAAATTTCTTTTGTGAAGATCTTGTATATTGTATTGCAAAGCGAGATAGGCCTAAAATTTGAAAAAGATTTTGGAGCCAAATTTTTTGGAATGATGGAAATATTAGTAACATTGAATTTTTTTAGCATTCCACCAGATTTCCTCGACTCTTCCAAGGCACTTAAGATAACGAACCCAATAAACTCCCAGCATTTTTGAAAAAAAATGGCTGTGAAACCATCTGGACCTGGGGCCTTGTCTGGAGACATTGAGAAGACAACCTCTTTAATTTATTTAAGAGAAAAAAGGAGAAAGCAATCTCAGATTGTCATCCAATGAAACCAAAGAAGGAATGTTTTGCAGAATTTCTTCTCTTTCAACAGATAAATTCACATTTTTATTATCAAGCTTTGATAACATATTAGAAAAGAAATTTGCAGCTTCTGCTTGAATATCTTTCTCATTAACAAGATTAGCACCTGACATGCTATCTTGGATTGTGAAGATTGAGGATTTTGATTTTTTGGCCTGGGCTGAATGGTGGATTTTTTTTGTATTTTTATCACCATCTTTCAACCACAGTTCCCTAGATTTTTGCCTCCAATTATATTCTTCTTCCTGAGACAACAATTCTTTCCACTCAAGTTGCAAGGTTTTTTTATCTTCAAATGAATTATTATCCATCCCATTTAGGATAATCTTCCTCATTAATTTCAACTAATTTTTTATACACCAAATCTTTTTGAGAAAAAATATTTTTGAAAATTAATTAGTTCCAAGATTTAAGATTCTTCTTGACATAATCTAATTTATTACTCAATTGAAACATTTTTGATCCATTAACAAAAGGGGCAGACTGCCACCATTATTTTATACAATTGATTAGGTCTAGATGTCTAAGCCACATGGACTCCAATTTGACAGATGAATGACCCTTTGATTTGGCGTTGTTACCAGAGATAACCAAAGATATGGCAAAATGATCAAAGGCTACCAAGGGTAAAAATTTTGAAGAAAAGGAGAACTGAGAACCGATCCAATTTGAGGAGATTAAGAACCTATCTAAACTCTCTGCAATTTGCAAAAAAAAAAAAATCTTCTATTTTTCCAAGTAAACAAACCATTTATGGGTATTACATCCCTCAATGCATTATCTTGAATAAATGCCGCAAAATCAGAAATGACAACTTTGGGAGGACTTATTCCACCTTTTTTTTCCATATAATTGGCAATTGCATTAAAATCACCCACAAGAACACATTTATCTTGACCTATCAAGTCCAACTTTGACTTCAAAAATTTCCACAAAATTTTTTTATCAGAAGAACTGGTTGGACCGTAAACATTCAGAAGCCAAAAAGAAAGCTCAAACTGAGACACAAACATTAATTGCCAATTCTGATGAAATGAGATATTAGAAATACTAACTGTCTTAGTATTCTAGAAAGATATTAGACCACCTGAAGCACCTTGTGAGGGTGAATGTGAAGCTCCCCATGCATGCCATTTTTTTTTAATAGATTGAAAAGATTCTTCAGAGGTTTTTGTTTCTTGAAGAACTATAACGTCAGCCCTTGAAACATTCAATTGCTGCTTCACTTGGGACTTTTTTTCAGAGGCATTTAATCCTCTGACATTCCAAGATATAAGTTTCATTGTATCTTGGGAGAGCAGCAAGCTCTCCTTGGCCTTTTTTGTATTGAACAATTACCTAAGCTAGAATCTAAGGTCGATTGAATTCCTTTTGAAATTTATTCTTGAAGCTTCATGGCTAAAGATTTCCTTTCTCTCTTTGCAGGAGACTTTGAGTTGATAGAAGGAGAGAATTTAGACTGAGAAATAGAACAATAATCCTCCCTAAGAAACTCATCATTAAAAAAATTTAGAAGCAATATCATAAATAAGTTGCTCCCCTACAAAAGTCAAAGACTGATCAACAAAACTCACCAAATCTTGTTTTGATGGAAATTCATCAAGAATAAGATCTTGGTTTGCTAAAGATGAAGATAATTTAGGGTTATCAACATCACTCTGATAAAAAATAGCAAGGTTTCTATCGCAATTATTTGACACACCCAACGTTAACATCGAAGCACACTGGTGAGCTTGGAGAAGACAATTAAAGCTTAATTCCGGAGAAAAAACATTTAAAGAATAAAGGAAGATCTTTATTGGAGAATGTAATGAAGAACCCCAATGTAATGAACTCTTGCTAAAAACACAATCTGAGAAGGAAGATTTATTTGAAACAGAGACCAGAGGTGAAATAGCTACTTCATTACTAAAAGAAACAACATGAGTAGTTTCCTGAAGCGATCCAAAGCCTGAATGGAAGGGTGAAAAGGGAACACACTAAAATTTTGATCGAACTGAATAAAACCAATTGAGACAGAGAACAAAAATATTCCCAAGGAACGCAAAATCAGAATTCCAAGAAGTTTTGAAAGGGATTAAAACAACAGAAGGAACTGCCGAATCTGGATTAATATCTGAATTTGAATTGAACCCAGGGAACCCACCAAGTTGAGATCAGCATTTCTTAAATGGATGAAGAGGAAAATGACATGAACAATAGACAAGCTTAGGATCTTCCACAACAATAGTTTGAACCCAAGAGCCATAAATTGTTTTAATTATCACACTTGAAGGCATTTTCTTGTTAACATCCAATAAAACCAAAAATCTGATTGGTAAAGAGGGATTTGAGAAAAAGTCCATATCTTGATTCATAAAAATTCCCAGCTTATTATCGAGAATTTTGATTATACCCTGTTCTCTGTATTCCAAGGGTAAACCCTGAAGTTGAACCCAAAAGGGAATGAAATGTTGCTTGACCTGACTAGGGTTAAAATTCGGGGTCCAAAGTGTTGTAAAAAGGTCATTGCCTTTCATCATCCAGGTTTTTTTACGAACAACATTTCTTGAGTCTTTTTCAGAAAAAATAACCACAAAAAAACCTTCATCTTTATCTAAATAAAAAACTTTGTTGGAGCCAACCCAAGAATTAAAAACCCAAGATTTCATATTATCAAGAAGTGGGTGGAATTTCCAAAACTTACCGAACAAAGCTACATCCTTTAGATCCAAAATTTGTGGATCGAGCATGTCATGAGGCAATGTGACCTCAACTCAAGAGGAACGATGCTTCAAAGACTTTCCCTTCTTACTCCGAGAATTAGCAGATTTATCACAGGCTCGATGCTTAACCGAACTAACTAGAGGAGGTTGAACCAAAGGATAGAAGGCACGTCTAGGCTTACTGACACTACCAGACACATCCAAAGGAGGTTCGAAAGCATGCTTAGAGGCCTATTTTGAAAAACCTTTATGCAATGGAAGAACGATATTGATAGGGAAAGTGAGAGGATTCGAAGCGGAGGAAATAAAACTCGGCATGGCAATGGAGTTTGGATATGTAACAGGAACAGGGATGGATTGGGAAACAGGGGAAGAAAAATAAGAACAGTCAGCCACAACATCAGCCCACGAGCGTGCAGAGAGAGATGGAGAAGAAGATCTACAAATACCAAAGGTAGGCTAAGGATCCCTCACAAAAGGATGCTTGTAATGAGAAAACGGATTCCACTTCCCATAACTAACATCCGGTACCCACTTCCCATTTTTGAAAATAGAACCAGGAGAGCCCTTACCAAAGACACCAAAAGACTTAGCAGGACCAGTGAAACTAAGCTGAGAGGAACCGACAGGCGGAGATGGTTGAGGCAAAACTTTTGAAACCCTAGAACGTGGCTCAACTTGACTAGCACCATTTTCGCAAGGAAGAAACCTGACATTCTTCGGGCGAAAAAACCTAAGGTTTTCAAAGACTTTGGAAAGAGGAACTTGAGAACCCCAAGAAGGGCTAGGAGTGACAAAAAGAGGAGGGTGGGAAACTAAGGAAGCCCAGGAGGACCCTTGGGAAAAGCAGGTTTTGAAAAATGGGAAGCTACCTGATTCTCCCTCCGCAACTTGTGGTCCCGATTTTGAACCAACATGTTTTTTTTTTTTCTACTTATATAGATATTTGACTCACTTGTTTTAATCACTTGTTTTGACCTACTTATATAGATATTTGAATCACTTTTTTTAATTATAAATAATGATCATGTGTTATAATAATTATCTTTTTATTTAATCATATGAGTTATTTAAGAGGCATGATATATTTAACTAATTAAATTGAAATAAAACATATTAAATTAATAAATGGAAGAAAAACAAGAAGCATTATAAGAAGAAAAATAGGAAGCAACAATGGAAGCCAAACTAGAAGCAAAATAGAAGCAATCTTGGAAGCAAAACTTGGCGTTATCTACGAAGAAAAAACACAAGCAATTCAGGTAGCAAACAAAGAAGTTACAATAATGGAAGCAATTTTAGAAGCAACAAAAGATGCAATAATAGAAGCCATATTAAAAGAAACAAAAGACGCAAAAATGGAAGCAAAGCTATATGCGAGAAGCGATGTTATATTGGAAGCAAAATTGGAAGCAAAATTGGAAGTAAAATTGGAAGCAAAATTGGAAGCAAAACTAGAAGCAAAATTGGAAGCAAAATCGAAAGCAAACTTGGAAGCAAAACCCGAAGCAAAATTGGAAGCAAAACCGGAAGCAAACCTGGAAGCAAAACCGGAAGCAAAACTACAAGAAAAACCAGAAGCAAAACTGGAAGCAAACGTGGAAGCAACACAAGAAGCAAAACCAGAAGGAAAATTGGAAGCCAAACTAGAAGCAACAAAAGTTGGCACTAAACCTGGCACTAAATCTGGAGCTAAATTTGGCGCTAAAGTGAGCATGCCAGTTTGTGTCGAGTTTTGTGCCAGCAGAAGTGCCCAATTCATGAAATCAAATGCACTAAAATTCGACGCTATTTTAGGCACTAATTGCCTATTTTGTTGTATTTTTGAACATGTAATGTCTCTTGAAATTTTCTTATAATGTACATAGTGAAGGCATCATTTACCCTCCTATAATTGGAAGTATTCATATGGAGCTAAGGGTATTTGTCATAAACTCTATCTTGACCAACTGTGACTTTACAACTCAAACCTTTGTACCTGCAATGCCTTGCAAGCATGTAGACTACATAGGAGGTCATAGTGAATATCTTTGTGTCTTGTACTTCCCTCAATTGTTTGTCCAAATTATCACTAATCATCCCTACCCAATGATAGTTGATTCCCTTCTCAATTTGCACCATTACATAAAAAATCCAATCTTCAAACATCGAAGCTTTTTCTAGCCCCATCACTCTGCTAAGAAGAGTGATCATATCATTGGACTCCAATTTGAAATCACTTCTATGTAATTTCTTAGGCAATTTGGAATAGTGGGACCTGGGTTTATCAATCCAGGATGTATTCATTATCTCCAATGCTTGATTTGGGCCATCAATGTAAAACTTCTTTGCTATCTCCATGTTGAGCTTCACCAATTTCTGATGTGGGGTAATGTTGGATGCTTCTGTCAGTGACTCCTTTATTAAATTAGCCATTACTCTTCGTCGAGGACCCACTATCACCCTTCTATCTGAATCATAATTTTTGGCACACTCCACAATGAGCTTTGGCCACTACATTGATGGAGGGAATCCAGCTGCATGTGCCAATCATGTCTTCACTATGCTTCTAGCCAATGGAGTGGGAGCATTACAATACATTCTCTGCTTGAAGTCCTCGTAGTCAACATGCCCCATGTTTGTGTCTCCAACCTTCTCCTAGTGACAAACTATCTTACATTCTAGGAGTCTCCCTTTAAAATCATACTTCATTTTCTCTGCTCTGGTGGTTGGTTCTTCTTTGACTAGTTTAGTTGACCTTCCCTTAGAAGTTTTAGCCTTGCTAGACTCTACCTACATCTGGTTAGAAAAACACCATAATTACTTCAAGATGCAAAGTAAAACTAATCATTACATTATTGAATCATTATATTAACCATCAAAGCTCATATGCAATATGTAACAATTCATTATCTATCATTAACGCTTAAAGAACCAAGATCAAAATCCAAATTATAACCATTTCCAATTTTTCATGCCTTTCAAGGATTTTAGCTCCTCAAGGATTTTTGGGAAATTTGAGCCTTCAAGGATTCCATGAAAACCAAGTATACAGAAAATCCAGGCTAGCAAGGATTTAGCGAAAAGATCATAGCTCGAGGATTCTCAGACATTAAGGATTACATGAAAAACTCAATCTTAAGACAATTCAAGCATTGATGAATTTAGCAATTAAGGTCACATTTGGGGATTTCCAACATCGACGAATTTCGTGAAAAGCACCCATCGGACTTCGGGCATACATCTTACTCTTTGCTAAGTGGGCAGACATCGAGTTTCGGGGATAAGGCTTACTCTTTGCTCAATGCTAAAGGGTATGAAGAAACCCCAAACTCTAAACCCCAATGATAGGTTAATAGACTTTGAGCTTCATGATTCGGACTTCAGGCTTATTCTTTACACTGTACAAGGTATGCAGTAAGGGCAACTCCCGACAAGTTCAAAGACTACCTCAAATTTTCACAAAAGCACAAATTTTAGACAACGCAAACTATTCGATCAACTCATAGTTCAAGAATTTTGAAGGTCAAAGGATTACGTGAAAAACAAAAGTCTTGAGGAATCCACAAGAAAATGGATTACGCAAAGAACAACACTTCAGACATTTCCAAGGCACACAAATTTTAATGAACAGAAGCACCTAACGGGTTTTCCAAACTTCGAAGGATTAAGTGAAAATTATAAGTTTGGACAAGCATTCCTCTAAATTTACCATTAGACCATGATCCAATTTTGAATACAGACCCAAGATTACCACCAAAACTTGAATACATTTAATAAGAAAAACCAATCATGCTTGAAGATAAAACAACCTGGGGTTTAAATAGTACTACACTCTTAATTCAAGATTTAGGGAAATAAAATTGATTATTGATGACACTTTACACACAATTAAATGATTCCCTAACTTGCACTATCAAATTTGGAATCAACAGAATCCACAGATCAACAATTCAAAATATAAACCCTAGCTCACTAACAATGCCCCAATTTCAAACTTACATTTCAAACATAAATGAAAGAGAAAATAAAGCAACTTTGAAACATAAATTGAAATGAAACCAAATTTAATAACACAAATCATTCAAAAACCAAGAGCAAGACCATATAAAACAGGTCTCAAGTCCATAATTTTGATCGCCAACACAAATTTAGCTTGAATCGCAATCAATGGCAAATGACCCATTCAAACCCAAGTTAAATTCATTAGCAGAAACAAATAGATGCGTTGAAAATCCTACATTGTGATTTAAAAAATGAAATTGAAGCACATAAACTGCACTCAGGAAACCCTAGTGATGATGAATGAAAGCCCCACACACAATCCTTAAAACCCTAGTTTCAATCTGCACAACTCTTCAAAGCTCCTCAAGCACCAAAACTCATCAAATAGCAAAAGATTATTGGCATAAAAAAGACTCAAATTGTATTATAAATCAAGCTAAAGAACACATTAATGGAAACTTTCCCATTTGTAGAGTGAAATAAATGACATGACAAGACACATTGCTAGGGTTCGGGGAATCCGTGAGAATGAGGATTCTCTGAAAACAAGGATTTCAAAGAATCTACCTAGGACTGGATTTCGTGAAAGCAATACTTTCAAGGATTTTAAGTAAGCCTAGATTTAGCGAAGAGGAAACTTTGGGGATTTCTCCAATGAAATAATTTGGCGAAGGCAAGGCTTATCAGGGAATCTACTCAAGGAAGGATTTCCCGAACTTGAACCCACTTGATCATTATAAGGGACTTAGTCATTTTAGGAATTCATCATGAGGCCAATTGTTGCAAAAACATTCACCCAAAGTACTAATGTGATCATTAAAAGCTCAAAGGTGAAGTGATCCAAAATTCAAAGGACCCATCGCTTAAGGGGAAAAGGTAAAACCTAAAGCAAAAAGAAAAAGAAAAAGAAAGTAAGGAGGATCCTTGCCTCTAGTGGGGCATGTGTGTGAAAAAGGCACAATAGGAAATAATCAACTCCAAGGTCCTATATTCCAAGTCATAATAATGTTGAAGTAGCTTATCAGTCTATGTGTTTTTTTATTCAAGGGGCATGTGCTAGTAAAATATCAAACTTGATAATTCTTGCAAATTGGTGTTTAAGTATACTAGGATAGTTGATAAATCTTTCCAAATCCTAAATAAAATAATTCTATCATAATCCTAATATATCAAATTGCTAGAAAAAAAATTGAAAGAGGTTACAGTTTTGTTGGTTGATAGATTGGTCTTTTGAAAGATTGATTTACTTTGACTTTATATTACCCAAAAGAAAGACTAATCGACAATCAACAATTGGAGAGATCATCATATCATTGGTGATCTTCCTCTGAATTTTAATTGAGGTACAACTCCCTCATAAGATATAATTTTAATTGTTTTTATTTTAAAGAAAATGGGTATACTTTTGACCAGAAAGTAGGAAAGGTAGACTAACACTTGCTCATTACCATGATGCAAATGTGATTTAAATTAGTTCTTTTAGAACATTAACTGAAACTAAAAAAGAGGTATATATCACAACTCAAAGATTGGATTACTAGTAACAAATAATTGACTCGACACAATGCAATTTCATCATTTAATTGAAGAAAAATGAATGAAACACCTAAGAACATAAAATCCACAAAGAGAAGTAGAATTATAGCACTTATCAAAGCTCAACTTGACTCATTCATAAATACTAAGTATTGCATTCAATTTCATTGCTCAAAGATAAAGAACTTCAAAAAACAAATAAAACTACAAGACTTGATTCTTCTTTTCAGTTGATTCTCACTCTTGCATCAAAGTGTAATAGGGATAAAAAAATTAGACCCTTCAAATGTTCTCCAAAATCATATTTATGATTTCACGTCATAACAGATGTTGAATTCTTGAAAATTGAATCTTGGGGAAATTATAACCACTAATTTGTTGAATGAGCATTTTGTAGATGATTAATTGATTTCTACTTAATCGAATCAAATAGGAAAATTGCTATTTTAAGGAAGGTTATGATTACATCACATATACCAATTGATTTAAATAAGGGAGTGCATCAAAAATCCTTGTAGATAGGCCTTGTGTCCTCTAGCTTGTGTGAATAATCTATAATTCCTCACTTTGGCATTTAATGGCATACCCACTAGAGGTTACACTCATGTTGATGGTTTAAATGAGAGGATTTTTTGTAGCTCACATAACTAACCTAACATCACACTATTGCTAAGTTTATTAAATTCAAGACAACTTGGAATGTCCTTGTGTTATTAATTTCTCTTGAAGCTTACTTCATTTTCTATAAATCAAGCAGAAACACTCATCCCCTACATGCCAATTTTCACTTCAAGATGTCTAGCACCTCAAGCAACACCACTTCCAAGAGTGATTTCCTCTCAATGGAAGGTGTGAGTGTAGTGTAGTAAGGTGATTGGTAGCAGACCAACTCAGAGAGGTTTTCCTAATGTGCAATGATGTGGAGGAAGGATTCATCAAGAAGATAATCAGAGAAAACTTCTTGGCCTAGGTTCATGTGCACAACTATGCATTGTTGGAGCACTTGTTATACAATTTCATTTGAACCTATGGAAAGTTAGAGTGGGGAGAAAAGGATGCAGAATGCCTAGTGAGGGAAGCTTATTTAGCTTAGGGTTAAGCTGCTCTGAGGAATCTTAATGAATACCCTCGCATTGGCTTGGTAGGGGATGTTTTTTGTATTGCCATTACTCTAAGGATTGAACAAGCAAAGCGATTTGTCTCTCTACTCCATGCTGGGCTAGAGCAGAACATGATCAAAACCTTTGCACACTTTGTGGAGTTCAATGAAAACCTCTTCTCACCAACAGAGTTTGAAAGGCTCTAGGAGGTGGTGGAGGGAATCTGTATTTTGATTTTTACTCTTTGTGTTTGAAAATTGTACTAAAATTTCCCCCCTTTTTTGATGTAATACGAACAATATATGAATATATATATACACCTTTTTGCATTTAATATGTTTCATGTAATGTGATGATCTTGGGGTTCTCTATTTCAATTCTATTTTTTTCTTGTATGTTGTGATGCACTTCTTTATTTCCATAATTGCAATAAATTAAAATGGTTTATTCTTCAACTAAATATCATCTTTGTAATGCATTTCAATTTGGGTACCACCACCTTTCTTTAAACAAATTTTTGAATAAAGAGATGATATTTTAAAATAATAATAATGAATCAATGTCGAGCTCAGGTGGGTTTCTTTATCAAAGTCCGATCAAGTTCAGAAAACAATCCCACTATTTGCTTTACAAACTCCACTTAAGGCCTAGCTCAAAGTCATTTAGGGATTTTTCTGATAGGAGCCTTTAGGGAAGAGCCTTAGGAAATGACAAAACACTTAGTCCTTCAGAAGATAATTTACCATCAAGGATATGATAGGTTGTTGAAACCCTATCAAGAACCGACAAAGGTTTCAAAACCTTGTGAAATCTCTATTATAGAATCGATTTTCACTTAAATTTTCTTCCTCTGATCAGTGTGAGCTAGGGTTATGAAAATGGTTTCAAGCCTTGACACCTTTTTCAAAACTTTGCAAAAAGCCATTTCAAAACAAAACTTAAGTTTAACCTTGAAATTTGAGTGAAAAATAATTTGTGGCAACTTAATCGATACGCATTATAATTCCAAAAGTCCATCAAAAAGGTGACAACTTTAACATGGCTAAATTTACTTAAGGGTGGATGTGGTTTTAAGAGAATATGACCAGAGTTGTGATAACAACTGGCTCTAGCTAGGGACAAGGAATACAAAGGAAAAAGACATGAATCCAAGATCTCAATAGCAGACTAGTTCCTTATACATTGGGTGACAGAGTCAGTAAAATTGAAAGAAAGGATCCAAACAAACCAAAAATAGGGCGAGCAAAGGGAGAAGAAACACCAAAACCAACAACACAACAAAATTAAAATATGTATAGGGCAGGGAACACCTACCTATAAAGGTGTTTAAGGTTACTCGCATGAAACCATCGACAAGCAAGGAGAAATATGACCCAATACTGAAAAGAGATGTATTCCTACACAAAACTTATACATTTAAGGCTAACAAGTTATCCCAAATTAGACTTGTATGACGAACTACTTCCCGTTGTGTACTTTTGCTACCGAAAAGCCACATTTCATCATACACTTCTATCATCTCTTGAACATGAATTTGAAAGGTTTTTAGCTATTTCTTCATTTATCACTTCAAAAAAGCA
Source organism: Sequoiadendron giganteum (assembly GCA_007115665.2). NCBI lineage: Eukaryota > Viridiplantae > Streptophyta > Pinopsida > Cupressales > Cupressaceae > Sequoiadendron > Sequoiadendron giganteum. Next base: position 325,538,667 of record CM021102.1, read on the forward strand.
AGCATACAGAACCATTGCTTCACTAACCGAAGTGAAGAATGTGTGCAATTGGTACAAATTCGGGTCAGGATCAATTTATGACTGTGAAGTGTAAACCTCGCTATTGCTTTCAACCAATATGGGCACATTCTTCTTTGACATGGTTTCAGTGAGTTTTCTAGATATCCATTCAATAATTTCACCTTCTTTTATTGGCGTTGCTTCTAAATTTCCAATCCCTTTCATCATCCCAAAGGTGGATAAAATACCTTTCTATAAAGGTTGGTTAGTGGAGATTCCTAAATCTTGATTTAAAGGATTAGGAGAACTATGCACAATAGAAACACTATCTACACCCACTCCTACTCTGTCTCTTCCTCTTCCCCTAGGACAACATCCTTTTTAGACTCATCATCACTCCTCCCATCATAATTACCAATCATCATAGTATCATAAGAAACGGGAACAAATATCTCTAAGTTATTTAGCTTAGATTCATGAAATTCAAATAAAGGATTATCTTTGGTTTCAAAATCCTCACCAAAACTATATGGCATGTATAAATCATTAAAACTACCTAACAATCCTTTCATGACTATTGTTTCTAGGCTTTCCTAATTTTTCACAATCTTTTGACTATTTTTATGAGCTAGCTAATTGATTCACCACTCTCAAAAATGAATACTTTGAACTCTGGGAACATGGAGATAACATGGGTTACATATGTTGAAAATTGAGGTGTTTTAGTAGCTTAATACCTTGTAAAACATTAATATTGCTGATCTAAATATGTATACCCTTTGTTACATATTCTTTGTGGATGATTATCTGATTAATCCTTTTTACTGTTTGTAGAATATAGACAAAAGTTGATAGAAGAAGTAGACAGGATATTAGAAAGATTGCACAAACATGTAACGTGGAGAAAACCCTTTCGGGTAAAAAAATACTCCAAGAACTGATCTATTATTCCAATCTTGAAGTAGATTACAATAGCTTCAATTCTTGCTTGAGAATGCCTCTTTTTCCTTCACCAAACTTCTTCATAACCTGCAAATAAAACTTACAGACTTTCTCTAGAACTTGCTTGAGATATATAGACTTTCTCCAACATTGTAAACTCCAAATGAGTTACACAAACAATGCTCAAGCCCTAACCCTTAAAGGTACACCTATTTCATGCAAGTGAAGTTGTACAATGAAAACCAATGTCAAACCATCTACCTCTTCCATTTGGGCGTACCAAACTGAAGTCATAACTTAGTCTTCATCTTGTAAATATCTTAAGGCTTTATCGTCAAAGTTGGCACCTAAAAGAGGGCCCCACTAAACTAGGCTTTCAAAAATATCTCTGCATGCAAAGGAGTTAATTCCAAGAAGCCAACTTGGGCGCCCAAAGTGGGTCCAAGATATTTCTTGTTAACTAAAACATTTCTCAACACCATTCATGCAAGAATGGTCATCTCCTGTTAACTGAAGGTAGTTCTTGTTATATGTCATGCAACTCAAATTATTAGCCATGCATTTCAAGTTAACTAAAGTCAACTAACATACAACTAAAACTAACTGAAGGTAACTAAACTAAACTAAATTGAACTGAACTTCAACTAAACTGAACTGAACTGAACTGAACTTCAACTGAACTGAACTGAACTAAACTAATCTAAACTAAATTGAATTGAACTTCAACTGAACTGAAATGAACTTCAATTGAACTGAATTGAACTAAACTAAACTAAACTAGACTAAACTAAACTAAACTAAACTTCAACTGAACTGAAATGAACTTCAATTGAACTGAACTGAATTGAACTGAACTGAATTGAATTGAATTGAATTGAACTTAACTTAACTTAACTTCAACTGAACTTCAAACCCTATTTTATAGGTACTCAACATGCATAAAACAAAATCCCTATTTTTTAGGAACCTAGGATGCATTTCTAAAGTATACTCAATTTACCACTCAGTTAGCTAAACTTAAGGTGAGTATCACCACCCATGTGTGTTCCCATGTGCTCCTATTTTGTAGGAACCCATCCCAAGGTATACCCACATGTTCCTAACATTTAGAATAACATACAAGTGTCAATTATCATGATTATTTTATCAATTATTAATTCCTTCTTAATCCTAGTGTTGATAAACACATTTCAGGAACTTTAGGATATACATGAAATAACTTAATGTCTTAGGATTGCAATTAAATGGCATCCTATTTCCAACATTCTCCCACTTGACATTATACATTGCAATTATTCTAAACTAGGAATAATAAATTTAAATCAAGTACAGGACTCAAGGTCGATGGCCTTCCTGCACCACAAGAACTTATCTATAGGAACTGGCTTCGTAAGATAATCTGCAACATTAATTAAAGTGTCAAATTTTTCAATTAATACTTTTCCACTTTCAACAATTTCTCACACAAAGTGATATTGAACATATACATGTTTAGTACGAGCATGATACATAGGATTTTTGGCTAAACAAATAGCACTCTAACTATCACATTCAAGCTTAACTTGCTTGCAATTAAAACCAATACCTTTCCCAAGTCTCTGTAACCAAACTGCCTCTTTAGAGGCATGTGTGGCAGCCATGTACTCTGGTTTTGTGGTGGACAAAGCAACCGTGGGCTTCCTCTTACTCATTCAACTAACTACAGCTCCAAACAAACTATACACATAACCACTTGTCGACCTTCGACTGTCCAGATCTCCTGCCCAATCTGAATCAACAAAACCCTGTATGTCCAATGATCTATTCATAATATCAATGTTATTAGAACCATGATAAACTAAATAGTTCCCTCGTAAATATCTAAAATCCCTCTTAACATAAGTCCAATGTTCTTTACCAGGGTTAGACATAAACCTACTAAGAACTCCCACTGTTTGTGCTATATCTGGTCTTGTACAGACCATTGCATACATTAAGCTACCAATTGCACTAGCATTAGGAGTTTTAGACATTTCCTCATATTCAAAATCAGATTTAGGACTCATGTCTAAACTTAACTCCGTGCCAGGTGGTAAAGGAATATTAATTGGTTTACTATCCTACATGTTAAACCGTTTCAAAATAGTATCAACATAATTTCTTTGACTTAAGCAAAGCTTTCTGTTACCTCTATCCCTGCTGATCTCCATACCAAGGATATATTTTTCAGCCCCTAAATCTTTCATCTCAAATGTGCTTGAGAGTTGTGCTTTCAATTCTTTGATCATTACCTTGCTATTACCTATAAATAACATTTCGTCAACATATAAGATAATAATTAAAAGTTGGCCATCAATTATTTTTATGTAAATACAATGATCTTCCTCGCTCCTAACATAACCAACTTTCAATGTGAAAGCATCAAACTTTTGGTACCACATTCTAGGAGATTGTTTCAATCCATTTAAATATCTCTTTAACCTACAAACCAATTCTTCTTTTCCTTTTACAACAAAACCATCAGGTTGCTTCATATAAATCTCTTCATCAAGATTCCCATTTAAAAACGCAGTTTTCACATCCATTTGTTCAATTTCAAAATTATAAGCAGCAATAATTGATAAAAAGAATCTAATAGAAGTAAGTTTAGCAGTAGGAGAGAAGATTTCATTAAAGTCAACTCCCTCTCTTTGGGAGTAGCCCTTGGCTACTAATCTAGCCTTGTACCTTTTGAGATTACCATCTGCACCAATCTTCTTTTAAAGATCCATTTACAACCAATGGCCTTTCTTTCTTTGGGAAAACTCTCAAGATCCCATGTGTCACAAGTTTCCAAGGATTCCATTTCCTCATGCATAACTTGTGACCAAAGCTTTTGTTCATTTGAAGACAAAGCTTCCCTGTAAGAATTGGGTTTATCATTAGTACTCATTAAAGCAAAAATACAACGGAAATTAGGTGGGCTATACCTTTCGATGGGATTTCGTTGTCTTGTGGATCTTCTTAGAGGGTTTCTACTTGTTCCTCAATATGCTCATCTTGAGCCTCTATTTTAGGAGAACTCTTTGAATTCTCCTCTTCCAATCCATCCAATTGTTCTTCAACATGTGCATCTTGTTGCTTTTGATTATCAATCTCAAAATGCACGGTTTGAGAAGTATCCCTTTCCTTTGGTTGTTCTTCTCCTGAATAAGCTCTAAATTCCCTGAAAGTTACATCTCTAGATAAAGAAACTTTTTGTGTTAGTGGATTCCAAAGCTTGTACCCTTTTACATTTTCACCATAACCTATGAATATGCATTTTTATGCTTTAGGATCCAATTTAGATCACTTTTCTTGAGGCACATGAACAAAGGCCTCACAACCAAAGATCCTTAAATGTGCAACACTAGGCTTCTTTCCTAACAACATTTCATAAGGATTTTTATCTTCAATAGATGAACTAGGGGATCTATTGATTAAATAGCAAGAAGTACATACTTCCTCAGCCCATAGGGACTAATCTAGCTTAGCACTACTTAACATACTCCTAGCTTTTTCCATTAAGGTTCGGTTCATCCTTTCTGCTACTCCATTTTGTTGAGGTGTATATGGAGTAGTTTTCTGTCTCACTATTTCTGCATGTTTACAATAGTCATCAAATTCCCTAGAACACTACTCACCACCATTATCTGATCTCAATACTTTTATCTTATGATCTGATTGTTTCTCAACCAAAGCCTTAAATTCTTTAAACTTATTAAACACATCAGATTTGTTATGCATAAAATATATCCAAGTATATCTTGAGACATCATCAATAAATGTGACATAGTATCTAGATTTTCCAATAGAGTCAATATCCATAGGGCCCATTACATCTAAGTGAATAATCTCTAATAATCCTTTAGCTCTATTTGTACCACTAGGAAATTTAGATCTAGATTGTTTTCCAAACACGCAATGCTCACAAAAGTCATTCTTGCCAGTATTATAATTAGGAATACCGTCAACCAAATTCTTATTTATAATGGTCCTAAGACCTTTTTCACTTATATGGCCCAATCTATGGTGCCATAGCATACATGTATTTTCAGCTTTAGCCACATTTGATAAAATATTTACATTGGAGGTATTTAATTTAAACAAAGTCCCGATTCAAGATCCTTTAGCAACCACCATATTCCCTTTCACCAATCTGCAGCCACCTTTGTCAAATGTCACATGCATTCCAGAATCATTGAACTTAGAGACAGAAAGAAGATTTCTAGCAAGTCCCAGAATATGTAAAACATCATTAGGGGTCTTAACCCTACCATCACTGAAACACAATTTTACCTCTCCTTTGCCAACAACCTTTGTTGTGTTGTTGTCTCCAAAGAAGAAATCCCCTCCATCATATGCAGTATACTTAGTGAACCACTCCTTCCTAGGAGTCATATGATAGGAGCAACCTGAATCAATAAGCCAAGAGTTATCAACAACAGTTTTAGAAGAAATGACTAATGCCTCATTACTGTCATTAGTAGATTTCTCTGTAGAAGTATCAAATCCCTTTTTCTTACTCTTACAATCCTTTTTAATATGTCCAGGTTTTCCACAGTTCCAACACTTTACCTTACTCTTACCAAGGGTTTTTGACCGTCCTTTAGACTTACCCTTTCCTTTCTTGTCTGTCTTAGATACCTTCTCTTTAGGCCTACCTCTAACAAACAAGGCATCTTCGGAGCCAGTTTTAGACTTCCTCCTCATCTCCTCTAATAGGAGAGTTGGAATGATATTGTCCATCTTTGGATCTGCACCATTGCCACTGATTGCACTAATTAGATTTTCCCAAGAATCTAGTAAAGAGCAAAGTAATAAAATGCATTTATCCTCATCTTCTAGCTTTACATCTACAGATGCTAATTGACTGAGAATCAAATTAAAAGCATTTAAATTTTGTGCCACAGCATCACCATCTTTCATTTTCAATGAATACAACTGCCTTTTCAGATACAACTTATTTGTAAGACTTTTAGTTTGATAAATATCACCTATTCTCTTCCACAATTTATATGCAGTATTTTCATCTAAAACCTTTAAGAGAATAGCATCAGCAAGACATAATCTAATAGTTCCTCTTGCCTTTTTATCTAACTTAGCCCAATCCTCATCTGAAATAGTTGTAGGTGTCTTTTTTTGATTATTAACAGCTAACCATTGATCTCTTTCTTCAAGAATATCTTCCATTTTTAATTTCCACATTTCATAGTTAGATCCATTGAACTTTTCAATATCTAAACATGAATTCATTGTAACAAAACTTATTTCCAAAATCAGAAAATAATCAAAATTATAAAAGCTCCCACTAAGCCAATAAATCCTTCAATCTTTAAGAGAAAGGCATCCCAATACTCTACCCAACCTCAGCTTTGATACCACATGTTGAAAATTGAGGTTTTTTAGTAGCTTAATACCTTGTAAAACTTTAATATTGCTGATCTAAATATGTATATCCTTTGTTACATATTCTTTGTGGATGATTATCTGATTAATCCTTTTTACTATTTGTAGAATATAGACAGAAGTTGCTAGAAGAAGTACATAGGATATTAGAAAGATTGCACAAGCATGTAACATGGAGAAAACCCTTTCAGGTAAAAAACTCCACCAAGAACTGATCTATTATTCCAATCTTGAAGTAGATTACAATAGCTTCAATTCTTGCTTGAGAATGCCTCTTTTCCCTTAACCAAACTTCTTCACAACCTACAAATAAAACTAACAAACTTTCTCTACAACTTGCTTGAGATATATAAACTTTCTCCAACATTGTAAACTCCAAATGAATTACACAAACAATGCTCAAGCCCTAACCCTTAAAGGTATGCCTATTTCATGCAAGTGGAGTTGTACCGTGAAAACCAATGTCAAACCATCTGCCTCTTCCATTTGGTCATACCAAACTAAAGTCATAACTTAGTCTTCATCTTGTAAATATCTTAAGGCTTTATCCTCAAATTTGGCGCCCAAAAGAGGGCCCCACTTAGCTAGGCTTTCAAAAATATCTCTGCATGTAAAGGAGTTAATTCCAAGAAGCCAACTTGGGCACCCAAAGTGGGTCCAAGATATTTCTTGTTAACTGAAACATTTCTCAACACCATTCATGCAAGAATGGTCATCTCCTGTTAACTGAAGGTAGTTCCCGTTATCTGTCATGCAACTCAAATTATTAGCCATGCATTTCAAGTTAACTAAAGTCAACTAACATGCAACTAAAACTAACTGAAGATAACTGAATTGAATTGAACTGAACTTCAAACCCTATCTTATAGGTACTCAACATGCATAAAGAAAATCCTTATTTTGTAGGAACCTAGGATGCATTTCTGAGGTATACTCAATTTACCACTTAGTTAACTGAACTTAAGGTGAGTATCACCTCCCATGTGCGTGCCCATGTGCTCCTATTTTGTAGGAGCATATCCCAAGGCATCCCCACATGTTCCTAACATTTAGAATAACATACAAATGTCAATTATCATGATTATTTCATCAATTATTAATTCCTTCTTAATCCTAGTGTTGATAAACATATTTCAGGAACTTTAGGATATACATGAAATAACTTAATGTTTTAGGATTGCAATTAAATGGCATCCTATTTCAAACAACATAATCAGATGATTTCCCCGTAATCTTGCTTGTTGGAATGGGGGTTATTGGAGTGAAAAGCAATGTTGTGGGAGGAGAATAATCTTCCTCCTCATATGAGCTATCAAAATAACGTTCACTGTCTCCATAGTGTTTATCATGTGCGTCACTCCCTTCTTCAACATTAGATTTAGCTAAGTGCTCTTCTTGGCACAATAAAGCTAAGTTAGAACATGTATCTATATAAGATGAGAATCTCATTTCATGTGATGTTTCAAGGAAAACCTCTAGAGTGAACTTTTTATTTGATAGTTCATCCCAACTTGAATTATTGATTTAAATATCTAGACAAACATAAATCATCTTCTATTTTTATGGCTTCCAGTTTTGCAAATTCAAAGTCACATACCTTTTTCTACTTTAGGTGAAATTGGATTTTTTAATACAGGGCAACCATAAAGATGGTCAATAATTTTGATTGATTGGGCTTCTCGGAATGAGGGATCTATTTCAAAAATCAAGTGAATATTTTGATGAAATCCCTCATATTTTCATGTTCTATTTGAATCTTGAAGAATTAAGATAGTAGAGTACCTATGTCAATGATTGGTTTGAACCTTGCAATAAAATTTTCTTTCAATACATTCCAATTAGTGATGCACCCATCTTCTAAGCATTCAAATAATTCTACTGATTTATTAATCAAAGATTATACAAACATCTATATGAACACATCCTCCTCTATAACACCTAAAATCCCACATGCAACAATAAGAGCTTGAATATGGTTTTCCATATTTTGTGCATCTTCTTTGGTAAACTTTTTGAAATGTTTTATGGATCCTACGGGTAAGGTTAAGTACTGAAATAAAGCCAAAGGCCCAAAATAAGTTCCCCATGGCTATAGTGAGGTTAAATCCATTATGTAGGTTAGAATTTCAAAACACATAGTCACCAATCTCCATCTAGGAGGAGATAATTTTTACCCTATTCTCTTCTAATATACTCATAAGTTAATTCCTTGGTTGTGGATTTTAATCTCGAGGGGGATTTTGATTACATTCTTGATTAAATTGAGGCTAAAGATCTAGCTCAATAATTACTCTAGAAACCCTCTCTATACTTCTTTCACAAACAACCACCAATCGTTGAGCTCATTCTCCTTCTTCTTCTAAAATAAAGTTTACTCTCATATACTATGTAGTGCTTCTTTTGTATATCCAAGCTAAGGTATTTAGCTGGGAGATAATATCTTCTTTTTTGGTAGTGAACCGATCTAGGTCCAGTTGTAACACAATAAAAACATTTGCATGATGTAAAACCATTTTTATACATAACAAGGTAACTATTTTGACTTTCTCTTTAAATCTCTGATGAAGTTGCCAAAAATCTATTGGTTGACAGATTGGTCTTTTGAAAGATTGATTAAGTTTGACTTTATATTTCCAAAAATAAAGACTAATTGACAATCAAAATTTGGAGAGATCACCATTTTATTTTTGATCTTCCTTTGAATTTTAATTGAGGTACAACTCCCTCGAAAGATATAATTTTGATTTTTTTATTTTAAAGAAAATGGGTATAATTTTGACTAGAAAGTAGGAAGGTAGACTAAAACTTGCTCATAACCATGATGCAAATTTGATTGAAATCAACTTCTAGAATATTAACTAAAATTGAAAGATGTATATGTCACCAATATCACAACTCAAGTATTGGATTACTAGTAACAAATAATTGACTCGAAACTATGCAATTTCATCACTTAACTGAAGAACAATGAATGAAACACCCAAGAACACAACATGCACAAAGAGAAGTAGAATTCTAGAACTTATCAGAGCTCAAAGACACATTTACAAATACTAAGTGTTGCATTCAAATTAATTACTCAAAGAAAAAGAACTTCTAAGTTAGAAAAAAAATAAAACAACAAGAATTGATCCTTTTTTTCAATCGATTCTCTCTTGCATCAAAGTGCAACAGGGATAAAAAAATCAAACCCTTCAAATATTTCCAAAAGCATATTTATAATTTCACATCATAAAGATCATTGAATTCTTGAAAATTGAATCTTGGGGAAATTGTAGCTGCCAATTTGTCGAATGAGTGTTTTGCAGATGATTAATTGATTTCTACTTAACCAAACCAAACAGGCATGTTTATTGCTATTTTAAGGAAGGATTACATCACATATACCAATTGATTTAAACAAGGGAATACATCACAAATCCTCATAGACAGGCCCCATGTGTTAAAAGGTTAAAGAATTTGTCATTGATATGTCTATTGACAACATGAGAATGAGCATGAGCATGAGCATGAGTATGAGCATGGGTTGTATAGTATGTAGATACAGTGTTGGGTTGTACAATATACAAATACAGTGTTGTTATTGATGGAAACATTGTGATTTGTTATAAATATCAGTGTGCAAACCAATTGGTGAAGCATGAGTATGCATAAAGACGTTAATATAATGCTTAGATGCAAGAAGCTTTGGTCTAGTCCAAATAGTTGAGTTGAATAATTGACTATATTAAAACATAGTTTTCAGTATACATGACATCCGGTATTTTGGTTCACATTGGTCCACCTTGAAGAATCTTGATCAGTAGTTTTAATACAAATTTTGTTCAATGTTAGAGGAGTCTAAATCCATATTTTCACATTGTTTTTTCTTCTAGTGTAGAAGTTATAAATGACAGAATATCCAGATTGCTAGTATTTCCAATGTAGAGTGTGTGCTTTGATGAATCCACACTTCATTACAAAATAATATTTTTCCTTTTAGATTTGTGGAGGTGTTGAAAGGTGTCAGGTGCACCTCCAAGTGGCATAAATTTTGGAGGTTCACGTGTTGTGGTTGTTCTATTGGAAATTTTGGATGTTAGGTCACCAATGGTGCTAACTCGATATATTTGGGTTATTGCAAAGGTTAATTAATTATTGATATGTTATAAGGGTACTATTATAGGTCCACCTCGACCTATCTTAGGTGTTACAATTTTGAATTAAGGCTTGAAGTGTGTAAGTTGAGCCAACAAGTTATATTTTGTATGATACATCTAATTAGACCGACCTAACTAATGTTGGGATGAAATGGATATAAGTATAAGATCATTTCGATGTTGGATATGAAATATAACGAGTGTACAAGCATTGTTGATGTGAATTGTGTGAAATTGATGTGAGTGTAGATCATAGTACAATGTTAGAGCAAAGAGATATGAAGTGTGTTAACTCTGTATATTGAGCTTCAGTGGAAATGTATTCCAGTATGTTGCAGATGTATGTGTAATAGTTCATTCTGGTTGTGTGCCACCTCTCTCTTCTATCTTTTCTTCTTTGTGTGGATAGTGAGTCCACTAGGATAATGAGTCCACCTATAATGAGCACTTATGTAATATCTTATAACCAATTATAATATATTGTGAGCTAATCCTCACTGTGATTTTTCCATTTTTGGGTTTTCCACGTAAAAATCTGGTGTTCATGTGTTATGTGGTTTTGATGGATGTTTTCATGCTTTCCATTCTTACTACAAATTTAATATGCTATGTGGAATGGATGTTTAAATGGTTAAGTGGTTTCAGAGAATATTGATTCACCCCCTCTCAATATTCTAAGTGTTCAACAATTGGTATCAGAGCTTGGTTCCTTGGAAGAAGCTTAACTACTTGAGGAAGATCTTGGAGGTTGAACACATGGGTATTAGAGTATATCCTACTCCTTTGGAAGAAATTTTTGCTATTGGATTCACAAAAGAAGATTGCATGGTTGACATGAATGGAGAACTCAAAATAGCTCTTGAAGATCTGGAAAGGTCAGAAAGTGAGAACAAATATCTGAAATAAAATGTTAAGGAAGCAAATTAATGCATCAAAAATTTGAGAGAACAAATCCAAAAAATAGAGAAAGACATAAGGAAGGTAATGAGCATCTAAAGCAAACAAATGAAACAATTACTAGACTAAAAATAAAAGTTGAAGAAGGAAAAGGAGTTGAAGAATGTCTAAATGCTAAGATGAAAAGAAATTTTGAATAATGTTCAAAACTTGAAGAAGTTGTAACCTTGAGATCATATATGGAGAAAGCAAAAAATTAAGATAATTTCAAGATGTCTCTATAATGCTTGATGAAATGATTTAAAATTAGAATAATTATAAAGACAAAGGTGGATTGGAGTTTGAAAAAGGAAAATTTTCAAAGGTAGATCAAACACCAAGTATTGAAGAGAAGAGCAATGAACAAAAGAAGATTGATGACAAGAAGAGTAATGGAAAGCAAGTCTGGAATCAAAGGAAAGAATTTAAAAGACCACCTATCAGACAACCAAATGCACAAAAGTACTTATCTTTTAATGGTTTCTATTATTCTTGCAATAAATTTGGACATAAGGTTATGGAATGTAGAAGCAGAATGAATTAGAATGTCCAATCTTTTCCTAGATAGTTCTTTACGTGTAAAAGATTCGGTCATAAGGCTAGTGAATGCAGAAGTCAAATGATGAATGGCTATAACAATAGTATGAGGTTTCAATATTTCAATGTGTAATGTTATGAATGAAATGGATTTGGGCATAAAGCTAATCAAGGAAAATCTAGAATGGGCAAAAGTAAGCTTGTTCAAAATGCTATAACTTGTTACAATTGCAATAAACCTGGACACATTTCCAAATTTTTCAAAAGCATTAATGTGAAGAAGAACAATCTGGTAAATAAGAATGACCCGATGAAAAAGGTTGATCCATTAGAGATGAAGAAAGAGTTGGGAAAGATTTGGAGAAAGAGGGAAGATAGTGAGATTAAGTTTTTGTATGCATCAACATTTGGTGTAGATGTTTCCTCCAAAAACTAAGTAGAAAGCTTTGGCTTAGGGGGAGCATTAATAGAAGATCTTGTATCCCCTACCAAATGGATGTTATTGATGATTCAAAATATTGGAATAAGGTGTAGGTTGACATGGTTAACCTATTGGTAAAAGAACTAGTGAAAAAAATTGAGTTATGGAAGTTGGCAGAAAGTTGACTACGCACACAGTTAGGGTTTTTACCAGCTTTTTAAAATGAGAATTCAATGTGAATTAGGTTAGTTAAAAAGGGTTTAAAAGTGATTTTACATTCAATATAAGTCATTTGTAAACAAGCATTTGAGAAGAAGAGAAGTGAAGAGAAAAGTGAAGCATCCTAGAAATCTTTGCGCACAAAAACCTAACCAGAAGGTGATTAAGAGGCATTTATAGTTTCTATTCACCCTAAGTTTCAAAAGCAGTTTGAATTTGTTGCATAATGTACACACCACACGTTGTAGAATTTGTAGATCATCTTCGGTCTAAATTCAAATGGAATCCTGACAAATTTGTGGTGGATGATCTGGATGGTGTGCTTTCACACATACCATATGGTGTTCTACACACAGAAGATTTAAGGGTATACATTCATGTGAATTTGGAAGAATATGATCACTCTAAATTTGGTGATGTGTGGGTTAATGAACTCGCCGAAGATGAATTTGAGCTAAAACCATAATTTGAAAGCTTGGCAGAGAAGAAGCTTGATGTGTGGAACTATTTCCCTAACTTTTTCCCTGATGATGCATGGGTAAGGTTTTCCCTAAGAAAAATACATGGTAGATTTATGTGGCTTGATATACCTCACTTGATTAACAAAGAGTCAATTAGGATTTTTATTGGTTTATGTTCAACCAGATCAGATTCAGTGCTCGTGTAGGTAAAGAATGAGGTTTTTATGGAGTTAATTGGTGCAAAGTATGATAGGAGAGCCATGAGAATCAAGGATATTAGAAGTCTAGTAGTTAAGTATGCCTCAATTGTGATCGATTATAAATTATACTTCACTAATAGGGAGTATTCAGTATCAACAACTGCAATTAATACAACACATGAGATAGTTGTGAAGGATGATTTGTGCAAGTTTTTGAGAGCACAATTGATTGAAAATCTACATAAGACCAAGGGCTCAAAGTACGCTTTCAAGTTTGGTACTTTGATCATATTTTTATTGTTTTAATTTTTCAATGAGGTTCCCGGAACAAAGAATATAGTTTGGTTGAAGGACAAACTTGTGGTACATCAAATCAGAGATCACCTAAGGAGGTTAGATGATGCAGATGCACAGGAAGTTGCATTATGGGGATTTTTCAAAGCCTTTCAAAAGAATATGCAAACCAGACAAAGGATACCAAAAAGTTTGGTGGAAAAATACAAGAATGACATTATTTTCATGGTGAGCAAGGATTGTTGCATAATGGAGGTTGTTGAGCCTAGAACTATGTAGATCCCAGAAATGGGATGTGAAGTTGAAGAAAAAGTAATAATTAGTTTGGTTGATCTTATGTTGAAAAAACTTAGAGATACTTTTTAGGAGAGATACAACACCTACGAAGAGAATTCCATGCAAGTGCATATGGATCAAAGGAAAAAATAGATAAATAAGACTGTTGAGAAGATGACTGTGCAAGTTGTGGAGGTAATGGGTCTAGCAAAGGAATAAGTAGAGAAGGCTAAAGCCATGTTTGACTTATCGGAAGGAAAATATAGTAGAAGAAGGTCTAGTAGAATTACTACCACCCCTCTAGTTTCCCCCAATTCCTCTAGGACCATTCATATCACAGGAGAAAAGAAAAGAGTCTACAAGTGCTTCGGTAAAGGAGAAAACACCTCCAGTTAAGCAGCAGAAAGCGGCCTCTCTGGAAAAACAACAAACAGGTCCTATAAGGAGAAGAATAAAAACAAAAGAAACAAGAGAGACATACTTGGGAGTGAATGTTGATGATGAGGAAGAAGAATAAGAATGACCACAGTTGGTCTAGAAAAGGAAATCTGAAGCATCTCAAGGAGAATCAAGTGTAAAGAAAAAAAGATTGACATTGTGGATACTGATAGTGAGGCTAAAGTTGAAAAGGAGAAGGAAGGCTATAAAATAAAAATGAGGGAGAAGAAAAAAAAAATTGGTAAGGGAAAAAGGACTTCGAAAGCAAAGAAGAAGAAGAAGGGTAAGTTTTCCCCTCAGGTAAGGCAACATAGCCCCATGAAATTGGATGCTTTATTTAATGGTATTATATATTATGAGATGTTAGATCAAATTTTTGCTTTGTATACTAGAGAAAATGATGTTGATAAGGCTAATATAGAAGAAGTAATTATAAAATACATTGTTACTTTTGAAGTGAATATGAAGGATATTGCAAAATAATTTCCTCTGGAGTTGAGAAATATATTATATGCTACAAGACAGGAAGCCATCAATGAAGAAGCAAAGTTAAGATCATTTTCTTTGGAGAAGGTTAATGCACCCCTCTCGGATGAGCATAAATCCACATTGGCTCAGGTGTAAAAAAAGGAGTTTCAAACAAAGAAAAAGGTAACTACCCTTATGAGTAGAGATTATAATGATCTTGAGAGGCTCTGGAACGAAATTGTGGAGAAGGTTGCAAATTTGGCACAAAAAATAGGACTAACTCCAAAAAATGAAAAAGAAATGCATGATGATATATCAACTCTGGAAATTAATGTTATAGAGGAAGCACAACAAGAATATTCTCAACATGAGCATGCAATATAAGAAAAGAATGTGTAGGATGATACTCTTTTAGATATGGAAGAGAACATTGCAAAAGAAGGAGCTATTGATAACACTTCTCTAACAGGAGAAAATATTGTTGCAAAAGAGAATGTTGGAGAGACGTAGAAGGAGGATACTCATATAGGACATAACTCCCCTCCTCCAAAACCTAGAAGAATGTAGAGGTTGTATAAAATAACCCAGAGATTAATATGCCTCTGGATAACACTGATAGATCTATTGATGATGAGAAAAAGATTGAAGAAAAGAAGAATGAGGAAGAGCCTATCAATGCTAAGAAGAATGATGAGAAAGCATAAAGAAGAATTGGTGATAACGAAAAGGCTTTGTAAATGAAATAAGCAAAAGATAAATTCAAGATGGTTGGTGAATCTTTTGGTACATCCAGAGATTCATTAAATAATCTATTAAGTATGCAAATCTAGTTATAACATGTTGTGTCTACCCAACTACTATAGCTTCCAATGCAATAGGGGAAGGTAGATATGGATCACATTTCTCCATTGCACAAGCTTCAGTTAGGTGATGCATTTTGTGCCTCTTCCAGGAATGAAATTTTGAAAAATAATTAGAAGAGTGCAGAGCATATTGATGAAGCAATGAAAGTGCTACAAGAATTCATACTCGGTGGAAGCATAGATAATTATTTATCCAATATGGAAAATTTAAAGTTTTTGATTGATTCATTTAAAGAATATTTTAGTTTTTTGAAGGAAAGACTGGAGAAGGAGATAAATAAAAAGATGAATGATAAGATATTAATGGATATAACAAATAAGTGTGCCACCACACACAATATTTTAAAATAATCTTAAAAATGTACAGGATTGTGTTGTGGAAGCCAAGATGTTGTTCCAATTTTGTATGAAGTGGCCTAACTCCACCAAAAGCATTAAGGATGAGATGGACTCCATTGAATCCCAAATTGATAAGGCATCAGGTGCCTATTATCTGATGGTTGATGCAGATGGAGGTACAAGGTTAGCAATTGAGATCCTACATGAACAATTCTTCCAACTACAAGAACAAAGAGAAAAGATAATTGTATAGTTTGGACATCTTAGGGAACTTTTAAATGCAAAGTATATTATTATCTCCAGTTCTCTGATAAGTGCAAAAAAAGAAATGAAGTTAAATATAGTACCTAGCACTCCATATGATGGAGAAGAACTACTTATGGATTTTGAAGCTCAAAGTCACATGCTTGGCACAACCAAGAATGAATGAGAAGAAGGAAAGAAAGACTCGAAAGCACACCTTACAAAATTGCAAGTGTCAAACACTTATTTCAATTAATGGTGTATATTTCTTTTCTTATGCATTAAAGATTTCTTAGTCAGATTATACTGTATATATGCAAATGGTTGAGATAGTTTCCAGTGCAAATTTTGATCCAGTCTAGTGGATAGCACTGTTAGAGGAAGATTGGTTAATTTTTTTTAGAATTTTGGCTACTCCCATATATATGTATATATTAGTTAGGAGGACAAAACATGAGCATATGAGTATGTATGAGTGATGTCAAAGGGGGAATAAATATCAAAATATATGTATGCACCCTTTTCCCTTGATGTCAAAGGGGGAAAGTTGTTTTGGAGAGAATTTTGGCATGTTGCCATCAATCACAAAGGGGGGGATTGTTGAAAGGTTAAAGAGTTTTTCATTGATATATATATTAGAAACATGAGCATGAGCATGAGTATGAGCATCATGGGTTGCATAGTATGAAAATATAGTGTTGGGTTGTACAATATGCAGATATAGTGTTGTCATTGATGGAAACATTGTGATTTGGTATAAAGATCAATATGCAAACCAATTGGTGAAGCATGAGCATGCATAAAGATGTTAATATAGTGCTTAGATGCAAGAAACTTTGGTTTGATGCAGACAATTGAGTTGAAGAATTGACTAAGTGTCAAGACATAGTTTTTAGTATACAAGACATCTGATATCTTAGCTTGCATTGGTCTTCCTTGAAGAATCCTACTTTGTGATTTTTTATGAAATTTTGTTGGATATTAGAGGAGTCTAAATCTAGATTTTTACATTGTTTTATCTTTTGGTGTAGAATTTATGAATGATAGAATATCTAGTTTAGCAGTGTTTCCAGTGCAAAGTGTGTGCTTTGATGAGTACACACTTCACCGCAGAATAATATTTTTCTTTGCAGAATTTCAGAGGTGTTTACAAGTTTCAGGTGCACCTATCTTCCAAGTGGCATAAATTTTTGAGGTCTTCATGTTAATTTTTGGTTGTTCTATTGGTAAATTTTGATGTTAGGTCACCAATAGTGTCGATCCAATATATTTGGGGTATTACGGAGGTTAAGTATTGATATGTTATAAGGGTGCTATTATAGGTCCACCCCAACATATCTTATGCATTACAAGTTTGAATTAAAGCGTGAGGTGTGTATGTTCAGTCAAAAAGTTATATTTTGCATGATACATCCAATTAGGCCAACCTAAATGATGTTGGGATGAAATGGATATAAGTATAAGATCATTTTGGTGCTGGATATGAAATATAGTGAGTGTACAAGTATTGTTGATGCGAATTATGTGAAAGTGATGTGAGCGTAGATCAGAGCAAAGAGATATAAACTGTGTTGACTCTGTATATTGAGCTTCAATGGAACTGTATTCCAACATGTTGTAGATGCATTTGTAACAGTTCATTTTGGTTGTGTGCCACATCTCTCTTCTATCTTTTCTTCTTTCTATGGGTAATGAGTCCACTAGGATAGTGAGTCTACCTATAGTGAGCACTTTTGTAATATCTTATAGCTGACTATACTATATTGTGAGCTAATCCTCACAATGGTTTTTCCATTTTTGGGTTTTCCACATAAAAGTCTGGTGTTCATGTGCTATGCGGTTTTGATGGATGATTTCATGCTTTCATTTCTTACTGAAAATTGAATATATTATGTGGAATAAATGTAATATTTAAGTGGTTTCAGATAATACTGATTCACCCCCCTCTCAAAATTTTAGTCCAGCTTGTGTGAACAGTCTATAATTCCTCAGTTTGGTATTTAATGGCATACCCACTAAAGTTAGACTCATGTCGACAGTTTAAATGAGAGGATTTTATCTGAAGTTGCAGCTCACATAACTAACATAACATCATATCACTACTAATTCTATTAAATTTAATAAAACTTGGAATTTCTTTGTGTTATTAATTGCTCCTGATTGCACTCTTTCAGCTTACTCCCTTTTATATAAATTGAGTAGAAACACTCATCCCTACATACCAACTTTCACTTCAAGATGTCGAGCACCTTGAGTGACACCACTTCCAATAGTGATTTCATCTTAATTGAAGGTGTGGAGTGTAGTGCAGTAAGGAGACTAGTAGCGAACTAGCTCAGAGAGGTTTTTTTGATACATAGTGATGTGGAGGAAGACGTAATCAGGAAGATAATTAGAGAAAAATTCCTAGCCCAGGTTCATGTTCACAACTCTACATTGTTGGAGCACTTCTTATACAATGTCACTCAAACCTCTAGAAAGTTAGAGTGGGGAGGAAAGGTTGTAGAACACCTGGTAAGGTCAATTTATTTAGCCCAAGTGGAAGCTTCTCTAGGGAATCTTAATGAATACCCTTGCATTGGCCTGGTAGGGGATGTTGTTTGTATCACCGCTGCTCTAAGGAATGAACAAGTAAAGCAATTTATCACTCTACTCTATACTAGGCCAGAGTAGAACATGATGGAGACCTTCACACACTTCATGGAGCTCAATGAAAACCTCTTCTCACTAGCATAGATTGTGCGGCTCTAGGAGGTGGTGGAGGGCATCCGTATTCTAATTTTTACTCTTTGTGTTTTAAAAACTATACTAAAATTTCACCCCTTTTTTTTATGTAATACGAATATTATATGAATATGTATACACCTTTTTGTGTTTAATCTATTTCATGCAATGCGATGATCTTAGGGTTCTCTATTTCAATTCTATGTTTTTCTTGTCTATTGTGATACACTTTTTTATTTTCATAACTATAATAAATTCAAATGGTTTATGCTTAAGCTAAATATCATCTTTGTAATATATTTCAAATTGTGTACCACCACCTTTCTTTAAACAAATCTTCAAATAAAGAGATGATAGTTTAAAATAATACTAATGCATCAATATTCGGCTTAGGTGGATTTCTTGAAATTTTGTCAAAGCCTGATTTAGTTAAAAAAACAATCCCTCTATCCACTTAAGACCTAGTTCGAAGTTCTTTAGGGATTTTTCTAATAGGAGCATATAGGGAAGAGCCTTCGAAACTGATAAAATACTCAGTCCTTCGGAAGATAATTTACCATCAGGGATATGATAGGTATCTGAAACCCTGTCGAGAACCAACAAAGGTTTTGAAACCTTACAAAAGCTTTGTAATAGAATCAATTTTCACTTAACCTTTCTTCCTTCGGTTGGCGTGAGCTTGGGTTATGAGAACCATTTCAATCCTTGACACCTTTTTTAAAACTTCATAAAAAGTCTCTTCAAAATAAAACTTAAGTTTAACCTTGAAAGTCAAGCAGAAAAGAAGTTGTGGCAACTTAATCGGTACCTGCTATAATTCTAAAAACTCATCAAAAAGGTGCTAAATTTAACATAGCCAAATTTGCTTAATGGTAGATGTGATTTTGGGAGAATCAACTAGAGTTGTGGTAACAAGTTTCAAGAAATGAAAATAATGTAAGTAGCTGATGTAATAAGCTTTAGCCTTAACTTTGAAATATTTGATGAAATAGAAGAAATCTATAATATAGTGATCAATATTTCACCCTATCATACAACTATAGGTGTAATATTATAGGTAATTTGACATAAAAAATTGAGTTAAATGGATAAAACCACCATATTAGATGTATAAATATTCATTATGTATTCTATACCAATTAGCAAGTAACAACTCAAATTTTCATTCCTAGGTCCCCAAAATTCTCTTATCATTGGCTAATTAATGCATGAAATTATAAAATATAGGTTCCATTTATTAGAGAGATTTAAATGGTTTGTGAACACTATAAAAGTAAACTTTGTAGCTAGATTTTGGCTTCCTTGCATAAACAAAACAACAAATATAAAGATAACATAAAGTAGTACAAATGAAGCTAAAGTCAAAAAAATGAATGAAATAACAAAATGATGAAGAAAGGAGTGTGAATAAATATTTGTGCATTTGAGTGATTCAAAAACCTATAGCTCAAACAAGAAATAAGGTTTGTACTCCTTAGGAGCTTCCATTGAATGGTCTAGTAATTAGTTACCTTTAAATATGTATTTTTATCCAATGATTTATAGGAAGAAAAAAATATGTGTGTGTTCTCTAGCCTAAGTGTGTCTAGAATATGAACAATAAATTAAAATTCTATGAATATTACTTTTAGGTATGCAAGAAGAAACAAGCTAGTGTGTATGTATGTCAATTAGAAGTGAGAAATCCAAAAAAGTGTCAAAACTTATGAATGCAAAATTCTATTACAAAATAAAAATGAAACAAAATTTAGTGAACGAAATCACCTCACACCATGAATGGCTATGAAAATTGAAAAGAAAATTTTGATTTGTTTTAAATCTTTTGGGTTTCTAGCTTTTACCTTTTCATCCGCAGGCCGCACTTAATGGAAAGAAGATTGCTCCAGAAAGCATGCAATGTGCCACATAGCGGTTGTGTGACTTATATATCTCTTTTCTCTTCAGACATGAGCTGAAACATATGTCATCATGGTGGGGTTTTTCTCAAAGCCTTTCTCTTAGTTTTGAGATTGTCCGCCCGCTCGACATGTCATCTATTCGTCCAAGCATTTTTTTTTTTTCAAGAAGGATCTCTTCGGGCGGAATTTGTCAGAAGGTGGTGGATGTCTTGTCTTCAAGGTGAACCTTTGAGTCATTGCCATCAATCTATATGGTTGATTGATCATATTTTTGCTAGGTTGTGTTAGATTCGATTGTTTTCCGTTTGTAATCTTTGCTAAAATATCTAAGTCATTAATGAAGCAGTTGGGACTTAATGAGCAAAGATTTTTGCGATCTAATAAAGATCTAAGATCGGATCTTGGGCTATCAAGTGTGGGCATATGGCAGTTTCTATTTCTAGAATGTTGATGGTAGTGTTCTCTTCTTCCAGCTATACATAGGGGTCAGCAACATATGCAAACAAGTTTTTTTTTGAGTTTTAGTCTTTTCCAGAAGTTAGTTTCGAAAGTTATTTACCTTTCCAAGTAGATTTTAGAGATATTTTTCAGAAAATTGAAAGTTGACAGAAGACTGTTATTCTCTGGCATGTTATATATTTTTAACTCAAACTATCATCGGATTGGCATCTAACCTTTGTTTTAAAGTCCGTTTAATATTGAAGTTTGATATGTTTAGAAGAAATCTTTGAAATTGTTCATGTTATGGCCTTTATCAAGTTCCTTCTTTATGTTTTTGTTCATGTTAAAAAAACTGTGTCAAGCTTACTTTAATAGTATGGGTAGCTAATTTTCATGTTGTAAGCTTCTTTGTTGAACTTTTTTGCTTTCTTTAAGAGTTGCTATTTTATATATTATTTCGTAAAAAGAGGAAGGGTTTTTCTACAATTTTTGGGTATTTCTATTAAGTTTTGAAACTCTCTTATGTTTGATTGGACCTTAATGGATGCTTCCCATGAGTGGATTTGAGAGACTACACTATGCTTTTACTTAGCCTTTTTTGTTTGTTCTCTTCCCAACAATGAAGGGTTTGTGGCATTCTATGTCTATTATATCATTCATAGGAAATAAGTTGAGGTTTGAAATGTTGTAAAAGCTTTGGCGCATCACCATTTTCATGTTTTTGTTTACATTTTCGTCTACCTTTTTCTCCCAACACATAGAAGATTCGAATTTCTATACAAATCCCAAAGGTATTTAGTGAGGCGCAAATTAATCCCCCACTCCCTAAATTTCCCATAAGACTATCAGAGAGGCACAAGCTTTTATGATCAACAATTCTTTTATTGGCACACCTGGTAGGACCAACTTTTTGAACTCTTGATTACAAGTCAGAAATATTTCTAAAATCAAGTCAAAGAAAGAGGTTGGAAGCTTTCATGCCCAGAATCCAAACAAGGGCATCCTCAAAAGGCCATTTCCAATACACCTAGTTACCTACCTCGGTACCAAAGGAGAAGAAGACTTACAAGTTCCATATCACCTGTAAGGAGCAATAGGGAAATAAACAAGAGCCCAAGATCTGGAGATTTATCTACCCCACTTGGAGGCCAAGCTTTTCAAATCAGAATACCCATATACCCGATTCATAGGAATTTGTTTGCAATGGCCCATATAATTGCCCCTGCTCAAATAAATTTGGTAACTTGACATAGCGAAAGTCCGCTACAAATGCCTACACCCCCAAACGTATGGCCTACCATACCTCCTAATTACCTCAAAGCCATCCCAAAGTTTTATGGGGAAGATTTTAAAACCCCCTTCGAAAATCTCCAAGATATAGTGGAGGTATGCAAAGTACATAACATAGCGGAGGAAAATATTGCTCTTAGGTTGTTGACTACATCTTTCAAGGGAAAGGCTCAGGATTGGTATAGGTCTTTGGTTTCCAGTTCTATCTACTCTTGGGATCAACTCAGAGAGAGGTTGTTCGAACACTTCTCAAAAAAAGGAGATCACTCCTCACTACTGCATCAATTAATCACCATCAAAAGGGTCCCACAAGAAGCCATGAGTGACTTCAACATCAGGTTCCACAAAACCTGGTAAAGAATCCATGTGACTGCTTGACCTCTAGCCACAATGGTGTTTATGTTCTACCTAAAAGCTTTGCATTCAGACATCATGGTCATGATAACCTCTGTGGGAGGAGATATGCTACCTGACGCATACGAGTTGGTTATGCATGCATAGAACAGTCTAATTGATGTTGAGAAGCTTTCAATGTGCCCGCCAATGCCATTGTGCGAAAATCTCTGATGGTCCTCGAGAAGAAATTATTCCAAGAACCTCTTCTCCACAAGAAACTGCGTCAGCTGCACCAACATCTATGTACGTATATCCCGCTGCACAACCAAGCATTTTGGGTTCCTCTTCACTAGCAGCGGACGTCAATGATATGAAGAGTCTCATGCGGTTGTTTACTAATTAGGTAGTCCTCATCCAATGATAGCAAGCAACACCCCCAAAGAAAACCATGCAGACCTATCAAGGAGGAAGGCCATATTACTAGAAAAATGCCTACAAGGGAGCCTCGAAATGGGGAGGTTAGCAACCAACATCCACAAACCAGATAGTCCCGGTCACCATGTCACTTCAAGACATCAAGAGCAGTCCAAGCAAAGATTTAGTCCCAAGCCAGAATAACTTGGTGGAGGACGAGAACGCATGATGTTTCCCATGTAACGATAGTCATATACCCTGGAATTTCCCAAGGGGAAACCTATAACAGAAAATAGCGGATTAGAGGAGCCAAGGCATCTTCCCAAGTACAAAAGAATATCAATCTACAGAAATGGAGAATCCCCACTTCCGAGTGCAAACACAAGGAATGTCTTTAGAACAAGAGCTGGATATTGCACCAGACCAGGCGCTTTTCTCATGGATGGAGGAAGAGGATCTATTATTCATGAATGATGCTCAGATAACTAGTGCCCCACAAGTACAGTCAGACTACAACACGAGGTATAAAAGAAGGCTCACTGGAGAGTACGTACAACAAGCTCTGCCACGTCCACAACTATGTCAACCACAACTACAAGAAAAGTAAGCTTTGCAAGTCATCACCTGACCTACTCTACACTCATAAACTCCATTGTTTCCAGAGAAGGAGATGGACAAGACACCGAGTCTACTTGTGTCAGATCAACTCCTCCCAAAGACAAGGGAGATACCACTATTCAAACAAATGACACCGCCCCTCAAAACGCTCAACATAGTCAAACAATTAAAGAAGGTGTCCGCCAACATGTCCCTTTGGGATGTAATATCTATTCCAGAACAAAATACGTTGCTCCAGGAAGCATTAAAAAAGAAAGAACAAATGTCGCAGATAGAGATGACTTCACCACATGACCAAAATGAAGACAAAGGGCTCACATCGGGACCCCAACTTTCAAAAAATACAACTTATGTGAACATCATGGACAATGCAAAAGAGAAAGAGGTAAGCAAGCCAAAGCCCACACCTTTCTTTTTAACAATTATTGTGGGATATAAAATTTTGCATAACAATATGATCGATTCAGGAGCTAGTACAACGGTCATGCCTAAACAAGTGGTTGACACCCTGAAACTCAAATATGAGTCTCTCGAGAAAGGAATCATGCAATTAGATGGGAAGAAGGTTCCGACCGTTGGCCACATCAAGGATCTATCTTTGACTCTCTTCTCATGTCCAAGCCAAATAGTCACATAAGAGGTAGTTGTGATAGAGTTTCTCCTAGTATTCAAGATGTTCCTCTCAAGGGATTTTACATAAAATCTTGATAGATATTTAGTGCTCAATTGGTCTCACTTGATGTTGTGAACCAAGCATGGGGCAAAGATGAAGATCTTATATGAATCTTTGCATCGGGAACACATAGTGGATAATGCTTTCTTATACTTTGAAGTAGCGCATAGATCATTCTCGCAAAGGGAGAAGTACTATGTAGAAATTTGGGAAGACGAGGAAGATATGAGCGATTGGACCCCGAAAGAGGAGGTCCTCCTCAACCAATTCATTGATTTTGACCCATATAGAAACTTTCATGCTATCGGGTTAGGCTCAAATGTGATCTTCAACGATGATCAAGATTTCCCCAAATTGATAAAAGAACGAGGAGAGCATAATCCTAAGGGTGACAATAGTCTCTGGACATTTTATTTTGACGGTGTCAAATGCAAGGTCGGTTCTAGAGCAGGTGTTCGACTAGTATCCTTGATAGGGTCAGAAACCCTCAAGGCTTTTCATTTCTAGTTTCCATGCTCAAATAATGATTTGGAATATGAAGCCTTGGTCCATGGTTTGTTCCTCATAGAATGGATGGGTGTAAAGAGAATACAAGCATTTGGAGATTCAGAGTTGGTTGTGATCCAAATCCGTGTTCAAGCGACTGCCAAAAATATAAGAATGTAGTTATATAGGCATAGAATATGGTATCTGATCGAGAATTTTGAGGCTTTTAACATTCAAGTTATCTCGTGTTCTCAGAATGAGGTTGTTGATCGAATGGCTTCGATCGGTTAACAATTTAAACCAATTTTTGACTCAGCAATAAAGAAAAATGCAGTATAGATCATCGCCCGACCGAAAATCCCTAAAAATGATAAGAACTAGCAAGTATTTAAGGACGATTTTCAAATCCCAATTTTTTTACAAAAATACGGAAAGGCTCTCGACCATTCCCATCCCAAAGTCGGGACCTCTGAAGGGAAAGTAATCCAGTTAAAAGGAAAAAAGCTTCCTTGAGGGTTGATCTCTTGAAAATATTTTCAATTGCGAGGACGCGAGAAATAGAAAGCCAAGGTTCACTGTTGATGAAAAAGACTATGAAGATCTCAATGTCGGAAATGGTAGAAAATTAAAAGTCGATAGAGACGTTCCTTTGAGAGACAAAGAAAGATTAAAAGGGCTATGTTCTAGGTATGATGGGGTCATAGCCTGGACCTATGACGATCTCAAAGGATTAATCCCAGCATAATACAACATACTATTGACTTAGACAAGGGTTTGAAGCCTGTCTGACAAAAACAAAGGCCAGTCAATCTGAAGGTCGAAGCATTGATGGCCCAAAAACTCACCAAATTAATTGAATCAAGGATCATATACCCTATTAAGCATTCTACTTGGGTGTCTAATCTAGTGCTAGTTCAATAAAAGAATGGTGATATTCGACTCTGTGTAGACTTTAGGGACTTGAACAAAGCCTCACTAAAAGATCATTACCCTTTGCCATCAATGGAGCAGATTCTGCAAACTGTGGACAGGTCGAAAATGTTCTATTTGCTCGATGGTTTTTCAGGATATAACCAGGTATATGTCAAAGAAGGAGATCAACATAAGATGATGTTCACCACTAAGTGGGGAACATTCACATAATAAAAAATGTCCTTCAGACTCTCCAATGTTGGTGCAAATTTTTAGTGAGTGATGGATATCGCTTTCAGAGGTTTAATTAATCAGATTATTTTAATATATCGGAATGACCTAACGGTATTTTTAAAATCAAAGGATAATCACTTTGATTATCTGGAGAAGGTTTTTCAGAAGTGTCAATAGTTTGAGATTTCCTTAAATCTAAAAAAATGTGTTTTCAGGGTACCCTAAGGCAAGCTACTTGGTTTTGTGGTATCAAAGGAGGGAATAGCGATAGATCCCAAAAGGGTGAAATCTATAATGGAGTTACCACTTCTAGTCAGCCAAAAGGGGATACAGTCTTTTTTGGGGAAGATTAATTTTGTTAGCCGATTCATTTCAGACTTCATAGGAATCATGAGACCCATTACGCTAATGCTTAAAAAGAATCTAATATTCAAATGGACCCCCGAAGGCAAGATAGATTTTGAGCATATAAAGGCATCCATATGTGCAGCCCTAATGTTAGCTAACCCAGACTTCTCCAAGGATTTCTTTCTCTATGCCTATAGCGGCTAGTACAACATAACTTCGATTCTCACACAAAAGGGAAAAGACAATAGCGGGGAGCATCCCATCACATTCCACTCCAAGACACTAAAAGGATACAAGACCAAGTACAACTTTGTCAAAAAATAGGATTTTTCTATTGTTAAGAGCCTAAAGAAATTCTAACACCTGATATCGTCCAACAGAATTACCATTCTCGTCGCCCATCCCAACGTTCGGGAGTATATCATTGAAGGAAAAATAACTAAGAAAAGAGCCAACTAGATCACCAAGATCCTAGAATATGATGTGGATATTAGACCAACCAAGCTGGTTTGGGGAAGAGGTTTGTGTGACTATCTTGTGTAGGAATTGAGCCCCTTATCGAAGGAAGAAATTGATCAAGTCTACACAAATCAATTTGAATTAGACCAGTCCTGGGTGATGGATTGAATGCTTTATATGCAAAAGGGGTAGTACCCAACCAACATTCCACCTCATAAAAGGTGATACTATTGACTGTAAGGCATCTAGTATGTACTAATTAAAGGCATAGTGTTTAATATAAATTATGACGATGTCTTGCTCCAATGCTTAAATAAGTCACAGGCGAAAAGAGTTTTGAATGAATTTCATAGTAGTCCTGAGGGTGGGCATTACTCCACCAAGACTACAACTTTAAAAATAATTTAGGTAGGATATTACTAGCCTTCGATGTTCTCCAAGGCACATCATTTGGTACAAAAATGCACTCAGTGACAATATTTTCTTGGCAAGAGGAAGAATTCTGCCATGCCCCTAAACTCGATTGTAACTGAGGAGTCCTTCACTCACTGGGGTTTAGATTTCATTGGAATGATAAATCCTATTTTTAGTGTAGGCCATAAGTGGATACTCATGACAACCGACTATTTTAAAAGATGGACGAAAGCGATTGCTCTAAAAAGTGCTATAGAAGTCAAAACTATCAACTTTCTTGAAGAGTTAGTGGCGAGATTTAGTTCACCAAAAACCATCATATCCGACAATGTGTGAGATTTTGTGGGATCTGGAATGTCATATTTTTCTCTGAAGCATGGGGTCTACCTAAAGACTTCATCAAATTATTACTTGCAAGGAAATGAGTTAGCATAATCAACCAACAAAAACCTAAATAGGTTAATCAAGCACATCAGGTTACAAAGGCAAAGGGAGTGGTACAGGCACCTACGAGATGCTCTATGGGCCGATAGAATTACACCCAAACAAATCTTGAAGCCTTCTCCTTATGAGCTAGTATACAGAAAGGAGGTAGTTTTACCTATTTCTATAGAAATCCTGACATTACAACTAATAAAGGCTTTGGAAATCAAACAAAGTAGCAGGATGGAAATAAGGTTGGCAACACTCCTAAACCTTGAAGAAGAATAGGAAAAATCCTATGAAGCCATGATCTTTCACCAACAAATAGTTAAACGGTGGTTTGAAAAAAAGGTCTCCGACCTAGATTTCAGGGAGCGGATCTTAGTGTTAAAGTACGATGAGCGCGCTGCAAAACCAGGGCAACATGCAAAATTTGAAACCCTATGGAAGGGCCCCTTCTACATCAGCACATGCAAGGAAAAGAATGCGTACGAGCTTGAAGATATGGAAGGTAATACTTTGGATATACCGGTAAATGGTATTCATCTAAAATTATTCCATTAAAGTACACGTTTTCTTTTTTAAAAAATCACAGTTTGTATCATATTTTTAAAAAAAAATTAAAATACATTTTAAAAGTTTTGTGAATAAGCCTTTAGAATAATAAAAGAGGAAGTAGAAACGTATTATATATATTATGTATTAAAAATTTACAAAATATATAGTACGAGCTTGAGGCTCCAAGAAGCTTGAAGCTTTTCAGAGCAAACCCAAAAATGATTACAGTGCAAAAGGACAAAAACGAGGAGGCACGTTAAAAAGACAGTGACATTAAAGCCTCCAGGCCATTGCTACATAGTCAAAATGGCACTTAGTTGGGTTCTTCATCTTCGTCTTCAAAAAAAAAAAAAAAGGAAAGGGGTTCAAGATAGCGTGGGCAAGCTCGGCATACCAAGGACCTCAGTCCTCGTTCCCACGGCTATACACAGTCAGAAACTTGAAATGTTTTTTCCAATCCAACCTAAGAATGTGCTCTATGTCAAACTCCCTTAGGAGGAAAGTGGTCACAGGGCGAGATAGCGAGCGATGCCTCTTGAGGTCCATGGTTTGAAAGTTAGTAAGTAGAGGCAGCCAAACCACGTCCTCCCCATAGTCAACGTGCCTGCGAAGGTCCATGGCACTCGAAATGCCACCACCATAGATAGCCACTTGTACAATTTTTCCAAGCTCGTCCAGATACAGAGAGTCAAACATGGCATGACAAAATGCAATTATCCAAGGTTTGGATGTATCCAAGTCGAGAAGGGAGGCCATGAAGCAAGAAACGACATTGGAGTTATAGGGCAGCTAGGTCTCATCCTTCACACAGTCCTTGTCGAGCACCCACTTAAACACCACAACAATGAGGCAGTCAATCTTCTTCACCAAGTGTTTAATTCGATCACTGGTAATTTTTCCCACAAAGGAATATTGTGTCCTTCATTCCATGAGCCGAATGGGAGTGCCTAAGCCAAATGACATGATAGAAAATAGGATAAAGCCAGCGGAACAGGATACTATGAGGAAGGCTTGCTAACTAAAAGAGCTTTTCAAAGTGAACATTTCAGTAAGGTGGCATAGCTATTTATAGAAAAATGGCGTGCCAACGAGCTCGACCAACGAAAAAACATTTTCCCATCAGACAACGAAAAAAATATCAAAGCAACTAGAAGGTGAGAGATGAATCATACAAAAAATTTGTCATCACATGCCTAGAGAATTAAATTGGGCATTGGGAGTAAATTCCCGCACATGTTGATTGCTCCCATGTGTCCATTGCCATCATCAACACCAGTTTTCTTATTTATGCAAAAAGACGTTGATTAATGTGCTAAGTCCTGAAAAATTAAATAAGCATGTCATTTCGAAGTACCTTACATTGCATAGCTAAAAGCACACCTTCCAAAAACATAAAGTTTATTTGTGAAAAAGGTGGTGAGGAGAATGTACTAATTCCATTCTCATGGTGATTTTGGCATTCCTGGGGGATATGGATCGCAAATCCACACGTATCACCTCGGTGGCAGAATTCAGTAAACTAGAGGTAATGGCGGGGTTTTAATGCATGGTGCAAGAAGTATTGAATGCACCTAAAATAATGTTTTGTTGAGTAGAAAAATCCAAGCAGTCATTTCTCTAGGGAGGCTCTATAAATTTTTCAGGTGCAATAATGGTGGAAGCATCAACTTTTGGAGGAAGGGCTGGAACCTCATCTAAAAAGCCAGGCTATACCGATGTCTTTGTGAGACAGTCATTCACAAATGTACCAACGTTGGAAGAATGACATTTCTCCTATACTAAATAGGTACAAGCAAGCGACCCTGTGAAGGAGGTCGTGCTAGACATTGCAGATAAATTTTCAACCCAAAGGTAGTGGCAAACCCCAAAAGCCTGAGGGAAGGAGCTTTCCAAAGAATGATGAAACATTGGGGTGCAGAAGGTTTCGCTTCACGTTCTTGAATTATGGTTTTCCACAATTTATGTTGCTTGTTGTACACCCATGCCCAGAGCTGGTTGATGCATGCATTAGGAGGTTTTAAAAATAAAAAAGGGTGATATTCGATAGTAGAGTAAAGGTTATGATCAATGCAACATCTATCCAGGATATGTTATGTATCCCTTCAGGCTGGCCCGCTGAGAGTTTCAAACTCGAAGCTATGGAAGAGTTATGGGGCACTAGA
Source organism: Sequoiadendron giganteum (assembly GCA_007115665.2). Classification (NCBI taxonomy): domain Eukaryota; kingdom Viridiplantae; phylum Streptophyta; class Pinopsida; order Cupressales; family Cupressaceae; genus Sequoiadendron; species Sequoiadendron giganteum. Next base: position 325,569,239 of record CM021102.1, read on the forward strand.
ACTAGGAAATTGGATTTTTATGAAGATGCAATTGAGGAGAGGTCGGAAGGCAGTCAAATCCTTTTCCCTATATCACGCGAGATTTTTAGAGAAAATCTTCGTGCTATTTTTGAAATGTTGGCCTATGTCTACAGTCTCGATGCTAATAGAGAAGTTCATCCTTTTCATATGGGTTTGGCCTTTATGCTGAAGAAAGAAAAGAGCGAGAAATATTATGATTTCATATAAATAATAGCAGAAAGGATGCTAGAATAGTTGAATTATGTCACTGAATGCAAATTTGGGTACTCTTCTTTTTTGGTACATCTGATTTTACACCAAAACTCTGAGTTTCTTGAAAGGCATGTGTCATTATTTAGGTTTGATGTAAAGGGGTCCTACTAGCCAATTTCGGTTTGGACCCATGTGTTTTCAAAGACATGGGATTATTACTGGTTTGTGGAACATTTTATGAGGCCAATGCTCCTATATTTTGCCTCGCACCTTCCAGGACGTTTCTCTCCTGAGGTCCTACAATGGATGAAGACCTCATAGACCCTGGTGGATTATTCTCTGGGAGATGAATTCACATTCATCAGATCTCATGGTTTTGTCAAGGAGCCTTTCAGGCTCCCCAAATTTGTAATAGATAGGGTTTTTTCTTTGGAGGCATTTCGTCAGTTAACTATGGTCAACAACGTCTATGGCACTAGAAGGCACAAGATAGGGCTTTACCCGACTCCTCTCACCATTGCCAAAAGCCAGGTGACATTAATGAAAAGAAGGGCATAAAATGTGCTTACAAATAAATTAGCGCACCTGGGCCTAGTTCTCATTTGCAACACATGGGATTACAATCTGATAAAGCACCTCCCAACTTTGAAACATCAGATTTAGGAGTATTTTGAATCAAGAAGGAACCCGACCGAAGAGAGGCTAGAACTGTACATTGACTTGGCTTGTATACCATTTGTTCAGCCACCTTGGCTTGACTTTTATGTTAAGACGCTGAAATATCATCTGACCCTTCCAACAGGCGAGTCCCTAAATACACAGTTAAAGCACCTAGGGTGGTCAAAGAGAAAGAGAGCAAAATTCTGGAGGTTCCGACAGGAAATGAGGTGCCTCAATGCCATGTATGTAGAGCTCTAGCCACACGATGAAAATTTTGATGAAACTTATGACAGGGAGGCTGACACTGAGGATAGTAATCCTAAGACCGGATAGGAGATTGAAGAAGAAGAGCTTCCACTCTACACTCTCCAGCCTCAGAATCCTGACAAAGAAATGGGGTAAAAAAGGAAGGACCCACAAGTTGTACCTTTTTTCAACACTCAAGGGAAAGGAAAGAGGACCCAAAAGTCTCCAAAGAAATCCGTCATAAGTACCGAAGGCCAGGTTTCATCTGCATCAGTCACCAGAGGATCAAAATCTGCCAGTTTTGCTCATACAAAGAAGAGATGAGTCCAGGACTTAGGCGGGCCTGATGCATCTGTCACGAGAGAAGAAGAAGTGGAGTCTGCTCTACTAGGATATTCAACTTCGGTGGCTCAAGTAATTTTTTCTCCCTCTCTTCTTTCTACCTCTGCATCTTTGGTTGATCCTCTGCCCCTTTCCACTAGAAAGAATACTCCATCCATAAACTCTAATCTTTTGATACTAAACGAACCCCCCACCATATTCAACAATGAGCCCCATGAGGAAACCCCACGTGTCGAGCGAGAATCATCCACGTCAACCATGATTGATTCTTTAATTGCCCTACCAAGGGCCCTATTGAAAGAGCTAAAGCGCCCATGTTGCCAATTTTTCCAAACCCATCTGCTTCTGGGTAGATATCAATTTTTTCTCCCTCTTCCCCTTTCACTCTGACAAGCGCTCCCTCTCTACAGTCCCCTTATGGTATCCCACCATTTTCAATGATAACACTCCCTTTCGCCTCTCTGCAATCCCATACAGTCGAGGTTTCCCCTTCCATCACCCTATTCAATCTTCCTCCAAGTGCTTCCATTGTTTCACAAAGCATCAACACTCCATAGAGTCTCTAAGGCCATTTCAATGCAACAAAGCAGACTCGACAGGCTAGAAAGAAAAAGTGGTAGCTTAAAAGCATGGTGCAACCAGCTACTATGAAGATTGAGGCTTGATTCAATGAAGAAAATAACTCCCTGTTAATTACTACCATGAAGCTTCTAATATCCAAGTCAAAGAGAGAAATTAAAATGGATGATTACGATACCAGGGCTAAGTGCCTGGACCTAAATGAAACTCGCCTACGTGATAAGGTGGTTCTGGCTAAGGCCACCCAGAAAGTGGTCTATATTGATTATGAGAAATTGGACAAGAAATTAAAGAAGTACGAGGTTGAGCTAGCAAATGTGAAAGACACTGTGAGCAGGCTACAAGGGGAAATCAAGGGCAAGGACGTCAAGATGGCCCGCATAAGACAAATACAAGATCAACAAGGAGAAGCAACTAAGTTGCTCAAGGAAGCCCAAGGTGAACAGGTCCAACTTTATGCCGAGATAGAAAAGTTAAGGGTTGAGCTTGTTGTTGAATGCCAAACCAATATAGAGCATCAACATATTCAAGAAAATATACAAAAAGAGCTGGATAGTGTCTGATCTCATACTTCCAATAGTCGAAGAAAAGCCCAGGCAGAAACAAAAAGGACAAGGCAAGAGAAATAGGAGATCGAATCTGATTTGCAAGCTCACAACCAAGAGGTTGGAAGGTTGAACTCTGAACTTACAAACACCCTCCAAGGGAAGAATTCGATGGAGGAAAGAATAAGAGCAAAATAAGTTCAATTCCATCAGGAATTAACTATTGTGCAAGGTTTTGGGACCCTCCCGATATTGAAAAGATTGATATCTATGCACTGGGAAAGGATCATAGTTGTGGTTGCTATTCTAAAACCATTCCTATAGTTTCTAAGGGATGCTCAAGAATTAAATGAGAAGGTTGGCTCGATGGCTGACCAAATTCTACAGATTTATGCTCCCTAGGTTGTGGAGTCGAAGAACCTAATTTCTAGGTTATGCAAAGCCACTAACAAAGCTCTAAGAGGTGCAAAAAATTTGGATCAGAGGGCCACCTCAAGGAAGGCAAGTGAATTCGTCAATTTCTACAAGGTTGTGACAAGGAGCAAGGAATGCCAAGAAGTGTTGAATAAAAGGGTTGATGAAATCAAAAAGGATTTCAATTTTCTGCTTGGCTTCGATTTTCCTTCTCTTTTCTCACCAGATGGAGAGGTGTTATTGATCGAATAGATCACGGATACAATCAGACATAAGGTCCAGACTTCTACAGAACTCCTAGGTATAAGCTCATTGCCCACTATAGATGAAGTCGAGAAGGAAATTATCCCTCTTTCTTGACTCTATTATCATCTTGGGTTTGTTTCATCTAGATGACGAGTCGTTTCTTTTAAACAAGTTTTTGAGTAAGATCAAGCATACGATATCCTTCGCACTCTCATTCGACCAACTAATTTGGATTGGGAAGTACAATAGTTAACCTTCCTCAAACTTCAAGAGTTTACAGAGCTCTAGATGCACGCCTCCATAAGTGAAGGCCTCATGTGAGTCGCCAGAACTATAAAGCAAATTTTGCTTTGTTTTACATCTTTTGGGTTTTCATCTTTTACCTTTTCAGCCTCAGTTTGCACTTAATGAAAAGAAGACTGCTCCAAAAAGCACACAATGTGCCATGCGGTGGTGACACGGCTTTTATATATTGCTTTTCTCTTCAGACACAAGCTAAAACATGTGTCATCATGGCGAGGTTTTTCTCAAATCCTTTCTCTTAGTTTTGAGATTGCCCACCCACTCGACACGTCATCTATTCATCCAAGTAGGTTTTATTTTGTGGAAGGGTCTCTTTGGGTGGAGTTTTTTGGAAGGTGGTGGATGTCTTGTCTTCAAGGTGGAACCTTCAAGTCGTCGCCATCAATTTGTATGGTTGATCGATCAGTTTTTTAGAGGCTATGTTAGATTTGATTGTTTTCAATTTGCAATCTTTGCTACAATATCTAAGTCATTAATAAGGCATGTAGGACTTAATAAGAAAATATTGTTGTAATTAATAAAGATCTAAGATCAAATCTTGGGCTATCAAGTGTGGGCATCTGGCAGTTTTTGTTTCTATAATGTTGATGGCAGTGTTCTCTTCTTCTAGCTATATATAGGGGTCAACAACATATGCAAACAAGTTTTTTTGGAGTTTTAGTTTTTTCCAGAAGTTAGTTTCAAAATTTATTTAGCTTTCCTTAGCTTTTAGAGATATTTTCAAAAATTCAAAGTTGACAGAAGACTGCCATTCTCTGGCATGTTATATATTTTTAACTCAAACTATCTACGGATTGGCATTCGACCTTTTTTTTTCAGTCCATTTAATATTGAAATTCGATCTATTTAGAAGAAATCTTTGAAACTGTGCATGTTATGGCCTTTATCAAGTTCCTTCTTTATGTTTTCATTCATGTTAAAAACATTGTTCCAAGCTTACTTTGATAGTTCGGGTAGCTAATTTTCATGTTGTATGCTTCTATGTTGAATGATAGCTTTCAGAAATTGGATTATTTTTGTTGAACTTTTTTGCTTTCTTTAAGAGTTGTTATTTTACATATTATGTTGTAAAAAGAGGAAGTGTTTTTCTACAAATTTTGGGTTTTTCTATTAACTTTTGAAACTATTATGTTTGATCGGACCTTAATGGATGCTTCCCATGAGGATATTTGAAAGACTGCACTGTGCTTTTACTTAGCCTTTGTTGTTTGTTCTCTTCCCAACAATGAAGGGTTTGTGGCATTTTGTGTCTATTATATCATTCATAGGAAATAAGTTGAGGTTTGAAATGTTGTAAAAGCTTTGGTGCATCACCATTTTCATGTTTTTGTTTACATTTCCTTCTACCTTTTCCCCCAACACAAAGAAGAGTCGGCTTTCTATAAAAATCTTGGAGGTATTCTGTGAGGCACAAATTAATCCCCCACTTGCTAAATTTCCCATAAGATTGCTTGAGAGACGCAAGATTTTATGATCAACAAAAATATACATCAATCACAAGCTAGACATACTCAATAATGTAAGGATTCCAATGAAATGCACAATAGATAACAAAGTGCTCAAGGAACCTTTAAAATTTTTGATAATATTGCTACTAGTAATCGTATAGAATCTTGAAACCAAGAGAGTGTTTTCCAAGAGAGTAATGATATTGAAAGATTGAGTTGAGGTTTCAAAATAAAGGTAGCATGAAAGATGAAGAGGAAAGCAATTTTAATTAGCCATTTTTATCATCCAAAGATGGTTACAAAACCTAGCCATCAAGAGAAAGGTATTAAAATTAGAATAAAATGGCTACTGTATGACCAAAAAATGGTGGGCACTAGCACATCATGCAAATTTCCATGCATCATGATAGCATCCAAGTACAATAGACCATTTAAATTCTTGATACATCAACACAACATGAGATGAATGTAAAAGTAATATTAGTTTACATAGAAAAGGAGAAAACACATGAAAACATAAAACATGATTTGGCACCAAGGTGGGAAAAATCTAATGCAAGTTTAAATGAGCCAAAAAACACATTAGGAGATACAAGCAGTAAAGTGAACCAAAAACATAACATGAAAACTACAAGGGTGTATAATTTTTGACATTACAATATATTTTGTGTTTTCCTTTGCCTCAAGTAATGTGGTCACATAACAGTAGTCTTCATCACATATAGGATAAAATTTATTATATAGAAACCTCTTGAAATATTCCCACTTCATAACTTATGTCACTTTTCAAACTTATATGGAGTGTGCATAGCTCTTATTCTATGTAAGAGCATGGTTAGAAAGAATCAATCTTACAAAATATTTTTCAAGGTAGAGATAATTGATGAAGATTGAAATATACTTCCATTTGGAATTTTCATTGGTCTAAATCCATAGCACTAATCTCGGCATCATAGATTTGCACATCAATTTTTACCTCTATCTTGAAAAACCTTCTCTTGGAGGACTCATCTTGCTCCATCTCCCTTATTTCATGGTCTTCCTCTCCCATGTTCTCTTTTTAAATTCCTAAACTAGAGATTAGGACCAACATCATGTTTTCCAATTGGTCCACCTACTTCTTGATACTAAGAATTTATGCAACATCATCTTCAAGTTTTTAGAAATTTACTTTTCCATCATCTTCTCCTATCATTCTTGAACTACTTAACTGTTCTCCCGTTCAAAATTATTTCTCAAAGATAGAAAGTTATTCTTTTCTCTACATTATAGATGACATATACTTGCAAACCCTATAGAAAAAAAATAACTATAAAAGAAAACTACTCTAATGCATCTTGATCTATAAATGGAAAGGATACTCCTCATGTTGCCCTTAGAAATAGATATTCAAAGAAAATACTATTTCAAACCTCAAATACACACTAAAAACCACTTTTAATGGTTATCAAAATAAAGTTTTAGTAGAGCATTGTTACTAATTTTTAGCTACCAACTAAATTAGTAAAGTTTTATCAAGTAGTTATTAAACTGGGGTGAGAAAATGTTTTACACTTGAGCAAATCAGATAAGAAAAATAGACATTCAAAGAATTATCAGGTTTTGAAGCTAAACTTTTTCTACAGTTCATTTTTCAAGTATCTTGTTGCTATTATTCATGATTACAAAACATATGCTTCAAACAGTTTCATTTAGTTATTTCATATTATGTAACTGAAACAAGTTCAAATAAAAATACACAAATCATTACATGATATGAAATAGCTAATATATTGAAATGTGATGTTTCTGTAATCCCACACAAGTTGTGGGAGTAATTTTTCTGAGAGATATGAAATAGCAAGTAAATACAAGAAAAGAAGAGACATAAAATAATATATGGGACCTATCATTGCCTAGTGAATGACAAATCCCATTGTTGGAGGTTGTGCTAGCATCATTGAAGTTGTCCAATTGTTGCTCCAGGAGATAAGTCTACAAGAGGAGATGTTAGAGCTCGGGGTTTCATACAAATCTCATGCATTTCTAATCAAGGAAATACTTTATACTTTACAACTAATCAAAAAAAGAAAAATGAATAGGTGAATCCGAGATATCCAAAGGAAAACATCAAAAAGAACGTTTAATTTCTCTATTTTTATCTAACTTGTTTGTTCACTATGTAGGTACAAGTACATATTTCATTACTAATTCGTCATATTCAAAATCTCAATATGTGGAGGAAAATGGAATCCCACAAGGATCGAGCCTAGCATACTGTAGAGTACATTGTTATGAATTTGATAGTGAACAGGCATACATAAAAGATCACAATAATGGAGCAACAATAGTGCCATTTTTTATGAATGAAAGATCAACAAATGATGCAAGGGTAAACAGTGAATGTGCTTTTATACAATACTATCTGTCAAAGAAAAAGAATACTTCAGATCATCTGAATATTATTTAATGGACCATCTTGTTTCATTTTAAGTAAAAGTGGACAAACGATAGAGAGAAGTGAAATCATTCTACTTCTCAAGAGTTGTAAATAATGTTATCTCCATCCCTATATTGTTTAGAAACAAATAAATGCCTTTCACAAGCAGAGCATGGGAATGGGGCTAACAATGATCAAGTAAATTGAATGCATAGAATGTAATAGAATCATCATGGGCAACCTGGATAATGTATGAAAGAGATACAAGCATGTTGTGAGAAACATACAATGAAGAGAATAGCCAAATGCATCTATGTGCAATTTCAAAAAATATACTCTAATGATGATAACAAGCTGAACACAAGATCCTTTGTGTACATACATTAGAAAGCCAAGATAACAAGAAGAAAAGGTTATAATAAGAGTTTGTCTTTTCATGTTCTTAGAGGCGAGGTAACCATTTGTGGAAAGGAGCTTTCAGTTGTTGCTTCATAAACCAAAAATACAAGCACAATGACAATCATGTAAGGCTCTAAAGAAGAAATGCATGTGGTTAGGAGCACAAAATAAAATGAAATGTTATTTCTTTTACCATTTTCATGAAGCCAGGTACCTTCTTTGAGAGAAAATGAATAAATGTCATGATAATACCAAGTGTTCAAGCCTTTTTTTCTGAAAATGTCAAAGAGTGTGCAAGCTCCATAGAGATTTTTGAGATAAACAAGAAAAATAAAGCCACGGCCTGGAGGGTTTTTCTTGTTTCATGAGAGATATACAAGGTTTCTACAAATAAATGTAATACCCAGATGGAGAAAAGTAAAGTTGTGGCCAGAGAGTTTTTTTTATCACAAATGACCAAGACCCACTTGGGGTTTGCATGAAATCTCAAATACATGGGTAATAGAGGAAATTCTAGCTCATTCAAGTATGGGGAACAACTCAAAAATAGTATAGTAGTCGCAACCATAGAAGTGAAAGGATTTCAAAAACATATTACATGGAGGAAGCTAGAAGGTTTTTTTTAACAATTTCTTCACTGTGAGGCTCAAATAGGAGCATACTCTACAAAAATAATAAAAGAAATGGAGCAAGATTTGAATGAGGAAAAGCATACCTTCTTTATTTCTGAAGAAAAATATACTCAAACCCGCGGAGTTCTTCCTTAGTTTTTCTTCAAGAAAAACTCAAACCAAGATCTTCATGGCGGCCATTAAACACGAGAAATATCAACAGGAAAAGTTACACAAGAAAAAATACATTAGAAATGTGCATGGTCGTGGCCTGAAAGCCCACAAATGGCTTCGAAATGGAGAGAAAAACTAGATTCATTGACTAAGAGTAGCTTAACTTGCATTTTTTTTGTGGAAATATTTAAAAAATCAACTAGAACAGAGCAATAAATGGTGAAGGATCGGCTCCAAACCCTACCCATTGGCAGCACAACAGAGTTTTCTCTCAAAAATAAAAAGTGAAGAATGAGTAATGAATTAGGGTTCGAGCTTTTACAAGTCAACCTAATTCAAATGATGAGTGTCTTTTTTGAGCATGCTTTTAAGAAAATCATTTTGAATTATTGCCCATGGTCTTGATTTTTTTTAAGTGAATAGACCTAATGATTTTGGGAGATAGGCTTCAAATTTATCATTATTTTTGAAGTGAAAGACTACTTCACTTATTCTATTTGCATGATTATAGACAAAGATCAACAATATAATTAAATATTAAAGGTATTGTTACCTTAATATTTAATATGTAATTGGAGAAGGAAGAAAAACTACACATTAAGTATTAAAATAATCATATCGATTATCTTTAATATTTAAACATACGATTACCTTTTCCAGAATCATGCAAAAAAAAGACAAGTGAAGCAAACTGAAAATCAGATCATGCAAAGGTGGAGACTCCAATCTCTTTTCAGTAAACTAACCATGTGAAAATCAATAGTGGAGTTCTACAAAGGTTTTTGAGTCACATCTTCCGTTTGAGGAGCCTTTTTACGAACCTTTTGAGGTCGACTATCATGCAGAGGGAATTTGAGCCTGTTTTAGTTTGATTTGCTTCAGTTGTGGGCCCTCTTTTTGAGGCTTTTCTTATTTGCTTGTGAGAGGATATTTTTGAGATATTTTTCACTCTCAGTTGGCTTTCAGTTCCACCTCTTAGCGCATTGGAGTTTTCTTCACATTGTATATATTGAAAAAATCTTAGTCTTTTTCCTTAGTTATTTTTTTCTGCCTTTGCATTCTACAAAGAGATTATCTTGTAACTCAGCTTTTATTTTTCAGTTGAATAATTTATAGCAGTACTCCATTTCTAGTAGTTTGTTTAGTGTTTTTGCAGAGTTTTCCTTCAAAATACTTAGAAAAAAACATAATTACCTTCACAGCTTCAGGTGTTTTGTATCTCTTAAGTGATTTGATGCAAGTTTATTTTATTTCAAACCAAAAACCTTTAAATTTCTATCTCGTTTACCGATAAATGTACACAAATGCAGTTTGTCATAGGTCATTAATTGTGCTTTTAAAGCTTGTATTTTCTTTTAATTTGTGAAAACCCAGTCTTCCTTAGTAAGGTGAAAATAAGAAAAGCCTTTTAGTGAAGCATTTATGTGGTTACGTTGTTCAAGTTGAGTTGTGTTAGCAGTCCTTCTGAGATTTTTAGTTGTGAATCAATTTGCAATTAGTATTTTTCGATGCATCACCTCCTAGAATCAATTCATAATCAGAGTTTCATGTAGTTTCATAGATTAATCCTTCTCTCTTTTCCCGCACAATTTTTTAGATTATAGGAGATTTAAAGGGGAGCCAGCCCATAACCTGGAGGTTTTTCCTCATTATAGGGTACACACAACCTGAGGATATTCCATTATTTCATAGGATTGCAGAGCTTTAGAGCTTTGTATTACAAGTGCAATCCTGTTGATAACAATTTTTGGCACGCCCAGTGGGACTCTACAGATCATTTCAGAGAAAGAATTTAAGAGTTTCAAGCTGTTGTTTTGGTATATACATCAGTATTTTTTTTCCTTTCAGAGGTTACAATTCATACCTAGCAACTCTGAGAATAATCTACTAGTTTCAAGTAGAAAAAGTGTCTGTTTTTATTAAAAGGGCATGTTTTCACCTTCGTTTCATGAAAGTCCTGCCTTCCACATTCTTATCAGCCATATCAGGCCAGTTATGTTGTTGGATTTATCCCAAACAACCATGCAACAACAAATAACCAAGATCCTTATTATGCTTACCCCTCACTCATCCCTACTCAACCTTCATATCAATATTTATATGTCCAAAATCAGCTCCAATAGGTGGATGATATGAAGAATAGCATGAATGACACCAAGGACATATTGTTTGACGTTGAAAAGCAGATAGAAGATTTTAGGAGGAAACAAGAGCTTGATATGCAACAATAGGAGTTAGATTATCAGGCCTACCTTCATGAGCAAGATTTGGAGACACAAAGAGTACATTATGAAGAAGATCTTGCTGCTAAGGAAGAGAAAATTAGAATATTGGTTTCCCAAGCACTAATAAAACATCAACCAACAAAGGAAGAGGTTTCCAAGGTTTCTATTCAATTTCTAACTAAGTCTTCTAAAATTGACATTCCAAGTTATAGGGGTAATAGTCATACCAATGTTAAAGATCAGCCCCTACAGGAGCTCATGAATGAACAAAATTTGTCAAAACAATCCATTAATCCTTAGTTTTAGTTATATCAAGACCTTGAACTAGATAATAAAAGTATTAAACAATTATGGCAGCCTTCTTGGACCAAGCATCCTAATTAAAAAATGCCAAACCTTAGTAAGGATATTCCTTGTATATTAATTCAAGGTTAGGAAGAGGAAAAAGTTGTAGAATGTAAGTTGATCAAGGTTCCAAATTGGTGTCATGAACAAGAGGAGCAAGAATTTGTTGTTTGTACTATGTCCTCAGCTCAAAATAACCATAATATATGTGAAGAGGATGTTGGTTCAAATTTGCTATTGAACCTCTTATATTTTGATTCATTTGAAAAAAGTACGATGTTGTTTATAAGATGAATGAAAGCAGAGTAAAAGAATTACTAGTCAAATATCTCCACTTGTAGAGAGAAGATGCCCAAGATAACCTGTTCAAGGCACCACAAGAGGAAGAACAATTGGTTTATTTGTTTGACCAACTACCTAGTTTTATTGAGCAAGCCAAGCTAAGCATGTAGTTGCCTGACTTACCAATTGATTTGTAACACCCAAAATATATTGTAGAACTTGATGTATTGTTGGTTCAAGATGAGATTTAAGCCTCAATCCATATGAGGTAGCAAGAGGTCAGTCCTATTTTGGAGGTTAATGAAAATGATCTGCATGAAGTTTATGTAAAGGAAATAGAAAGAGGTTCTTCGAATTTTTCTGACTTGTTTATTGAACTTCCTCAATTTGTTGGTGAAAATGAGGATATCACATGCATGATAGAATCTATGTCTGGTATGGAACAGCTAAATGATAAAACTCATCTGGATTTAATGCAAAGTTATGAGTTAGATGAGAACATGTTTTCAGGCACCATAGAAGTTTTTGTAGAAGTTGAACAAATACAACTTCATAGTAGCCCAGTGACCTCTGCAAGCGAAGAATACCTGTTACAATGAGAAGCAAAGAGAAGAAACAAAGAGAACAATGAAAAATGCTCAAAGATGTGGAGCTCTGTATTCACAAAATGTGTGAAAAGAATAATGATACAAAAGAAAGATTTCAACCACATATAGGTCAAAAAACCCTAAAAAGGAAAACCCTAGGTTTGCACATTAATAATTAATTATTATGCACCTAGTGTTAGCTTAAGTGTAAAAGAGATAAATTGGTTATTTACTTTAATGAATTAAACAAATATTGTTTAATTAATCAAGTAAATAACCAATTACTCTAACACCCCCCCCTCCCCCTTAAGCTAGACTTAGGGAGAAGCTAAAACTTAGAATAAGAGAAAACAACAATGGGTCTCGGCAACAAGGCCAGATCAAGTACCCAAGTACAAGGAAATCTCTATGAAACGGAGAAAAGGAGAAAACCCAATGGGAAAAAACTCCTCTCCAAAAAGAGATAGAAGAACATGTAGAAAGAAACATGAAGGAAAGAAGGCCTCATAAAGACCCCCCAAGGACAACTTCCTTCACCCCAAGCATAGAGCGCAACTGAAGATAGCGTGGTGATGCAAAAGGCTTCATGAAGATGTCAGCAACCTACTCGGCAGTGGGAATATACTCCAAGATGAGAGAACCATCATGAATCAATTGTTTGATGAAATGCATATGAAGCTCAATGTGCTTCATCTGTTGATGCTCCACCGGGTTGCGAGAAATGTGTATAGCACTCTGATTGTCACACCAAAGAATAGTGGGACTATCAGGAGGAAAACCAAACTCAGTCATCGATTGTCAAAGCCATAAAATCTCCTAACTAGCGAGCACAGTAGCTCGGTACTCAGCCTCTGTAAATGGAGATCCCATCAGAAGACTAAACCACCTGAAGACCAAGAAAATAGTGCAGAAGACCGACATCTATCATCTCAAATTGCTCCATCAAAGCTTGTTGAGCATGTTGAATCATAGAGGATGAGCTACCTGTGATGAGGAGATCATCAACATATAGCACACGAATCAGGATCTCACCCTCAAGATTCTGAATATAGATGGTGGGATCAGAATGATAGCAGGTGAAACTAGTGGAGAGCAAAAAAGAGTCCATCTTCTCATACCAAGCCCGATGGGCCTGTTTGAGACCATATAATGAACGCCAAAGTCTGCAAACCAAAGAAGCATCCTACACAAATCTCTGAGGCTGCTCCATATAGATCTCCTCCTATAGGTCACCATGCAAGAAAGCACTCTTCACATCCATCTAAAAAATGGGCCATCCCCTAGAAGCTGCAAGTGATAGTACAAAGTGAATAGAATTCATCTTGGCGACAGGGGAAAATGTGTCAGAGTAATCAATACCCTCAACTTGGGAGAAACCCTTCACAACAAGACGTGCTTTGTACTTATCAATAGAACCATCAACAGCATACTTGGTGCGATACAACCATCTGTAGTGAACCATCTTTCTGCCCTTAGGAAGAGGACATAAATCCCAAGTATTGTTCCTCATCAAAGAAGAATACTCCTCCTCCATAGCACTATCCCACTCAGGGTGACATGTCGCCTCTGAAAACTTCTCAGGATCCTATAAAAGAGCATGACTCAAAAGACTACAACCCGCAATATGAGAACGAGTGTGATGAGTGTCTGAAGGATCACCTGCCATAGATCCTGTTGCCTCAATAGTAAAGCAAGCCCATTTGGGCATCTAAGATGGAGCAAATGGAGGTGGAGATGGGGGATCATCAATATCCTCATCAGAATCATCCTCAAAATAATCCTGAAGAGCAGCAGTGGGAGGAGTAGGTAGTGAAGTAGACATTGGAGACAGGGTATCAATTGTAGGAAGGCGCTCATCAAACTGGACATCCCATCGAAACAGGACCCCTCTGGAATCAGGATCAAACAACCTGTATGCCTTAACATCTTCATAGTAGCCGAAAAAGATGAGGGGTTGACTCTTCCGCTCCATGGCTCTCCTTTGAGCATCAGGAATAAATGCCCATACCTCACTACCAAATACTCAAAATGATGAAACATCGGGCTTGTCATGAGACCAAGCCTCCTTAGGAGTCATATGTCGAATCACCTTGTGAGGCATTTGATTCTGAATATACTTGGCACAATTAACTACCTCAGCCCAAAAAGATGAATCCATGGACCTAGACTGAATCAATATACAATTTGCCATCTCCCTTAAAGTCTTGTTCTTTCTCTCAGCGACACCATTTTGCTGAGTGGTGTAGGGAACAGTAAACTGATGCTGCAAACCATGCTCAGTGCAAAAATATCTGAAAGCCTGATTCACATACTCTCCCCCATTATCTGTACGTATCCGCTGAATAGAAAGGTCAGACTGCTTCTCTACAAATGTCTTGAAGATTTAGAAGGAATCAAAGACATCAGACTTGTACTTAAGAAAGTACACCCATGTACATCTCGAGAAGTCATCAATGAATGTGAGTACATACTTGGCCCTAGAAAAAGGAGTGGGAAATGACAGGAGTTCACTATGAATCAACTCCAAGGATGCCAAAGCACGAGTGGCACTTCCCTTCGGAAAGGGATCCCTGTGATGCTTGCCAAGCACACAACCATGACAAACACCGTCTGTGCAAGAAATCTGTGGAAGACCAAGAACAAGTGCCTGTGTACTCATCTGCTAAAGATATTTGTAATTGACATGGCCCAAACGCTTATGCAAAATCTTACTCACTAAATCTGCATGTGCTATAAGAGATGAACCTGTACCCTCAGAAGGCTCAAATCCATCAAATCTGTAAAGATGAGATGTAGTATCAACACTCCCAGTAGCCACAACCATATCAAAAGATATGGAAGTCCCGAATAACCACATCATGTGGTGAGAACTCAACTGTCTTACCAAATCCAAAATGGAAAATCTGATAAATGGACAGGAGGTTCATCGAGATGTCAGGAACAACCAAAACATCCTGTAGAGTGCCTCCATCCAAAGAGACAGAACCTGAACCCAAGACGGAAAGCTGTGAAGAGTCACCCACTACAATCTGTGAAGTACCACAAGAGGCAAGAGAAGTGACCAACTGTGGAGTGTGAGTCATATGGTGAGAAGCACCAGAATCTAAAATCCAAGTGGACCCATAGGTCGATGCTCGAGCAGTGAGAGAATGGCCTTTCCCTGTGGAAGGAGAAGACAACTGAGGTGAGGAGATGTTATGTTGTTGCATGGCTTCCTCTAAAGCCTCTAATCATTTCCAACACCTGAAAACCAGATGTCCTTCCTTGCCACAGAAGCTGCAAGTGTCTCTTGATTTCTACTTAGTCTTGGAGAAAGACTCACCAGACTTCGAAGATTTCCCATGTTTTGGATTAAGTGGTGGTTTAGAATCAGACTTAGGAGGAGGTTTGGATGAATTCTCACTTCCTGCAAAATCTTTCTTGGGCTTAATTTCTGCTTATGTTTCTCCTTAGATGACTGAGCAACCAATGCTTTGTTCTTTGATCCTAAGAGCATATCCATCTGAGAAAGGTGTGACTGCTCACAAGACAAACGCTCACAAAACACATCAAAGGTAGGCATGGTAAAATTGGCACCCAAACCATCCATGTTGGAATAGAAGGAAGAAGCAAATATCTAAAATGGACCATGAAGCTTCGAAAGAATCAAGTAAATGCACTCTTTGTCTGGCTTATTCTTGCCACAACCCTGTTAAATAGTGCGGATAGTTTTGAACTTGTTCAAAAAATCCTTAATAGTGGGAAATGATTCAGGTAACAGTGAAGTCAGCTTTTCCTCAATCTGTAATGCTCAGAACTCATTAATGGCCCCAAAAAGTGTCTCAAACTTCAACCACATGGCTCGAGGAGTGAGAAAAGCATCAAGGTGAAACAAAAGACTGTCTGAAACGTGCATGGATAGCAAACCCATAGCTTCATCCATCTTATTCTTGTGCTGCATAATCTCAAAAGGACAATGCAACTGAGGCTGAACCTCATCTAAATAATACCACAACCCTCGTGACCTGAGTATCCTCATCATGCGAGACTTCAAGGTGTGATAGTTGTGTGATGTGAGTAACTCAACTAAAGAGTTTTCCATGAAACCCTACACTTGTACCTGCTTGTGTTTTTTTATTATTATGTGATCTTTCAGAATAGATAGAAGATGCAGAACGGTTTGATTTTTTTCAGAGTTTTGGTGTTCTAGTTTTCTGATATAAATGACAGAAAGCGAGAAAAAAAACACCCCCCACAAGAGATAAGCCCAAACCCTAGTACAAACTGAGAAAGAGGAAGCAATTCATAAGCAAAAAATACTTCAAAACAAATTCTCATGTACCTGGTAAAAATTATGATAAAAAAAGATTGCATATCTAAATAGAGCATGCTGAGAGTTTTCCAATGCCTATTCATTTTTGAAAAACGGAGTCTGTTTGCACCTTCTATGGCCCCAGAAGTAAAGAAAAAATACCCCACTTTGACTGGAAAAAAATATCACCAAGCTGGAAAATTTTGGAACAAAACCTATACTATCAGATCAGTATCGGAAGCAGCTTTCTAACGCCTATTTTTTTTCGAAAAACTGAGCAAAAACGCCCAAGATATGCCCGTTTGAACGAGAGGTGCATAAAAGGGTGTTGGAGAAAAAAAAATATAGCCCTCAAGGGCCTAAATCCGGCGGCCCCTGATCATATTGATGGACCAGGGTGCTGGCGCGTAGGTGGTAGCGCGCGGGTGGCTAGTGGCGCAAGGGCGGAGCCCAGGTGGTGCACCGTCGGAGCGGTGGGCTGGCGGCGCGGTGGTGGCCGTGCGGCCGCATCCGCCATTGGTGATCGGGTGGTGACCACCAAGTGGTTGAGCGATAGTGGGCCAGTGAATAACTGGTCGTGGGTTTTAAACCCAAAAAAATTGAATTTTTTTGTTGTGGACATCGTGCCCTGGGGCCGTACGACCTTAGGGCAAAAAAACAATTGCCTCTTTGATCAACTGTAACCAAAATCGACGAATGAATAGTCGATTTAGGGGTTTTTGGACGTTGTGAATCCAACGATGGGGTCCGTTTGGACTCAAAGTGAACCCAAAAAATGTAGTATGCCGGATCCACAAAAAAAACTAAAACCCTAGACCTGCTTCCAATGCAAAAAATTCTCAAAACAAGAACAAGTAGCTATAGATCTGAAGCTCTGATACCATGTAGAAGTTGAGAAAATACAACTTCATAGTAGCCCAGTGACCTCTGCAAGCGAAGAATACCTGTTAAAAAATGTAAAGAGAAGCAACAAAGAGAACAATGAAAAATGCTCAAAGATTTGGAGCTTTGTATTCACAAAATGTGTGAAAAGAATAATGGTACAAAAGAAAGATTTCAACCACATATAGGTCAAAAAACCCTAAAAAGGAAAACGCTAGGTTTGCACATAAATAATCAATAAAATAATTAATTATTATGCACCTAATGTTAGCTTAAGTGTAAAAGAGATAAGAGGGAACTTTAATTAATTAAACAAATATTTTTTAATTAATCAATTAAATAAACAATTACTCTAACAGTTTTTTGTTCTAACATAGATGATAACCTAGTATTATATGAGCCATCAAAATGTGATCAGCCTATTCTAGTCAAAGAGATTATTGAAAAAGAAGGGGAGAATGCTTTGTAGCCTATGGAAGAGTACAATATGAACTTATTGGATGAGCTTCCTGTTGATGGTGAAGATGACACAAACAACGTTAAAACAAAATATTTCTACTCTATTTCTCTTGAAAAAGAAAGACAACATATAGTAGCCTAACTCCCAAGGTCCTGGTAGTTGGTTCTCAACTGTCTAGTGTCACTCAATCGGTTCATGCAACTATAATATTCAAGGGGCCTGTGCTGGTAATAAAAGATTCAAGCAATGACTCATTTTACCGAACTGTTTTAGTAAATCAATGGGGTTTCAAATAAAAGAAAAAGATAGGACAAAGGGATAAACCAGTAAGTATGAATCAAATTTATCTAGCATCTAGACATATACCTTCAACAATGAATGTTTCCTAATAGATCATAAAACCAAAGCATGACACAATCTACAGCATAAACTATACCATTGCATGCATCTAAGGTGCTTAATTCAATATCACTTTTCGCTTATCACAACTATCTCCCAGATTTCAAAACATACATCCATTCATTGCTAAGGTCATAGATCAACATACTTTAATAACTTTAACTCAATGATAATCTAATAAGATAATCCTTAAATCTAATTCCTTCAAATGACTTTCATCATTCAAGAAACTCTTATGTTCAACACAATCACTGCATACAGATAGATTATAACTTATCGGCCTTATCAAACAAACAATTTAATTCAAAATACCATATTTCGAGAAAACCTGTAATTCTATTAACTGTAAAAGATCAAGTACAATGTATCTCTATAAAATCACTACAAAATTCTATCTCCTAATCTCAGGTAAGCCAAATCTATTCTCAATTAGCCGACCCTTACAATATGATACCCACAGGGTATTTATAGATTATACAAAATTCGAACTCCACTTCTATTTTAGGTTATCCACCCTTTTAGGAACTAAAATTCTCTTGGAAACTCAGATCAATTTGATCTTGAGTTCTTACATTTAGATCTTCAGTTTAACTAGAGAATAGAAAATAGGAGACAAAAATAAGTCATGCACTCCAACTGTCAGTGCTGCATGCA
This sequence comes from Sequoiadendron giganteum, assembly GCA_007115665.2. Classification (NCBI taxonomy): domain Eukaryota; kingdom Viridiplantae; phylum Streptophyta; class Pinopsida; order Cupressales; family Cupressaceae; genus Sequoiadendron; species Sequoiadendron giganteum. Next base: position 325,587,963 of record CM021102.1, read on the forward strand.
ACATGCAAAGAAGAAGAAAGTTATGCATGCAAGGATTCATGCATGCGAAGCTGGATCTATAATGAATTCATCGTAGCTGGTGAAGACTTGTTGTAATGTATCTATTTTCGACCCATCAATCCAGCTATCTTTAAATTTGATCCGATCTAATTCTACTGCAGCAAACTCCCTCATACCTTTTATCTTTATCATCTCTCTTCTAGCAGCTTTTATTTCTTCCTTGACATCCATTAACCAAACTATCATCAAATCTTCTCCATCATCCTCTTTATGCATGAGTCCTTTGAACCTTTCATCCCACTTTTCCTTTATTTGACTCAAAGACATGCCTTCTTTCGTTAACACATTCACATCTACAATGATGGCAATGACTGCTTCCAACTCTTCCAATTGCTCGGTCAAGTTATTAATAGCCTCTTGAATTTCATCCTTATGTTTACACAAGAATTCAATTCTAAAACGGAGTATACGAGAAGTTTTCTCCACAAAATCCTTATTGTCCTCCTCAAGTATTGATTGCTCCAAAAGAGTTGTCAAAGGCAATGCATTAACCTTTTCTAATTTTTGGTTGTATTCTTTATACTCTTCTTCTTGTTTCTTCGATGCCTCAATGTATTGATGCATCTCTTTTATTAACCCTTCTGTGTCCTTGTAGGCTTCAAAACCTTCAACCAAAACCTCACCTACCTCCTTATTCAACTTGTCTACCCATCTGTCTACCATCTCCGCTTTACCTCTTACCTGCACCAAATCATCTACCTCCTTTTTGCTTAACAAAATAGGAGTCTCAATGGTCGTTACCTATTGTGATCTTGGAGAGGAAACAGTCTTCAAGAATGAATGTAGTTGATCCAATTGAGCCTTAAGCTCATCCTTCTTTTGTTTATCCTTGATCATTCTTGATTTGGTTGTTGAAGCCACTACATCAATGAAGTTCATCTGTTGATTCCTAGTGGGCCTTCCTAAGTTGACAGTACTCAACTGATAATCTGTTAACTGCATGTCCCCTACCTCCTTTTCTATCATTGGCATGGCACATTCAGCAACAATCTCTCCTTTATCTGTGAGTCGGGTAGAATGTAGAATCTTGGCCTTATTTTTAGGCCTCTCCTGCTCAATTCCTTCATCATGTCCTCCCAATTGAGAGGTTGTGAAGGGGTTACTTCCCTCTTCTGCAAGTCCATTTTTAGCCATGTAGGAGCACTTGGAGTAGTAGTCATCATAGAAGAAGAGGAAGCACTATAGAAGGTGGTTGCATATTTACCTGGGGTTGAGAGTCAACCCTTGCTTTCTCTTGTTGTTCTTGCAGTATATGCATCTGTACAAGCTTTTCAGCCTCTTCCCTATCTTTTTGTTCTTGCCTTTTCTTATCTTCCTCTTCTTTCCTCAACCTCTCTTCCTCCAACCCATTTCTCTCCACTCTTTCTTTCTCTATTCTTTCTTTCTCTAGAGCTTCCCTTTCCAATTTCTCTTTTTCTAAAGCCTCTAGTCTTTCCCTGTCTAATCTTTCTGCCTCCAAAGCCTTAAGTTTTATGCTTTTGCTTCTTCTCCTTTTTGTTGTTTCTTGATCAACTCTGTAGCATCCATCTCCTTTTGCAATTGTGCTGCTTCTTCTTCCTTTTGGCGAGCTTCTTCCGCAAGTTTTAGCTTGGCAACTAAGATTTCTTTCTCCCTTTGGTTTCTCTCTTTCTCCTCCTCAAGATCATGGATCTTTTGTATCAACTCTAACTTATCATTCTCGTCCTTTATCTTGAGCTCTTGTTCTTGTTGCCTTCTTTGTTTCTCCACTTCATCAACTCTTGCCTTTTCTTTAACTTATTTGGCTTTCAATTATTGTTGGTGCAGTATAGCATGAGCTTGTACCTTGGCTTCCATTTCCTTTTGTTTCTCCACTGCAGCCCTTGCATCAGAATCTCTTTTCGCATCTTCAAACAACTTCCATTGATCTTCATGTGTTAAAATCTGCTCAATATTCTCCTTTAAAGGCATGTTCTCTTGCATATCTTTCTCTGATAGAGTCTCATTTGAATCTGTTTCAACCTCTAGAATTTCCTCCTCCACTTCTTTTCCCTTTCCAGCTTCAGCCATGCTATGAAGAGCTCCTTCTTGGATTTCTTTACTCCTTTTCCTTGTAATTGGGACTTGTGTAGATGATTCGCCTAATGTAGGTGTCGAAACAGCAGATCCTACTGGAACATCCCCTTCTTGTGTTTCTTCTTCATCATCCACCGCCTCAAGTTCTATCTCTTCAATGTCTGGAGGAAGGAACTCCAATGGCTCTTTGGGAGGTTTCTTCCTTTTGATTCTTTTGTATCCCTTACCTTTTAGGGGATGGTTCTTGAGGAGTTTGAGTTTTTAACATTAACCACTGCACACTCCTATCCAATATTGTCCTTCCAATCTTCTTAATATCAATTATTTCTTCAGCATCCCAGTCAATTGGATCCAAGCTCTTGGTGCCAATGTTCAACGCTTCATAGGATGGATCCAATACAATTCCATCATCCACCAATTTGTCAGGAATGTTTAACACCTAGCTTTGACATGAGTGTGACAGGCAATCTTTCATAGTTCTTCTTTCTCAAATCATACTCATCCTGTCGATCACTCCAAAAGTCTTCTAACAAATTGAAATGTCTGGTAAATATTGAAGGCAACAAAGCATACATCTTACCCTTCGGATCAAAACACTTACAAGATGTGTATAATCCCAATTTCAACTGTATTAATTCATTACAGACCACCTTTGCTCCTACCAAGTGTTGACAACCATACTCACCCAACTTCATGGGAAACTTATGACACCCAGTTTTATGTTTGATCCCAAATCAAGCATTAACTCCAAGAGCTTGATACACAAACTCCATTAGCACTATCATGTTATTGCAGCATCTTGGAAGCAAATGTGGATGGCCTTCAAAACCAACCAACCTGAAGTATGTAAATTTGGGGTACTAGATGTACCAACATCCCCATTCAACAATTAATGTCATGGCTTCTTGACTCAACCAGTATCCTGCATCTCCATTCAATTGGTTGATGATCACATATAAAAATGCATCATTGACTCTTCTGAAATGAGTCTCAGCAACTTGAAGGGACAACTGATCATAGTGCTCTCATACCTTCTTCTATCCATCCAAGGCTCCCATTATGCCCACTCTGTTCAAGCCTGGGAAGATACCCAATCTGGCTGCTACATATACCACATAAGAAGTCATAAAGAAACACTTAGTATTTATGATGTTAGTTAGCTGATCATGGATAGCATTTGAGACAATCATTGGCCAATCCAACTGATAGTCGCCCTGTAAGATTATTTGGATGAAAGGAAACATCCATTCCTTGAAGTGGCACGTATCCCTCTTCCCAAATACCCTGGACAACATTAGTATTAAATCTGATATTTCCTTCTTGAAATCTACCCTCTTAGGTTGGTGTGCAAGCTTGGATAGAGATTTATTTTCTATCTTCAGCCACTTTTTGTTCAAATGAGACCTATTGGAGTCCTTATACTTACTATATTTCTCCAAGGCCTTTGCCTCATCCAACTGCACCAAGCTCTTAGGATCCGGGACATTAAATAAACTTTGAAACATCTGAGGAGTAAGATCAATGATCACCCTATTCTGTGAATCCATGCATAGTCTTGTAGCAGGATTGTAGGCACTGGTTGATGTTAAGATCAACTCCAGGCACTGGACTAATAAAGGGAACACAGTAATATGCGCCAAGCCAGAATCAACAATCCTTTGCGTCCTTCCCGTTAGATTTTCTCGTTCTGCAAAGGTTTCTCCATGTAACTCCTCAAAGTTGTACTGGCCTAAGTTCGTATCAATGATGTCTGACCAGTCTGATTCCACCTTGCTCACCTTCACCACCGGACTCCTATGATTATACCTCAAGGTATAAGGCAGTTGTTCTGGTTTTAACTTCTTTGGTTTTGGTGTTGCCTTTGATGTTCCTGCAGGCTGGTTCCTTCGAGCAGCTTCCCCTGATGTTCCTGACATCTTTCAACTTTCCTGCAAGAAAAACCTCTAATTAGATCTTTAGATATCACCACAAAACATGCTCTAAAAACCATACCTTTCATATATGCACCGGAGGCAGAACCAAGCAGCAACACAATCTAAAATAGTTTCTTTTTACAACACTACCGGACTCGGAGCCAAAACCGACATGGATATTTTACTAACAATGAATGGGCTCGGAGTCGGAATCGAGAAGGTGATCAGAACCAGGATTGGAATGGAAAACGGATTTGGTTTTCTTCAAATTTTCATTTTTTCATATTCTATTTCCGTTCCGCCTCCACTTCCGACTAGGTCATCGTTATTTTGACAGAAGACTTCTTTATTATACATGGAGCCAAAAACGGGATGAAAATGGAATCAATACATTTTTTTAAAAAAAATAGAATTTTCAAGTTCAAGATCGATTCCGATCCCGTCTCCGCCTAGGTTGACCATGACGTCATCAAAGATTTTATCGATTTAACCTATAACTCCATGATTAAAACCAAGGTCGTATTAGATGAAAAGAGGCTTTAAAAACACTATACTCATATGACCATGGGGAACGACTGAATCCTAGGGTATCATATTTTAATCATTTAAAAGTGATCACTAAAACACGCGAAACCCTAATCTAACAAACACGATAAAACTAGGGCACAGATTTTAAACCTTGCCATTTTACCAGATTAAACGCGACAAAACCCTAAGTAAAAATGATAAATCAATTAACCCTAACCCACTATAAACTATTAATCTACCTCACTGTAGATCCTTAATCCAACTAATACCTTTTAAAACCTAAACTTAATCTAACTCACTGCAAATCAAAATAACACGACGCGATCACGACTAAAACGTGAAAGCGACCATGCCCTACAACAAAAGAACTAAGAACAAAAGCAAAAGAAAAGAAGAACATAACCAAATAAACAAAACAAAACAAGAACCTACTCAAACTAATCATACCAAGAATCACGAATTCATTCAAAAGCGAAATGATTTAAAGCACTAGCAGATGCAAAAAATACAACAATAACAAAACAAAGAACAACAATGATAAGAAAACCCTACCTCAAACGCAACAGAACCCTGCTAACCTTCTGAACAGATTCGCAAATGATAACCTTCTTCTCTTTCGATCAATTCGCTCAAATGAACTTCATCGCAGCTCTTTCGTGTTTCTTAATCTCTTAACGATGACAATAATGATTCGTTTAATCCTTAATGAAGGTAAAAATGTGGATTCTACCTACACGAGCAGCTGTCATTAATGCATTAAAACGCAGTTAAGGTGGAGTCAGAACTGAAAGAGAACCAACACTTCTCAACAGTGCAACTTCAGTCAAAAATTCAACAATCCAGAAAAACAGTGGGGGTAGAACTAAAATGGAAACTAATTCGAAACTTTTAAGAAATTTCCAAACTTCATTCCAATTCCGGTTCCGGGTCCGCCAACTAAACACAAAACAAAACCAAACACAAAAATTAAAACAAAAGACCAACATAATAAAACTAAACAAAAAGACATAGACTAAAACCAAAAGCCAAAATAGCGGAGGCAGGAGTGGAGTCGATTATGATTTTGTAATTTTCGATAAAAGACCAACTTAACACCCACTCCGGCTCCGGGTCTACTGAAGACAAAACAAAATACATAAACGAAAGACTGTCGGGATGGGAACCAAAACAAGTTTGAAAAGAACTTTCAGAACCTGATTCAGATCTGGTTCCGGTTCCGACAGAGAAACCAAAGAAAAACAAAGTATTGACAAAACAAGACTCCAAACTTTGTTTCAAAAACAACTAAGTATAAAAACAACAAAGGGGGACCCATTTTGACTAAGGCAAAAGATGGGGTGGTTATGTAAGGCATAACACTTCCCCACTTTGTAGAGGAGGAGTTGTATTCTATCATGGATGAAGAACATAAGCAACAACAGTTTGGGGACTTGTTTTTAGTAATCCAACAAGGATATCAGCTCCTTGATGAAGAAGATCCAATCATTCAAGAAGATCATACTATAATAGCCAATGAACAACCTACATATTACCTCCAATCAGCACCTTTTCAAGGAAAGGATGAAGTTTTCAAAGATCAAAAAAAGGGGAGCTCAACTTCATTTAATGTTCTTGAAAATCATGAACAAAAGACTAAGAAAATAGAGCATGGGCATGAGGTTGAAAGTTACAAATTGAGTGTCATGACAAGAGGATGTCCTATCAGACACCTGGCACAGTTGGAAGAAAATCAAGAGGACTTACCAGTTGAAGTACCTACTTGGGAGCACAAGATTGAGCATCAAAAGGCATCAATGCAGGTTGCTCAACCTATTCAAAATAGTTGTGTGTATCTCTTTTCTAAAGCTAAAAGGGAGGTGGTTTTCATGATTGAATAAGTGTTTAATTTGAGGACTCAGCATTTACTTTTCTTCCATCATTGTTGGATAATTTGTAAGCAATTAGCACATCCTAAGTTGATGAGGAAAGGGAGTTTTTTCAACAAACTAGTGAATGGTTATGTTTGAGCATTAACACTATTGGTTAGTGTAGGATAAGATAGTTTTCAAACTAATAAGTGCCCACGGCACATTTCATTTTAGTACTATTTTTTTTTTCAATAAGTGCAGATGTTGCACGGTTTTTTAGCTCTATCTTAAACAAAGTTATGATAGTTTCTTTCAATTTTGTTTGTTGTTGAGTTACAGAAGTTTTGAGTCAGAAAAGCAAAAAAGAACGGACTATGTTCCCAATGGATAAGCAAGGAAACTGATCTTATTTGTTTAGCAGGCTAACATCCCAAAGAGGTCACCAAAAATTTTAATAATTTTTAGCTACCAGTTAAATTAGTAAAGTTTTATCAAGTAGTTATTAAACTGGGGTGAGAAAAAATTTTACACTTGAGAAAATCAAATAAGAAAAATAGACATTCAAATAATTATTAGGTTCTAAAGCTAAACTTTTTCTACAGTTCATGTTTCAAGTATCTTGTTGCTATTATTCATGATTACAAAGCATATGCTTCAAACAATTTCATTTAGTTATTTCATATTATGTAACTAAAACAAGTTCAAATGAAAATACACAAGTCATTACATGATATGAAATAGCTAATATATTGAAAGACAATGTTTTTGTAATCCCACACAAGTCGTGGGAGTAACTTTTTTGAGAGATATGAAATAGCAAGTAAATATAGGAAAAGAAGAAGCATAAAATAACATATTGGACTCGTCAATGCCTACTTATGATAGTTTCTTTCAATTTTGTTTGTTGTTGAGTTACAGAAGTTTTGAGTAAGAAAAGGACAAAAGAACGAACTATGTGCCCAATGGATAACCAAGGCAATTGATCTTATTTTTTTAGCAGGATAACATCTCAAAGAGGTCACCAGAAATGTTACTAATTTTTAGCTACCAGTTAATATTGTAAAGTTTTATCAAGCAGTTATTGAACTAGGGTGAAAAAACTTTTTACACTTGAGCAAATCAGATAAGAAAAATAGACATTCAAATAATTATTAGGTTCTGAAGCTAAACTTTTTCTACAGTTCATGTTTCAAGTATCTTGTTGCTATTATTCATTATTACAAAACATATGCTTCAAACAGTTTCATTTAGTTATTTCATATTATGTAACTGAAAAAATTTCAAATGAAAATACACAAGTCATTACATGATATGAAATAGCTAATATTTTGAAAGGCAATGTTTCTGTAATCCCACACAAGCTGTGGGAGTAATTTTTCTGAGAGATATGAAATAGCAAGTAAATACATGAAAACAAGAAGCATAAAATCACATATTGGACCCATCATTGCCTAGTGAATGAGAAATCATGTTATTGGAGGTTATGTCAGCATCATTGAAGTTGTCCAGTTGCTGCTCCAGGAGATAAATCTGCAAGAGGAGGAGTTGTTAGAGCTCGGGGTTCCATACAAATTTCATGCATTTATAATCAAGGAAATACTTGCTACTTTATAACTGATCAGGAAAAGAAAAATGAATAGTTGAATCCAAGATATCCAAAGGAAAACATCAGAAAAAATGTTTAAATTCACTATTTTTATCTAACTTGTTAGTTCACTATGCAAGTATAGGTACATATTTCATTACTAATTCATCATATTCAAAATTTCAGTATGTGGAGGAAAATGGGCTCCCACAAGGGTCGAGCCCAGCATACTGTGGAGTACATTGTTATGAATTTGATAGTGAATAGGCATACATAAAATCTCACATTAATGGAGCAACAATAGTGTCAATTTTATGCATGAAAGATCAACAAATGATGTAGGGGTAAACAGTGAATGTGCTTTTATACAACACTATCTGTCAAAGCAAAAGAATACTTCAAATCATGTGAATATTATTTAATGGACCATCTTGTTGCATTTTAAGTAAAAGTGGACAAACGACGGAGAGAAGTGAAATCATCCTGCTTCTCAAGAGTTGTAAGTAATGTTATCTCCATCCCTATATTGTTTAGAAATAAATAAATGTCTTTCACAAGCAGAGAATGGGAATGGGGCTACAGTGATCAAGTAAAGGGAATGCATAGAATGCAATAGAATCATCATGGGAAACCTGGATAATGTATGAAAGAGATACAAGCATGTTGTGAGAAACATACAATGAAGAGAACGGCCAAATGCATCTATGTGCAATTTCAAAAAATATACTCTAATGATGATAACAAGTTGAACAGAAGATCCTTTGTGTACATACATTAGAAAGCCAAGATAACAAGAAAATGTCATAATAAGATTTTGTCTTTTCATGTTCTTAGAGGTGAGGTAAATAGTTGTGGAAAGGATCTTTTAGTTGTTGCTTCATAAACCAAAAATACAAGCACATTAGCAATCATCTAAGGCTCTAAAGAAGAAATCCATATGGATAGGAGTACAAAATAAAATGAAATGTTTTTCCTCTTCAAAAATAAACAATTTTATTTCTTTTACCATTTTCATGAAGCCAGGTACCTTCTTTGAGAGAAAATGAATAAATGTCATGATGATACTAAGTGTTCAAGCCTCTTTTTTTGAAAATGTCAAAGAGTATGCAAGCTCCAAAGAGATTTTTGAGATAAACAAGAAAAATAAAGCCATGGCCTGGAGGTTTTTTCTTGTTTCATGAGAGATATACAAGGTTTCTGCAAATAAATGTAATACCCAGATGGAGAAAAGTAAAGCCGCAGCCAAAGACAGTTTTTTATCACAAATGGCTAAGACCCATTGGGGTTTGCATGAAATCTCAAATGCATGGGTAATAGAGGAACTTCTAGCTCATTCAAGTATGGGGAATAACTCAGAAATAGTATAGCAGCCGCGGACATGGAGTTGAAAGGGTTTCAAAAACATATTGCATGGAGGAAGCTAGAAGGTTTTTTTAATATTTTGTTCACTGTGAGGCTCGAATAGGAGCATACTCTATAGAAATAGGAAAAGAAATGGAGCAAGATTTGAATGAGGAAAAGCTTAGCTTCTTTATTTCTGAAGAAAAATATACTCAAACCCACGAAATTATTCCTTAGTTTTTCTTCAAGAAAAGCTTAGACCAAGCTCTTCATGGCGGCCATTAAACTCAGGAAATATCAACAAGCACAGTTACACAAGAAAAAAATACATCAGAAATGTGCATGGGCGCAACCTGAAAGCCCACAAATGGCTTCGAAATGGAGAGAAAAAATAGATTCATTGACTAAGAGTGGCTTACATTGCATTTTTTCTGTGAAAATCTTCAAAAAATCAACTAGAACAGAGCAAGAAATGGTGAAGGATCGGCTCCAAACCCTACCCATTGGTGGTGCAGCAGAGTTTGCTCTCAAAAATACAAAGTGAAGAATGAGTAATGAATTAGGGTTCGAGCTTTTACAAGTCAACCTAATTTGAATGATGAGTGTCTTTTTTTAGCATGTTTTTAAGAAAATCATTTCAAATTATTGACTATGGTCTTGATTTTTTTTAAGTCAATAGACCTAATGATTTTGGGAGATAGGCTTCAAATTTATCATTATTTTTGAAGTGAAAGACTACTTCACTTATTTTGTTTGCATGATTATAGACAAAGATCAACAATATAATTAAATATTAAAGGTATTGTTACCTTAATATTTAACATGTAATTGGAGAAGGAAGAACAACTACACATTAAATATTAAAATAATCATATTGATTATCTTTAATATTTAATCATACAATTACCTTTTCCAGAATCATGCAAGAAAAAGACAAGTGAAGCGAACTAAAGATCAGATCATGCAGAGGTGGAGACTTCAATCTCTTTTTAGTTAACTAAACATGCGAAAATCAATAGTGGAGTTCTACAAAGGTTTTTGAGTCACATCTTCAGTTCGAGGAGCCTTTTTAGGAACCTTTTGAGGTCGACTATCATGCAGAGGGAGTTTAAGCCTATTTTAGTTTAGTTTGCTTCAGTTTCGGGCCCTCTTTTCGAGGCTTTTCATCTTTTCTCGTGAGAGGATATTTTGAGATATTTTTCACTGTTGGGTGGCTTTCAATTCCACCTCTTGGCGCATTGGAGTTTTCTTCACATTGTATATATTGAAAAAAGCTTAGTCTTTTTCCTTAGTTCTTGTTTTCTTCCTTTGCATTCTGCAAAGAGATTATCTTGTAACTCAACTTTTATTTTTCAGTTGAATAATATACAGCAGTACTCCATTCCCAGCAATTTGTTTTAGTGTTTTTGTAGAGTTATCCTTCAAAATACTCAGAAAAAAACATAAATACCTTCACATCTTCAGGTATTTTGTATCTCCTAAGTGATTTGATGCAATTTTATTGTGTTTCAAACCAGAAACCTTTAAATTTCTATCTTGTTTACCAATACATGTACACAAATGCAGTTTTTCACGGGTCATTAATTATGCTTTTAAGGATTGTATTTTCTCTTAATTTGTGAAAACCCAGTTTTCCTTAGGTGAAAATAAGCAAAGCCTTTTAGTGAAGCATTTATGTGGTTAAGTTGTTTGAGTTGGGTTGTGTTAGCAGTCCTTTTGAGCGTTTTAGTTGTGAATCAACCTATAATTAGTATTTTTTGGTGCATCACCTCCTAGAAGCAATTCATAATCAGAGTTTCATGTAGTTTCATAGATTAATCCTTCTCTCTTTTTTCACACAATTTTTAAGATTCTAGGAGATTTAAAGGGGAGCCAGCCCATAACCTAGAGGTTTGTCCTCATTATAGGGTACCCACAACCTGAGGATATTCTAATGTTTCACAGGATTGAAAAGCTTTACAGATTTGTATCATGGGTGCAATCCTATTGATAACAAGCATATTGACGAATAATGCATATGATCTCAAGTTAATAATTAGAGAAAATTTGAGAAACATATACAACAAAACTAAAACACAACCTTAGATAAAATATTGATCGGGTGGAAAAATCTAGCTTTAGAGAACCAAAGCTCCCAAAAAGTGATTAATTATAAATGCCATATTACCTCTACAACATCCATGAGATTACACAACAAGCTTGAAGATCCTAACACACATATAACAACACCTCATTATGAATAGACTTGTAAACACATTTTCAATAAAAAAAAAATGAAAGCCAACCCCACTCAAGTCATGGGAAAGCAATGTATAACCTCCCTTGATCTCTCATCCTCCAAAAATTGAGATACCAATTGATGAATTGGAAGATCAAATGTCAAAAATATATGCATTCCATGGTCTATTTCCACAATGGTCAATTTACTATTTTTTTCAAAATAAAATCAATATAATGGTTGCAAATTCATCATACAAAAAGTGGCAATTTAATTAAAATATTTTTGTGTTATTTTGATGTATGCATCTTTTTATGAATACTAGATCAAAGGTCTACATATTTTGTGACATAACCCACTAAGAATTATCAAACTCCATCTCCTAGCTCTAATAGGCTTGAAAGAACATGACCCTAATGTTCTAGTTTATTTAACCTCTTTTTGGACCATCAAAACCTAAGGCCAAACCATAGGAGATGTAAGATAAAACTAGTTTACTATTTTATGTATAGAAATTAAACCATCCTACAATATCTAGGATAAATAAATAAATAAAGCACTTAATTTAGAAATGAACCTATATATTATGAGCTAAGTCAAAAGCACTAAACAACATGTTCATAAATAAGTACTAAATTCACAAAGAATATCAGTGTACTTAGCTTTAGGACTTGATGAGGAATATTTTGTTGCAAGTGTTATTTTGTGTTTCACTTCAATGATCAATTCTTAGATCTACATTAGGTGAGCCCTAATAGAATATAAAACTAATCATTCTCCATTTTAGATCAACCTTGCAAATATGAATCTAATCCTTTTTTTTCAACAAAAGTGGCAAGCCACTATAATATATTAAAATATAAGGATAGAAGTACAAAATCCTGGTTCAGAGGGCATATCGGCAGGAAAGAACCAGGAAGAAAACCTCTAGTTATAGCCCAAAATAAAGAAAGGTTCAAGTAATTACAAAAAATTACAAAATCCCGCATGTTGGGATCTATAGTCTGATTTTCAAAGTCTAACTACAGTTCCACCACCTTATAAAAATCCTATTGAAAACTCGATACATGATCAAAGCAAAATGAGACATGATTTTCAAAAATGTGCATGCCTAGCCTCTTCCAAAATCAAAAAACATTTATGCTGGCAAGATTTATAACTATTCTTCCATTCACTCTGCACATGTTGAATTCTGGTCCTAGGCCACAATTTTCTCATCCTGTAGGTCATCTTGATTGGGAAGAGCCGACTCTCTTACAAAAAAAACATAGCTAGAAAAAGGAGCAGCTTCATCTTTTGATTGAACCACAACTTATGTTTGAATGCATTCCTTGAGATCCTGAAGCAGTGATACAGAAGTACCCACACATGGGTATTCCTGAAAGTCTTCCAACACTTGAGCCTCTGGCTCAATACATAATTTTTATTTTTTACCTGAGAAACGGGCTAAAGGCACTTGCTACACAAAATCCCTAAGGAAGGAAATGGCGTAGAAATTTTCTTTGATTTCATACTCCAGAGACAAACTAATTCTCTTACCGTGTTTCTTCAGTGTAGATAACACGGCAAAATCATTTATGAATTGAAGACCCAGCCTGATAACTTTGAATATTTCTTCAAATCCAAACCTTTCCTTAACATACTCATGAGGGAATAAGCCTCCAATTTGCACAACATAAAGCAAATCATTCTTATCAATGAACTGAGGGTTCACAAATTTTACAATAATTATTTCTAATTCCCTCAATAATTGCAATAAATCCATAGAATTTGAAAGGAAAACCGATAGCACCTGAGAAGGGAATATTAATCGTCGAGCTCTCGAACTGGTGATCTCCAATCCTAAAATTGACCTTACAGCATCCTTTGTGCGCAAGCTGTTCATTTTAAAGACGATGCTTAAATCCTCCTAAGAGAGGCTGCATTCGAACGACCTTTCTCAAGATTGAATTGGGCAATTTATTCTTAGATTCCAGGGGCAAAGAGCCATGATACCATTGTTTGTTCACTCAGAAACCACTACAAAATTAACTACTCACTGTCACTGATAAAAGTTGCTTAAAATAGATTGATGAAAATGGTTGGCTTCATGTAGTTTTAAAGCCCAAGAAACCCTTCGCACAAAAATTAGAAAACATAATTGCAACTGAATAATGAGAATAAGATCCTTTAAGATATGTTGAATCTTACGAAGAGGATTAAATTTGTGAAAGAGATTAATGCTAGGTACTACCATACACGAGAGGTACCGTAAGAATACCATCATGAGGATCTCCAGCATTCGCCTAAGTAATGGATAAATTAAATAAGGGACTCCAATATTCACCAAAGAGGCGGCTAAAATAAATTTGGCCATGCACAGCCTATCCCATCATCTCTAAATGTGAACTGCTTAGGAGCGTATTGAAGCACATGATGATATCCTTAAAGTACCAATGAGGGAAGCACATCCTCATTCAATTGATAGGCGAAATCATTTCCCTGTGTAAGGATATAAATTTAGAGAATCAAGGTATAATCATGACCATTTATGCCAAATTTAGCATCGATACAACAAAATTTAGCTTTCCCTGTCAATTAATGCCAACTTTGACATCAAATCATAAATTTTTTTGCTTTTCCTGTTAGTGTCACCATACCTTAGTTTTTCCAATATGTATCACATTCTTCTTTGGATACGGGAGTGTATCCCTTACTTAAGATGGCGAATATCCTGATCAATCATTTCAATTAAATGCGGAATATTATCAATTAAAGATAGATCAGTTGAGATACATACCTCCTGCATTGAACTGCCCATGTTTGCTAGAAGATCTGCTAAATTATGAATCTAATCCTTACAAATAAAAACTTGAGCTTTTCTTGTAGATTTTACCTTTATGTGTAGCTTTGGATGAGTTGTGTAAAATCCTTAGAAACATGTTTTTATCATATCTAAACATGATGGCACTAATTAGCACTCTTAAATTTTTTCATTATTGGCACATGTGGTAACTTTCTCCTCTCTTTTTACTTTAGTCAAACCCTTGGATCAATTTAATCCTTTTGTACAAGTCAGAAGACAAGCTAAGAAAAATGTAGATGCCTTGCAATTCCTTATCAATGTAGTTGTTAATGCTATGTTATTCTAACTACTATTGTAAAGATTACATAGTGCTAGATCATAATCTAATGTGATGATGCCTAGAGGAATGAGGGATTTATCCTTTTATACAACACCCTAGCACCACAAGTTAAGTATTTCATGCTTGAGATAATAAATAATGCAAAGTTGTGAGTGAGTTAGCTTGGAACCTTAATAAAATTTTAGAAGTTTGGAGGTAAAATCACATCTACAAATCTAACTAAGAATAAACATAGGGGTTGGGTCTAAACCACTGGAATAGGGACTAAAAATTTGAAAAGGCAAAGCTAGAAGCCAACTCTTGCACGAAAATATGCACTTGAAAACTAATTTACTACATTTAAGAAAAACAATCAAAGTGAGTCCAATATAAATGGGCAATAGTACTAAGGATATAGATTTCATCTTTATAATCTTCAATTCCTTTCAAGACACAAGTATTTGTTATAAATAATTTAAAGATTTCATTTTTTGAATGATATTATACATGCACATTATATTTACCATTTCTAAAAAGACCTTCTTATGCACATATTGTCATCCTATTTTCATTGTCTTGATACGTTAAAGATTTATTGTTTTGCAAAGATATGACTTTATATGCTCTCTAATTGAATAGAACTTTATGTATGCTACAAGTCAACAACCAGTTTTCAAAAAGCCCAACCTCAAGGTGAGAAAAATAGAATTTGAAAGAGGTGGATTGGGCTTGTGTGACCTAGTTCATGAACTATAAGGATCAATAATGGTAGTTGGTATGGGTTTGAGGGAAAGATAAATTTATGCTCAAAATAAATTAAATCAATTAATATATCATATATTTGTAACATATACTCATAGTAATGTAAAATAAAATTCTAAAAATGACAAACTATAATAAATTTAACTCAATTATAGCCTATTCATATATTATTATTAAAATATGATGAAAACTTATTTTTTATTTAAAATTTTATAGTAAATTTAACCCCCTACAATTTAAATCATCTTCAAAACCATTTTAATAAATAATCATTACACTAAGTATTTGACTAGAAACCTTATCAATAGGCTAGTGGTGACTCACAACACTTAGAATTCAATCTCTAGTTTATTGATGGAAATACTAATATTTTTTTTTACTAGATGAAATAGGTGTAACATAGTAATTAATCTCCACTATTACAAACATTTGAAAGTTGAAATAATAGTAATTGTTTTTAATAGTTCATCTTTATTTTTGCAATATGCTTGAAAATTTTCCTACAATTATTACCTCCAAAACCTATTGCCAATTAAAAGCTAGTGTACTTTTGTATTATTTGCTAGTTTTGAATTTTTGACAAAGTCAAACGAATATATTATAAACCTTGGAAACCCACAAGTCAACTCTCGAATAAAATGCAATTATTAAGTAGTGTGTAATATATATGGAAGGTAAAAGTATAGCTCATTTTATTTGGACGAGTTTAAGCAAACTATAAATTTACATGCCAAAAACACTCCTAAGCACAATGAAGAGTAGTCAAACCCAATATATAAGTTGGAGGTCATGCCATGGCTAGAAAGCAAGGACATGAACATGCCACCAAATGTGGAGAGATTGGAGGGTGTGTTCTTCAAGCTTGGTCTCAACAACCTCTTTGAATGCAAAAGTACGGTTAGGAAACTTTAGGATAAGATCACACTATAAGTGGACACTAATACCATTACTTATGTTAGACATATTAGAAAGCTTGACATAAAATGCATTAATCATGAGTACCACTACTATACAAATTTATCTTCTAATTAATTGTCAATGTCATTTCAATGAAATATAGATAACTAATAGAGTTGAAATTTTAGTCTTGAATTAATATGTGAATAAGATGTGTATCTAAGAAGAAATCACAACTATAATTTTTCAATAAAACTATTATTTTGATGGCAAAAGTAAATTTCATATTAATTTAATCCATCATCTCACATGACAAAAGGATTTTGATGGTCCTCATAATAGTTTTCAATGTCATTTCGAACATATATGATATGATGAAAAAACATGACAATTATATAAATTTTATAGTTGAAAAAAAATCATATAATTATTTAAAACAGATTAAATTCCTTAAATATGAAAGAAATAACTCTATTTATTTAAGAGAAGAAAAATACAATGATTTGATTAACTAACTAATTTTGATTCTGTTTGAATAAATTACTATAGAATCCCTGGCATGACAGAAAATAAAAATAAAATTTTATTGTCATTTGTGAACGGTCAAATCAATCGTTTCAAGCGTGGCCCTAAGATTCCTTCCTGTTCAGGTATTATGAATTGAAGAAAATAAAACAAAATAAATTTTATTTTAATGATTGTCTACAAAATGTGACCAGAAACGTATAATTTAAAAAAACTCTTCTGGCATGTTCTTTCCTGAAACTATTTTTCCTAAAATAAGAATCCTTAAATGTTACTTTTCAACAGAAGCTCTAGCTGACTTCACTCTCCAAGTATGTGCATGACAGAGATCTCATATGGGTGGGTTGTTGCTGAAATGATTCTACAGAAGATCTCCTACATTTTTAAATTCCAAAACATAATTTCTATGGATTGTTACTGAAATAATTCCAGAGAAACTCTGTAGTGAGGTCATGAGAGAAATATGAAAGATATTATGGTACAATTTAAGTGATTGTAAATTGACATTCCAGTACAGATGTATCTCTGCATTGATAGGGAACCCTGGCCCACCCTCTACCTCTCTTGGCAAATCTTTCTCCCAAGCTATCTGTACTGAGTACTCTTAGTTTTCAGATAAAAATATTTATATAAATTTTTTTTGTTGTTTTTTAGTTGCACAGGACCACTTGATACAATCTATTTCAAAAGCTCACAGTGCTGACAACTTACATATTTCAATTCACTCTGCAAATGTAAGTGGTCCCCTGCAAGAATTATTTTTAGGTTAGGCTACCCAGACATACCCACCACATTACTAACCCCAAGGCAATTAAAAATACTGCACGTGATCTCAAACAGCTCCATGCTAATTTTTTCTTTTTGATAGCTTGGGAAAATCCAATCTTGATCTTCAAAATCAGGGATTCAGATATTCTAAGATATAACTTCTGTGTTGGAGTAAGGTGAATGCTTATATCAAGTTTTAACTCATACCATATAGATATACATATGATTAAAGCAAGCAGAAGCAATGCGCTTGAATATTTATAACTGGAGCAAGAAGAGGGAAAATTATGATGATCATTAACATAAAAACTCAAAAGAAGTATTAAAAGTATTTGTTGATTTACTGGTGAGAATATTTACCTTACAAAAAGCTCACCAAGAATCAATTTTTGCTGAATATGGAGGCCTAATACAATGAGGAATGAGGTCAGGTTTAAGTTCAGAGTGAGATACTCCTTAGTCTTTTCGTCGGTAGAATGATATGAGAAATGGTTCTGAACTGCAATACATTCTCAACTATAAATAGGAATCTTGGGATTTAGGCCACTAACTTCCAGTGTGTGACAACACAAGCATACAGACCAGATACAATTTAATTAGGATGTCTAATTTCAAGCTGGTCATATTGAAAATTCCAAGCGTATAACTCAATACTAATTACTCCCAAACTCATCTTATAAGTCTAAATAAGTAACAATATAAGAAGACTGTTCTTCAAAAAGGAGTTCGCACTTCGCAAACAAGCATGTACAAAGTAACTATTAATGCTGTTTAGGTGCCAAATTAAGCTGTTAAATCATCTTGTCTATTAGTTAACTCAAAATAATGCCATCTTTTCTGGTGTGCTTCTAGAAGATCTACAATGATACTGTTGAATGTGCAAGACCACTTAGTCATTAAAAAAGAAATGAAGATTTCCCTTCATAGATCAATGGCTACCATATCATGTAATAAAAGGAAGAGATGATAATTTATAAACAGATTCAAAACTAAATTAATTTATTAAATAATTGAAAATGTCATGTATGAATTCGTCAAGGTAATTCCAATGGGTTGTTGGAAACACAATAACCCAGAAGCTCAACAATAATTGCTAAAACTAAAAGCCAATACATCGTTCTCTGTTCACCATGCTCTCTAAAAGTACACGAAAAATATTCGGTTGCCTAAACAAATTCAAACAGGACTTAACATTTAAAAATGTCTATGAATTGATCGCTGTAATTCCAATAGCTTGCAGGAAATACTATGACCCGTATATTCAAATTTAACAAGCATCTGTACAACTGAAAACATCTCTCTGTTTACCGTGCTCTCTGACATACAAAATCCATTTGACTTCTTGCACTGCAGTATAACGCCCTGTTGCAAAAACACAGAGTAGATTCAATGTGGGCACTACTTGGCAATAAGCTCTGATCTTTCTGAGGGTCAAGGACAGAACATTTTATATAAGGCATCTCCATCAACACCATCACCAAAGCATACATCGATAGGATGTAAGAACTTTTAGCAACAGATACATCACCTCATTCTCACCATAATGGAAAGCTAGCAGGAGTACACCTTCTCTTCCATCGATGGACAGGGCATTCTATTATTACAGTTCAACCAATATAAATGCCAAGGATGAATGTACATCCTTGGTTTTTCTTGCCAAAGGTTCTTCCCCCATAATTTGTTAGAAAAAAAGGAATGGTTTTTTAGAGAATAATATTTATAAAATCGCCCGAATTTGTCTATGAGTATAGTATTAAAGGGTGGAATCTCTTTGAATCAGGCTGAAGATTTTTCTTGCCAAAGTTTCCCCCATCATGTTTTAGCAAAAATAGGAATAACTTTTTAGAGAATAATATTTATTAAATCTCCCAACTTTTGTCTATGGTATTAGGGGGTGGAATCTCTTCAAATCAGGCTGAAAATCAAGAACATTATAAACATAGGCACTGTATTAAAATTAAATTCATCTTCAAAAACGGTTTCTCTGTGGGAAGTTTAGAAATCAGTGTTTTTAATGAGACAGACTGAATAATAGAGACATTACAAAAAAAAATCACTTGAAAGAAGAGCACAGCTTTTGTTAGCAACATTAGTAACCTACGAGGACTTGCAGCTCAAAACTTGCTTCCAAAAGGGGAAGGCTTTGGAGGCTGGAACGCCTCATAAACCTTCTTTGGGTATCAGTTTTTATCCATGTAGTTCATTATTAACCAAACACATACAACAGGATGAATAAACTCCCACCATATGGATATGCCACATAGTAGTAAGCATAGGAGTCACGGATTGTCTGGCCAAATGGGCTTCTGATCACATGCAAAATTAGAATATTGTGGATAAGGGTCAGTTACCTCTGAGTTTGTCTCAACAGTTTGACCACTTAGTGGATCTCGATAGGGCTGTTTGAAGCCCATGCTCTGTAATTCTTCTTGTTTGAATAAATTTTAACCCCTCTTTTATACATAGTAGTAAGCGTGTGTGTGCGAATAGCTACTGTCAAACTTCCTTTTTATGCTACTGTATCTAATTGCTTGTAAGAAGAAAAAGATACAGTTTAAACTACTACTTCCTGATAGAAAGCCTTATTCAATACAGTCTGTTTTCATCGAAAACTTCAGGTCCATTGGCTTCCAGTAGGTGGCAGTGCCTTTGGTTGGTCTGGGCCAACCATACCTAATGTGTCACAAAAACCCACATCCTTAAAAAGATTTGATATTACAAAATGTGTGATATGTGTAAAATGGAAAGGGAACACATCCCTGTGAGTAAGGTGGGCATTGGACTACAGGCATAAAATGTTGGATTCATAGAATGAGATATCATTATGTCATTGCATGCAATCTAGCATTAAAGCTAACACCATTATGTTGTACTTGTAATATCAACTAAAAAGAACTGCTTGAACATAATGTTTGCCGGTCAGAAAATTGTAGTGTGGTCATGATTAAGAAAAAGTTATGAATGGTGCAGGTGGTTGTTCTTTCAAAATTAGCATTTGTAAAGAAATGGTAAATATCCATTTCTTCAAATCACATATTACCTTGTCGCACAAATGTTAAGTCTATTTAATGCCTGTTGAAAGTGGAATATTCTTTTAAAATTGCTTTGCAAGTCATTATTCAATATATATTTTTAAAATATTTTTGAATATCAACAGCTAGAGATCCATTTTTTACATGTTAAATGCAAATCAATCACTTCCAGCTTTTGATAGAGATATATGTTGGAAGACTGCTCAAAGCAAACTAAAAATATGATATATTAAATATATAATATATTCATATAATTAGAAAATCCCATGACATAAATTATTTCCAGGCTACATTTGGTAAATACACAAGTTGATAATATGCAAGAAAAGCTTCCAGTATCCCAAAACCTCCCCCATGCTTCCCTGCTTATTTTAATAAACCACTCTATATTGGGAGAAGTCCTTTAAAGTGAGAAGCCAATCCAGATATCTCAGATCCCATCCTCCTCTTCCTCAATCTCTCTGCAATGATGAAAGCCAGTTCAAGGGACTGAGATGCATTTAGACGCGGATCACAATGAGTGTGGTATCTAGAGCTAAGATCATCCAAGGTCACAGTCCTTGATCCACCTATGCATTCTGTGACATTCTGTCCTGTCATCTCCAAGTGCACACCACCAGGGTGGCTCCCTTCTTGATCATGAACATCAAAGAAAGCTCGTACTTCAGCCTGAGAAAAATTAAAAAAATTGTCAAGAGTTTGTACAATTTTTGTAGAAGGAATATACAAAAGAATTGTGCTTATTTTCCAACACCCAATTAGCCTCTTTCTCAACGATGCATTCCATATAAACTCAAGCCCTTTACCCTCCCTCCACCTTAGTTTTTTAGTTTTTATAAAATTATACACATAATATCTTGCACAATCATAGTGTCTTCTCGACCACATATGTGATGTGTTTTGCTAAGGGACTATTACTTAATAGATTTCCATCTTTGATAACATAGAAAACTGCAAATTTAGAAGGCTCAAAATTTTACTTACTCTTATTGCATCAAAAGGGCGAGTCTTGAGGCCACATGGAGCTTTAATAGTGTTACCATGCATGGGATCACTGACCCATGTGACAATAAGCCCAGCACGGCGCACTGCTCGTATGAGATGAGGTAGCTTTACCCTGAGCTTTTCTGCTCCCATGCGGACAATGACAGTGAGTCTACCAGGTTTGTTCTCAGGATTCAAAATCTCTACCAGCTTCACCAAATCACCTGGGTCCATCTTGTCGCTCACCTTCACATATGAAAACAATGCATGAGTAACATCTAAAAGAAAACTGAGAAACATTCTTAGTGATAGAATGGGTTCAAATAGAAGCTGTGGAACAAATAATCAACAAAAAGACATTTAGGCAAGTACCACAAAGGCAACCACAAGTAGAGAAGCCACAGAGCACACAGAATATCTTAGTACCAAAGCAAATTGAGGGAGTATGTTTAACATGTCAGCTCAGAGAATTGCAAATCAAAGCCAACTTTTGGGGGATGCAGGTTGAAGTATTTTGTAAGGAATATCAAAGTTGATACCTTAACACCAATGGGATTAGCCACTCCACGAAGAAACTCCACGTGAGCACCATCTAGCTGGCGTGTCCTCTCACCAATCCACAGCATGTGGGCAGAACAGTCATAGTAGAGACCTGAGGTTGAATCCTTCCTTGTAAGTGCTTCTTCATAAGGAAGGAGGAGGCATTCATGGGATGTGTAAAATTCAGTAGTCGTCATGATGGGGTGATCTACTGTTAATCCTGCGGCTGACATGAACCCTAATGCCTCATCAACCCGGTGTGCAAGTTCTCGATACCTTCAAGCATAATAGTAAAACTGTAAGAATCTCTGTTTAAATTCATTCTGATTCAATGTATGAACATAATCTATTCTCCAGATGTTCAAAGCTTTTAATTAATGCAAATATTTAAGTAAACCTTTTATTTATAGGCTATCCTTCCCTAATATGGCCACTATATCTACAACCTCAGGGCAATTAAAAATTGCCCTAGATTTCTGACAGAGCCAAGTAAATCTATAAGAAGAAGCAATCTACTCGAATATATATAAACTTAAATCAAACTGAAAAGCATCTTTAAGTTTATATCATATTTATAGTCTTTGATATTCAACGTTAGAATAAAGTTCCCAAATCTTTCTGAACTTAACAAAATGCATGGTCCCTTAAAAAAAATCATGAAATACACAACATGCTGTTGCATTAGTTTCATTTCCAGACAAACCATCTTCCAAAATATGGAGGGGGGACTGGAACACTGCAAGAATTGAACTAAACATTTCCTTTTCCAACTTGCTTCTGCAATGACGGGTTTTTCTTTTATAATTCGAGGATAACAAGAGAATAAGATCTTGATACCCAGATCTTAGAGAGAATTAGTTTAGCTCTGGGTTAGCATTGGACTTTTTAAGCTGAAAGAAATTTGCATCTAGGAAGCCAAATTGCACAGTTTGACAACCACAGACTAACATCCAAAACTTTGCTATGATGTGTACTTTCATGTAGGTCACCGTCATATAATAGCAGAGTGTTCCTCAAAAGCAATTTCACAACAAAGCATGTGCAAACTAACCATTATGACACTATGATAGCCAATTTGACTGTCAAATTAGGGAATCATAGGACCTATTCAAAGTGTTAAAACACAAACTCTGTATGATATTAAAAATACATTTGATTCATGGGAAGACTAAACCAAGTTATATTAAATCAAATGATCGATGCCACATATGAAATTAGTGGCAGTAAGTCCAACCGCTTTCTGGAAACAGTATAGGCCAGTTCTTCAGAGTCAACAAACAATGAAAAAACTAAATACCTGTCCCCTTGTTCGCTATGCTCTGTGAAATCCAGATTCCACTGAGTGATGCGTTGCATTGCGGCGTAGCCTCCTGTTGCAAAAGAACGAAGCAGATTCAGTGTGGCCGCTGCTTGGCAGTAAGCCCTAATCATTCTCTCCGGGTCAGGAATTCGCGACTTTTCATCAAAGGTATCTCCATTAATGTTATCTCCCCTGTAGCTAGGGAGCTTTACACCATTTACTTCCTCAAATGGGTCAGATCGAGGTTTCGCAAATTGTCCAGCCATTCTGCCTACCTGATATCCATAAGGACAATATTAGATTTTAAAAACTTAAAAGCAAGAGAATGTCGAAAAGAGATATAAGTTCGTAAAACCCAAAGTAAAACTAACTTTTCCAAAAAGATTTATTCTTGAAAAAGGAGCAAAACATAAAAGATCTAGGGCCTTTCCATAAGATGATCCTAACTTCAGGATATAAACAAGATTGAGATAGTAAATGGAGATGGTATAAATAAAAAGATCAACTCTATGAACATAGATGATCAATATCAAAATGTGATGACAGATTTTCGAATGTTTTTCAAATTACATTATAGAACTTTGGAACAGATATTTCCAAATTACATGATAAAAACTTTGGAGAAATGGCATGTTTTAAATTTCTCATAACACATGTCCATCTGCATGAAAGATACACAGAGCAAAACCCCAAGGTGGAAGATCACAATACTGCTACATGTTTGGAATGAATCTATACTTTCCGAACACCATTATTTGAGCCAATTTAGGCAATTCAAGATGGTCTATGCAGAAGGAACAATCTGAAAACAAATTGACGATGCAAAGTATACCCCCGACTCCAGATATGTGACCTACTTTGGGTATTTCGAAATGGGTAAATGCAAAAGGCTCAATCCAAAACACACTTGATGATGAAAAGTATTTACTCATAAGTTTAATGTCGTTGTGAAGGTATCAAATGACTCTACAACCCAACAAGAGAAGAGGACCACTGCTAACACAGATCTTGGCGATAAATACATACGTAAAAAGCTGAGTCTGAATCGATGCATAACACCAAGATTATAACAATTATCTGAAAGCCGATCTACAAGATAACTATGATCCACAACCCCACATATAACCATATATAAAAACTTACAGTATCAATGCCCTTATATGAAAAACAAAATTTTTGTGTATTTCACATACCTTGACAACAGGCACTTGACCTCCAAACATAAGAACAGCACCCATCTGCAGCAGAATTCTGAAAGTATCCCTTATATTATTCGCATTGAACTCCTTGAAGCTCTCAGCACAGTCCCCACCTTGAAGGAGAAAGGCCTTTCCTTGGGCAGCATCTGCCAGCCTATCCTGCAAGTGCCTTGCCTCTCCTGCAAACACAATTGGAGGGAATGTCTCCAAGGTCTTGATCACTGTCTCAAGGTCTTCCTTATTGGGGTAATCTGGCAGCTGCAGTGCCTTTTTTGACTTCCAGCTATCTACACTCCACCCTACTTTGCTGGCTGATTCAGTCATCTTCACTGGCTCAGCTGCATGCACTGCTCTAACCACCACCCTTCTCTTCTGAGTCCGTACAGGCAATGTTCGTGCCAGCTTCATTGAAGAGGATATGGGCTGGTTATGCGTATGTTGAAGACCACTGTTTGGCACCATTGAAGAGCCAGTAATTGCCTCCATGTTCTTGAGCTTGAGCTTGCAGAGGGAAAGAAACTAAGATATTTTCAACAGGAGGCAAAATGCAGCAAACTACCTTGATGCAAAGGCCTCCTGCTGAAACTGAGGATTGGTGGAGATTTTATAGGCAGATGGACATATTATATTCACAGTAGTTCCATGTAACTTTCTTGTGGGTAGGTAGACAGTGGCACAAACAAGTTACACCGAGGAACGAGACTTCCAGTCTTGGGAATCTAATTCAAATTGTATAAACTATACATTGAGGAGTTGGTGAGTTGGTGGGATGGTAATCACAGTGGAGGTAGTTGGAGATAAGTTAGATGGCAAGGAGTTGCTCACTTGATGGTCACACTTACTCCAGCTTAACCTCACGTCCAAACCTACCTTACCACAGGGTCAACATTACTGTTGTGAATCAGTGGGTCTTGGATTTTATATTCAAGCCACACTGGCGAATTTGATGATAATTACTTGCGTAATTTTTTAATGGATTGACTGATTGAATTTGGGACTTTATTGAGAGGCCCAACCTCACGAAGAAAACGTGGGTTGGTGATGATTGCTTACGTCATCATAAGGACACCTTCTTATTGAATGTGCTCTGTCAAACTTACTTTCAACTTCCAGTATAAGTTTGTGACATAGCCACACTGGCGAATTTGATGATAATTACTTGCGTAATTTTTTAATGGATTGACTGATTGAATTTGGGACTTTATTGAGAGGCCCAACCTCACGAAGAAAACGTGGGTTGGTGATGATTGCTTACGTCATCATAAGGACACCTTCTTATTGAATGTGCTCTGTCAAACTTACTTTCAACTTCCAGTATAAGTTTGTGACATAGCCTGGAAGTTAAGTAGTCAAGTTTGGATGCTAGAGCTGGTGGTTTCTTTTTGCAGGAAGCGGTTTTATACATAGAGACCCCCAACCTCTTAAAAATTCAAAATAACGTTTTTTTTTAATGATTAGAAACGAAAATCAAAAAGGTGTGTATAGTGAACTCACTCACCAACAACATAGACGGGAGAAAAAAAAATTGAAAGGTTGATATAAAAAAATTATACAATCTAAGTGTATTTTATTAATTAGTTTATCTATTTTATAAAATAATTTATATAAATTAGATCGAGATATATCGTTTTAGAAGTGTTTTTTATAGTTAGAGTAGGTATTAGGAATATTTATGTCACTTGAGTAGCTTCTAGGAATGTTTTTTTTATCTACGTGAATCACAGTGTATATATGATACTTAATGTGCAAACAAATGGATGAGGAACCAAATCTGGAAAAAGTTTTGTCTTGCAGTGGAGGACAATCAATCATGCTTTGCCTTGCAATGGAGGACGATCAATCATGCCCATCGGAGGAGTTGGGCTTAGCATCATTGGAAGTGAGAAGCAGCCCAAGCCCTGATCGATAGTCGGTTATGCCCAAGCTTTTCATCAATTCCCATTATTCGATTCTTTATTCACAATTACGTAATGGTATTTTAGAAATCGGGTGGGATTAGAACGCATGACCAATTATAGTTTAGCATATGCAAAAACGACAGATGGAAATGGTTATATGAAAGTGACTGAATGTGTTTGTATTGGAATGGGTGGGTTTCGATTCTTCGACGAAACAGGTAGTCAATAGTTAAGCCTTTTATTAAGCCAAGATTTAATAAAATAGACAAAGAATGATGAGTATCAATTGTCATTTTTCATTAAAACCATGTACTCTAAAACAGTAAGTGCCACAAATTTCAGAACGGTCAAAACCTCTTTTATTGAAATGTACGAATGAGATGTGTTATTAATCTGAGATTTAAGGTAGTGTTTTTGTGTACACAGATTTTGACATGCTATATGTTGCAACTATAGGAAGCCTCTCGCCTTAATTAATTAAAAATTACAATAAATATGATATCAAAGATTTGTAATTCAATTGGTTGAATATAATTGGGATGATGATATGTTCCTTGATTACGTAACTCCCAAAGGTATGATATAAGGGATGATACCAAGATCATACCCTCAAAACTTTGGTGGAATGGATACCCCTCAATCCTTGACTTTAGTTGAAGAAGAATCAACATGGGCTGGTGAATGATGTAAAATCCTTGATAAAAAAATAAAAATAATTTTGAATTTCTATAAATTAATTTGATAATATTTTTAATTTGACTACGTAAATTTGTTATCATCAATATTTGAATATGATCCATCATTAGAATGAGATACATTTAAGAGAAGGGAATTGATGGGATCATAGAGTATGGTCGAAAATGTTAATCAAATCATATTTCATGATCCATCATCAAAATGAATTATAGTCAACAACAAAAAAATAAAAAATGAATGAACTATGATAAAAAAATATTGATTATAAAAAATATACATAATCAATTGATAAATATTGATTATAAACAATATACATAATCAACTGATGAGCTAAAGGGGTTCATAAGGCACAACATTGTTGAAGGTTTTGCAAGCTGGGTGAATTTAATCTTGGGGGAAAACTCCATGGTTAAGCACGCTTGAGTTGAAGTAAAAGTGGGAAGGGATGACCTTTATGAGCATCACCTAGATGCAATGAGTTCTTGTGAACCACTCCTTGTAAAACATGTGTCAATGAATTTGATTCAAAAAAACTACACTACAGAAATAAATCCTAATAACATTATCATAATACATAATCAAATCTAAAAATATTACCAAATTCACATCTTGAAATTTCATATTTTTAATTTCAATTATTCTTAAATACGGTCAAAATTTGCATCCGCAGTGTGGATAGACGTTGCCCGATCTTCAAGAGCCTCACCTAAACAAATGACTACGACTATTGTTTAACCTCCTTTATATCGTTCATAAGCTTTATTATGATTTGTTGTATTTATTTCATTTAAAAAAAACCTTTATTGGAAGCTTTTTATTATCCGATTTAACTTTTACGAAAAACATCAATGCCCGTCTTACATGTGCACGATTGGAATAATTCTCCTAAAATATCGCTCCCTATAATAATTATCTAAGCTTCAATTTAAAAGTTTTATCTAGGTAAATGTACTTTTAATTACATTGAATATCTTCATAGGTTAGACAGTGGTAATTTTTTAATATTAAAAAAAAATCGTTTATTTAATGATCTTGTAATGGTGAGGTCACGGGTTTTATATGGTGCATCTTAATTTTATCGATTTAAGTAACTTTTTAATATTTTAATAAATTTCATTATTTTAATGTTTTTGTAATGGTCAAATGATTTTATAGTGGTGTATTTTAATTTTATTGATTTTTATGGTAATTTAGTTTTGACATTCATATTAAAAATTTATGTTGTCAAGTAATTAGGGATGTGGACAATTTAAAGTTTATGTTTCATTATTATTATAATATGTCAAACATATGTCATTATATGTTTTTATTGAAGTATCATTATAGGCCCATAAATATTTGACCAATTGTTGTACATAAGGAACTAATAACTTAAATTATGTCATGTATTGGTGTCTCAATGTGATATCACATGATTTTTTGCTTTCTCAGGTACATTTTATTCAATTCTTAGTATTATCAAATCTTTTGTTTCACTATTATTATAAGCCATCAAACTTATATCATCATATGTTTTTTTATTGAGGTATCATAATAGACCCAAAAAAGTATGTGTCTAATCACTCCACATTATGAATTAATAGTGTCATGTTTTGTTGTTATGTTAATGTGGCATCACATGATTTGTTGCTTTTGGGGTCTAATGGACACATTTTTTTCAATTATTGTTATTAAATATTTCATTTGACTATTATTATGACCCTTCAAACTTATATCATGATATGCTTTTTGTTGAGGTATCATAATAGATACAAAATGATTACTCTTCCCATGTGCAACTCTTTTGTGGACTACTATTCTTTTTATTGTAAATCAACTTTATTCAATATAAAATAAATGTTTGACCAATCATTGTATATTAGGAGCTAATAGTTGTGCATTAAGTAATTTTTTGTTGGTATGCTAATGTGGCATCACATGACTTGTTATTTTTTGGACTTAATGTGCACATTTTTGTTCACTTATTGGTATTATGTGTTTAATTATTGAGTCATCTTTCATAATTAATATACTATTCAAAATAATGGACTTTAAATGTACAAGTACTTATCACAATTATAGGCAGCCTCTCAATTATTGAGCCCTCTTTCATAATTAATATACCATTCAAAATAATGGACTTTAAACATAAGGTACTATCACAATTACACATACCCTCTTAACTATTGGGCCCTCTCCCTTAGTCAAGTTTTTATTTATTGGAAAAAGCTAAATTTTATTACAGGAATAGCATGAAGTAATCACAAACACCAAATAAACAACCTTCAAAATAGTAGCAAGAATTATTAGCTTGTCTTTTAATAGAGGATAAAAGTTATATTTTTTTAATATTTTTCAATATTACTTTCTGTTGAAATTTTAGATGTATAGTTTTAACATATAATTTGGTTTATTCAATGTGTCACAATTTAATTATCATTTTGTTATGTTAAATTATTTAATTTTAAAAAATATCGACCTAGTTTCTAGTAGTTTATTTACCTTAGGCAAGCTCCTAATTGCAATTGTGTTCCTTAGAAAATCACTTACATGATGTCATCCCCAATATCAAATTTTGTATTTTTACATTTCAAGGCCAAAATTCTTAGGGGAACTAACTATTACTTGTCAACATGGGCACTAAAAATTCAAAGTATACATATAGGGGCATCATCATATGACACTCTAATAGGGTCATTTAAATGATAAAATAATCATAAATTAGAGATCAAAAGGCATTTAAAGTATGTATCCTTTTGCAAATATTGGCCATCAATCATCCCATGTGAACATCAATAGTGATTAATCTCTCAACAATCAAGAAGTGGTTTTCATTGTCAAATAATACCTTGAGGGCATTCTCCAACATGGTTACTCATTGGCTTTCATCAACAATCATTAATGGGTAAAACCACAATAATGATTCCAAACTTGGGACATTAGTTTTTTCAAGTTGGATGAGGAAAAAAATTCGTAATACCTTCATTTGAAGGTTTTTTTTTTTTAACGAAGGTACCTTCATTTGAAGGTGAGTTGTAAATCACCTTCGAAAAAACATGGTCCTTCATTTGAAGGTATACACCTTCGTTCAAAGGTGTATACCTTCAAACAAAGTATTTTCTTTTATTTCTTATCACAAAAAGGACATACCTTCATTTGAAGGTCATTGGATACCTTTGAACAAAGGTCCTAGAAGCAACCTTTCCACCTTAGGCCTTAGATTTCCCTCAAAAAAATTAGTTTCAAAACCTCTAGTTAGACCTTCAAATGGAATCAACTATAGGAAGATATTTTGTAGGATTCTTAAGATAAGCTTTGAACCAACAAGTATAATTTTGAATATATTTAATTTGATTATTATATTTATTTTCTATTTTCTAGCGAAGATGGGTTTTTCAACAATTGACAAGGTCTTTGTTCAACACACATGAAAAAATATTATAATAGATATACAACTAAAAAATGTATGTGAACTAGGTATTGATGTTCTTATTTGAACAACAAAAAAAGTTAATTTAGATACATACAAAAAAAACTATCTTATTGAAGTAACCTATGTTTGAGTTATAGTTAATCTCACTTCAAAAAGTTATATTAAAAAAATTATGCAACAAAAATTTTGAAAAAATATGTGTACTAGATATTGGTGTTACAAATCTATGGTTAAAAATTATAATTTCATCCTTTTTGCAAATAAATTTATGCTTTACCAAAGTAATGTCATTTTTTAAAAATATTGTTAACTATAAAAATAAGTTATATTAAAAGTTACAAATTATTTCTTAAATTTTTAAAATATATTTATAATCTACGGACAAAATCTCAAAAATTAGTAGTTTGCATCATTTTCAAATTCTTAACGATTTAGTTGTTGTAGGTGTCAAAAAGTGAAAATTTGGTGAAAATATTGATTTCAATGTCTCACTTGACCAAAAAGTGAGATGCAATATTATGGGGTCACCCCATGAAGTCAACAACATCTATTTTTCTCCTTATATCAACATTCATTTTCACCCACTTATCTCTTTTATGTTCATTGGTAATCCAATCTTGATACTTCCAAGGAAGTCCCAAATTTCAATTCTTGTATAGAAAACCTCATGATGCTCCTTAATACACCCAATTTTTCCATATCTTACATATATTAAGTGAACACATATTACAAGTACCAAAAATCATTTTCTCTTAAACAGAATCATAAAAAATAGGATGGAATCATTCCCTTAAATAAAATCACAATAATAAAATCACTATCATGATTCTATACCAAACTTTTAATTTCTCATTTATCAGCCATCTCAATTTCTTGAATAGAAATTCAATAACATATTCTTTCTTACAATCCTTTATGATGGTGTAACATCATGTAAAGTTCATTTTCCATAGGTACAAAGTATGCAACAATAATCCTTTAAATTTCAAATTTAGCATATATTCATTTATTATCTCAATTATTATCTCTATTAGTCTACATCAATCATGTAATCATACTCAACTCACATTTATAAAGTATCTCTCACTTTAATTCATCTTTTTCATGTATTACACATTAATATTTTTAAAGTTTATTTATTTTCATTTACAATAGTAATGCTAATTAAACAAAATCATTATTGAAAGCTCTTAGCCTTCTCTTATATTCATGTATTTTTTATGGAATAAAATTTAATATATTGTATTTGTATATTTTTGTTTTATGTCACTTTGTATAGATGTCATAACATATTGTCACAACATAGATTCATTTATTTAGAGCGCTAATTAACTCTTACCTCAAAACCCACAAATTAAATGCTATTACAAATCGCCTAAATGCCTACCAATCACCATTCACTAATTTTTGTTATGTGGGACTACATGTTGTGTGGTGCGGATTACTCATTGGACTAGATTATATAGCATAGTTAATCCAAATATTCTAAAATTCATCTCACCCCAAGGTTAAACTTTTAGGAACATAGTTAATATACTATCAACCTATGTGGTAGGAATCTCAAATTGAGAGACTAAGGACATGTCTTTATAATTACTATTACAAATAATATAGACTTATTACAAACTTGCTACTAGATCAAAATTAATATATATAAAATAAACAAGTTATTCAACTGAAATAAATTAGAATTATTATAAATAATTTTAACCAATTCTTTTATTCCAAGAATATCCAGGAATTCCATTTTATTTCAAATATATTTTTAAATTTGATCTAGTAATATAGGTGGACGTAATAATTCTAGATTATTTTAAATAGTTTCTTTATATTGAGAAAATTATCTCAACCTTGCATCCTAATATTTATATTTAATCATTGTTTTTTCTTCACATGGAAATTGGGTTGTCCCACTTTATGTTAGCATTATTTTTCGTGTAAGTTTGTAAGAGGTTTAAAAGCATCTAATGTCAATATTACATTGTAATATGGGAGTTACTTATGAAAAATTCTCATGGCATGTAAGAACATGATTAGAGAGAGTTATGTTAGAATATTGACCAACATTATAACAAATCAAAAGATATCTTTGAATGGGTTTGACTATGTCAAAATGGGGTGCCCAAAATGAGGAGTTACATATGAAAAAAATCTATGATAGGTTATGATATCTATAAGAGCATATTCTAAAAATAACTTGACATACCATAACCAACTTGTGTAGTGGAATTTAGGCTAAATATGGTACCACTTTTGGGTCATTATTTTGACAAAAGATTTTAAAAACCTACGATATTTTTCTATTTATTGGTGATTGAGTTGGAGCTACATATGGTTGTATGGTTGATTTGTAGGTATTATGTTTTTATAATTTCTCTAGTTTTACATGTTCATGATACTCTTATAAGGGTATATCCTTCGATATTGTATAATAAACTTTACTAATGATCATATAGTTAAATCAATAATTTATAATCATCTTATAGGTCATTAAGATCATCAAGTGCTAGCAAGATAATATATGATTAATTGGCAAGATCATTCAATAATAGAGCATCTGAAGAAGCATTTGTATTACTACATACATACATCATATTTTTGCATCATCATCACATGCCTAGTGTGACCAAATATGTACTTCCTCCTAGGTTCTTAAGTGCAACTAAGGAAAGTGAAGTTATTCTATTCTTTCCACAAAAGCAAGCCCCATTATTATTTCCACAACAAAATCTTATAAAATAAGTGCAAGAAGGAAAAAAATAGAAAAAAACATAACAATATAGGACAAGATGACATGATCTAGGTAATACCACATGACATAGTTACAACAAGGTCAAAACCATGTGGTATGATATGGTTTTGAACATCAAAACTCTTTATACAAAATTATCTCAGTTTATTATTGTTCCATCTTTAGATTTTGGATTTTAATTACTTAGATCATAGAAAATCAAAAAGTCAAAATTGAATATCAATTTGATATGCATTGAAAATAGTCAAGCATCTCTTATGATTCAACATTTATTTAGTTCTTAGCTCATTTGGTTGTTTAACATTTGATTCTATCTAAATCATAATGTATACTATATTTCACATTCTAAGGATTTTAAGGTTAGCACTTCATTTCTTCATATTTTTGTGAACTTATTATTGCTTACACCACTTAGATATTTTCTATATTCCATCCTTATTCTAATCGGTCTATAGACTATTTATTGGTATAATTATTTTATTCATCATAGATTATCCATATACTTTTGATGATGATGGTGGTGCAAGTGTAGCACCATCCATTGAAGGTTGAATAGAATAAGTGGCAACAACAAAACTAGCATTAGATAAGGGGAAACACAATATTTTTCATCTCTTACCAAGTTAAATTAGCATGTAAAAGAGATAAAAATTAGAGAGACAAGGAGGGAGTGACCACAAGCCACTTTGCAAAAACTACATATGATTATTTTTTGATGTATCACAATGAGATCATGCACTCCAATGCCCAAGGTGCTAGTTGCACAAGCACCACAATAAATAGCTATGATATATGCATAACTCAATAATAAACAAAGTTAGTGCCTATTTATTCTACACCACCACAACAATATCCACATACTAAGAGATCAAAGGTGTAATAGCAAGGTCAAATTATAATGCTATATTCAACTCCTATTCATGCATAATAATATTCTCTTGTAAATGACACTAAGGTTCCTAATATTTATAAGGAGAGGCTCCCCAAGATCAATTTTAATTTAGAAGGCCTAATATGACACAACTAAAGTTGCATATGTCAACAAGGTTTATGAGGAACTCTTGGCCATTGGGTTGAACATATATGGTACTTTTAATGTGTGTGTGCCAAATCATAGGATATTTGGTGAGATTGAGGTTTTAACAATCCCCATACTATTATAATTATTTATGATAAGTTATAAATTATTATCCCATTATCATACAACTACATGACTTTCTTAGAATGATGAAGAAGACTTTTAGGATGTACCCCCAAATTAAAAATGTTGCTACACAACTCAAGTAAAAGAGAGAAGTGGTGGTTTGTTTGAAATTAGTTGTCAAAGCATAGAAAATCATCAAGCAACAATGGACCAAGTTGATGCTCTTAATTGACATATAAATAGAAAAATATATTTCTTTAGTTGTATGTTTGTATATGATAGAGGCATAGATGCAAATAAAAGAGAAGATTACATATTTTATACTTCATGCTAACCTATGTTTTCATAAATTATAGGATATGGTTATCCTAGTATGTCATAACATGTTGTTACATGTTCTTATTTCCAAAAAAGTGTTAGATTGAATGAGATTCACAAGCATAATGTTGACGTGTTGAATAATTAGTTAGTCCATTACTCATAACAAATTTATCCTACGAAAAACTTGAGAAGCATCTAAAGGAGATAGATGATGAGGATAGTAATTTGAGGCCTAGTATAAATCTCAATGGATAAGTCTCTAAATGAGAATGTTGATGAGTTATGGTGTGTGTTGTAATTTAGTAATAGAAATGAAAAGAACAAATATAAAGAGATATAAAACTAAATAATGAATGTATTTTGTTCATCTATGTGTTTTAAATACATGCTATACCTTGAGAAAGGTGTATATTTTTTAGTCATCTATTTTTTATTACATATATATCTTCTATTTTATAGATGTTTATATAAATTAGATGAATACATATTATGGAGGCCAAGATTTACTAGGAATTTTAACCATCTCCATAATAATTTGAATTATTTCTTATGATATATTTTCATTCTCAATAGTTGTGGATCTAAACTAATTGTTGACCCATATCTAAGGAACTAGTGTGTGACTTGGCATACATCATAAGCCTTGAGAGTGCCAACTTGGTTGTCATATTTATCACACTATATAAATCCTATAGAATGATTCTTAGGATGATGTAATATGATAATAATTATGGATTATATTCTATAGTCTTTCTAAAGGTATACTAAAACTTGTTGGAGTTGTGATAGAAATCACATGGTGTTTGGTTGAGGCATGTTTTCTATAGAAGTGTGTGTATCTCTATAAAGTGTATTACAATAAATTTGTAGCATGAAAATATTTACAAGAGATTGGGTATGGGTCTTTGCATTATTTGGAGCATTTGAGAGGTACTCTAGTTTACCACAAGTATGAGAAGTATCCTCATAGTTATCACAAATCATAAATATGGTCTTGGTTTTATTGAAAGTACCACTATTGGTAGATCCTCTTGAAATTAGTTTTGTCTCCTTGTGAATCAATAGGTATGGGTGCATTGAGTCTAGGAAGAAGGTGCAAAGTCTTGACTTCTAGCTATTACTTAGTGAATCATTTGGATTTTTGTGGAAGTTGACCCTTCCTAACAATTTTTTATATAGGAATAAATCAATTATGGGTGAACATGGTTTCCAAAATCTTGTTTATCTTTACAAAAATAGATTGATCAATGATTAGAGGTGAGGCACAAAAAACTAAGTATGCTAGCTATAAGGAACAATATTTTTTAGAGTTGATATAATAGATGTTGAACTTCAACTCACTTTAGGACTCTAACATCTCTTATTTCCCATTGTCACAACTATGCTATAGGGGGTTGGTAATGTACATACACTTATGACTATGCATGTAAGAATACCAATTTTTTATTTTATATACTTTCATTCGAGCTACATCAGAAATTATCCTCCTAGAAAATATCAATAAGATATAAGGAATAATATTAGAGAGTGACTCTTAAACCTTGGGTGTTATAAATGGGAAATCCTAGTTTGTTTTGATATAGATGAAATATGGTTGGTAGCTTCAAACTCAACCATTTTGAAGAGATTAGATTCTTTATATTTCTACCATTTGTCATGAAGTCTAATGGTTACTATTTCCCCACATATTTTACCAAATATGTGTTATTCTTCAACTTCCTTAGACCTAAAAGGGTTGTTGCATGTGCAATGCTCACTAGGGCATTGGGGTCTATATCATGGATTCCATATGAATAATTTACATAAACCACTTGTACTACCACCATTATGAGTAGGTTTTTCTTATCATGGTACTTAGAATTTAAATAATTATAACTCTTATACTTGTCAGACCACTTACATATCTTGGAATATTTTCTCTTGTTTGAAGATAATATCTTCTTTAGCATATGCCAATTACTTCCTACTTACTCTTTTTCTTGAACTCCTTAATGGTTTTTGCATAATGATAAGCATATCCCATGGTTTTTACCTTGATCAAATTAGTCTTGTACTAGATATTTGGCTATATGTTATTATGGTATTTTAAGACTTGATGCTACTCTAAATCAAATGAGTCTAGCCTTGCATAGA
The DNA here is from genome assembly GCA_007115665.2 of Sequoiadendron giganteum. Lineage (NCBI taxonomy): Eukaryota > Viridiplantae > Streptophyta > Pinopsida > Cupressales > Cupressaceae > Sequoiadendron > Sequoiadendron giganteum. The sequence continues at coordinate 325,624,956 of CM021102.1, forward strand.
CCTCATACAAAGAAAATGTGTACACTTTAACTGACTAGTGATTTCCTAGTCATGTAGTGATCAAGATATACATCTTCAAGATAAAAAAAATTATATGACCCCATAATTATGTTAAGTTAATTATATTATTTCATTATTTTATTCCTACTTCATTCTCATATTCTCATATAATATGCACGACTTATGATATTATAGTTATTTTTATTTTGTGATTTTGTGTACACACACCCAAAAAATGTGATTAGAAAATTTTCCTTACTTTTGAATCATAATTAAAAACATATCATATACTATACATGTAAATAACCACAAGTAATCAATAGAGTGAATTATATTAATTTTGAAATCTCTCAAGTACATAAATAGTATAGTCAATAAATGGTGCATCATTATGTAATCAAATATAAAATGGGTCCATAACTTTAACTGTCATAATAATTGTAATAAATACAAATAGGCCAATGAGACAACATGCCAAATATACAAAGTGTTCTTACTCAAAGTACAATATTACATGTAAGATCTCTAGTTCGAATTTACAAAGCTAATCCATACAAGATCTAGTTGTCAATAGAAAATGAGATAGTTCTCCAAAAATTAAAGGAGACTAATCCTTCCCAACTATCAATATGGTAATGGAGTA